>JAJHSJ010000009.1:15222013-15660220 GCA_021015155.1 Magnolia officinalis | reverse complement strand
CATCAAAGCTTGAACTTGAAATATATTCAACATTGAATTTGTAACTTTAAGAAACTTGAACTTGAAATATCTTGAATCTTGAGCTTGAACTATGAATTTTGAACATTAAACACACACTTGATGTTGTACTTGAACATGACCATGTAAACTTGCATTTTTTGAAGTAGATCTTTGTTCTTGAGTGATGCACGGTTTTCGCTATGTAGATGAGCTACACAAGACACAGATTCCAAGAGAGGTTTTGGCACTACAAATTTTGACAATTATAGAAGCTAGAAACCCTAACACTTACAAAGTGTTCTGGTCAGAAGTATGAGGTCAGCTTGGATATCTAAATAGGTCGCGTGGTCGGCTGATGCAAATCGTGACCAAAGAGCTCCTCAACGACCAGAGAACAGTAATCTATTGTATGAGACCTGTCCACCCGACAGCCCTGCTCGCCATGAAGTGAAGTGCCTCCACCTTCTTTTAAAGAGCATGGGCACTGAGCTCTCCCACGGTCGTTCCTAGTGTCCTACCCCGTATGATAAGATGAAGAGGATGATCATCCGAAATGTCGCTTGTTTAACCAAGAAAGTGAGCTCGGTCTTAGTGCTCAGATGTGGGTAGATCCGTAACCCGACCTGGTAGACCAAAGGGTCCAGCTCAGGGAGCTCTTCCTCAGGACGGCTATAAAGATCAACTCAGCTGATCGGCCTCGACTTCTTATCATATGTTCTCAGAGCTCGACCATGGCCCACCAGCGGGCCCAAGTCAGACATCTCTTTCTCAGGACGACTACATACGTCAGCTCGGTTGGTCGGCCTCGGTTTCCCACTACGTGATTTCATATCTCAATTACTTAATCTTATCTCCATCGGAGATCTTGTGAAACGGTTAAGAAACATACGTTGAATCTACGCCCATGACTGAGGGGGGTTTCTATCTACGTAATCGACTCCGTAAGGCTATAAATAAGACCTCCAATGGTGAAAGGTACGCACATATATGCATACTTAACTCCACGAACCAATGGGCCCTCATCTCTACTAGACCTAGTTGTGCTTGATTCTGACTTAGGTATCGGACGATCCCCTGCTGTAGCCAGGGTCCCCTTTCTCTTTTTCGTGTGTAGGTGCTCAGAGGTCCAGTGAGGGTTGACCAGATTTCTACATCAACAATTACTAAATCAACTTTAATATCCTTAATTAGTGTACGTATGCAATGTTTGACACAATTATTATCATAAGCCCGTTGAAATATATACTTTGGCCGAAAATGATGAAATTTCAAGTCTTGATGGGCCACACATATAGGATCACATCCAAGCAACTAACCTACAAATTTTAACCATCGATTTACATGGACAGTGTTTCGTCTATGTAGATCATCCTATTAAAGTAATTTTTGTGATGTTGTTGATAATCTAATCATTTTGAAATATCATCGGGCCACCTGCCCAACAGATTACTAGCCTAGTGACACACATTTATGCATGCGACTCATGGAAGGATTTTAAATGTAATCCTAGCTTACACCTTAGATTTCAAACCCACTCTTTGAGGGGATTTGAAATCCTCTGGATATCTTTATGGTGCCAAATAGACACTGGATTTTAAATCCCCTCAAATCCCCCCAAATCCACGGTGCCAAACAACCTCTACGTTTTTAAATCACAACAAATGGAGGTATTTGGAATACTTTCGATTCCAAATTCTTCTCGAATACCTGCTCTAAAATAGACATTGGATTCCAAATACGCTCTAATACACACTCTGAAATGAATCTTGGATTTGACTGATTTTTAGAATCCATAATAAAAATGTGAACTTAATTGATGGACAGGGTAGATTTGATATATGTTTGTCCTGCGTAGCAATCAATCAACACAAGTCAAGACCTCAATGTGCCTATGCAAGTCAGGTGAGTGCGCTTCATTAAAATTAGTGTTGTAAGGTTGCTTACTAAATTTAAAGATTATTTTGATAGATCATTGCACAACATGAAAAGATAAAAATTATTATGCTTTTCTTGTTCTTAAAAATATTTCATCTCTTTGATATAGCAGAGAATTGAGAATTTTAATTTGTTTGAATTTCGAGAATGAGAATATTGTAAATAGAATTTCAGTAATTTTCAATGACAACAACATACGAAATTCTCTGCATTTTTTGAACGAGAACAAGCATTCTAGGGCCACAAAAGTTTTGGATCAAGCTTATATTTGTGTTTTCCTTTCATCCATGCCTGCATGATCTTATGAACAGGTTAGATAACAAATAAACATCACGATGGGGCCCAAATGAGTTTACTCAGTAGGATAGGAGCGTACTGAGTAACTGAGTACATGCAATTCGATTTCCTATTTCAAACCCTTTATCGTTTTACTATTTTCATGGGTTGAGAGAACTGGGGTTAAACACATACCTCATGTGGGGTCCACGAAGCACTGACTAGTAGTAGCAATAAGCAATTTGCGTCCGTATTTGACCGATGTCACATACCGCTAAACCAATCAAATCCCGACACGTGAGGACGCGGATTAGCTACTGAACCCGACAGTAGTGAGTCTGGCTACTAAAGTGACCTCACTACGTTCTTTGGGCCATCATGATGTATTTATCCACACCAACCATACATCTGGAGAGATTATTATAGGGCATAAGAAAAATAATGAAGGAGATCCAAATTTCTAGTAGACCCCACCATAGAAAAGAGTGGGACAGTGACGCGCACCATTGAAACCTTCTTAGGGCTCACAATGATGTTTATTTGAGATCCAACTTGTTTATAAGTTAATAAAGACATGGAATAACCAAAAGCAAAATATTATCTTGATCGAAAACTTCTATGGCTCAAAGAAGTTTTTAGTGGTAGGCAATCAATCCCCACTGTTTTCTATGGTGGGGTCCACTTGAGATTTGGATCTACCTAATTCCGTGGATGATGCCATAAAATGATCTCTCTAAATATTAGCTTGATCAAAAACTTCATCTTTTTACTCATATCTTAAGGGCGTTTTGGACAGGACGGATCCCATAGGATTAGGAGGGATGGAATGGTAAAATCCCAGGATATGCCAAACGAGCCAAATACACCTGATGAACTTGTCCTGGGATATAGCAAACCCATAGATCTTAAACCAATCCTATGACATCACCATCATTACCTTAAAATTGATCTCATCCCTCCTAATCCCATTCAATCGTGCCTAGGGTGTGTTTGGTTGGATGGATTGGAAGGGATTGGAAGGTAAAATCCCCATACGTGCAAAACAGACTTGGTAAACTTGTCCCGGAATATAGCAATCCCATGGATCTTAAACCAATCCACTGACACCACCATCATTACCTTAAAATCCATCCCATCCCTCCTAATCCCTCTTCCTCCGCCCGGCCAAACAGGCCCTAAAATGATATGATAAAAACCATGAACGGCGTGGATAAAACACTTACATCACGGTTGGCCCCATAGAGCCCTGCCCAAAAGGATTGCCGTCCGGGCGGGGTAGGACGCAATCCACGTCGCTCCGTCTAATATTTATTAGCCAGCCAATCTGTCACGTTGATCCAAAAGTTTGATCGCACTGATGAGTTTTTAACTGTGGGCATTCAATCACTACTTTTCCCTGTGCATGGTCCACTTGAATTTTGGATCTGCCTAAAATAGGATAACGCCCAAAAATGACATGGAAAAATGGATGGACGGCATGGATTAAACACATACATCCGGCGATAGAGTACCGTCCACTAGCAAGTTGTCATAGGCAGCGTCAGTACGCAACCCACGTCAGTTCCATCATATGCGGATTGCATACGGCGTCCATCCACCGTCCCAACCATGTTTCGTCTCCACCATCCATCCACTTTCTCAGCTCATGAGCCCAAAAATAAGGCAGATCCAGAGCTCAAGTGGGCCACAGAGTGGAGATTGAACGCCCACCATTAAAAACTCTCTGAGGGCCGCAGAAATTTTGGACCAAGCTGATATTTGAGCTTTCCACTCGTCCAGGTTTACGTGACTTGATGAACGGGTTGGATGGTAAATAAACATTTTGGGTGGGCCCTCAGAGAGTTTCAACGGTGGGCATCATTATCCCCACTGCTTCCTGTGTGGTCCGCCTTAGATTTGGATCTGCTTCATTTTTTATCTCATAGGCTAAATTAATCTGAAAAAATGGATGGACGGTGTGGATAAAACACATGTATTACGGTGCGCCCCAAACACCTTTCCCAGCACCGGTTACCGGCAGCGGATATACACCATCCGAGCCCATCTCTGTCCTCTCCCGACCGCTAAAGGGTAAAACCCTTCTCTCATTTTCTCCTCTCGTATCAGCAAACCTCCGTTTGGTTTGCTATTCTACACCGCAGGGGCTTGAGTCTCTTATCCTAGGCCACCCACAGTAATTTTTATTTGTCATCCAACCTGTTTATAAGATTATAAATACATGGATGAACGTAAAAGAAAAATATAAGCTTATCCAAAACTTCCGTGGCCCTAAAAAATTTTCAATGGTAGAAGTTTAAGTCAAGTATTTCCTGTGGTGTGGTCCATTTGAAAATGGATGGACGGAGTGGATAAAATACGTGAATCATGGTGGACCTCATAGAGTTTACTCAGTACGCTAAGCCTAGCGAGTTACTCACTAGGCAAACCGCTTCCGTTGGATGGAAAATAAATATTTCAGTGCATCCGTGATATTTTTAGTAGTGGGAATTTAGTTAATATTGTTTCTTGTTGTGTGGCACACTTGAGATTTGGATCAGCTTCATTTTTTGGAATATATCTTAAAATGAGCTTTCAATACGGATGGACAGTGTGGATGTAAGGAAAGTATATCACTGTGGGCCCTACAGGCATCCGAAACCGCCCCTGCCAAACAGCACCGTTCCACACGGAAGCTGACTGCGTAGTGAGTAACTCACTACGGTTAGTGCTATGTGAGGTCCACCATGATTTATGTAATTTATCTGTTCCGTTCATCTATTTTACCAGATAATTTTAGGGCTTTACCCCAAAAATGAATCATATCCAATGTTCAAATCAAGGACACCATGGGAAACAGTTGAATTGAGTGTCTACCGTTGAAAAATTCATGGGGCCCACAGAAGTTTTGAATGAAGCTTATATTTGTGTTTTCCCTTCATCCATTTCTGTATGATCTTATTAACAGGTTGGATGACACATAAACATCACTGTGGCGTGTAGAAAGGTTTCAATGGTGGAAATCATTATACCCACTGTTTTCAGTGGTATGATCCAATTGATCTTTAGATATGCTTCAATTTTGGGATCAACCGATTAAATTAGATGGAAAAACGGATGGACGGAGTGGATAGATCACATACATTCAAGGTGGGCCCAACTGAGTTTATTCAGTACGATAAGAGCGTACTGAGTACCTGCAATCCGATTTCGTTCCGCACTTACGCAAAAGAAAAAAAATGAAGGAGAGGAAAAAATAAAAAAGAAGAACGAATAAGGGTTAGGGTTAGGGCTTCCCTTGCCGGAGCAGAGAGAGAGAGAGAGCAGAGAGAGAGAGGGAGAAGGAGACGCTGAGAGAGAGAGAGAGAGAGAGGGAGAAGGAGACGTTGGGTCAGAGCAGGTAGGTGCACTTTCGATGCAGTTGCGTTTCCACCACCCTCTCCGAAATTCGAAATGGATAGCCGTTGCCTGTAACAAAGTAACCTGTGACTTGAAAAACACCTAATTCCTCTGTTACATTTCTTGCAATATTACCTATGGAAAGTTACAGGTTGAGACTTTGTTACCTGTAACATTTCTCCCCCTAACACAAACTGTAAGAAAGTCACCTGTAACTTTCTTACATTTTACACAAGTTACAGGCATCCAAATGGCCATCTTCTCCGGCAGATGTTCCCTTGATTCATGTTTTTCCTTTTCCATGTCGTCTTTTTTTTTTTTTTTTTCCTACTTGGCATAGCTGCGACGTTAGCAGCTGCATTGAATGGAAGATTAGGGTTTTGTATCAGTTCAAGCCGTCTATGAAAACCTGAGACAGAATGCTTTGGTCGATGACAGATGGGTGTTTACAATGGAAACGGATTGCATACTGAATAACTCAGTACGTTATAGTAAACTCCGTGGGGCCCACTGTGGATATATATGTCTTATCCACGCCATCCATCCATTCTTCCAGATCATTTTAAGGCGTGAGACCAAAATTGAAGCATGTCCAGAGCTCAAGTGGACCACACCACTGGAAACAGTGGGGATAATGACATCCACCGTGGAAACCTTCCTGGGGCCCACAGTGATGTTCATCTGTCATCCAACCTGTTCATAAGGTCACACAGACATGGATGAAAGGAAAACATAAATATCAGCTTGATTCAAAATTTCTGTGGCCCCCAAGAAGGTTTCAACTGTAGGTGTTCAATTCACACTGTTTCCTGTGGTGTGGTCCACTTGAGATTTGGATATGCTTCCATTTTCAGCTCATGCCCTATAATGAGCTGGTAAAACTGATGGATGGCATGGATAAGACACATCACAGTGGGCCCCACAAAGTTTACTCAGTACGCAATCCTCTTCTGTCTACAACATGCCTCTTAATATGATTATACAATTTTTCTTTGCATACGCTTAAGATCTCAGGTTAGCATTTGCAGCAGATTTGCTTATTTACTCTCTCATCTGTACGTAGTTTTTGCAGGCACAGTTAGTTCAAAGTCACTACCAATAATGAGTTTAATTTCTCAAAATCTGCCCTCAAAGAAACGGTTGGGTAAGGTTAGAAGAGAGGAGTCCGATGGGCCTCCGCTCCCTCAAAAGGACGATGAATCGGAACTGACAGACAAACCCGATTCAGTTATTTCAAGTGGAAAGAAGAGAAGGATGGAACGAGATTCTTCTTTAGATGAAAAACATTTAGAAGTGGAGCAGAAAAATGAGATGAAGAGGCTGGAGAATTTCTTGTTTGGATCTCTTTATGATCCTGTCGAGTTCGGCAAGGAAGTGGAGGAAGAAACTGGAAAGGAGATTTCAATGGGACCTGCTTTGTTTTTTACAGATAGGTCTGCAAATGCAGATGTGTCGGTTTTTGAAGAGGATGCTGTGCTACAAGATGGTAGTGATGGTGAAAAGCCTAAGTTGGAGAGGAAACCTGCATGGATCGATGACGAAGAGGAAAGGACGAAAGTAGATATAGCGAAAGTTAATAGATTGAGGAAGCTTAGAAGGGAAGAGGATGAGAGTTTGATTTCGGGTACGGATTATGTGTCTAGATTGAGGGCCCAACATATTAAGCTGAATCCTGGGACAGAGTGGGCCCAACTTGGCCCAAAATTGGGGGGTTATAGGTCTGATGATGAATCAGACGACGAGGATGGAGTTATTGATGATGATGATATTCTTCGAACTAATGAAGATCTGGTTGTGAAAAGCCGTACAAAGCTGTTGCCAGGACTCCTTGAGTACTCAAGGCTTACGGATGCAAATGCTGAGGACCCATCTAATGGACCGATAAATTCGGTCCAGTTTCATAGAAACGCCCAGTTGCTTCTTGTGGCTGGATTGGACAAGAGGTTGAGACTCTTCCAGATTGATGGAAAACGCAACACCAAGATTCAAAGCATTTTCCTTGAGGATTGCCCCATCCGCAAGGCGGCTTTCGTACCAGACGGGTCCCAAGTGATCATCGGTGGTAGAAGGAAGTTCTTTTACAGCTTTGATTTGGTGAAAGCAAGGGTTGATAAGATTGGTCCGTTGACCGGTAGAGACGAGAAAAGCCTGGAAGTCTTCGAAGTTTCTCCAGATTCTAATACGATTGCATTTGTTGGTAACGAAGGTTATATTCTGTTGGTTTCATCCAAAACGAAGGAGCTGATTGGAACTCTGAAAATGAATGGAACCGCCCGATCTTTGGCATTTGCAGACGATGGGAGGCAGCTTTTGAGCTCTGGTGGGGACGGGCATGTCTATCATTGGGATCTAAGGATGCGGAAGTGCTTTCATAAGGCTGTTGATGAAGGTTGTATAAGTGGGTCTTCCCTTTGTACTTCCCTGGACAGCCGTTTATTTGCAGCAGGTTCGAGTAGTGGAATCGTGAATATTTATAACAGAGAGGAGTTTCTTGGTGGCAAGAGAAAACCAATTAAGACCATTGACAATCTAGTCACAAAAATTGATGGTTTGAAATTCAATCACGATGCTCAGATATTGGCTATTACTTCGAGTATGCAGAAGAACAGCTTAAAATTGGTGCATGTACCATCTTACAATGTATTCTCTAACTGGCCTTCATCAAAACACAACTTGCAGCATCCTCGCTGTTTGGATTTCAGTCCCGGCAGTGGTTTCATGGCTGTAGGAAATGCAGCTGGGCAGGTGTTTTTGTATAAGTTGCATCATTACCAACATGCATGAGCTGCAGCTGCAATCTCTTCTATCATTCTCAAACTGGGATTTCTAATATGCAACGCGTTTATCCATGCAACAAAGGTTCGAAATCCAATTCTGAAATTTTAAGTTAAATGCCATTTTCTTTTCATGTTAGCCTACAAAAGAGTTGCTGGTCTATTTTCTCGTTGGGTTGGATGCAGTTGCAGATTTTGTTATTATGTAATGGGAGGCATGCAATTTTCTCATTTCTCTCATAAGAATGATATTTTGTGTTGTAGCCCCATCTTGATAAAAGCAACTTGTAATGTTAACCAAGAAGAGTCTTATTGATCCATCAATTGCATTAGGCCGGAATTGTTTCTTGAATTATCTTTTACACATTTGAAGAAATTGCTCATCTCTGAAAGTGGGGTTACCCCCACTTTGGTCATTTTCCTCAGTGGAGTTGAATTGTTGTAAACTTGTAATGCAATTCAATCAAGCATCCCAACACAACCTAAAACAGCTTCAAGTTTGAAGCCTCTTCAAAGTCTTTATTGCCTCTTTTTTGAACGAGGAGCTTGGTAATCAAGATTGGGCTGAGGATTCCATATGGGTTTTCTATGTCCACGTTTTGGATTTTCTCCATCCAAAGATTTCAAATAGTAATCACATTAATATCGTGGTGGAAATCGGAAGTGGGTAAAAAGCTTACGGAGAGGAAGCTCTGCGATGATAGCCCTAACGGAGAGCAAGCTCTGCGAGCTAGAACGGAGAGGATGGTGTGCTAAGGTTTGCTAGCCCGAACGGAGAGGAAGCTCTGCGACGATAGCAAGCTCTACGGAGCAACGGCCGCTGCATGGAGGCAGACGTGGCAGAGAGGGAAATAGAGGAGGGGGAAATTCTAGATCAGGAAGATGAGCGCTTTCAGTGGCAGACCATTGAAAGGAAAGGTGGGAAAGGCAAGGAGGTGGTCGGGAGGGTGAAAAAGAAAGCTTCATACCCAACATTGTTCGTTAAAGGCTACCCAGATGGGTGGCTCTCGATAATCTTCGAGAGAGTTTTCGGGCGTGTGGGGGCTGTTATGGACGTCGTCCTACTTAGAGACGGTCTCGGGCCTTTTCAAAGGTTTCGCCCTCGTAAGAATGAGTTCCGATGCGGAACTGGGGAGGGCAGTCCAGATGTTACATGGCCAAAGCTTTGGTGGCAAACCGATTCTAGTTCAAAGGGCTAGATTCGGCCCAGAAAGGATGGAACACAAGAAAGCTTCGGTCTAGCGAAAGGTAACAAACAAGAAACCTGGAAATACGGCGATGCCTAGGACTACTCCCGAAGCCCACTGTCTCGGCGGGCACTCGTTTAAGAACACTCTGCTAAACTCGGGGGGAACTTCGTCTCAGACCGCTCATATCCGATCCCCAACTAATCCCTCCACGTTTTCGGAGAAACGTGCAAATATTGGTTTGGAGGCCACAATCACCCCTAATCAGCGGGCCATCAGTATTAGCATCGGTAGACTGGAGCGCTCTAAAAGGGAGTTGCAGGAAACGGTAGTGGTGACTACCCGGGATGGTGTCTCGATTTCACAGGTCCGACAATGGATCACGGAGTGTTGTGGTTTGAGTCCGACGAACTATTCTATCAAGCCAATAGGATATAATGATCTATGGATTAAGGTTTGTCCGGGAATTAACCCGAAGCTTATCACTATGGCTGGAGCTCTCCACTCTGATGCTCTGATAATGAAGGTTAAAAAACGGAGCGATTATTCCATATTTGGGATGGAAGAATTCTGGGTTCTCATCTGGGGGGTCCCGCTCGAGCTATGGTATGATGAATTTTTTATCGAAGCAGCCAACATGCTCGGTTCTCTTATCCAGGTAGATCTGAAGACAGATGGGGGAGGAAATAGCGGTAATCCGAGCTCAAATCAGAAGAAGAAAAAAGGTTGATCCGTTGCCAAGTCAACTGCAGGTTATGTTGGAGGGTAGAGTGGTGGTACTGCCGATTCAAAGAGAGATGAAGGAGGAGCTTCATCCTAGGTGGGGAGACTTCTGGAAGATGAAGGAGACAGCTTCTCCTCCACCTCTGGCGGGTTCGGGTTCGGCGGAATCTCCTGTTCCATACTCCTCTGGAGCACGGAACAATTTTCTCTCAGCTGGCGTGCTTTGGGATACTTCTGGTATGTGGGATCAGCACAGCTGCCAGACGTGTGTCCCAACCGCGGACGTTGCTCGGGTTTCGCGTGCAGCTTTTCCTCCCAGTGAGACTCGCGAGTCACCGTTGCCTTGTGCGAGGCCCCCGATTGCAACAGGTGGCGTTTGCTCTGATTTGCTTGACACGTACGCACTTGTTTCGCATGAGTCAAGCCAGCCCCCTTGCGAGACTCGCGACTCCGCTTCTTTAGGCGTGCCGCTCACGCAAGAGGAGACGTCTGGCGTTAGAACTGTCAATTTATCTCCTGCGAAGTTGACGCATGTATATGTGCAGGGCTCAAGACACTCGGGATCGTCCAAATGGCCTCCCGAGAATACGCCACGTCATCAGGGGCCGGACGAAGTCTCCAATGCATCGAATGCTATCCCGATGTGGACACTTGGCATTGCGGATGTTGATCCTGCGCGCTTCTTCGACAGCTGTTGCGGGATCAGTGGTTCAGATCCAGCCCTGGAGATAGGCTTAGGAATGGATGGTCAGACTCGGCAGATTACTTTCAATCTCAACCTCTCCCCTCAAGCCGACCCTAACTTCGAACGGTGCCTCGTTTTGGTCCATACAACCCCGACCCTAAATCCGACCCTTTGCGCGTTCAAAAGTAGAGGGTCCTCAGTACGTCGAAAGAAAGTAAAGGAGAAATATCAGGTAGCAGAGGTTTTTGAAGCTGAGTTTGAATATTCCTCATGGGATTCGGACGGGCCCGCATCGCCAACTTCTAGGATGTCTTCTTCTCTTGCTGTTAGGGATGATCTATCTGATCAGGATCTGACTTCCTTCTTCCAAGATGGGATTGGAGAAGATATTCTTGACGCGGAAACACTTCAAATGTGCACTGGTACGCCGCCAGATAAGGATGGCACTTTAAAGGAGAAGATGGACGAGCACAGGGCTAGAGCGAAACTCGTTGATACCATCCATTAGAAAGAATGGGTGAGAAAGGCTGTCGGTCACGTGGGTAGGGCTCTAGGTCTATCTTTCGGGGACTGCCCGGAAGATTTTGTTGCTCTGTTCCACTGTGTGGAAACTCGTAGGAGGCCAATTTCTGAGTCCAGAACCTCTAGAAGATGTCTGTCTAAGTCCTGCAGTAACAGGGAACTTCGAAGGCTTGCTGAGAGGACAATAACGAGTTGGGGGCGACCATCCAGGTATCTCGGGGCAGTGCTGTGATCACATGAAGATCTTCTCATGGAATGTGAGGGGAGTGAGCTCAATTCAGAAGCGAAGAATCATCAAGGACTCGTGTGGGAGGAGAAACCCTGATGTGATTTGTTTTTAGGAAACCAAGATTCAGAAATTTGACGATCGGCTCTTAAGATCGCTTTGGAAAGCGGCTGATGCAAACTGGGTGACGTTGGATGTGATTGGATCTGCGGGAGGCATCCTCGTGGCATGGAAATCTGCCCAATGGTCGCTGGTTGATAGCTGGTTTGGGACTTACTTGGTTTTGATTATCCTCCAAGATAAAGCTTCTCCGTTTTGCTGCCTCATCTCGTCGGTTTATGGTCCTACCCAGGACACTTGTCGGCAAGTTTTTTTGGAAGAATTAGGAAGGTCCAGGCAGAGATTTGTGGGCCCATGCTGTTTTGTGGGAGACTTCAATGTGGTCAGATATGTGGAAGAAAAATCTCTCGGTCGCAAGACCTCCCCTTCGATGCGTGCTTTCTCCTCTTGGATCAATGACCAAGAGTTGCTGGACCTTCCCCTTCTCGGTGCCAGATTCGATTTTTTCTAGGTTGGATAGAATTCTGATTTCCCCGGAATGGCTGGAAGAGTTCTTGTTGGCGTCTCAGACAGCTCTCCCGAGAACAACTTCAGATCACTGTTCGATTTTTCTCGCGTCGGACGACCAAAGTTGGGGCCTGAAACCTTTTAAATTCGAGTTATCTTGTACCAAAATTAATGGTTTCTCGCAAATGGTTGTTGACTGGTGGGATAGCTTCTCAGTGGAAGGTTTCGCTGGGTACAGTCTTTGCTGCAAGCTGAGGATGTTGAGAGAGAAAATCAAGATTTGGAAGCAGTCTGAATTCAGAAATAGGGAATTGGAATCGGAAGTCTTACTGAAAGAATTACAAGTGCTCGATGCTGAAGCTGAAGTAGGAGCTAAGCCACCTGATTTTCTGTCTAGACGTATTCAGATTATTCAGGCCCTATCTGACTGAGCTCTTGAAAATGAAATGAATTGGAAACAAAAATCCCGGTCTAGATGGATTCAGGAGGGTGACAACAATACGAAATATTTCCACGCTATTGCCAGTATGAATGCCAGAAGAAATAAAATAAGTAGTATTGTGGTTGACGACAGTCGGGTTGAAGACAGGGAGCAAATTGTTGAAGAAGCGATCCGCTATTTTAAAGCGCAATTCCAAGGTGGGAGGTGGGGCAGACCTAGATTGGACTATCTGCATATGCCGAGCTTATCCGAAACCGACTCTAGCAGCTTAGAAGCCCCCTTCAGCGAGGAGGAAGTGTGGAAAACCGTGGCTGCGCTTGGTGGGGACAAGGCCCCGGGCCCGGATGGTTTCCTGATTTATTTTTTCCAAGTATACTGGAACATCCTTAAGGGAGATCTTATGGAGTTTGTGAGGGAATTTCAGGAAAGAGGCAGACTGTCGAAGGGACTGGGGGCTTCATTCATTGCGCTCATTCCGAAAGCTTCAGGGGCTGCTGCGCTTAAGGACTTTAGACCCATTAGTCTACTTGGGAGCCCATATAAAATCTTGGCTAAAGTGCTAGCTTCTCGGTTGAATATGGTAATAGGAAAGAGCATCTCAGGCAATCAGAGTGCGTTTATCCCAGGAAGGCAGATTGTGGACTACGCCCTCATTGCAAATGAATGTTTGGACTCTGCTCACAAAGCCGGCTCCAAAGTTCTAATGTGCAAACTGGACATCGAAAAGGCCTACGACCACGTCGATTTGGATTTTCTGCAGTACATGCTTAGAAGGATGGGTTTCGGTGCAAAATGGAGACAGTGGATGGGGGAATGTATCAGTTCAGCTCACTTTTGCATTCTTCTAAATGGATCCCCCAAAGGTTTCTTCAAAAGCTCGCGTGGCCTGCGGCAGGGCGATCCTCTATCCCCACCTTTGTTCCTCATTATTGGAGAGGCCCTTTCCAGAATGTTGCATAAAGGAAAAGAGGAAGGTTTCATCAGTGGTATCAGAGTAAAAGGCATGCCAGAGGCAATTTCCCACATTCAATACGCGGATGACACTCTTATTTTCTGCGCTGGTGGATAATTTACACTCCGTCATTCGTTGTTTCAAGGTGGTGTCGGGTCTGAAAGTAAATTTGGCCAAATCAAAATTATTCGGTATCAATATGGAGCTCAAGGAGGTTTCGGTTTATGCTCAGAAGATGGGCTGTGCAGCGGCCTCCTTCCCTTCTTCCTTTGTTGGCCTCCCTCTATGTACGGGGGCGCCCCTTAAATCTGCGTGGGACAAGGTGATAAATCGTATTGAATCTTATCTGGCCAAATGGAAGTGCCGTTTTCTCTTGAGAGGCGGTCGGCTCACTCTCATAAAGGCGGCCCTGTCCAATCTGCCTGTGCACCTCATGTCCCTCTTCAGATGCCCAACTAGTATTTTGAAGTCGATCGATAAGCTGAGGTGGGATTTCTTTTGGAACGGCAAAACTGATAAAAGTAAACGTCATCTTGTGAAGTGGAAGCAGGTGTGTTGCAGTTTTAAAGATGGGGGCGTAGGCATAAGGGACCTCAAGGTGATGAATGGCGCTCTTTTGGGAAAATGGATTTGGAGACTTGAGACTGAAAATGACAGCCTATGGAATCAAATGATCAAATATAAATATGGTAGTTCGATAGGGGGCTGGTGGTCTAAGCCCTCTACTACCTACAAGGCCTCAGCTATTTGGAGGGGTATTTTGTCGATGCGCAAGCAGGTGCTTAAAAGAGTTGTTTTCGACCCTGGGAAGGGAGATTGAGTTCGGTTTTGGGAAGACACCTGGCTGGGAGATGCTCCTTTGATCGTTATCCTGCTATCTTCCAGCTAGCCCGAACAAAGAAATCACGATCAACAGATGCGTTATAACATCTGGTGAAGAGACAGTCTGGAACGTGGTTTGCAGAAGACACTTATGGGACTGGGAGGCCTCCGATTATGTTGATCTTCTTCAAAAGCTTCAGGGCATCAAGTTGGATCCTTCATCTGCTGATCGTATCATGTGGAGATGGGAAAAATCGGGTGCGTTCTCCGTAAAGTCCTTGTATCAGAAGCTATCCACTTCTCCTGCCACGCTTTCTCCTCCGTCTTCCCTTATCTGGAGATGTGTTGCAGATAAGGGAAGACGGCTGGCTCATGGGGGCAGAAAAAAATTCCGATGATTGATAATCTGAAAAAAAAGGGGAATGCCGATTGTCAACATCTGCTTGTGTTGTATGAAGGGAGAGGAAACTATCGATCATCTCCTCCTCAACTGTCCGTTCATAGCGTCTGTGTGGGCAGATTTTCTGCATTGCTTTAGGATAAGCTGGTGTAATCCGGGCTCGGTTGATCTCCTTCTTCACGCTTGGTATAGGGTCAGCCTGGGCAAGCTGTCAAAGCGGCTGTGGAGAATGTCGATTATAGCAATTTGGTGGGCCGTTTGGACAGAAAGAAACAGCAGTTGCTTCAAAAAAATCTCAAATCCGGTGAACAGTACTACCGCTTATGCTAAACGTTTGCTCGTTGAGTGCGCTGCGTCTGATGCTAGATTTAGAAATTTTGATTTTTTCTTTTTATTGGTGCTGTAAGGTCCACCTTCTCAGTGGACTGTCTCTTTTGCTGGGTGTTTGCTTTGTTTTTTTTGTTGTTTTTTTCTTGCCTTTTCCTGTTTTGTTCTCTCTTTTCCTTCTAATGAAATTTCAGTGATCTTTCAAAAAAAAAAATAAAAATAATAATAATTCAAGATTGGGTCTGTCATAGCTGTGTTGTACTACATTATATGTAGTTCTACGACGTCGGTGCTGAAAATTCAAGGCAGGGGGCTGGGATCTGTGGGTGCCACTTCTGTCTTTTTCAGTCATTTTGTGGGAGGCTTCCTGCATTTCATGAATAATGGAAAAATAGGTTATTCACGAAGGGTGGGAAGTCTATACATAGACAATTAAGGGTCTATCTTCTTTTATCAGTAAGGCTGTATAGTCATCAGCCATCTTAATGATAAGTTTTTGACTTTTGTAGTAGACCTTACCATGAAAATATACTAGCGTAGCTTATCTGCATCGTTGAACGAACCTTCTTTCCATGGTGCAGCCACACTTTGGACTCAAGTTCCACTTCTAAGCATGTACTCTAGCATATTGAAGCATATGCTTTCATTCTTACACCCCCAAATTTGCTCCTTCTTGCCTTCATCTTTGCGGAACTGAGGTTGATTCCCTTCATGCTGTTGTAAAGTGCACTTGCCTCATACATGGAGGAACAAGTGTGGGAGATTGGTGCTAGCAGCTCATTATGAACATGCTTGATAGATCGAGCCAGCTCTGCATCAGGTAATCTACTGTTCAGATGCCATGTCTAAAAAATCAGGCTGGTTTGATTCAAAGATGGGTCACACATGCATAGAATTTGTAATCTCAGGCTGATTTGATCCAAAGGTGGGTCAGAATTTGGAACCTCGGGCTGATTTGATCCAAATTTGGGTCATGCACATTGAATTTGGAACATTGGTAAATTTTTTTTACCACATATTTAACCTACCAATGATTGAATCGGTCTGATGAAGATGCTCAATAGGCAGATCCAATCTTTCAAAACGTGTTCCATTTTTCCGTTTGTGATCTGAGTTCAAAGTCCACCTAGGCTCTGTTTGGGATCAAGGAAATGAGAACTTGTCAAATTCATTGATTTGCAAATCCATGAGTTCATTGATTTGCATTGGACTTGTCAAATTCACTGATTTGCATTGGACTTGGATTTGGCAAGCTCCACAGTCCACTATTTGGGATTCAAACAAGAAACCATGGATTTAGGGAGCATATATTGAATGGTATAACATTTATTGCAAGAAAATACCTTCTGGGAAGGTCACATTTGTGACTAGTTATAGATGGAAAAACGTGCAACTAGCTGCATGCGGGGCCTATCGTAATGTATGTATGACATCCAATCCATCCAACAAGGTCACCCAATCATGAAAATAAGGTGGCCCCATATCGATCCAATCATTATGTGGGCCAAAAACCTTGAAATTCGAAACAAAAGGGGAGATTTAAAATCTATGGATTTCGCAAATCCCTGCCCTAATCCTTCACCCCAAACAGACCCTTAGCATTCCTTGGTATTTATTGTAATAATGAGAGTTCAAAATACCCATAATTAGTCATTTATGAAGCTGTGTCATACGTGACACCAAAAGCAAGTCTGGTTGTGGTACGTCCTTGTGTATTGTTATTGGATACTTCAGGATTGTAGTCTTTGGATCTGGGATCCTTTTTCATGATCCAAACCATGATCTGACAGGATAAAGATTTGACTGTGGCCATTTGGAAAATCTTCAAAACCGAAAGGTCCTAAACTTTTGATAAATGGCCCACAAAACAATAGTTAAGGAGGCAATTCATATTCAAAGAAAAAGAGTTAACTGATCAAAGGGGTTTGAAATTTCCAATATGAGCATTTCTTTTGGGGTATACCCCATCCACGGTAAGGCCCATCATATAAACGGTTTGGATCATTCAAGCATGATCCCAGACCCAATAGGCCCCTACCTATCTTATAACAATAGGCCCTGGTCAATCATAACAGAATAGGTCAGGATGTATGATGGCAAACCTTCAAAAAGAAACTTTTTTCAATCGCTTCGTACTTTCCTCCACTGATGAAGAAACCGCTCTCTCTTTCACCACTGTAGGTGCTAAAATTACTTTTGTGCGAGGGTCCTTGGACAAAGTTTTCCTAATTATAACTTTATATAATTAAAAAATAAATCCTTCTCAATCAAATAAAATTTTGTCCATTTTTTAATGTTTCATTGATTGTTTGGCTAGCCTACTTTAAATCACAAGTTCATTAATTCTGGACTTCCATAGAAAAATCTTGAAAAAAGGTGGATTTTTTGAGAACAAACTTAAATATTTTTTAATTACCATAATAAGACACTAACTATACAGACAGGGAGTGAAAAGACCTATTTACTCCTCGTTTGTATTTTTTTTTTAATATAAAAATTATTTTCACCTATCACTAATGATAGATGTGAAATGTATTACAACCTATGGCTAGAGATAGGTTTTATAACATTTGAACATATCTGCAGCATAGGTTCTATTTATTTTCTCGTAAATTCCATCCGCTTCCACCAAAACCCATTTTCATATATTTCGTTACTAATACGCATCTCCAGCAGCCGTGAATACAACCCGCTCACCGCCACCCATGGGGAGGGTGCCCTTCCTAATATCATGTAACTGTACAATGACAAGCTAGATGATTTTCCACAGACTAAACAATTAATGTGGACCCCACCTTGTCTATGGCTCCGTGATGCAAAATTAAGAAGGGAACTTCAAAAAGTTTATTTATTTATAATTGGGATTTGGAAAATCTTAATTACCAGTACCACTATTCTCCTTATTCCCTAGGAGAGTTTCTGTTCATCAACAACCCAATCTCTGTGTGTGTGCGTGCACACACTCCATTGACATGTGGACTAATGAACTGGGCTAGTGCTTTCGCATAGGGGCATAGGGACCCCAACCTCTTGATTTTGGTCATGTGCTTCGGTCCCTGTGCCTTCCCTAGGATATTGGGAGGAAGAGGTTGGTGGGCCGCGTCTACCATTTTGTATAAATGGGCTCTGTGCATGCGCTCACACTTGTTGTTTCCTTCCTCTCCTCCTCCTCCTCCTCTTTGTGTATATCTATCCTTCCTCTATCTCCATACCATAGAATCTACCACACACACTCTTCCTCTCTCTCATTCTTCTTCTTCATCTTCTCTTTGCATATATCTGCAATTTTGGCTGCCCAATATAGCTTTCAAAGGAGGAGTTTGAATTTTGTGTTGAAAATTTCAAGAGAGTCAAGAACTCATTTTTCTAATCAGTATCACAAGGATTGATTTTTATTTTTTATTTTTGTAAATTTTGAATTACTATTATTATTCTTAAAACTCTCTTTAGTAATGTCATGATGGTCTTAGTATGAAATGAGGAAATCGTTAGTTAATCGAGATTGTTGACCTGTGGGGCCACCACAAGGATAAGAATGTCCCAAAAAATCTTTTGTATGGGAAGACAAACTTCTGTCATTTGTTTGCAATTGCACCCTTGTTATATGTTTCTTAACCATTTGTTTGTAGTCCACTCACTGGTTTGAATCTTCCAGTGTAGTGGAGCTTTACTGCATCGACCACCCATGATGGGCACATCAGATTAATAATTAATTGTTTGGATTGTAGAACCATACTGGTATACAAGATACTTACAGCCTAATGCATTAGTTCCTTATGGTTTCCTAATAGGAGTTATTTCTAATGCTCTTGGTAAGAAGAGAGTGGGGGTTCCATTGCCATAGATTGAGCATTCTCAAGATGCTATTATAGGGATTTAGCCAATATTGGTTCTTCTGGTACACCAGTAGTTACTTACAAGTGTGTAGAGAATGATAGAAAATTCTAAAAAATGATGCAAGTTTGTAGAGGTCTTTGGAACCTTTTAGAGTTTTTTAGTAGGGTCTAGTAGTGAGGATCTTTGTAGAATTACCTTACCTACAAGGCTTGGAGAGTTTTTAACCATTGGATGAATGCCACATGACTTAGTATTATACATTGGTGCAAGTAGACTAGAAGGTTATTAGGTCTATATAAGGAGGGTGCTTCATTTGTAACCAACCTTAAAAACTTCAAAAGTTATAAGCTTTTGAATCCCCTAGTGCGATACAAGTGCTCTTGCCATCAAGTCATTCCTGTGTGCACTCTCTTCTTTGAAATAGCTTGGCTACACTTGGGTGGTTAGTTGACTTGTTCAGAAAGAGGATTTTTTTCCCCTAGGTGTTGCGCTATCCATGCTTTGGGAAATGCTTAGACTATTATAAATGATATCAGATCCTGATCATAAAGGGTTTTGTGACACTTGTGGGATAAGAGAGACATGATGTTGTTGGAGGTAACTAACAACAACCAAGAATGTGGTAATGATGGTGGTCCAAGCAAGTCTAGGAGGGAGAAGTCCCATGACTTGGCAGTGTTACGGAGGCATGGCAAGCATGGTTGGAGGTTGTTGTGGTTAATAGGTATTATTGACTTGAATTGATGGGTAATAGGATAAGGGTCTGGCTTTGGAATTTCAAAGGGGAGATGCTTGGTGAACTAAACAAGTTGACCCATAGTTAATGTCAGGGAGAGGTGCTAGAGACCCTCACTAAGCTATGGGAGCAAGCAAGTTAAGGTGAGCTAATGATGGGGATGATCTAATAGAACAGAGTTATGCGTAATGGGGATTTGACGATGCTTTCCATGATAAGGTGCTAGAGACCCTCACTAAGCTATGGGGGCAAGCAAGTTAAGGTGAGCTAATGATGGGGATGATCTAATAGAACAGAGTTATGCGTAATGGGGATTTGACGATGCGTCCTTGAGGTCAGCACCCAAGGCTGGAATGCTTGATCCTAAGACTTTCAATGGATTGAGGGATGATAACTAGTTGACTTTAGATTGTTATTTATTTATTTATTTACGCACTCACACCACACACTCACACACCACATGGGCACTCGATCCCATCATCTCAGTGTTGAAACAGAGCCTGTCTACCACCAAGCCATGGAGTTGGATCCAACTTTATACCAAAGTTGGAGCAGTATTTTGAGGCCATCTTGCTAAGGATGAGAGGATGCAAACTGTGGCAATGTAGTTCATAAACATAGTGACTCTATGACGATGAGAGAGAGATAGACTAAGAGGAGTTGTGCTTAAAAAGAAAAGCGTCCAACAGCCAGATTTCCGACTATTGGTGGATTCCATTGTGATGGGTTTTGCAATTACACATTTGCCTAATGATTTCGAAACGGCTGAATCGATTCCATTTACCACCGCTGTACAACATTCCAAACACAACTACGTTTTCCTGTTACCACCAATTACCACCGAATCTATGCTGCCCAACGACCCCTAAGGAGAAATCTAAGAAGCCATTAGGAGAAATTGATTTCAAGGATAAAGGGGACCTCCAAGCCACGTGAGGTTAAGTGCTTCATTTACAGTTGGCCTCATTTGGCTAGGGAGTGGCTGATGAGATGCTCTCTTGTCTCTTGCAGTAAAGTTTGATGAAAAAGATGGAGGTAATAAGGAGTTACACATTAGGGGGATGCCACACAATATTATGGCTGTTTAACCCAAGAGGTCGGAGGACTAAACTTGCTTAATTAGCAATGGTGATCATAGGGTGAAGAGTGCCCACAAAAGATGCCAATGGACTTGGTGGAGGATGACAAGGCCTCTAGGCCTAGGTTTCTGAATTTAGTGAAAGATGGCAAAAGAGGTTGAGCCACTTGAGCAACAACTGATGTTCTTAGATATATAGATCAATGGGATACCCATGCCAATGAAGGTGGACACGTGGGTAACTTGTTTGTCTTAGGTGAGGAGGCAAGACAATTAGCTTTGACATTGGTGAAGGGCTTAATTAGAATGAAGGCAATCATTAGAAGCCAAACCCATTTAAGGTGTGGTGGAGGATGTGGAGTTATTTGTTGGTGGGTGGGTTAGCAAGTCGATTTTCTTCATTATTTTGCTGGACACCTTTATGGTCATGGTAGACAGCGTGCACTTCAACACTGAGGTCATGGGTTCGAGTGCCCATGTGGTGTGTGTGGGTGTGAGTTTGTGTAAAAAAAGGGGCATGGACTTCTTTGCTAACACCAAGACAATTCCAATACCCTACCTTTGTGGTGAGCATTATGGATGAGGAACTTTTGTGCATTGTCCTGGTTTGTAAGGGGAAGGCTAAGATTGTGACTATCTTAGCCTTGCAACTAGATTGTGACTATCTTAGCCTTGCAACTAGCTGAGGGTGGCAAGGAGAATGGGGCCAAGCATGTGGTAGTGGAAGTTAAGAGGGGCATGCTTGATCGTAACTGGGAAAGGTTAGTGCATGACTTAATGGGAAGGGGCCTAATAGGATTTTCTCATGAAGGTAAGATAATATGACAATTTAACATGTATAGAAGGAGATTATTGAGAGCTCATTGACAGTGGTTGACTTCATAGATGGGGGATATTATTATGGACCGGGTTCTCCCGAGTGACTAAATTTTTAGGGTTCTTTGGTGTGGTACAAGGTCTTTTTATCTTCCAAGTAGCTTGACTACACTTGAGTGTTAGATTGATTTATTTGTAAAGGGGATGTGTATGAGTGCCACATTTGCCTATCCTTGGGGAAGTGCTTAGGTCATGGCACTATGGTTCATTTGGTCCATACTTGTGTGTTACTGGACTCATCAAAGATGGTGCCCGAACATCACCCTTTCGAAATCTTTAGCAATCCAAAAAATACATTGGCATGGGTAGGAAAGAATGAGCATTTTGTCAATCAAGATGAGTAGGAAAGAACAAGCATTTTGTCAATCAAGATGGATGCAGACGTCAATTGACCAAGACAACTTTTTTAACGCACTTGACCAACACTTGGAGATGGTGAACATGTGTTATATCGGACCTGCTCATCTGCCATGTGGATGCCATCTCTCAGAAATCAGGCCATTACCATCCTTAGATGATAATGGATGAACAACTAGAAGAAAATTACCACCAATTCAAATTATATTTACACATGGCACACCTAATGGTGAGATCCTTTTGATTTTGAGATATGGCAGGTATATAGTGGGGATCACCCGAAGAGACTTGACACCATATGTAGATTACCCCAACCCAAAGACTTGGTGCTTAGCTCGTCAATTGATCCATGTGTGTACATTGACTGTGGATTATTGGCCGATTTTTAATTGTTAATGTTTCCTTACAAGCGTGGGTCACCTAATGAGCAAGCAAGCCAAGTTTGGGTCCAGGAACATACTTAATTCTCACTTTTAGCACATTGGCATGCAAGGAGAAGCCTTCACCAAATATGTGAGCAATGTGATACACATGTGGGGGACACTGCTCTTTTCTGGTATTCTATTCCCCTAGATTTATGGAACCTTGCATTCGTATTAGCGGTGGGCTCCTGTAAGTAGAAATTCTTCAGTTTGATGTATCCACTAAATTGGTATGGGGACCTCCACTTAGCAAGGTTTCAAATATGGAGAAATCGCTTCACCCCGCCAATCTCTTGCAATCCTGTTTTAGTGGGGGTCGAATCAACATGTCACTAGGGCTATACATCGAGCCGAGTCAAGTCGCGGTGGGCAAAGCTTGGCTTGACTCATCCGTGCTCTCCTCGAGCTTTACATTGGAGCTTGCCTCGTTTGTCAAACCTTTCAAGGTGAGCTAGTGGATCGAGTCGAGTCGAGTCGAGCCTGCTCCCACCTCAACCGGCACCTAACCCGACCCAACCCAACCCAACCCAACCCAACCCAACCCAGCGGCCAACACCCAACCAAACCTGACCCAACACCCATACCCGACCCAACCCAACCCCCAAATCAAATATTTAATTATATATATAATATTAGATAGAGGTACCTTGTACTCATGGGTGCTTAGAGAGAGAGAGAGAGAGAGAGAGAGAGAGAGAGGAGCTCTAGCGCATCAGGTTGGGTTAGGAAGGGAAAAAAGGGTAAGAATGGATGGATGGGTAGGTAGGGTAGGGTTTTAAGTTTTATTATTATATATATATATATATATATATATATATATATATATATATATATATATATATATATATATAAAAGATAATATATATTCGAGTTGAGCCAAGCTCGAGCTTCAAGCCGAATTCGAGTCGAGTCAAGCTCCACTATGCTCGACCTTGGCTCGTTTTCAAAACGAGTTGGGTCATATGAAGCTTGGCTCGCCTTGAGTCGTCGTTCAAGCCGAGTTAAGTCGAGCTATATCGAGCTAAGCCGAGTGAGCTTTTCAAGCTAGATTGGCTCATGTACAGCTCCACATGTCACCTCGCATTGTTCCGCAAGCCCCACACGTACCTCTCTTCTCCCACGTGCGATAGGCTGGAATTCTCGAGAACGAGTGACATATCTCAACCGTTGCAGAGGGGCCCTCAACGAACGAACTTGATTGTTCGTTGGAAACCCAGACGCTCACACGTGTTGATCTCTCTCTGCTTATAGACGAGTGCGTTCTTTACGCCCAACCCCTATCTCCCATCTTGAGGCACTGATTGCCAATCTAGAAAGAGATGGAGAGGACACGTCTCTTTAGGGGAGGTGTGGCGAGGCTTAATGTGGCGCCTCGAGATCGATCTTGACTGATCTCCAAATCTGCTTACGTCAGTCGCTCTCTTTGTTGACGTCACCGGGAGATTTTGATGATCCCGGTCAATTAATTTTGGATGCCTTGGAAGTGAATCAGGTGGCTACACGTGGCTCGACAAAGTTCCCTTTTAACGCCTCCCTTTCCTCCTCATTTTTTGAATCTGACGATTACATCAGCAGTGGGAGGTTGGTTAATGACATGTCTTCGTCTCATGCTCCTTTTGGCTGAGATATCGATTCGAGAAATGATCTCATCCCTTCACCTTATGCCATGTATACCTGGTTAACTTTGTCGACGTCAGAGCCTTTGACAGACCTCAAGCGCCCCGCCACGTCACATGTTCCCCCCCCCTCTCTTTTAACATTGAAGAATTCATGTCCCCCTAGTTATCCATCCGCTCTTCTAGCGACATGTGGAGGTTCTTCCTTTGATGTGTTCTTAGAGGGCCAGTCCTTAGTCCTTTGCCCCTTTCCGGTTTCTTCTAGCTCCTCCCCTCTCCTCTCATCTTTCACCTCCCTCTTCTCCTGTAATCCTCCCTTCATTTCTCGGCTATCTCGGTTCGTCATCTCCCTGCTACCCTTCTTCCCTCTTCTCGTCAAGGGCAATCCTTTCATTGGTCCATGGTGCTAATGGGACAACAAGATATATTCCTCTTCCCTCTTCTTGTCAAGGGCAATCCTTTCATTGGTCCATGGTACATTGCAACATTATCTTTCTTGTTGGCATTGCAACCCATGAAGAATTTGGGTGTGGTAACAAGCTCTGTAATAAGGAGTCATTCAACCTCTGGCATTCATCTCCTATTAATGCAATTGGCTTCATTGTTTGAGTATTAAAGAAATGGTTCTGACATGTCTAATAGCCTCTTTATATCTGTTAACTTGTAAGTCAAGTTGGTCCTAACATGTTGCATGTTGCAGAATTGCATTCAAATTGAAAATGGATGTGAAGATTAGGTATTTGGTGAATAGATCAAAAAAATCTATCATTTGAAGAAGTGTTGGGTCCATGCACAATAGATGATAACTCATATAAGAAATGATGAGATGTGGGAAATTTGTTGTGTAACATGATTGCAATTGAGATATAGATACTCTTGTAATTGTTATCAGTGCGAAATCAGCTATGCTATGATGTTGGGGAAGAAAATGGAGCGTAATTCAATATAAATAGATTGGTTCCTTTTTGAACTTTTATGATTATTGAGTGGTAAAGTTGTTTTTCAAGAGTGGTTTTAGCCAGTGAGAATTTTTTAATAGAAAAAAAAAGTTTATGTTAGATCTATTGTTATATATTTTTTTTACTTGATTTTGGTTGTGAATGGTTGTTAAAGCCTTTATCGAATTTGAAATGGAGAAGTGTATTGTGTAGTGCTTTCTGTTGTCATCTATGGTGCTGTACATCATCATCATCATCATCATTATCTAAGCCTTATCCCAACTAATTGGGGTCGGCTACTTGAATCTTTTTTCTGCCATTCCACTGTATCAGGGGCCATAACTTTAGTTTGACTATAGATCATTGAGTCTTTTCTTATTACCTCCACTCATGTCCTTTGGGTGTCACGCCCTAGACTCGGTAACCAGACTCACAAGGAACTCGATATCCGGTTCTGACCATAACAGCCTCCGTAGTACCCTATTCTCGGCTCCTGAGGCAGGCTCCAATCCTGAGATCCTGCAAGGAGGATTTCCATAACCGTATATTTATTTCCAATGTGAGCATACTCAAGATCATAACAAGTAAATCTCGAAAATAACAAATGGACACATTACAAAATCCACTATAAATTTGAATTTTACAGTTACATAAGGTTCAAAAGGACATACATAAGATAATAGAAGAAAGAGAGAAAGGTCTGTAACACGGGTCTTCAGCTCAACACATATCCAAGCTCTGCCGCTACGACGCCGACCTAGGATCTCCTGCACGCATCAATCGTGCATAAGCTTATAGAAAGCTTAAAGGGTGGTGAAAGTGTGTGACAATGGTGCACAAAAGAATAATAGGAGATACAGGAAGGGAAACATGATCAATGACAATATCACTAGCCTTACCAAGGCTTGCTGTGAATACAATATAATGAGTACTGAGCGTCATACCAAGGCGATGCATAAAGGGGCTTATACAGCTAATGCGAATGTAATGCGAAGTGATGCCAGTCCTCATGTCTAATCCACATCAAATACGTTTCCATTAAATATGTTTGGATGACTGTCGCTCTCCAGACCTGCATAGTTAAACGAGTGTAAGAGACCTCACTACCCGCCTGTGGACGACAAATCACCAATAAGGCTCGTCGGCAGCAGACTCATTTATGAGCTGGTCAGACTCAGCCTAGCAATGCCTTCTTACACCAGGCGGGTAAGGCCCACACCCCTACCTAACCGATTACACGACAGTGGGAGTCGCGGCCGAACGGTGTAAGGCCCTCGTGCTCTCATAGTTTCCACTCGGTCATGGCGTTAGGGCAGATCCTTGGTACCATGGAAGTTTTGGGAATTTCACCCATGGAATCCTATGCACCCTGTATGCTCAAGTACCATTTCCGGTGTCCACACATACGGCCATCCACGAGTGTCCCTGTGGAGGTAAGGCCCTGATGAAGCAAAGGTGGTATCTTCATGAAATGTGATGCCAATGCATGAGTCACGCATATAGATCATGCACTAGCTTCAAGCACTCAATGTGCAAAAGGGGAGAAACTCCATCCCTCTATCACATCAACCCAATGACCACACACAATGCAATCCATTCACGCAGATGATGCATACGGGTCATAATGGTGTAAGTGCGCTACTCGGCGATGATGACGTGGAACATATTCCTCCTTTCCAAGGAGGGACAAGGTCTAGATACATAGACAGATACACTCTAAGGAGAAGTTCTCTAATGGGGGCCCAATACTTTGGGGTAGCCCACAAGCTAAGAGGGTCATAAAGGCCCAAGGAAGAAGCGATCCTAACAAGGGTCCAAGGTGGGCCTTCAACCACCTATAACAACCCTATGGGCCTACCTTAGGGCCACCAAAGAGGACATCCAACCTCAACTGGGTCCCAAAAGGTAGCCCGCTACTATACGAATATGAAACAAGGCCCAATGCCTAAGCAATCCATGGCCTAGTGGGCTGTACACCAAGCCCAACACATGCAACATGGTGGGCCCTCAAGCAAGGGTCGACCCAACCATAAAAATCACAAAACCCATACATTTTGGTGGGCCTAATGGGCAGCTCGGTGTTCCAACCATATGGGCAAATCCTTATGTTTGAAACAAGTGAGTTGAGCCTTACATCTTGTCCAAAGTATGAGGTTAATTTAATGGGCGACTAAGGGCCCAATTACTTGAGAATTTTGGCCCATAAAACCCATCACAATAGTATGTTAAATATAGGCCCAAAGTTCAGGGGCCTATCAAGAAGGTTCCAGGACAATGGGCCTAGCAAACCCAACAATTAACTATGAATATTAGTCTGATAAAAACCCAATTGAAGTGGGCCTTAAGAGTGCACTAATCAAGCCCAAAATCTGATTAGAAATAAGGCAAAATGTGTAAAAACATCCCCAAATCTAGTGGGCCATGCTGCCCCAAAACATGCATTTATGGGCAACAACTTTGGGCCTATTGCTGAAATTCCAGCCCCACCCACTATCTAGGCTTGCTGGAAATTCAATAATAATTAATTTATACAATTATTTCAATCCCTGGTGACTCACACATGTCACAGAGGGTCCCACTAGATGAAAGGAGTGGATAAGACACATAAATCAGGTGGGCCATGCTGCTCGACTGGACGTCCAGCAGCAGCCCAATGAGCCTGGGCGTCCCATGGTGGACGGTCCAAGGGGCCGGGACGTCCCCCCCTTAAACACATCAAGTTGGGTCCCACATGTGGACATCCCACATGGGAGATGGGCCACACACATGGGGTTCACAATATGGAGGGTGGCTTGGATAAAACATACATCATAGTGGGCCTTAGGAGGGTGGACGACCAGCCCATGGCTGGACACCAGCCCTGCTGGAACGTCCAGCTATGGGCTGCCATTCCAGCAGCCATTCCTCCTTTTTTTTTTTTTAGATGAAAGTGGTGGCCCACACCCCCAAGATGGGTCCCAACATGATGGGCCACAAGATGGGCTATTAGGGAAGTCACAAACCCAAACAAAACATGAATGAATTTCATGGATAGCAAGGTAGAGAATAAAAAATCTGCTGCACAAAAGGTTGCTGTCCATACAATGTACACCCCAAAAAGTGGGCCCAAACTTTGCTTAAGAGGGGAGGGATGAATGTTTGATATTTTTCCTATAAAATACAGCAAGGTGGGGTCCACAAAAGTGGCCCACCCCTCAAGAAATCAAACTGGAATTTGTGTTTTCCACTCATTTTATGGGGCTGGACGGTCCAACAAGGTGGACTGCCCACCCCCTATGGGCCTCATTTTTGGGTGCCATTGCATGGACAATCTGAGGTGTGATCCATCACACTTCAAGGCAGGGTCCACTCCTTCAAAATACATTCCACAACAAGAAAAAAAAACTGTAGAAATCAAGGACCAATACCATGCCAAACATCAACTATAACAGTCCATGCAAACAGTCCAGATTTTTGGATAGCTATGTATATGGCTGGACATACCAGCCCATAACTAGATATATACAACAAATAAAAAGAGGCGTGGCCTTCCTTAGTGGGCCCCACACATGTCTAAATCAAGAACTTTAGTCAGGACACTTGCATGCATCAAATAAGGTGCCCAAAAATCATGAAATGGGTAGTAGGGGCGTCCCACCATTGCTGGATTTTCTGGACGTCCCAGGCCCACCATGTGGGCCACACATATGATCATCTAAAATAAGAGAAAAGAGAGAAAAGGACAATCCGGCCATGGGGAATGGGCCCCGCCACTAATGGGCCCTCCCAAGAACAATCACACCCATACATCTACATTGATTTACACTTACAACATAAATCTATCACATGCATGGCCTATAACCACAATGGATGGTTGGGATGCCATCCCAACGTGATGTTTAAGGTCTAAATGACCTTAGAATGGTGAAGATCATGAGATACATCATGATGGGGTCCATGGAGAATGGCCCCATCATGGAATATTGCATGCATGTAGGATGGGCCAATGGCCACATCCATGGGATCAAATGGGATCCCCACCATGGATTGGTTGGTCCCATGTGATCCATTCATGAAGAAATAAGAAGATTAAGAGATGAAAAGGAAATCAACAAGCTATAGTCACCCACATGCAAGCCAAGCTCTCAAACTTCCGCACCATGTAGATCTTGGTCCAAGGAAGAGAATTTGATGGTTGAGATGAGTTTTTATGGGTGGGATTTGAGGGATTTTGGAGCTTTGAGGGCTGAAGAAATGGGGGATTATGGGACGTTGGGAGGGGTTTGCTAGCAATGTAGAGAAAATGAGGAGGGAGAGAGATAAAGAGAGGGAGTGTAATGATTTGTTAGTAAGAAAGGCAATGATTGCCTATGGGAGGAGAAAACAAAGTTGTAGGGTAGGGTAGGATTTTGGGTGGTGTGTGTGGGGTGGGTAGTGTGAGCTATTGAATTTTATGTGGTGTATATAGTGTTGCATTGGAACTTGTGCCAATAGTGGAGGTGTACATGCACTACACCTATGTGGGCAACATGATTAAGGGTCATACAATGAAATGTTCATAACTTATGATCTATATATTGGATGGACGCACAAGACACGTCGTCAGAACCGCAACGACGATGCGAACAAGATGACATAGGTCTCGGGTCGATCCGAGTCGTGCCAACGTGACCGGACTTAAGGATGACCGCAAACACAAACCGAGGGTCGCCGGTCACCGAGATCGACCGGTAGGACCGTGGGACCAAGAGAAATGAAATGCATACCTACACACACATGCACACACATGGATGGAGCCGTTGAAAGATTATGATTTCGACCTTCAGTACCACCCTGGTGCGGCGAACGTGGTGGCGGACGCGTTCAGCCGTTAGCCACGAGGCCTGGTGGCACAGATGATGGTTTGACAGTGGCAGCTGCTCGAGGGCGTTTCAGAGTTCGTTCTGCATTCTTCTATTGTTCAGCTTTCGAGCTTGTCGATTTAACCCTCTTTAGTGGCTAGGGTGATCGAGGCTTAGCAGACGAACGAGTCACTTTAGGAGTACCGAGCAGAGGCCGCATCCGTGGAGCAATCAGACTGGTAGATTGGTTCTGATGGTGGATTACGCTTCAGAGGCCGATTGTATGTCCCGGACGTGTCAGAGTTACGTCGTGATCCGATGACCGAGGCACACCGATCGAGACTTACTATTCACTCGGGCTCCATGAAGATGTATTGTGACATGAGGAGGCAATATTTTTTGCAGGGGATGAAGCGCCAGATTGCTAGTTTTGTGGTCGAGTGTGACACATGCCAGCTTGTCAAGGCCGATCACCAGAGACCCCTTGGTCCCTTGCAGCCGTTGAGCATTCCAGAGTGGAAGTGGGAGCATGTGTTGACGGATTTCATCGCAGGTTTTGCCGAGGACTCGGCTTAATTACGATACCATCTGGGTTATCGTCGATTGTCTGACAAAGTCGGCTCATTTCATTCTAGTGCGTGCTTCCTGATCTATGGACCGGCTTGCAAAGGTGTTCATTGGGGAGATAGTGAGACTGCACGACATTCCAATTTCAATCGTTTTAGATCGAGACTCCAGATTTATGTCTCAGTTTTGGAGGAGTTTCCAGCAGGCGATGGGGACCATTTTGTATCTCAGCACCGCTTATCATCTGCAGACGGATGGGCAGACCGAAAGGGTCAATCAGATCCTTGAGGATATGCTTAGAGCTTGTGTGATTGACTTTGCGGGCAGTTGGGATGAGCATTTGCGCCTCGCCGAGTTCGCGTACAACAATAGCTATCAGGCGACTATCGGCATGGTTCCTTTTGAGACACTCTATGGTAGACCGTGCAGATCTCCTAGCTGTTGGACCGAGGTTGGAGAGCGTAGTCTCCTAGGTCCCGAGCTTGTGCAACAGACGTCGGAGGCTATTGATGTTATCAGGCAGAGGATGCGCACAACTCAGAGCCGGCAGAAGAGTTTTGCTGATTGTCAGCGTCGACCCCTCGAGTTTGTAGTTCGGGACATGATATATCTCAAGGTCTGACTTATGAAAGGCGTGGTTCGATTTAGTGTGAAGGGCAAGCTTGCCCCGAGATTCATTGGACCTTTTGAGATTACCGAGCGCGTAGGCGCTGTGGTCTATAGGCTTGCCTTACCTCCTGAATTGTCCGCGATCCACGACGTGTTCCATGTTTCTATGTTGCGGGAGTGGGGGTAGGACACTATCCCTGTGATTGATTGGCAGCCACTCGAGGTTCGTGAGGATGCTTCTTACATTGTGCAGCCGATTCGTATTCTTAATCGGAAGGAGCAGGTCCTCAGGACCAAGGTCATTCCCTTGGTGAAGGTACAATGGGGTCATCATTCGGAGGCCGAGGTGTCTTGGGAACACGAGGCTGAGATTAGAGAGCGTTATCCCCATTTGTTCAATGATTGATTGCTTGCATTGCTTGTATTGCCTTCTCTTGATTGATGATTGAGATATATATATATATATATATATATATATATATATATATATATATATATATATATATATATATATATATATATATTGATGATGATGATGTTTATGGATTTTCGTTGTTCCGGTTTTGGCAATATCGAGGACGAAATTTCTTTATTGGTGGGGAGGATTGTAAGACCCGACCTGAGTTCCTGTGTGTGCATGTGTGTGTAGGTATGCATTTCATTTCTCTTGGTTCCGCGGTCCTACTGGTCGAATCCTGGCGACCTGCGGTTTGTATTTGTGGTCATCCTTAAGTCCGGTTATGTTGGCCCGACTCGGATCGACCCAAGACCTATTCCATCTTGTTTGCATCATCGTTGCGGTTCCGACGACGCGTCCTGTGCGTCCATCCGATATATAGATCATAAGTTATGAACATTTCATTGTATGACCCTTGATCATGTGGCCCACTTAGTTGTAGTGCATGTGGACCCCCACTCTTGGCACAAGTTCCAATGCAACACTACACACACCACATAAAATTTCATAGCTTACACTACCCACCCCACACACACCACCCAAGAGCCTACCCTACCCTACAACTTTGTTTTCTCCTCCCATAGGCAATCATTGCCTTTCTTACAAACAAATCATAACACACTCTCTCTTTATCTCTCTCCCTCATATTCTCTCCATTGCTAGCAAACCCCTCTCCCAACGTCCCATAATCCCCCATTTCTCCAGCCCTCAAAGCTCCAAAATCCCTCCAATCCCACCCTTAAAAACTCATCTCAACCATCAAATTCTCTTCCTTGGACCAAGATCTACATGGTGCAGAAGTTTGAGAGCTTGGCTTGCATGTGGGTGACTATATCTTGCTGATTTCCTTTTCATCTCTAATCTTCTTATTTCTTCATGAATGGATCACATGGGACCCACCAATCCATGGTGGGGATCCCATTTGATCCTATGGATGTGGCCCTTGGCCTATCCTACATGCATGCAATATTCCATGATGGGGCCATTTTCCATGGACCCCATCATGATGTATCTCATAATCTACACCATTCTAAGGTCATCTAGACCTTAAACATCACGTTGGGATGACATCCCAACCATCCATTGTGGTTATAGGCCATGCATGTGATAGATTTATGTTGTAAGTGTAAATCAATGTAGATGTATGGGTGTGATTGTTCTTGGGAGGGCCCATTAGTGGCGGGCCCCTATCCCCATGGCCGGATTTTCCTTTTCTCTCTTTTCTCTTATTTTGGATGATCATATGTGTGGCCCACTTGGTGGGCCTAGGACGTCCAGAAAATCCAGCAATGGTGGGACGCCCCTACCACCCATTTCATGATTTTTGGGCACCTTATTTGATGCATGCAAGTGTCCTGACTTAAGTTCTTGATCTGGACGTGTGGAACCCACTAAGGAAGGCCACACCTTTTTTTATTTGCTGTATATATCTAGTTATGGGCTGGTATGTCCAGCCAGTATGTCCAGCCATATACATAGCTGTCCAAAAATCTGGACAGTTTGCATGGGCTGTTGTAGTTGATGTTTGGCATGGGATTAGTCTTTGATTTCCACAGTTTTTCTTCTTGTTGTGGGGTGTATTTTGAAGGAGTGGACCCCACCTTGAAGTGTGATGGATCACACCTTAGATTGTCCATGCAATGGCACCCAAAAATGAGGCCCACGGTCCACCTTGCTAGACCGTCCAACCCCATAAAATGAGGGGAAAACACAAATTCCAGTTTGATTTTTTGAGGGGTGGGCCACTTTTTTGGACCCCACCTTGTTGTATTTTATGGGAAAAATATCAAACATTCATCCCTCCCCTCTTAGGCAAAGTTTGGGCCCACTTTTTGGGGTGTACATTGTATGGACAACAACCTTTTGTGCTGCAGATTTTTTATTCTCTACCTTGTTGTCTATGAAATTCATTCATGTTTTGTTTGGGTTTGTGGCTTCCCTAATAGCCCATCTTGTGGCCCATCATGTTGGGACCTATCTTGGGGGTGTGGGCCACCACTTTCATCTAAAAAAAAAGGGAGGAATGGCTGTTGGAATGGCAGCCCATAGCTAGACGTTCTAGCATGGGCTGGCGTCCAGCCATGGGCTGGTCGTCCACCCTCCTAAGGCCCACTATGATGTATGTTTTATCCAAGCCACCCTCCGTATTGTGAACCCCATGTGTGTGGCCCATCTCCCATGTGGGATGTCCACATGTGGGACCCACCTTGATGTGTTTAAGGGGGGGACGTCCCGGCCCCTTGGACCGTCCACCATGGGACGCCTAGGCTCATTGGGCTGTTGCTGCACGTCTAGTCCAGCAGCATGGCCCACCTGATTTATGTGTCTTATCAACTCCTTTCATCCAATGGGACCCTCTGTGAAATGTGTGAGTCACTAGGGATTGGAATAATTGTAGAAATTAATTATTATTGAATTTCCAACAAGCCCAGATAGTGGGTGGGCTGGAATTTCAGCAATAGGCCCAAAGTTACTGCACATAAATACATGTTTTGGGGCAGCATGTCCCACTAGATTTGGGGATGTTTTTATACACATCTTGCCCTATTTCTAATCAGATTTTGGGCTTAATTAGTGCACTCTTAAGGCCCACTTCAATTGGGTTTTTATTGGACTAATATTCATAGTTAATTGTTGGATTTCTTAGGCCCATTGTCCTGGAACCTTCTTGATAGGCTCCTGACCTTTGGGCCTATATTTAACATACTATTGTGATAGGTTTTATGGGCCAAAATTCTCAAGTAGTTGGGCCCTTGGTCGCCCATTAAATTAACCCCATACTTGGGCCAAGATGTAAGGCCCAACTCACTTGTTTGAAACATAAGGATTTGCCCATATGGTTGGAACACCGGGCTGCCCCTTAGGCCCACCACAATGTATGGGTTTTGTATTTTTATGGTTGGACCCAACCCTTGCTTGAGGGCCTACAATGTTGCCTATGTGTTGGGCTTGGTGTACAGCCCACTAGGCCATGGATTGCTTAGGCATTGGGCCTTGTTTCATATTCGTGTAGTAGCGGGCTACCTTTTGGGACCCAGTTGAGGTTGGATGTCCTCTTTGGTGGCCCTAAGGTAGGCCCATAGGGTTGTTATAGGTGGTTGAAGGCCCACCTTGGACCCTTGTTAGGATCGCTTCTTCCTTGGGCCTTTATGACCCTCTTAGCTTGTAGGCTACCCCAAAGTATTGGGCCCCCATTAGAGGACTTCTCCTTAGAGTACTTATCTATGTATCTAGACCTTGTCCCTCCTTGGGAATGAGGAATATGTTCCACGTCATCATCACCGAGTAGCGCACTTACACCATTATGACCCATATGCATCATCTGCGTGATTGGATTGGATTGTGTGTAGTCATTTGGTTGATATGATAGAGGGATGGAGTTTCCCCCCTTTTGCACATCGAGTGCTTGAAGCTAGTGCATGATTTGTATGTGTGACTCATGCATTGGCATCACATTTCATGGTGATACTGCCCTTGCTTCATCAGGGCCTTGCCTCCACAGGGATACTCGTGGATGGCCGTATGTGTGGACACCGGAAATGTTACTTGAGCATACAGGGTGCATAGGATGCCCATGGGTGAAATTTTCAAAACTTCCATGGTACCAAGGATCTGCCCTAACGCTGTGACCGAGTGGAAACTATGAGCGCACGAGGGCCTTATATCGTTAGGCCGCGACTCCCACTGTTGTGTAATCGGTTAGGTAGGGGTGTGGCCTTACCCGCCTGGTGTAAGAAGGCATTGCTAGGCTGAGTTTGACCAGCTTGTAAATGGGTCTGTTGCCGACTAGCTCAGTTGGTGATTGGCTGTCCACAGACGGGTAGTGAGCTCTTACGCTCGTTTGACTGTGCGGGTTTGGAGAGCGGCAGTCATCCAATAGTGTAATCGACTCTGGTGATTTACTTATGATGGAAACGTATTTGATATGTGGATTAGACATGAGGACTGACATCACTTTGCATTACATTCACATCGGCTGTATGAGTCCCTTTATGCATCGCCTTGGTATGACGCCCAGTACTCATTGCATTGTATTCATGGCAAGCCTTGGTAAGACTAGTGATATTGTCATTGATCGTATTTCCCTTCCTGTATCTCCTATTATTCTTATGTGCACCATTGTCACACATTTTCACCACCCTCTAAGCTTTCTATAAGCTTATGCACGATTGATGCGTGCAGGAGATCCTAGGTCGGCGTCGTAGCGGCAAAACTTGGATATGTGTTGAGCTGACGACCCCTGTGTTGCAGACCTTTCCCTCTTTCTTCTTTTATCTTATGTATGTCCTTTTGAACCTTATGTAACTGTAAAGTTCAAATTTATAGTGGATTTTGTAATGTGTCCTTTTGTTATTTTCGAGATTTACCGCTTTGATCTTGGGTATGCTCGCATTGGAAATAAATATACAGTTATGGAAATCCTCCTTGTAGGATCCCAAGATCGGAGCCTGCCTAAGGAGCCGAGAATGGGGTACTACGGAGGCTGTTGCGGCTAGAACCGGCTATCGGGTTCCTTGTGAGTCCGGTTACCGAGTCTGGGGCGTGACATTGTGTTATTCCTCTTGATCTTTTAGAGCCTTCATTGCCATTATGAAAATCAATATTGTTAGTCTCTTCTAGTGCAAGATGTCTGCAACTCCCTCATCAGTTACACAAGATCACACCACATCTGGTTGGAATGATGCATTTGATGTCTTTTAGTTTGAAGGTTTGATAGAACAAAATAATATTGGAAAATGTTTTAGTATAGGGCAGAAGTTATCAATCATCGGTTTAATGGACGATTACGTGTAACAATTAAAGAGCCACTATAACTAGCTTTAGAAGAAATTATTGCACTGTACAGGCACTTCTCCAGCATAGTGGGTTTAATTGGGCAGTGGATTGCATCCTGCCCCTGCCTAGATGATAATCCATCCAGGCAGGGGCTCTTTGGGGCCCACTGTGATGTATGAGTTTTATCCACTACGTCCATCCATTTTTCCAGATCATTTTAGGGTATGAGCCCAAAAATTGAGGCAGATTGAAAGCTGAAGTGGACCACTCCACAGGAAGCAGCAGTGATAATGACACCCACCATCGAAACCTTCGTAGGTACCGTCATGATGTTTGTTTGCCACCCAACCTGTTCATAAGATCATATAGACCTGGATGAAGGGAAAGCAAATATCAGATTGATCCAAAACTTATGCAGCTCCCAATAAATTATTAATGGCGGGCTTTCAATCCCCACTGTATGGTCCACTTGAGCCTCGTATCTGCCTCATTTTTGGGCTCGTATCTAAAATGATATGGAAAAAATGGATGGACAGCGTGGATAAAACCGATATATCATGGTGGGCCCCACAAATCCCTGCCTGATGGATTATCCTCCAGGCAGTGCAGGACGCAAGCTGCTTCCGTTTAATTGGGACGATCACATTGTGTTAAGAGGAGGCATGCATTAATTGTTTATTAAGCATAACTAACAAAAAAAGGTGTTTTTTAAAGGACAATGGTGGATTGTTGGGCCTCTTTTTCTAACTTTTTTTTTTTAGTTGCCCAAATTTCTCATACAAGTTTGACCTACTGATTGGTTGGCCAGCATCATTTTTGGTCCATGGCAATGTTCTCAATGTACCATACTTGATGAATGCCCAGATCTCTGACACGTTATGTGCTATTCCAGCACAAAAATATTCCCTCATGTGAATTGGTCTTTTTTGGTATGGTTTGCTCCAATTCAATTGGCCAAAAGGCCTTGCAAAATGGGGATTTATTTGATATCTAGAGAGCATATGAAGCTCGATAGAGAGACTCCGAAACCTTAACTCAAAAGTAAACTAACTAGGTTGCAGAAAACATTGTATGTTGAATCTAATAAATGTTGACCTGGACTGGTCAGCCCTCAAAATTGATAAACTCTCTTTTTTCGCACTTGAATGTTCCCAATCTATCTCTTAATCAAGTAGGTCACACGCACAAAAATATAGACATTTTAGAGCAATGAAACCAACTGTCTACATTCAAGATGATGGGTTTCCTAACTTCAGGTCTGGTCATGTCCGGTTAGTTTTAATAGTAAAGTTTATTTTTAATATATATATATATATATATATATATATATAATATAATATATATATATATATATATATATATATATATTGTAAGAGAGACCATTTACCCACCATTCAGTGGTAACGTGGCCACATGTTTGTTTGCAATCTAATCCATCTGTCGGCGGGCTCAACCTTGAAAATTATCTATTTGTCCCGAACTCAACTCGAAACCTTGATGCAAAGGCCCAATGGGTACTTAAAACTTGATCAGATCTGGGTCCGGGTCTTCAAGAACTACACACTAGGTTTAAAAAGACCTGGACCAGTTAAGATCCAGTCCTGCTTAGCATGGGTATGGGTAATATAGGACTTGACCCACTGACAGCTCTAGTTACTATACTGCCTAGAGGAGTGATATATAACATCTTTCCATCTTTTAATTGCTCTCATTTAAATTGTAGCTTGCCCTGTGAGAGTCCTTTTGTTAGCTTGACAGCTCCAGTTACCATACTGCCTAGAGTGAGCTAGATTTGATTATTAGGACAGCCACACCCATAAATTGCATAGGATGTCAGTTCTTCATTATGCTGAAATGTGTGGTCTACTATTTTTATGACTAGTCATTTTTGTTGTGCGACCCATCTTTTGTATGGTATCGATTTCTTAAGTGGTATGTTGGTGGGAATAAATTGTGTTTTATGGAAATTTAAAATGCAATCATCTATAAATTCTTTAATCCTCTTTCTCAGCCAACCTGTTATTATTTGGGTTCCTGTCATAGTTCAATGGTAGATGGCTGGTTTTAACATTGAGGTCTCTGATTTGAGCCCAACTGATCTATTAAACAACATGAGCTACTGTTTTAGAGTAAATCATCACCATCTAGGTGATTCTCATGTCATAGCAGCATTATTGAAAAGAAAAAAAAAACTAGGGCATTTCAAATCTTTAATAAATCTATTTTGCACATTTTTTCCCTCACAAAGAGTTTTCTTGATGCAGAGAACTTTAGATATTGAAGGGCATGAAAAGACATTTTAGATGGAATTGAGGATATTTTGGATGTGGCTATTGTCCATTGTACGGTTCAGATTGCTTCTGTAATATGCTTTTAACTGGCTTAGATTTTACTTGCAAAAAGCAACCCATTCTTTTATGTGGGTAGCTGGCTCTCCTTTTCTGTGTGGAGCTTTGTCCCAACTGTACTATCAGGGAGCTGTGCAACAAAGGCTGTGGGGTCCATCATGATTATTGCATGAAGTTTACTCTATACATTTAATGAATACCTCATGCTAAGATGTTAGTTTAAGAGGGGCCCGGCTTCGGTGGATCCCCTGACTGTGGGGGCCCATTGTGATGTATGTGCCTTACATCCATGCTGTCCATCTGTTTTCACAGCTCATTTGAGGGCATGATTCCACACATGAAGCAGATCCAAATCTCAATTTGACCACACTACAGAAAACAGTGGTGATTGACTATTAAAAATATGTGGATCACAAAAGTTTTGGATAAAGCTGATATGTGTCTGGTCCCTTCATTCAGGTCGTTGTGACATCATAAACAGGTTGGATGGCAAATAAACATTCCAGTGGCCCCCAAGATGTTTACAAAGGCCGGTATTCAATCACCATTGTTTCCTATGGTGTGGTCCACTTAAAATTTGGATCTGCTTCATTTATGGGATCATGCCCTAAAATGATCTGTCAAAATGGATGAACGGCTTGGATGTAAGCCACATACATCATTGTGGGCCCCACAGGGATCCACCCACCTCCACATAAACTGCACCCACCTATTGAAAAGGGAGGCAAATTTAAAACTTGAGTGGGCCATGGCACCAGAAAATGTGATGATGAAACATCCATTGATCAAAACATTCCATCTTTCTTTGTGTACTGTGTAACTGCACCCTTACCTTCATTGTCTTCCCTCTTCCTTCCCATGCAAGCATGTGCAGTTCTCTGGTGGATGAAAAATGATCATGCAAAAGGTGGGCTACAATGTAAAGATCACCTGACCTAATCAGGCTAGTTTGCTCTTTGGACTGGCTACAACATCAAGATCAATGGACAGCTGATGATTGGACTCAATATACAGGTTGTGACCCACCTATTGAATCAATTGGCCTGATTTATATATATATATATATATATATATATATATATATATTATATATATATATATATATATATATATATATATATACATATATAATGTCAGTTGATCTTTGCCGTGGGACCAACTTGGATGGTCAACAAACATCACAAGTATGTAAGCAGTTTCAACATGAGCTGGCACATTAGTAGTAGATCCAATCCTCATCAGAGGAGATCACTGAGCTTTGGCCCACCAGCTAAGTGAACCAGATTTATTTTTGGGTCGAGAACATCCACAAGGTGAGTCCCACCTGATGGATTGCTTGGATACTGTAACTGTTAGTCATGCCAATCCCTGTGATGCCGTATTATCTGCCTTGAGCATGTTGGTGTAGCAAAGCTAAGGCCCCGTTTGGACACCACCAATTAAGTTACTTTTTCTTCTTGCAGCATTAGATAAGTAACTTTATTTGAGATTAGTAAGTTTGTTTTATGCTTAGTTATAAGTAGAGCTATACACGAGCAGACTATGGCTCGAATACTTGCTCGACTCGACTCGCCTGAGTTAGAGCCGAGTACGAGCGGGTTTTCACTGCTCGTTTAGATTACGAGTAGAGTACGAGTCTATCGGTACTCGACTCGGTACTCGACTCGTACAAGTGTATATAACCGCCCGAAAAAAAAAACTCATCCCACACCCGTCATTTTCCATTCTAGCACTCGCTCGCCCAAACCCTACCCCACCCCACCCGTCCTTTTCAAGCAGCGCCTGACCCCTTCCCTCCTAGCGAGCTTTCAAAAATCTCTCTCTCTCTCTCTCTCTCTCTCTCTCTCTCTCTCAGAGCCCGTCCGACCGTCCCTCTTCTTCCCTCTCTCTCTCTCTCTCTCTCTCTCTCTCAGAGCCCGTCCGACCGTCCCTTTCTTCCCTCCCTCTTCTCTCTCTCTCTCTCTCTCTCTCTCTCTCTCTCTCTCTCTCTCTCTCTCATGTCCCTGTCCGGCGGTGTTAGACCCTGCCGCTCGTCCCTGCGTCCTCTCCGGTGCTCCTGTCCGGTGACGGAGCTCATCCCTGCCACTCGTCCGGTGCCTTAGCTCGTCGCTGCTACTCGTCCCGTCGTCCGTCATCGCCCTGCTCTGCACGCAGCTGCCGGTTGTCCCTCTTTTGCTCGCCCGGTAAGGCTTGGGGTTGATTTTTTATTTTTTATTGCTAATATATAGTAGAAATTGCTAATATAGTTGTGGGATTAAGATCGTTGGAGGGGGATTGAACGCCCCGTCGGTACGATTGAACTTTCGAGGGCCCACTGTACTGTTTACTTGCCATCCAATTTTAGGGCCTGTTTGGCCGGGCAGACTGGATGAGATTAGATCCAATTTTAGGGCCTGTTTGGTCGGGCAAACGCCCAGTCGCCCACCATTAAAAACTCTCTAGGGCTCACTGTACTGTTTACTTGCCATCCAATTTGAGGGCCTGTTTGGTCGGGCAGACTGGATGGGATTAGATTGTATTGGAAGGGATTGGAAGGAGCAATCCTGGGATTGGCTGGGCGTGCCAAACAAGCACGTTGAAATTCTGTCTGGATTAGATTTGGTCAGGTGGAGTAATACCCAGTTGGGTCAGGCTTGTGGGTGTGTGAACTAATTTATTTTAAGAATGAGCCTAAAAATAAACTAGATCTAAATCTGAGTGAACCATACTATAAAAAAATAATGATGATTCGCCCACCATTCAAAACTTTAATGGGTTATTAGCTCATTTAAGGCATAGGCATTAAAAATAAAGTAAATCCAAATCTCATGTCTAATGTGAACCACTTCACAGGAACAGTGGTGAATGGCCATAAAAAACTTTTTTGTGAGCCACAAAAGTTTTGGATCAAGATGATATTTGCATTTTTCCTTGATCCATGCCTATGTGACCTATCAATAAGTTTGATGGCAAATAAACATTATAGAGATCCTAAGAAGTTTTTAATGGTAAGAGTTAAATGATATGATAATTGTTTCGGCGTTACTAAGATTTGGATATGCTTCATTTTTTGGCACACATTAAAAGGAGGGCAAAATAGATGGATATACAATACATACATTGAATTGAGGTGACTATGGAGCCCCATGGTCCTAACCTAACGGAATTCATGCCAGTTGTTTTCCCTTGATACCGTGCCCTAAAATAGTTATGTTTTCCATGTTTTTTAATTTACTTTATAAATGACAGTTTACTTGTTACTTTGTTAGTGTTAAATGCCACCACTTTAAGATGCCTTTGGCTTTTCATTTGACATTTTGTTATTAGTTAGCTAGATGATAAATGTCAATTTTAGCATGCTCTTTTGTTTGCATAGATATGAATTATTTGTATTATTCTAGTTGTAAACTTGTAGTATAGGATAATCAGTTGCCCATTTGAGAATTTCTATGTTGCCAGACATAGATTCAGTGTGTTCTTGGATGCATAGAAATTGCTCAAATTGTCCCTTTTTAGACAGTTCAGGGTTAGATAGGTTGTAATGTCTTCATTTATTCCAATTTAAATGCATATGCCTGTTCTGGTTTCGTCTCTCTTTTTTCTCTCTGGATATATTTCATGTATTTATTTCCGTTGTCAAATGTCCACACTTTGTGTTGATGATTGACATGAGAATCAAATGCAAGATTAATATATTCTGGAGAGATAAGGGAGATGCTGCCGGAATTTCGGCGTACATTTAAATTGAAAAATGAAGCATTACAATCCATCTAACTTTGAATGGGTGACTGATTTAGACAGTTGAGTAATTATGCCCGTCTAGCGGTCTAGCCATCTAGGACCCTAGGTATAGCTGTATAACATATCGAGAACTTTATTTTTTAGATGGCTAGTCAAGACGAAAGCCCAAATACCCCTGGAATGGGTGCGTCGGCCACATCTCCTCTAATAGTAGAGGGAGACATAGACACGTCAACCGCATGCAAAAGAAAAATAAGAGATCAGTAGTGTGGGATGATTTCGAAGATGTGACAGTTAACGGTGTACAGAAGATAAAGTGTAATAACTGCAAAGGGTTATTTAGCAAGATTCTACGAGGATCTACGACACATCTAATTACACATTTGAAGACGTGTCCTAAGAAAGCAAGACTCTCTCCTCCCGGCCAACAGACGCTGTCATTTACGAAATCAGAAGGGGACGACTCCCAAGGCGTAGTGTCCACTCATAAGTTTGACAAGGAGAAGCTGAATGAGTGGTTTGCTAGATTAGTGATTTTGGAAGAAAAACCTTTCAGAATGATTGAAAGTAAAGGGTTTAGGGCTTTCTGTCAATTCCTTAACCCTCGGGCCGAGAATGTCTCTCGCATCACAGTGCAGAGAGAAAGCATGAAGATGTATGCAAAAAAGAAGATGAAACTGAAAGAAGTTTTAGCTTCAGTGACCAGAATAGCTTTGACTTCTGATTTATGGACGGCGTCCAATCAAAGAAAATGATACATTTCATTAACCGCTCACTATGTCGATAAGGATTGGAAACTATGCAAGAGAATTTTGAACTTCAAACACCTTCCTCCTCCACATACTGGTTTACTTATTTCAGATTGCATCTACAGTTGTCTAGAAGGCTGGGGCATTGAGAAGAAAATTTCATCAATAACTTTAGACAATGCTTCAGCAAATGACATTGTCATTTCATGCTTACGTAACCAGTTCAGGATTACAGGAAATTTATTTTTTGAAGGAAAAATATTTCAGGTTAGATGTTGTGCCCATATTGTAAATTTGATTGTACAAGAAGGGCTGAAAGCAATCGACGACACTATAGAGAACATAAGAGAAAGCGTGAAATATATGAGGGGGTCGCCATCGAGACTGAGTGTATGAAATAACATCATCCAACGTTTGAATGTGCCATCTAAAAAAACGTTGAAGTTGGATGTCTGTACACGTTGGAACTCGACCTATGAAATGTTAGATGCGGCAATGGAATTACAACTTGCATTTCCTGAATACGCGGCGCGTGACAGAATGTATTCTTGGTTGCCGAGCACAGATGATTGGGCCAAAGCACAACAAGTTCACATATTTTTCCAAGTTTTCTACGATTACACGAAGATTTTTTCTGGGAATCAGTATCCAACCGCGAATCTGTTTCTTCCGTCTCTTTGGAAGATTAAGGATGTTCTGCAAAAAAATGTCAGTGCGGGTCCAGATTTCATACGCCAGATGACAGTTGGTATGAAGACGAAGTTCGATAAATACTGGGACGAATGTCATCTGTTGATGTCCTTGGCAGTTGTTCTTGATTCCCATTGTAATATGGGATTGGTTAACTTTATTTTCATGAAGCTTTATTCTACTGAAAGAGCGGCAACAGAGACGTCTAAGGTTCGTGAAGCCCTTGAAGATCTGTATAAATCGTATGTTAATACTTTACCCGCAGCGGATGTTGAAGAAAGTAGAGATGCAGATATTTCTGTACCTGGTAATCCGGATGTGCTAAATGAATACATATCATATTTGACACAAGCACGAATGGGAGTTGATACTAAGGAATCAGAGTTAGAAATGTACCTCAAGGAGCCAATCGTAGTGCGAGCTGAATTTGATGTGTTGGAATGGTGGAAGATGAGGGTTAGTGAATCAAAATACCCTACATTATCTGTGATGACACGAGACATATTATCAATATCAATTTCAACAGTGGCATCAGAATCCGCATTCAGCACAGGGAGCAGGGTTGCGAGCAAGTATCGAAGCTCACTTTCGCCAAACACAGTTGAAGCGTTGATTTGTACGCAAGATTGGTTGCGTCCGATATGGGGAGGAGATATGAATGATGATGATGAAGAAGAGATTGAGATTCATGACGAGTCTTTACTTACAGATCAGTAATTATTTTCGATTTTTCAATTTTTTTTGGCTGAATGTTGAATGATCTGTAATATTATTTCACTACAACTGTAAACACGAAAGTATTGGTCCTTTTGGAATGTGGTTTGGAAGACTTTGAATCATTGATATTTATTTACATATGCCTGTTCATTTGCTTTTATTTTTGAATTTTGATACATTTATATTGTTTTCTTTTGTTGCTATATCAAGTTCAATTTATTTATCAATATTTTGATTTTTTTATTAAAAATTGAATGTAGAAATATCATCATCTGAGCCATCGACAAACATTTGGGACTATGCTTCCCTAGTTGAATCATCGCCATGGTCTGGAAAAACAAAGATTAAGTGTGGTTTGTGTGACGCAAAGTTTGTAAACAAGACTAATCGCTTTCGCCTACACTTATCATGTCGAGGTGGTGATGCAAAACCATGCCCCAATGCGCCTAAGGATGTCCAAATTCTTTTTCAAGCCCTGTTAGATTCGAATAGAAAGCCTTCCACTCCATCCAAACCTTCTGCTTCTGGATCTGGTACACAAATGACATTCACAAAAGATGCAGAGGAGGAAGCCAGATTAAAAGCTTTAGAGGAAGAACAATTCCAAATCGCCATAAAACGCAGTATGGAAGATGCTTCTAGACTTCAGCGATATTCGAGTCAAAGACAACACGATGTTGAAGTAGGGTCGAGTTACTCGTCGAGTACGACAAATAAGAAGAAGAAAAAGAGTAACAAATTGAAATTCCTAACTCGTCTCGATGAATTTTATAGGGTATTAGGTACTACATACAATTCTTCACATAAAGAAAGTTTGAAAAATCTAATTGAAAGTGTAGAAGAGCACGAAGGAAAAATCTCTTCGCCTTCTGACTCAGAGGAAGTGAATCAATTTGTATATGAAAAAATAGATAGGAGTTCCGATGGATCAGATGACAATACGGGAACAGGAATGCACTAATCTTATAGAGGTTATTAGTTATAAATTGTCATTTTGAACAATGTAATGTAATTATGTAAATACGTTAATGTAATTATGTAAAATGTAATGTAATATGTGCAATTATATAATTTATTGTTTCGTTACTCGAAAACCCTACTCGAATTGGGCTCAAATTCAGACTCGGACTCGAACTCACCTCGAAAACTCGTACTCGATACTCAACTCATGTGCTCGTACTCGGACTCGACTCGAAAACTCAGACTCAACTCTACTCGTTTACTACTCGTACTCGGCTCGTACTCGGGCGAGTAGAGTACGAGCAGGGGGTCCTTGCTCATTGGCCGAGTAGAGTCGAGTACGAGCAACACTCGGGCGTTAAGAGCCGAGTACGAATAGGGCGATACTCGATTCGACTCGACTCGTGTACAGCTCTAGTTATAAATAACTTTTTTCTTTAAAAGTAAATCATTTCAGTTTTTTTTTTTTTTTTTTTTTTTTTTTTGAGTTTTCTACTTTTCATAAATTGTTAAAGAGAGAATCAAGAGAGACGGAAGAGAGAAAAAGCTGATAAGTATGTTGTTTACCGATCAATAGGGCCTACATATATCATGGGGGTGTTTGGCATCTTGTTGCCTTATTTCTATAAAAATAAGCTTTTGGATTGTTTGGTAAATGCTTAATTATATAGTTTATTTATTTATAAATTAGCAAATTAGTTGTAGTTTCATAAGCTAGATTCTTCACTTTTTCTTTTTGAGCTCCCTCCCTCATAATGGTCCACATCTGATTAATGGTACACGTAGTGGACAGTTAAAATCAAAGGTGGGCCCCACATGATGGATGGCCCACAGAAAAGTGTAGCTCCGTATGATTGATGGTCCACATCAAGTGGATCTCACTTGATGGATGATCCACAGCAAAGGTGGGATCCACGGATGGTGGACATTGAAGGTGGGCCCACATGATGGAAAGTTGACATCAAGGATGGGCTTACATGATGAATGGCCAATATTGAAGGCGGCCCCATGATAAATGGTCCACAGCAAAGGTGGGCCCTTATGATGGATGTCCCACATCAAAGTGTTGCTTTGCATGGACTATCCACATTAAGTGGGCCCCACCAGATCAATGGTCCACATCAAAGGTGGGACTCACATGATGGATAATGGATATTGATGGTGGGCCAATGTGATGAACGGCCCACATCAAAGGTGGGCCCACATGTTGAACTCATCTATCAGGTTGGAGCCCACATGATGAATGTTCCACATAATGTACAGAGTGGGCCTCACATGGTGGATGACCCACATCTAAGTGTGGCCTTTGTGATGGACAGTCCACATCAAGTGGGCCCCACCTGATGGATGATCCATAACCGAGGTCTTGTGGGATGGACAACCCATATCCAAAGTGACCTACGATGATGGGATGACCCACATCTAAGTGTGGCCTTTGTGATGGACGGTCCACATCAAGTGGGCCCCATCTGATGGATGTTCCATATCCGATGTTCTGCAGGATGGACAGCTCATATCCAAAGTGACCGACCATGATGGATGATCCATATAGAAGGTGCTTTCCACACAATGGATGGTGTACATCAAAAGTGGGCCTCACGTGATGGACGGCCCATGTCAAGTGGGCCTCCATATAACGGACGGTTCACATCAAAGGTCGGCCCTAACGATGAATGCCCCGCGTGATCGACGACTCACTTTGAAGGTGGGGAATATACGATGGACACATCAAATGTGGTGTCCACGTGATGGCCAATGTACATTGAAGGGCCTCACATGGGAGAATTAATATTGATGGTGGACCCCACATAATGGATGGTCCACATCAAAGGTCGCCCCTAATGATGAATGGTCCATGTCAAAGGTGGGCCCTGTATGATGCACAGCCCAATCATGAAAATAAGGTGGCTACATACGCATCCAATCATTATGTGGGCTGTGGACCATGTGATAGAAAAGAAGGGACAGCTGCCCAAAAACCTTGAAATTCGAAACAAACTGTGTATTGTTATTGAATATGCCAGGATTGTAGTCTTTGGAACTTGTATCTTTTTTAATCATCCAAACCATGATCTGACAGGATAAACATTTGAACCCAGCCCGTCAGGCCTGGCCCGAACAGGCCCGCCCTGTTGACAGCCCTAGTTCCTTTCCTATTTCAATTGTAAACAGGGCTTGTTTCAACATTAGGTCTGTGATTTGAGCACAACTTACTTATTAAAGAACATGTGTTGCTGTTTAGAGTTAATCACTACAATGAGCGTAGTAGCATTATTATTAAATTTTATTTTTTTTTTTAAAAAGAATTTTATGAAGAAGAAAAAAAAAAAACTACTTAATTAATATGGAACTTATATACTTGTACCTTTTTTGAAAAGGTTTTCAAAATTCTTCCTCATTAATCCATGTAATTATCATCCCACTATCTTCCACAGCCATCGTGCCTGCAAATGGATCGATGGTGTAGGTGGGCCTCAGTGTGATGTTTATGTAACATCCACCTCTATCACCAGATGTATTACCCCATGTTAAGCCAAGAGCCCAAAAGTCAGCTATATATGTGATTTAGGTGGATCATAGGATTGGAAATAGTGTACAGGGCATCACTTACCCTCCAAACTATTTCCATGAGTGTAGGCCAATTAAATCATAGATGGGTGTGGATTTATTTCTCTAGATTGTTTGCTTTAGTGTGTCTCACTAGAGTCGCAAGTCAGCCTAATTTTTTCTCGGAGCCTAATATGAGATTAAATATCTAATGATTGAAGTGGATCTCACATAAGCACCATGGTCGATATCAAGGGCAGCCTCCCATGCAAATCACTTGTAAAAAAAATCTCTTGGTAGAGTCGCATAGACGCGACTTGGCTTTTGAGGGAGTCCACCCTTATGGGCATGCAAAATCCACTCTAACCATTAGATGCATAATCCTAGTTTAAGATAGAGCCAACAAATCAGGTTAACTTGTGATACTAGTGGCCACACTAAAGAAAATAATGAGAAACTTTTTTTAGCAGAGTTCAACCTTGCTCAAGCTCTACTCAACTCAGTTTGAATCGGCTTTATGATACGGTCATTTTTATCTTGAGTAGCATACGAAGATATTCTCACATGCACACACACTCACTCCGCAGTGGAATTTCACCACCTTTGGGTACTCGAACCCTTGACATAGTGTTGAAATTCTTGTGAGTCTACCATCCGGGCAAGAGTAAAGACCCATTCCTCTCCTCTTATTTATGAGTAGAATACTACAATGTTATTACTAAAGATTCATGCAACAAAAGCTATATGGGACCCATCATACTATTACTAAGGATCCATTCAACACAGATTATATAGGACCCACCATTATATGAAATCCACCGTATGAATTGATTGTGCGTCCTCATGCTAGGACATTAGCCCTACAATAAGGCAAAACTATACCTCAAGTGAGCTATAGCAATAGAAAATGTGGATAGGAGTACATTCTCTTTCCATGTAATGTGGAATTGCTTCCTTTCTCTCCATGTATTTCTCTCTTTTTCGTTTATCTCCCTTAGTCTCTGCCATATGCAAGCAAGTGCAATACCCCCAATGGATGAAAAATGATCATGCGAAAGGTGGGCCACAATGTAAAGATCACTTAGCCTGAAAAGTAAGGCTAGTTTGCTCATTGTGCTGGCCCCTTCATTAAAATCAATGGACAATTGATGATTAGACTCATGAATAAAAAGGTTGTGGCCCACCTAATGAATCTATCAGCCTGATTCTTATGTCAGGTGATCTTGGCCATGGGACCGAACTTGTGCACGGCTTAGATGTTCAACACACATGGCACGATGAACAGAACTAGGGCTGCCATGAAAGTTCACATACATCCCATATTAGCATTTTCAAACATGAGCTCAACTAAGCTGACATGCACACGTACAAGGTAAGTCCCACTTGATGGACCGCTTGGATATTGGACCCATCAGCCATCCCAACGCCTGTGATGGCAAGTATATCATATGCCTTACACGTGTGGGCTTAGCAAAGCTCTCTAAATGTAATACTTTCCTTAAAGAGGACTGATCCATTCCTGATTTATCCAGACCATCCAATGGATGGGATTGATGAATGGGTCATAAGGACAATACCAATATGATAATCCCAGCCGTTGGATCCAGACCATCCAAAGAAAATTTCCATACTTGTTCCCCAAGAAATACCAACTTCAAAATGTTGGGACTGGTGTAAGGAAAAAAAGAAATGAGAAAAAGGAGAAAGAATCATACAATGACTTAGACCGGGTCATGGTACACCGTCCTCCATCATACACGTGTCTACCTGTTGTTACCGTTGATAGTTTGGGATTTGATTAGATGGGCCATAATTCAATAATAGCACACCAATAAAAAAAGCTTAGTTGTCTAATTGCTGTGATATTTGTCCATTGAACACTGGTGTGGTAAACTTCCTTATGATAGACTTTTGCTAGGCGACTGATCAACGGTCCTGATTGCCATGAACATATGCAACATGTGAATATGCTTAGGCAATTTTTTAATCATTAAAACTCATGAGATAAGAGGGTATGGTACCTTGGGTCCCAAGTAAATGAATATCAGTATAAGGTGGGCATTGAATTATTCAACTGTTTGATAAAATTACCATAATGTCCTTCTCCCTGGGCCTTGTTAATTTAGGTGGGCCCCCAAACCTCCTGCGTCTAGATTATCATGTTTGACTACTTGGGCTCTCAGCCAAGCCCATAATGGGTTGGGCTTTTGTTTATTATTGGGCCCTTAAGCGTTTATATCTGTCTTGGGCTGTTCCGGGCCTTACCTTCACCCCGGTGGGCTATAACCTAAAGTTTAGGCTGGGTGGTCCACTTGGTCTAGCAAGTCATCTTGCAGACTAATAGCTTCATTCCTCTAAATGTCTATTTCGTTATGCATTGTATGGCCTACTTGATCAATGGATGGATTAGGAACATTTAAGTGGGAATATAGGGATTTGATCAATTTCCATGATGGGCTCAATTTCGAGCTTAGGGTTTGATCAGCGTGTTGTTCTAGGTCATAACGAGTTTGGGCATTGGCCTTTATAATGTTGGGGTGGGCAGGGCCTAGCCTAGTACGAGCCAAGACTGGGCCATTACCACTCCTATCCACAACTTGGCCCATCATTCTAAACTCTCAACCCATTGCATGTAGAAGGCTCGTAATTATCATTTTCATGTAGGGCTGAAAGTCGGGCGAGTCGGGTTAGGTTGGTGCTCAACCCTAGCCCAACCCAAGGTTCTTGTACCTCAACCCTAACCCAACTCAACCCAAACCTTGGATTGGGAATTCTCAACCTAATCCCAACCCAAGCGCGTTTGGTCGGGTTGGTTGGGTGGATACATGCTAATATTTTAATGATTGCATTAGTTTATTATATTTTAATACACATCTTATTTTTTATATTTATGAATTTTTATTTTTATTTTTTCACACACCAACACACACTGACGCCTTAGTGGGATTTCACCACCTATGGCCACTCGAACCCTTAACAAGGTGTTGAAACTCTTAAGAGTCTACCACCGGAGCAAGACCGAGGACCATATATGTAGTTATTTATGGTAAAGAACTTAATTTATTCTAAACAAACAAGCTAAAATATTGGACAACTACTCATTTAAAAGTCGTGTTGTATTGCACAATCTATTTGGAAGAGAGAAATCCAACATTTCTTGTTAACTTGAGTCATCGGAAATGATGTGGACCAATGAGACGCGACAACACTGGGATTTCCTATGTCTTCAACACATTCGATCCACACTCAATTATAATTTATAAGTTACTTATATATTGATTGAGTTCGGGTTGGGTTGGGCAACCCAAGACCTCAACTTGAGCTGACCCAAGATTTATCGAGCTGGTGTTTGTATAGCTCAAGCTTGAGATTGGACTCGATACATCTTGCCCAAGCCTAACCTAATGTCGGGTCGGTCGCAAGTTGGCAGGTTCAACCCGCCCAACTTTCAGCCCTATTTTCATGTCCATTTCAGGTGTATCAAAAGAGAAGGACAACTCTTTATCTATTTTCAAGCCTTCGAGAAGATCATAAGATCATACCGAGGGATGATTTCCACGGTTGAAACCTTTCTAGGCCCCACAATAATGTTTATTTGTCATCCAACCTGTTCATAAGATCATACAGAGATGGATGAGGGAAAAACACACACACACACACATATATATATATATATATATATATATATATATATATATATATATATATATATATATATATATATATAAAGCTTGATCCAAAACTTGTGGCCCCTGAGATTTTTTCAACGGTATACGTTCGATTCAACTGATTCCCAAGGTATGGTCCATTTCAAAATTGGATACGACTAAAATTATATGGTAAAATGGATGGACAGATGGCGTAAAATTACAAGAGAGTTTACTCGGTACCCTTAGAACAGTGAGTTGCTCACTACGCAATCCGCTTCCCTTGTGAACTCATTACGTTCAGGGGCATTTCAGTCAATCTCAACGCTTCTTAAACATCAGCCGCTCGATACAAAGGGCGACTCACACTCCTTATAACCTCTTCAAAACCCTAAAACCCAACCCCTCTCCCCTTCTCCCCGCCTCTTATTAGCAAACGGAGGTGCTCCAGCTTCTTATCATACGCACCCACAGCGCGTAAGTAAAAACCCTAATCCATCTTCTCTATCAGATGTTCCTTATTTTCATGTTTTTCCCTTTTCATATTGTTTACTTCACATCGCTGCGTACGTTAGAGACTGCAGTAGATGCTATATTAGGGTTGTAAGGTTTTCTATCAGTCGCAGCAATTTTTTATATACTGATTTCGTTTGATTCATGTCCGTCCTTTTCCTTTTCAATGTCCTTTTTCACTTCGCATCGCCGCGTACGTTAGCAGATGCAGTAGGTGAAAGATTAGGGTTTTAGGCTTTCGTATTAGTTCCAGATTTTTGCTAAAAAATGCATTAACAGCAGTTTTTTTTAGTTTTTGAATATCTTTTGGAAATGATATGGTGTGGAACGCCCGTATCGGCGCATCGCTGTCTCGATCTTGATCTAACAGATATGAGAAGTGGGCCCGACTTGATCTTCAAGGTTCAAGTGGGATCCTCTTGGATGGATGGTGGATATGATTTTTTCCCATAGCTGGCTGCACTTGATCACAACGAAGGGTGCTGTGTTAATTGTGGATTTGTTTTCTTAGATATTTGTTGGTGTTGGTACATGTGGTCTGGGCCTTCCATCTGGTGGCATGCGTGTACGAGATCTGGGTCTTTCATCTGGTGGGCTTATCCCTAAACAGCATATGGTCAGATGATCTCAACCCCCTGATAGGAGGACCTTTGCACGTTGAATGTGGACCTTTGGTCTGCCTTTTAATTCAATCATCCATTTGTAATATTTAAAAGCCCTCTGATTGGATGGTTAGGATCTTCTGGATGGTGTATTTTTTTCACCGGCTGTGACCCATCCAGGGTCCGCAGGCTGGGTTGGTGCAGGTTTCACGTGTTGTCCCCCAGTATGATACAACATCTTAGGTTGTATTTGGATGTCACCCATTTTTCATTTTTCATAAATATGGAAGTGACATGCAGACGTTAGGATTCAGGAAAGCTGCTTCCCCCTTTCTTTCAAAGAAAAAAAAAAAGAAATGAAAAAGGCCTTACTGGGTTATGCTTGACCACCCCTTACACGTGTTAAAGTATGAGATGCTTATGAAAATATGAACTGTTCACCATACTCGTCTTCACAAAAAACACGTGATGGTGAAGTTTTAGGTCTGTTGATACTTGATTGAGCCATTATCTTATATTTAATTCAACTTGTTGGCGTGCTTCCGACAGGTTTCAGGATGGGGCTCATCAGATCAATGATCTGGATCACTAAACAAAACTGCTCTTGCACAAACTGGCACATCAAGGCTCGTTTTAGTTGTGTTAGGGACCATCTATGCATTGGGTTTAAGAAATCATGTGGATGTGAACAACCTAAAAATTGCATGATAATCTTAGCCCTTTGATGGGTTCAAATTTCACTGCTGAAATATGGACCGCTGCTCATTTTCTGCTCAACCAACTGTTTATTCTGGATTATTGTTTTCCACAATGCAATGTCTAAGATTTCTTTGACAATCTTAAAAAAGATCTTGGTTTTACGTTTTTTAGATCATAATCCATGAAGTGGCTATGACATCTAGAGTCCTGATCATCTATATATGCGTTGTAGGTGCAAGAAATGGGTAGACTTACGTGGTTTTTATCGAAAATATTTTTCGAAGAAATGCTTCCACTACTATTTGAGCAAGAAAACTAGTGATAAGATGGCATATTGAAAAGCTATAATATGATCTGATACCAATTGTTTAGAAAGTTGGAAGATAAGGCTTATTTCTACCCTAGCCTAACTCAATTACTAACATGGAGACCCTAACTAAGAATATATTGCTCCAACTGGATATAATTTAATTGTTCAAGATATATAGGGCATTAGGGCTTTGTAGGTTAGGCATGATACAAGCTGATACATGAGGACCTTTGAAGCGGGTAAAGAGGGATTATAAATCTGTGTGTGGTGTGTGCGCGCGTGTCTGTCTCTCCTTTTTTTCAACTCTCGAGTTCTTTTCCTTTTGTGGTCTTGAAGATCTTGTTTGTTACTTTTGGTTGAACTTGTGGAGCTTGCTTGTCCTATCAAGCAAGTTGGTTAAAAAAACATTTGTAGATTTATGCTTTTACAAGTAAATTATGGTCTGTTCTTTTGGTTTTACAGAATTTCTAGCGGCAACCATGGTGTCACTGAAGTTGCAAAAGCGCTTGGCCTCTAGTGTTCTCAAGTGTGGCAAGGGCAAGGTCTGGCTTGATCCAAATGAAGCCAGCGAGATCTCAATGGCAAATTCCAGTGAGTCCTTTTCTTTTTATTTACTCATTTAATTTTGGTGGATATTTTAGATTGACAGGTGAATGGTTAACCTTGCTTGACACATCAAGAAACTTAGCTTGATGCACTTCTTTTCATTTCCAAGTTTATTGTCAATTCTCAGACAGTTGGCTTAGTAGCTAGTAGATTGGAATTTCTATGGCTCATGTTACACTGTTGGCATTGATGTTTTAATGCATTGTGCTTTGGCTTCTTAAAAGTTGAAGGTTGGGTACTATTCTTGTCAGAGATTCTTAAAATATTCATCATAGTTTTTCATCATTATCTTGGAATCCAGAAGATGGCACTGATGGACTAGAACAGTCACAAAAGTAAATTGGTGTTGCTAGGAGAACTGATTAATTGGACGGGGATTGGGTAGTGTGAGAAATAGATGGTAGTACTGATTAGAAGAAAGCAAGGGAGGGATGGATCAGGCATCTTTACATCATATATAGAGAGATGCTATGAGGTGCTATCTGGCCATCTATTTTTCTTCAATTTTTGAACATAACCCTGTGTATCCTTCTTTAGGAGCAGAGGTAGTTTATGGTAGTCTTGGTCCCACAGGTTTGAGGAGCATCCTGAGGAACGATCAGTGGAATATCTTGATGGGGATTGGTGCTCCTTAGTATATTGTCACTCTGCCTTTTTTTTTGCCCCTATCTCTCTACTGAAGTTTTAGTTGCCATTCAAGATTTTTTTTTTAAAAATACTTTATATAAGCAAATATGGCTTTTTTTAAGGGCTTCTGCACGCCCAAACTACCCTTAACAAACCACTTAAAGTACCCACATGTTCTACTGCATCTTTGTAGCCAAAACGCTTGCTTTTCTTGTGTCCTCATATGAGGAGGGTTACTTCTGCTAACATGGATGGGATGAGATCCCCCTCCAGGTTCGCTACCTTCAGTTTGGACCGGGGCCCAAAAATCAAGCCGAATTATTACTCAGGTGGGGCTACACTATGGGGAACAATTGAGATGGGACCGCACCTTTAAAATTGGTCCCAGACCATCCAAATGGTTGACAAACTATGGATGCATAAAAATGGCAAACTGCGCCGAGAAGATAGCTGTAGCCATCTGATGTTGCCCATAGAATTTGGACCACTGTTTCTTTGGATAATCCATTTGATGGCCATCAGTTTAATGACTTGGATTGCTTGATCAGGATGATTCTAGAGATGTAGTCCATCCACAATGTGGCATGAAATTTGAATCGCGAGGCTAGCCCTACATAAGTGCCACATGTGAAGAGGATGATTCACTACATATTTTATATGGTGGTGAACTATCATTCTACAGGATACAGGGGAGAGGAGAAACATGGTTCAAACAGGACCGGAATAGCCTACATCCCTATTATATGCAGTGCATAAAACCTTCAAACTCTTTGGGGCCCACCATGCTGTATGTATTTAAATCCACTCCTTCCATCAGGTGATAAACCTTATTTTCACTGCTCGTACAAAATATCAGCCTGGTAAAACACTCACATGTGCCACACCATTGGGAACAGTGAAAAATTACGCCTAAAATTAAGTTTGTGTTGTGGTCCACCTGAATTTCGGAGCAGGCTGATTTTTGTATCTTTACTGTCATCCTGGTGATGCAAACATGATGAATGTGTTTGGAGAAAGATAAGTACCATGGTGGCCTCACAAACAAACCTATGGTTGGCATATCATCCCCATTGTTCCATGTGGTGTAGTCCACAAGTATATGATATAGCTGAATTTTGGGCTTGGGCCTAGAGACTAATTTTGGGCTTGGGCCTAGAGACTAAGTGTGTCCCAAAGAGCTTGGAAGAAAATGGGCTTAGTAAAAGAGGTGTATCAGAGGTCCCAGTTTGTTTTCCACGACTCTTTGGAAGAAAATGAGTGTGGAATTGATGGAGAGATTGTGAGCGTGTGTCATATGGTTTGGTGATTTGAGTAGTCATATGTCATATGCTTAGGCGATTTGAGTAGTCCATATTATAGATGCTTCTCTATACTGGTCACAGTAAGAAGTTTACATTAGATGGATTATTTTGATCACCAAAATAATAGAGAAAATTGAAAAGCTTTGACGGTTTGGTGATTTGAGTAGTACAGATTATAGATTCTACTGTATACCGGCCACAATAAGAAGTTTATGTTGATAACGAATGATTTTGACCACCACAAGAATATAGAAATTTGGAAACAACATTTTCAATGCCTCGTATTCAACTTGATGAGCAAAGGTCATGATACTTTTTAAAGCATGACTTGTCCATGTGGTCATCCAACAAATGATCAGAAAGAAATTAGCCTATGGCCTAGATTCAATGTGTCAAGTCATATACTCAATGTTGCTGTCACAGTTATACTATGGTGATTCACTGTTTTATTTCCTGACAAAATGCCATGCAGGGCAAAACATAAGGAAGCTTGTGAAAGATGGCTTTATCATCAGGAAGCCAATGAAGATTCACTCCCGTTCGCGGGCCCGTCGGGCTTTGGAGGCAAAGAGGAAGGGGAGGCACTCTGGATATGGTAAGCGCAAGGGTACGAGGGAGGCGAGGCTGCCAACAAAGGTGCTCTGGATGAGGAGGATGAGGGTGCTCAGGCGCTTGTTGCGCAAGTACAGGAGTCCAAGAAGATAGACAAGCACATGTACCATGACATGTACATGAAGGTCAAGGGTAACGTGTTCAAGAACAAGCGTGTGCTGATGGAGAGCATCCACAAGTCAAAGGCTGAGAAGGCGAGAGAGAAGACTCTCAGTGATCAGTTTGAGGCCAAGAGGGCCAAGAGCAAGGCCAGCAGGGAGAGGAAGATTGCCCGGAGGGAGGAGCGATTGGCTCAGGTGAGTGCATGCTAACTTAGTTTGAGATTATTTCCTTTGATGTTGGAATGAGAAATGGTACTATATTTCAATATTTCGTACTACGTCAAAAGAGGAACACTATTATTATGTCCTTGTTGCATGGTGATTGGGACTGTTGATTTTTGGGATGACCGACTGTTCTTTGGTTGAGCCACTGATTGGATGCCGGGGGGGGGGGGGGGGGGGGGGGGGGGGGGGGGGGGGGGGGGGGGGGGGGGGGGGGGAACGGTAGCCCATAAACATGGTTTTCGGAAAATTAGCAGTCCTGTAGCCCTTTTCTGGTGCAATCGTGCATGATGGAGATGTTTTGGCATGCATCATGGAACCACATGACATGCAAGGTGGTCAAGCAGCATTGTTCATCTTGTTCCAATAGCTAGTTCTAATATTACTATACAATGGACAGAGTGATGACACTACTCTTTGGCTACCTGTTCATCTGGTGATCCCACTGTTGTGGCCTGAAATCAAAAGCCAGTAGTCTGGTCATCAGGTGGGCTGCATGTGTGCATATTGAATGTGGAAACATCCTTTTTCTCCATACAGCGCGGTTTGCTTGATGACTCGACTAACCTGACTTTCTGGCCACCTCACATATATGGTGAGGGAGTGCCAGGAGATGATTGACCTAGATCTAACATACTGGCATGGGTGTGGCTACACCTGTCACTCACACCACACCACACCACACTACATTTTGCCTGCTTTGTACTCAAAACATTACTCATGATGTGTTTAACATTGGTTGGTTTGGAACAGGGTCCTGGAGAAAGAGTGCCTGCAACACAATCTGCAGCGTAATCATATGCTATTTCTCATAAACCCCTTGATTTGTGTTGTGTTTTTCTTCGTCTTTCTATGTTATAGCATGATTGGTATGGAAGTCAGTAACCACTCGTGAGTTTGGTGTTTGTTTTGCATTGCAGGGGCACCAAGAAAGGGAAGAAGTAAAAAAAAAGAAGTAAAAAAGCGATGTTGCTGATATGAGTAGGTGCTGGTACTAATCTGTTGGTGCTTTTAGTTAATATGTTGGAAAGTTGTTTTATTTTTTATTTTAAAAATCTTTTCTGTAGTGTTTGGAAACCAGGATTACTTTTGGGAGGTGCTCCTACTTTTGTTTTGTTCTTTTTATTAAATGGCAAGACTGTTTTGTTTGGATCATTGTCACGACATCGCATGGTGTGGTGCTGTGAAACTCAGCTCAGGTTTGGCCCATTTTGGACCAAACAGACGGCCTATTTACAGTCCAGACTGGGCTGCACCTGTTGACAGCTGGTGCTCTAATCATCTTGATGGAATGAATATTCGAAGATAATTGAGACAATGCACCTTGGTGCTGTATTATATTTGGTAACTTTATGGTTGAATGGTTGGGGTGGGGTGGGTTTGACTTGGGCCAATGAATTTCAAATGCATGTTACCATCAAGTGTCTAAATTGAACTACCCTGGCCTGGCCCATTGAAAACGCAGCATATGACACAATAGTAAAGCTTTTGCTGGTGCTGAGGCTCAGAACCTGGAGTTATCAAAGATCAACAGTGATAAGTGTGTGGGTCCTCTCCTCTGTCATACAGCATATGAAATGTTGTTGTGCTGCTTAATCTTATAAGGGAAGGGGTTCAACTTGGGCAGGTAGGCTCAGGTTTGAGGGTCAACCTGAACCAACCCAACCTCAAGACGACCCAACCCACAACCTGACCTGAGCTGAATTCCAACCTCTTTTGAGGTGCCTAACCCGAATACAACCAGAATTCCTTTGCGCTTTTGACTCAACCCGACCCATTCTAAGCCAAATGAATGTGATTATTCCAAACCTGACCTAACCTGACCTGAGATAGATGTGCTTTACCAGTCTTACCTGAATTCAAATCGGTTTGGTGATTTTCAACCTGAACCCAACTTGAGGCCTTAACAAACTGACCTCAACTTGGCTTGGGTCAACCTGAACCCAAGTTGCACTCCTACGTTTAGGATTGCCTCTAGTGGATAGACCATGCCCTTTTTAAATTGCCTGCAGTGTGGTGAACCCGTTCTGTAGATTGCTTCCATGCCCTCTTGGTAGAGGAAAGAATGTATAAGGTATGGGCCGAGGTGCTCCAAAATGGACAGTCAAGATTGAACAGAGCAACAAAATAGGTCCATAGATTTGCAACTTATGACCTGTCCTATTATTGGAGATCAATAGGCTTCTGATCAATAGCATGAAAATGGACAGACAAGATTGAAAGGACCCACAAAATATGGCCAAAATAGATTTGCATTTCTTATGACTCTAACTTAACATTTTGATTTGATGATTCTAACCATGTTATTTATGGCTTGTAACGACAGATGGTTGTAATAAAATTTCCCAGGGTTAGGATCATCCAATCGGTATGATTCTTGCACCGTGGCTTGCTCCCAGCTGTATGAATGAATGACTGGTTCAAATCAAGGATATGTCACCCTGGGTGTTGGTTAAAAGGTTTGGGGAATATATATATATATGCACGTGCGGCAATGCACCTCAAGTATCATAATGGACTAGTTTTAGATCAACTGATGCCAAACCATTTCTCCTGTGGGCCCAATTGTCATGGGCAATGCCCCCAAAGGCTCCCAGATTAGAAAATGAAAACACACGGCAACTCAAGAGAAAGGAAACGGTGGCCTACAACAACTCTTCAGAGGCAAATATCAGATATCTAGGATATTCAAATCTGGAAGACATCTTTTTTTTTTCAAAGGGCACCCACCTCCACTGAGCCCCATCAGATCAAACACCCTGGCGATCATCAAACTGCACTTGCATGGACTGGGTTGCATCTTGACACTTGGAAGTGCTGACAAATCATCAGAGCCAATACTTCCTCAACAGAGGCAAATTTAGTTAATGAGAACTTAGCTCGCTAGTATTAAACAAACAGTTTTAAATTGGGCTGGGTTCTAAACCAAACATGCTAAAAGATAAAATCAACCATTTTCACAATAAATAGGTCCCAAGATTTTCATTGGGTCTTGAACAATATAAATTTCAGAATTCATGGGCATATCTGTCGCGTCACAACACTGCCTTTCCAGCGGAACCAAAGAGACGCATTTTCCCTGCAACCACTGCTTTCATGGCTTCCTTTGCCGATGCCATTACATGAATGAGATCTTTCTTGGGATCGCGTAGGGATTCCAAATACGCATTTCTGACCTCCGTGTTCACGTTGAACTTTCTAACACCAAGCTCGATGCATTCCTGTTCATAATCAGTTTCATTCTGAGTATAGGTAATCCCAAAACCGTTCATATGAATACTGTTTTCTTCTCTCCCTACTTTCATGAACTCACTCTCCCACATCTAAAGTTCTTTCCACTAAAATGGTAACTTCGAAAATCTGGCAGAGTATAACTATCCATATGCAGGCAGACATCCGCTGTACATGTAACATACATATACCCCAATCTAAATTGGTCAAATGTTGGGATGGTTTGCTTGTATCATAGCCCAACAATCACACTTAAAAATCATGAACTGTCCGGCTGGTGGGGCCACAAAATGGACAGTTATGATGAGTATTCAACAATCCAATTCAACAAACATATCCTTCAATAAGAGGCTAGAATAATCCAAGATTGTGTTACATGTATGCCACATGACAGCGGGGCCACAGTTTGGTTGTATTAGATTGTGGCATGTATGACACATGACAGAAGCTAGTGCATGTGTTTTAATGATCGTGCTCCATCACAATATCAAATAACTGTCGGTAAAGAAAAGAGCCTGATATCTGCACCCACCCCCTGATTGATTTGCTCAGGCACCATTTACATTTTGGGATTTGAAATTAGTAAAAATTTTAGTATCTCAAATCCCAAAATGGAAAATGGATTCAGTGTAAATAGTGGCTCCCAGAAATCCATGAGCTAATTTACTACATTAAAGGAACAGATGTACCTTTACAAGTTCCCTGGGCAAGCCAGAGGCTCCATGAAGAACCAAAACAACTCCCTTTTCTGATGCCATTGCATGAAGGTCCTGGGTATAAAGAGACATTTGCATCAACAAACCCATATAAAACATACTGTTAGAAAGCGAAAGAAGCTGTTGAACATGCCACAACCTATAAAATTTCCATGAAAATCAATTTGATAACCTTCCATTCAATCAGCTGGACCCACAACCATTACAACAAGACTTGCATGGCAATCGATAATTACACTTGGAATGAAATGCCCACTAGATTATAGGGTAGTATAAAGTGCATGGCCTGAGTTTCTACATCATGCACGAGTTTTCAGGTTTGTACAGTCGGGGCCACATGGTTCAGTGATCCAAGCTGTTGATATGATGTGCACTCCTGTTTCCTACTAATTCACTTTCCAGTCAATATTGTTTAATGTTTCGACAATATCCCCATTGGTAAATTCTAAACCATTCTAGCTGATCCATGTCAACTGCGTACTTGAAACCTCTGGTCAATCCCCTGAAAAGACATTTATATGTAATTACTAGATCTACCACCCAAAGCCGTGGATTTATCCATGGAAAAGCTAGATTAATCTAATGGAACCTTAGATATACTCAGAACCAATGGTTTCTGTATCGTTATCGCGTAATGTATTGCACCTTTGGGATATGGATACATATCAGTTATCGCATGGGATATAACAGTTGTATCGTGTAATGTATCACTGTTGTTGAGAAACATAGGAAAAATTAATTGAATTTTTCAATGAAATTTCAAGGATCATCAAAAAGACATCAATACATACTTATAAATCAAAACATCACAAAAAACAAGTGCACATAATAGGTTTCCTTTGTATGAGGTCCTAATCTATGGCTGTTTGACTGGACTGATGCAAGTATATTCAAAGTCTATTCATATAATTTATAAATGTACAAAGACATGTATGGAAACACAAGCAATACATTCAAAATCAAAAGAAGAAGTGGAAAACTAGAATACACCTGTGAATAATGTGTGGTTGTGGCTTAGACTCACATAGACTTGTGTGGTGGCTCAAAATCATCATCTCCATCTCGATAGGGTTGGGCATAGTACTGCTGCTCTAAAAACTAACAATACTATGCCTAGGTCATTGTAAAATGATACCGACAAAGATACTCTCTAACATAACGTGGGTACTCGTTCTCTACGATTTCAGAAAATTTAGAAAAATTTCGAATTTCCCCTAATTTTTTGCAAATCGGCCCATTGTCCTCCAAGTCCCAAAATTAGAGTGTATGTGGTGATGATTTCATCAAATACTGCTGAATACTATGAAATGGGGGCCAATTAATCGTTGATTGAAGTAGAATTTTGAAAAAATATATTTTAAAAACATTTTTAATTAATTAAATATTTTTTCTGAAAAATTCCAAAATTACCAAGAATCACTACATTAGGTTACATACATGTTTGATTTTGTTTTTGGACACAAATTACAATCGATTTGTAAGAAATTGGAAAAATTCAAAAATTTTCAATTTTCCTAGAGTTTGCTCGTCTCCCCCAAAATTTGAAATCGAAGCTCCAAATCCATGATTTTTCTTGCAAAACATGAAGCATCATGAATTTGTAACCATTTGACACTGATTTAACATGATTTATAGTAAAAAAAAAAGGATTGAAAATGCTCACCGGATCGAATAGGTGGGAAATATTGGCACAAGAGAGAGAGAGAGAGAGAGAGAGAGAGAGAGAGAGAGAGAGAGAGAGAGAGAGAGAGAGCTGGTTGTCATGGGAATTCATGAGGACATTTTGTAACGACCCGTAAATTTCCGTACTTTGGCTCGAGTACCATCTCGACCAGAAATCAATTAGGATTAAATCATTTAGAAATTTAACAAAGTTAACTAAGTGCAAAACTCGATTAGCCATGAAATCCGTTGGGATCGCTTTAAATACGATCTGCAAGACCCAAAACTTGCAAAATCAGTGACTCTAGGTTACCCTAAAGTTTAGAACCAAACTTATTACCCGGCTGCTCCCGGGAATGAAATGAAGTTTCGTATTAGGTCTAGACCGTGCATCGGAAGTCCGATTAACACGAACTTAAGGATCTAGGACCGCCTCACTGGGCTTGACAATCATCTCGAAAATCAGGTCCAGCCGATGTCCCACGGCCATTCGTTTGGATCCGGAGCGAGGGAGTGTGAAAAACACTATTCCCTTTACAAAATAAATATCTGGAATAGTGATCTGGCACCATTCGCTTGCGCATCAGTATTAAGCAACCAGTCCGTCAGAATCAGACCAATTACACACCCTCGGATCAGGAAAAATTTCAGGAACATTTACATGTATTTGGAATTTCGGATCGTGGCCCACTGACCGTTGAACTGAAACTGGTCCGCCGTTTGCGATCTGGGTTTCCGACTGGAATGAAAACTTAGGGGATCGTATATCCGGTGATTGTGAGCTTAAGTCCGACCACATGCGGAAAAGGGGCCGCCAGAAGTACCCTTTTTAGACGGAACTGGCCCGTTTTGGATATAACCTAAGTATACCTTGACTTAAGGTCTATTTCGGTTATGTTCTAACCTATATAAGGACCTTAAACCCTCCCCTATTCAGCCCATACGAATTTGGGAGAAAACCTAGCAAGGAGAGAGAGAAAGAGAGAGAAAGTGAAGAGAAGTGGGAGATCTTCCCTGCCCTTTTTCCCTGCCATTCTACAAGTCACACCGCCCTATTCTAGGCGCTTTTCCGGCATTCCCGACGTCACTTATAGGTAAGAAAACCCTAACCCTAAACTGATCTAAGGTTGGGAGAGTTCCAAGTGATGAAATAGCTAACCTATTTCCTTCCCTAGGTTGCCTAGTTGCGGTACACGGAAGCTAGACAAATCTAGCGGGTTCCTTACGCTCCAACGGCTTAAAGGTGAGGACTTTAGGTGTATAGGTTATGGTTTTCAAGGCTTTCAATGCCGGTTAATGATTTATTCATGACATGGGTGCTATTTCACATGCAAATAGTGTCGTCTGTTTCAGATGAACTATATAGGATTTCGCCTAATCTATGTGTATGTTGAAATATTTGAAAATGTTTGGAATTTGGAATTGTGCTTAACATGTTTATTTGTCGTAAATATATGCCTAATACATGTGTAACAACTCCTTAGCGAAAGGACTTGCCCTAAATCACTCCATGGCAAAAACACACTATATGTGCTAAAAGTGTGTAGCCTAAGTGTTTTGAAAATGTTTCAATGTACATGGAACTTGTATCCATGAATGCCATGATCATCATCATGGGTACAAGTACACGGTAGAAGGCAGCCCTCTAGTGGAAGGATTTGGTCTAACACATGTACGATGTATCATACATCACGTGATATGATGTATGTAATCTATGTGTTTGTAAAGATGGTTGAATGTGCTAGTGAGCATCTAGCACACTTGTATGTGGATCGAGATACAAATCTCGATCACTTTAATGGTGTGAATGATTTCCTACATGCATGCTTCCTTGTAAATCCGGTTTAATTATGCATGAATTGTGTTATGAAATCATGTTTGTATGGAAATATGCTTGACTTTAGATTTCTGTTTCATAACATGCTTAGGTGCTTGAAATTCTTATATTATGGAATTCATTATAGTGTGATGTCTCATATGATTACATGATTCAATTGCTTGGGATTGAGGCTATGAGTTAGTCCAGTCCAGGCAGTCGGTAATGGAATGGAATTCGTGGTTGAGATTCTTTCACCACGTAGGACGTGTTAGGCGAACCCGAGTCGTGCATCGGTTGGCGGCAGTGGTTAGACCACGCGAAGCACTTGCGCTTCATGTCGTTTAATGGATCGTGCGCTCGAGCTAGCCGAGCTCGTCAAGTAACCCGATCTGTCTTATGTATGTTCACCATGTTTGGTCGCCTCTGTTTGAACCTAGGGTACCAAACTTACCAATGGAAGCCCGTTAACCATGGTACCTCGATCCGCTAAGACTCATGAGCCGGGCATGGTGGTATGGGACACCGTGGTCGAGCTGTCGGCCTACGCTGGGGTTTCGTGGTGTTGCGATTGCGTCAGCCCGAGCCTCCCCATAGTGACCATTGAGCAAATAGACTCGTGAGCCGATTATGGTGGTATGAGACACTATATTCGAGCTGTCGGCCTACATTGATAAGGTGACGGGGGAGCGGTGCAACGATTGCGAGTAACAGCCCTGGCAGCCCTTTGTAGTGACCTCGAGCGTACTCTGAGTCTACGTGGAGGCGACGACCCTTCCGTAGCGACAGGAGTACATACTAGGCCTGTATCAGCTTAGTGATGAACCGTTAAAAAGGTGATGGGGGAGCGTTGTAACGATTGCGCGTAACAGCCCTGACAGCCTTTGCAGCGACCTAGAACTACACTTCGTATGAGATTACCTAGGATTGACGACCCTAGAATGAATCATGTTTGGGAATAATACAAGGGAGGTACCTTAGTTTCCCAATCCTGCTGTTTGAAATGGACTAATAACAACTCGATAATCATGTTCATCATCGCACTGCATGTGCCTGAAAGATGTGGAGCACTGAGGAATGTATGCAAGCCGCGGACGTAAGATGGTGTCGCATGAGGGAGAACGTCGGTGAGGGCATGCACGCATAACTGCATTTCATACTTGCATTAATAAGAGTCTTTAGGATTGTTTGTTTGTACTGCTTTATCATTACTGCTTGACTGAATTGATAACATGTTAACCCATACTCTATTGTTCCACTGAGTTAGCTACTCACTCCCACGTTACGGGACGGTGTTCTGGATACCCATCAGACCCGGACCTAGATGCAGGTATAGACGGGTCGACGGAGACTGAGCCTGATTTCGAGGATGATCAGGAGGAGTACTCATACATGCAGTACGCTGGTGGCTTCTTATAGCCTGGCCAGTGATCGCGGGACTTCGGGATCAATGTTTCCAGTTGTATATTTTGATATTTTGTTTTAGAAACAATACATGTATATGTATACTCAGTTAGTGTTCATACTCTGGAGGTTGAGATGGTTGTTATACCTTACATACATTATATATGCATTTTCAGTCTTCCGCTTGCCTTTTTGAAATTGTTCTGGAGTATGAATTACTGTTTTGGATGAATCTCATTCATGTTTATTGCACTAACACAGTCAATATTCAATCATATTCATTTGTGTTGCATAAGTGATGTTTTGGAACTCGGGAGTTGAGTTATGCTCGACCCCCGATTTTCAGGGCGTTACACATTTACCTCTCAATTTGTTATGACCCGCCCGATTTTTTTATTAGGCTAACTTTTGGGCCAATTTTTTTTATCCAACTAACCTTTAGGCCTTGGGGGTTTCATGAGGCGACTCTTCTAGTGGACATTTCATATTTCGTGCCCACATCACATGTCAAAAAGTTCTCATAAGTTCCCATGAGAACTAGTTTCATGAGGTGACTCATCTAGTGGACCGTTCGGATTTTTGTGAGCATTTCATTATATATATATATATATATATATAATATATATATATATATATATATATTATAGTTGAGAGAGAGAGAGAGAGAGGAGAGAGAGAGAGAGAGAGAGAGAGAGAGAGAGAGAGAGAGAGTCTTGCTCACATGTGCACCTTCTTAGGTGAGCAACACACGCGTCATGGGCACAAAATCTGAATGGTCCATGTGATGCCCTTGAAACCACCCGGGACCAACTTTCGGCCTGATTCAAAACTCTGGTTGGGCTATATAGCAAAGATAGAGGCAAATCAAGGGAGGAAAATGTTTCTGTTTGCCATGGCCTACTAGAGTTTTGAATCAGGCCAAAAGTTGGTCTCAGGGGATTTCAAGGGGTGCTGGATCACATTTACTGTTTAGATTTTGTGCCCACGACACGTGTGTGAAGGTGTAATTCTCTCTCTCTCTCTCTCTCTCTCTATATATATATATATATATATATATATATATATAGAGAGAGAGAGAGAGAGAGAGAGAGAGAGAGAGAGAGAGAGAGAGAGAGAGAGAGAGAGGCATGCTCACCTACGCATGTGCGCACCTTTGCACATGTGTCATGGGTGTCTAATCTAAACAGTCCATGTGATGTGGCATCCCATGAAACCCCAAGGTACCAATTTTCATCCTGATCTAAAACTCTGGTGGGACATAGCGAAGAGAGATGCAAATCAAAGGAGAAAACTGTTTTCTTTTTCCATGGTCCACCAAAGTTTTGGATCAAAGTAAAAGTTGTGCTCTAGGGGCTTCATGAGGTGCCGCATCACGTGGACCGTTCAGATTATGCAAATCACATCACATATGACGAGTTCTCAAAAAGTTCGCATGAGTTCCATGCGATCTGGTGCGCAGCTGAGCATTAGGCCGCATCATAAAAACAACTCCTAGACATTAGTAAACAGAGAAACACAAGCGAGATCCACTCAATGAGTGGCTCTTGAGAAATTTTTTCAAGAGGTAATGCTCATGATAGAGACAAACCTATTCACGCAAAAGGTTGGATGTTACTGCAAGTTAGGTTGGACTTTAACCTACAGTCCAACATGTTAAATTTAAACCTTCCAGCAAAAAAACAGAAAAGAAAGACTTTGGCCAGTATGTCAGGCCCTTATTTTTTACGGGCCTAATATGATGTGTATGTAAGATTCAATCTGACCATTAGATGTGCAATCCCATATCAAGCTTATTGTCGAAATATCATGCTCGCCTGTGATTCAGGTGGGCCACACCAAAGGAAACAAATGTCCACCCCTTATTTTTAAAGGGTCCACCGTGATGATTATATGCAATCCACTCCAGCCATTAGATGGAAAACTAAAGTTTAAGCCTGGGCCTAAAAATCAGATTCATCCGTGATTCAAGTGGGTCCGTCCAAGGGAAATAGTTTGGATGGTGACAGTTGCCCTGTATGTTGTTTCTGATCGTGTGTCCATATGAATCAAGGATGAAGCTAAGTTTTTGGCTTTGGACCTAACATGAGGTGATCGACCTGATGGTTGGGGTGGATTTCACATAAACACTACGGTGGGGCGCACCCGAACGTGCAACCCCTTCTCCTTCTTTCCATGTCTTTATTACCATTAATTACACATTAATTAATGGCCAATTTTGAAGCTGGTTGGATGTCCAACCAGTTGGACTTGAGAGTCTCTCTCTCTCTCTCTCTCTCTCTCTATATATATATATATATATATATATATATATATATATATTTATACTCATGTCATGTAATCATCATCATTCATCATCTACGCCTTATCCCGACCATTGCAGTCAGCTACGCAAATCCTTTTCAGTCATTCCACTCTATCAAGGACCATATCTTCAATAAATCATGGGTCAAATCTTTTTTACTACCTCCACCCATCTCCTTTTGGGCCTTCTCCTTACCCTTTTTAGAGCCTTCAACTTGTAACAACTACAACAAACTCCTAGGCAAGTGCAATTCTTGGTGATCAAATAAATTCCTGAGGCACATCTCCACTTCATCCACCTAGCTCTAATTCTATGAGCAACATCATTCTCAATCTCTAAGCCCTTATGAATTATCAACCCAAGAAATTGAAGATGGTCATCTTGGAGTACTTTATCAACAATCTTGACTAATTTCTCATCTCTCCCTCTTGTTACTAAAAGTGCATCCATATTATTTGTTTTAGTCCGAATGATTTTAAAACCTTCAAATCTATAGAATCCCTTCGCAGTTCTAGCTCTTTGTTTACTCCCTCATCTCATTAATCAAAACCATTTCATTGGAAAACAACATATAACACAGGAACTCCTCTTGTAAATGCCTCATTAACTCGTCTATAGCGAATGAAAAAGATCGAGCTCAATGCTAATCCTTGGTGTAAGCCTACAATGACTAGAAAGTCACCACTCTCCACTGATGGTCATAAAATTTGTTACCGCTTCCTTGTACATATCCTTAATAATGCCAATATATCCTCTTAAGACTCCTTTTTCCGAACACCCACCAGATTCTCTCTTTAGGGACCCTGTTTTATGCTTTCTCTATTTCAATAAGGGCCTGTTTGTTTTTCCGTTTACAGTGTAAATAAAAGGTAAATAAGTAATGATTATTTACTTTAGGAATTCATGCCAATCGCCTTCATACGATGTTCACAGCTACACTTGTTTAAAAGCTCTTGTGCTAATAACAAGAAGGGAAAACATGAGAAGAGTAAAATCTGTGGGGCTCATCGCTATATAAGTGTTTGATTCACACCATCCATTCATATTAGCAACTCATTTTAGGGCATGATCCCAAAAATGAGGCAGATCCAAAGCACGAGAGGACCACACCATGAGAAACATGAGGAGTTGAATGCCTACCATTGAAAGCTTCTTGTGGGCCATCGAAGTTTTGGATCAAGCTGATATTTATGTTTTCCCTCCATCCATGTCTGGATGACTGTATGAACTGGTTGAATGACAGATACACATCAGTGCAGGCCCTAGGAAGGTTTCAGCTTTCAATGGTAGACATCATTACCCCCCCTGTTCCCTATGATGTAGTCCACTTAAGCTTATAATCAGCCTCAATTTGGGCTCATGCCCTAGAATGAGCTGATAAAATGGATGGACGTTGTGGATTAGACACATACATCACAGTGGGACACACTTATTTTCTTCATGAAATGACTGTCCAACTTCGGAATATGGTTTTCGAGTTGTAATTAACCAATAATTTTACTCTCTTCCAAACGGTGGTGAAAAGTAATCATTGTTGATTACCAACATTTATGGTGGAAAATGGAAAAACAAACAAGCCCTAAAGATCATGTGTAGATCCTTCATCTTCTCCTTATATTTCTCCATCATCTGTCTAAGTAGGAAAATAACCTCGAACCTGTGGTGTAAATCCAAACTGATTTTTGGATACATCCGTCTCATGCCTTAATCTTTGCTCAACCACTCTCTCAAAGTTTCATAGTATGTCTCTAATCCCAAGATAGTGCAGCTCCATATGTCTCTTTTATTCTTGTAAATAGGTATAGGGCACATTTCCTCCATTTGTGTGAATTTCTTCAATCTTCTAACATTGCTGAACATTTTTGTCAATAAAAATAAACCAATATCTCCCTTGCACTTACGAACCTTTATTGGCATACCATATGGATCTAAGGGCCTTTCCTATCCTCATCTTTCTCAAAGCTTCTTTTACTCCAAATATCCTAACTATATGAAAGTATCTATGATCTCAGGCCTCATTTGAGTTTATGATTCCTTCTAATCCTTAATGCTCTTATTTAACACGAACACATGCATATATATATATATAGGGAAATGGTTCTATGCGGTCGACCTCATGGGAACTTCCCATGAGGTCGAGATGTGTGGGCCCACCGTGATGCGTGTCGAACATCTACCCCATCAGTTAGATGCACCATTCCATGGTGAACCTTGGGCTTAAAAATCAAGTCAATCCATGACTTTTGTGGGCCACACCACATACAAAAGTTGAGAGGGGTTACCCTCCCATTAAAACATTCATAATCATTTGTTGGGCCCACTGAGATGTGGTATCCAGCCCATCCATTATGTGTATCCCACTTGGATGAGGGGTCATACCAAGTTTAAGACGCATCTAAATTCCAGGTGGGCCTTACCAAGTGCTTTTATATGTTTTAGGCATGTCTTCACATGATTTTAGATGGTATGGCCCACTTGAGTTCCGTATATGGCTGATTTTTGGGATATCCCATAATTTAAAGGGGACCCATCAAATTCACGGTGTTGATGTTCGATACACATCACAGTGGGGCCCACACAGCTCGACCTCATGGGAAGTTCCCATGAGGTCGACTGCATAGAACCATTTTGCATGCGTGTGTGTGTGTGTGCATACTTATCCTTATCCAAATAGTTGGGGTTGGCTACATGAATGTTGTTATGCCATTCCACTCTCTCGAGGGCAATTAGTCTTTTCTATACATACATATGCTTATGTATAATGCAAATCCAGTCCATCCACCTAAGAAACCCTCTTCAGGCCAGAGCCTAAAAATCAGTTTGATCCCTGACCCTGATGGCCCACAACAAAAGAAATAACGGAGGCGAATCCCCTATTAGTTCCGGTGTGTGGTGTAGTCAAAGGAGTTCCAAGCGTACAACTAAGCATTTTGGTCATAAGCTTTGCCTAGACTCCATGTGAATCGATTACCTCAGGCGTGTGCTTGTGACACCTATGGCTTTTACGTGGATGCCTCATATGCAAGGTGTTCCAAAACAGTAACGGTGGCCATAACGGCCACCACCGTTACCATCATGATACGGGCCGTAATGGCCGTTATGGCCATTTTTTTATTTTTTGAAAAAACTGTTACTAGACCGTTACGGTCTATTATAGGGCCGTTACAGTCTGTTTTTCTATAACGGCCGTTTTGATCTCGTAACGTGTAATGGTTATGACCATTACTGTTACATAACGGCCGTTATGTAACCGATTTTGAATACCTTGCTCATATGAGTTTTTATGTGAACCCCTTATTAGTTCCTATGTGCAGTGTAGTTAAAAGGAATTCCAAGCGCACGCCTAGGCATTTTTGGTCTTGTTGCACCTCGCTTGGACCCCAATGAGGCAATTACCTAAGGCTTGTGCCTAGTGCCTAGGTGCGCCTTGGCTCGCTTGTGACACCTATGGCTTTTTATGTGTGTACATCATAGGTAGGTTCTTTAGGTATTTTACCAACCAATAAGGGTGAAAATAGATAAAAAGGGCTTTTAAGCCCTATTTCAAAAGCCATTTTCAACAAAATTTCTCATTTCTTTTGAGATTAAAATTCAAAATATTCTTCCCCCAATTTTGAACAACTTCCTCATTTCTGTCTTGAAGTTTTTCTTCTAATAGTGTGTTAAGGTCATCGCATTGGACTTCTTGAAAGCAATTTGAGCTTTTGTTGGTCTCGTACAAGAGATTTAATGTGAATAGGGTATTTTGGGGGATTGGAAAATTTAGGTTGGCGGGGGATTTTGAAAAATTGAACTATGAAGTTCAAAAAATATAGGGATTTTGGCTAAATTGTGGTTTTGGATTGGTGAATTTAGGAAACATGGGAAATTTAGGGTTAGGAATTGGGAAAATTAGAAAATTAGGATCTACAATTGGAAAATTGGAGATATAGGGTTTTGGACTAAGAGGAATTCAATGGCACTGACTTTGATTATTAAAAAAAAAATCAACTTATATTTATAAATAATTAGATATTAATATTTTTTTTTATATAAATTTAAAAAATGTGCTTGAGTTTGATTATTTAAAAAAAAATCAACTTATATTAATAAATAATTAGATATTAATATTTATAATATAAAATAAAAAAAATGTGCTTGGAATCACTAGGCATGCACCTAGGCGCGTCTATGCATTTCGGGCACTATAGGGGCAGATGCCAGATGCCCCTGGCATCTTTAACTACATTGCTGGTCATGTGCCCACCATGATTATACGACATCCAACCGTTCATTGTGGGCCCCAACAGGTGATTTTAGATACTTCAGGCATGATTTAGCACTGTCCGCTATGGTGGACCCACACTTGAGAATAGGATTCGGTTGTTTTCTAGGGCATCCATTTTCTTGAGGGGCTTGTTTGATGCACCGATTGGATGTCTGACACATATCAAGGTGGGTACACAGTCTACTAAATGGTATCGTCGACTCTTTGGAATCATTTTCCTATATATATGTATGCATGCATGTATGAGGAATGATCTCTCACACATATTTATGTATGGATGGAGAATGATCACATGGAGTTGAGTCCATGGTACTCCTAGCCACATAGATACATCCATGACTGAATATGTCATAATGAATTCAACACCTGTATAGTTTACCTTTAGCAAATCAAGCCTGAGTTTGGGGCCACTTGTCGGGTATTTTCCATGAACATTTCCAATACATACTGCTAAAGCATCAATACCCGTTGCATCAATGAATTCTTGTGCCTGAAATTCACACATGAAATATATTATAAATGAAAGATAACTTCAAATGTACTATTTGTTACAACTGCAGGTGATAGCTTACTTGTGTAACATCAGTCAATTTTGCTTCGTAATCTTCAACTGTCAAGTCATCTTCAGTTCCCGATAACCGCCCGAGTTCAGCTTCCACTAACATATTTTTTGAGCGAGCCAAGAATGATATGTCCCTTGTGTATGAAATGTTTTTGTTGAAAGGAAGATGAGAACCATCAACCATGACAGAATCAAATCCCTGCATGATCTCAAATAAGCAAAACCATTTGAATTGGAAATGAACATTATTCAATCACTATTCAATCCAAGAGTTAAATGAAATAACAGTGCTCATATTTTTCTCTACATACCAGTTCAAGAGCTTCCAACAACTCAACCTTAGAATTTCCATGATCAAAGTGAACCGTTATCGGCACCTGTTATGTAAAACAGTTCATTTGCAATCCATTAAAAAATATTTTATGACTATAAACAACAGATGCTAACAAAAAAGATCTTCCAAAACAAATTTCAGAAAGGATGGCCATCAGCGGTTAGATTTTGGTGGTTTTGGTATATGTCTCTCTTAAAGCCTCTGAGCTAGCCATGTTGGACATGACATGACGTGGTTTGGTTATGGGATCTATGTTGTATAAGGCTCAGTTATACCTCATTATTTTATGTTGAAATATAAAAAAGGAGAAACAATCCGGTGCTGCTAGTTGTGTAGGGATGTGGACGGTCCAATCAATCAATCTGGACTGCCATAAGATCCAACCCACAATTCATGGGTCAACATTCAAAAACCATACCAATCATATGATCCTATCCATCTGAAAGTTGTTCTGTCCTTTCCTCAGTCACCTGTTTTCCAACCCATGGATGGGAGGCTTATGATTGTTTGATCAAACTGATTCTTTAGAGCTATAAGCAATCCAAGATGGGGCCCACCAAATGGATGGTTTAATTTGTCAATTGAACCCATTTTGCTTGAAACTATTGATCAGTAATTTTATGGGCTATTGGTTGGATAGCTAGAATCATCTGATCAGTGCAGTTTTTGAGCAGTTGCCCATGAAGTGTGGGATGGACCTAATGGGCAGTCCAGATTCATTGTTTTGACTGTCCACGAGTCATATATGACTAGGAGCACTAGACCATTCCTTTGTAAAAAATAGTCAATGCAAATAATGTCAAAATATTAATTATAGCCGAGTCCTTACATCCTAAATCAAGCACTTGATCCTTACAACACCTAACACCAACACTGATCACAAGATAACAACAATTGACATTGATTTTATCCCATGAACATCACAAGTACTAAGTGATAAGAAAGTATCATGCAAGATTCACCAATGACAGCCGACTCAAAGCAAATGCATAAATACTCCCCACTCTTTGAGAAACAGCACATGGTTCAGCTAATTACTTGAGATTGTCATCCCAAAAAAGGACAGCATGGTTCCGGGTGAATAATATTATATAAATACAAACATATTAAGGATAGATGTCTGCATGTATATGAATGCACATGTACATTTGCATGTGTAGAAAAGGCCACATTTACATCCCCTTTAGTTACCCCGCATGAAAAATTTCCCTGGGGTCTTTCACAAAAAGCCCTGAATAAGCAGAAACAGATGCTAGAGTGACCTGAATATGAAGGGGCATTTTGGTCATTTGCTCTCATGTCTATTCTGAACCCATGGAGATGCAGGACATGGTGGAGAAGAAAATAGAAGTAACCCTAGAGTTTCAGAGCACCAAAACTTGCTCTCAACTTCATCGGGATCTTATGATCAATTATCATAGGATTCACTCTTAGGTGATCAAGTACCATATTTGTCGTGTTTATATCTAACACAAATTAAGAATAAATGCATGATCACACAATATGGTTTCTCTTTAATTGTATTTTTTGCACTCTTACATTCGCCTGTTCTGCAGCAGAGATGCAACATGCAACCAAGGGGATTCCTCCATGCTTGAGTGCACTTGGATGAATCTGGAAAACATAACATGGTGAATTTCAGATCTTTTGCAAACCCCTACTAGAAAATGATAAAACAAGTATATCAGCATGCGACCTAACATGCACTCATGGATTGAAAAAAGAATGCTGCCAGTCTGCCACAATTTCATGTATGCTTTGCACATAGAACCCATGGCTACAGAAAAACGGAAAAAAAATTAAAATGTCTTGGACTGGAAAGACAGAATCTATCATATTTTGCACTAGCTACTTAAACAAGAAGAAATGAAAGAGCCTAACTCACTTTAATTTCACAACTGAAAAACTGTAAAAGGCTAAAGCCCACAAATTGCACCAAAATATATACTTAACTTGAAGAGCCCACTAGAAACACACGCACACACATACATATATTTTGAGGAAATAAAGAGAAGATTTTGGCTCAAGTAAGATTACTAATATTTTATTGGAGTATGTCAGTGTAAATGCTTCTGTAGTTTGTAAACATACGGTATTCTCTTCCTAGTCTCATGTAACTGTACAATGGCAAGCTAGATCATTTTCCATGGACTAAGCAATTAATCTGGAACCCACCATGTATATGGGTCTGTGATACAAAACAAAATTCTTTGGAGTTCCTAACAATTAGGAGTAGATTTGAAACATGTCTGAATTTTCTTTAGAGATGAAAGAATCTTGAACCCTTGCAACATCTGAGACTGCAGAAATTAGACAGACAGGCTAGATTTTTTTACAGACGGATTTTTCCGCAGACAGGTAACTATTTATTGCAGAACATTCTTCACTTCATCTTTATGATTTTTACAGGCAAAATACTGAGGCCTATCTCCTTTTCTAATGGTTGGATGCATACCTCAAGGTTCTATCCAAGCATGAAACTTAGGGTAGAATGGCCAAAATCAACATAAATAAAAAGGTTTGCTATGCTCAGATTTATTAGCGAAAAGGCCCAAAAATGTTAGAAATACAATTAAAGAAATAAAAATTCAAAACTAATCATTGATAAATGATTATTGGGTATCTTCAATAATTCAATGTTGAGTTTTCCATCAACGTAAATAAAGAACATAACCAGGTAGTTGTTAAAGAACTATTCCACAACCAACAACCCCTTAACCAACTTTTTCACCTGTAAAATGGCAGGGCTCTTTTCTGCTTCTGCAGCAGCAACAACAGCATCGACCCCTTCAAGATTATATACATTGAATGCTCCAACTGCATATCCACCCTTTTCCGCATTCTTCATGGAAAATAATATTGTAAGTGTATGAAGAAGATAAATGTTTTAGTACTTCTAGGAGAGGTATCTTACAAGAAGGAGATCTTTTGTTGATGGTCTAACAAGACAAGCCCAATTTTTCACTACTTCTGCCACTGCTTTATCATCACCAACATTTCCTACAAAAGGCAAGCATTAGCATTGTCAGATCCAATATGGGGTGCAGTTATAGTTTCAAGAACAGGAATACGCATGTAATTTTGAAGTTTTAAAGAAGGAATTACCTGGAAAAACTATGTATGGAACACCTGGACGTCTACTTTCAGGACCTAGCTGCCACAATGGAACACCGGCCAAGGCTTGTCCAACTACTAGGGCACGCTTTGCTTCTAAAGCTTTTGTAGCGAGATCGGATGAGGTAATGCCACCCTGAGGATATTTACAACAAATGAATCATTTTTTCGCCCTCGATTTTTCCATAGAAAATGAATGCAACAAATCTTAAAAACCTAGCATGGAAACATCATGATAATGAGATCAAATAAAATTTAAAATAAAATTTTCAGGCATTGATAATGAAACAAACCAACAAATGTTTTTTGTTTATCCAAAATAACCAAAAAAATATTAATTTTATTTGAACAAAAAATTATAATATTCACAAATAACTAGGGATAAGAGGAAGTTGGCAAAAAATATAGCTGCAAAAGTGTGAAGTGGCAGCAGATTTGGCCATTTGGGTGCGGAACTGGGAAAGCATCTTTTTCCATGTGATAGCAAGTATAAACATCTAGGAAGCGGGGAAAGGAAAGCGAGTTCGAAGTGGAAGCACCTGGAAGAGGGTTCCTTCAACTAAAACAAAATTTTTTTCCTCATTTATTTAAATTACATAATTAAACAATTATTGCCATTTCCTCCAAGTATGACTTCGATGATATGACAACGTGGTATCAAATGTGACGGCCATGTTGCAAGTGATGCACCTGCACAAAAGTTGATATCTGGAGCTAAGCTACAACTGCTTGGGCTCCAATATCTTGTTCTGGTTGCAAAGAAAAATTATTCCCCCTCTGAAAATTTTCCCGAAAGTCTAATCATGCCTCATAGCCTTGATGAGAGTGCGTGGGAGTACAAGGAAAGATAACCAAAGATAATGAGGTTCCAACCACCGATCAGGAAAGAGACACTATACATTAACAAGAATTTTATTAAAGGAAACAAAAAATCCAACTTTCCATTAAGAGAATGGATAATGGCTGCCAGTAATGAGATAGGAATAGGAAACACCTTCCTTTGCAAGCTAGTGTTAGAATTTTATGCCCCATGGTACATTATGACAAACGATAGTAAAGAAATGAAAGAATTCAAGGCAAAAATTATCTCTAACTCACACAAAAATGGGAGAAAAGTGGAAGGAATAAGAAAGTTAGACTCCTAATATTAGATTTATATTTCTCCCTATTTATAGAAATGGGAGGAAATCCCAAGTCTCCAAGGGTCTCTATCTGAGAATTTTCATCCAAAAATACCCTTTTATTATGTTGGACATGTATGTTGTTAAAATCAAATTGGTTAATATGTCTACCGATGTACCATCTTCTGGTACTTCCTTATGTGTAAAATTGAGAAACATGCTTACCTCCTAAGTTCACACCCTCTCTAAGGAATAATTGCATCGAATTCAAGAAATATCAGCAAGAATATTCCATTTCCCCAATTCTTACCTAGATCATTCGAAAAACCAAGCTAAGCTAATGTAGGACCGATGCATGAACTCAATTATGGCGTGAGATCAAGTAGCAAAATTAAAGTAATTAACGAAAAGCATAAAACTTTCTATTATCATCACAAATACCAAAAAATCTAAGAGAAGATCATGCACAATCCTAGCCTAGGCTACCAAGCATCGTTAAACAAGATCATTAAATAAAGGAAACTAAGATCTAATGTATGTAGGGACATCCAATTAGCATAGGGTAAAACCTATCTCAAAGGAGAAGATCTAATAATACCTAGGGTGAAATTGGGGTTTAGGGAAGTTGGGGAAATCTAGGAATTAGGGTTCATGAGATCAAATTGGATGAAGGGATTAAAGGGTTTAGGTATTAGGATAGGGAAATTGTTGAGATGTGGAGTCACATCTGGGCAGCGCCACTCGACCAGTCGAGTGGGCTGCTCTACTGGTCGAGGGGCCCACTTGACCGGTCGAGGGCTGGCTCGATTCAAAGTCCAGCGAGCTATGATTTTTTGGGTCCGCGGTACTTGACCGGTCGAGGCCCTTGCTCGACCAGTCGAGGTTATGCAGATTCGTTTTCGGATTTTGCACGGACTGCGGATTTTTGAGACGGTTTCGCAAGAGGTCCATAAGGGAAGTTGCCTAAACTATAAATAGGGGTCTCTAGGGCTTTTCTAGGGTTATGAGAGTTATTCTAAAGTGTGGGCAAAGGGTTTTCTCTATACATCCAAGGGAAAATGTTAGTATATTGCTTGTAATCTCGTTTAGATGTTCAGCCATGCTCCCACCATATGACATCTTCATGTCGAATAGCTGTTCCATAAGATGAACCTTATTGGATGCTGAGGGTTTTTCATACATCGTAGCTAGGGCTTCCATTAATTCTTTTGTGGTCTTTACCTTGGATATATTGAAGGCGACACTCTTAGACAAAGAGAGTCGGATCGTTCCTAAAGCCTTCCGATTCAAGAAAGACCATTCATCATTTGTCATCTTTTCTGGTTTCTTCTCTTTTCTTCCTAGAGGAATATAGAGGTCCTTCTGATACAGATAATCCTCCATCTGCATCTTCCAGAAGGCAAAGTTTGAACCATCAAACTTCTCAATTATAGTCTTCCCTTCTTTCGTCATCGCTCCTAATAGAACTAAACCAATAGCTTTGATACTAGTTGTTGCGCAGCACGCCAACAACGCAGTGAACCGAGATCCAATCTCCGTTCTCACCCATAAATGATAAACAGAAAGAAATATAATCTAGAAGTAGAATCAAAGCATACCAAACAAACTACAAGACAAGATATACGTGGAAAAACCCTAAACAAGGGTAAAAAACCACAAGACAAGATATACGTGGAAAAACCCTAAACTTCCATTATGAAGAAAACGAGATTACAACAATATACTAACCTTTTCCCTTTTGACAATAACACTTTCATCCATTTCTCACTCATATGTCCCAACCTCTGATGCCATAACTGACCGGCTCGTGACTATATTGAACTCGTTTAGATGTTCAGCCACGCTCCCACCATCTGACATCTTCATGTTGAATAACTATTTCATAAGATGAACCTTATTGGATGCTGAGGGTTTTTCATAAGAGGAGACTCACAGTCCGATACTCACCCTCCTTACATTATCTATTGCTGATAGATAATGGTGAACCAGAATGTTTTGAAGAGGCATTATAGTAAGATACACGGGTTAAGTGGGAGCAGGCCATGGATGATGAGATGGACTCTCTTGAGTCAAATCATACATGAGAGCTAGTCACTCTACCTAAGGGTAAGAAGGCTCTTCATAACAAGTGGGTTTACAGATTGAAGGAGGAGCACGATGGTTCGAAACGGTACAAGGCTAGATTGGTTGTGAAAGGGTTCCAACAATAGGCGGGTGTCAACTTCACCGAAATATTTTCACCAGTGGTGAAAATGTCTATGATTCGTATGGTCTTGAGTATAGTGACTATAGATGACTTACATCTAGAGCAGCTAGATGTTAAGACAACCTTTCTTCATGGGGACCTTGAAGAAGAGATATATATGCATTAGCCGACAGGATACGTGATACTATGAAAGGAGAACAAAGTGTGTAGATTGAAGAAGAGTCTATATGGCCTGAAGCAGGCCCTGAGGCAGTGGTACAAGAAGTTCGACAGTTTCATGTCGGGAAATGGTTTTAGGAGATGTCATGCAGACCACTGTTGCTATTTGAAGAAGTTTCTTGTTTTCCCTGTCACAGGCATGAGGATAAAGTGTGACAGGAAATGGTTTTGTCACAGGCAGAGTACATAACCAAGGTACTTGATCGATTCAATATAGGAGGTGCTAAGTCAGTTAGCACTCCATTAGACAACCAGTTCAAGCTTTCTAAAGAGCAAGGTGCAAAGACGCAGGAGGAACGAGACTACATGGCTGAAGTCCCATACGCGTCAGCTATTGGGAGTCTTATGTATGCTATGGTGAGCATGAGGCCAGACATTGCTCAAGCAGTGGGAGTTGTTAGCAAGTTCATGAACAACCCCGGGAAGGAACATTGGGAAGCTATGAAGTGGATCCTCAGATACCTGGTAGGTATTGTGGATATAGGGCTGTGCTATGGTGGATCGGAAATCAAGCTACAAGGCTACGTAGATTCAGATTTGACAGGAGATATCGACAGCAGAAGAAACACTACAGGTTATGTCTTTACTTTGGGTAGTGCCGCAGTCAGTTGGGTCTCTCAGTTACAGAAGATAATATCTATCAGTACGACGGAAGCAGAATATGTTGTAGCTACAGAAGCGTGCAAGGAGATTGTGTGGATGCAAGGTTTCATGGAAGAGTTGGGTAAGAAGCAAGCAGATTGCAAGTTGTACAGTGACAGTCAGAGTGCAATATACTTGGTTAAGAATTCAGCCTTTCATTCAAGGACCAAGCATATTGACATCAGATATCACTTCATTAGTTCGTTACTGGAAGATGGATCGATTGCTCTGGAGAAGATTCATATAAGTGAGAATCCTGCGGATATGCTGACCAAGGCGGTCACACGGGAGAAGTTGAAGCTTTGTTAAGCTTTGATTGGTCTTCAGGGTTGAAGACGGGGAGGTGGTGCACTCTGGATATAGAAGACGAAGGTTTATGGCGATGTGTCTCCAAGTGGGAGATCGTTGAGATGTAGAGTTACATCTGGGCAGTGCCACTCGACCAGTCGAGTGGGCTGCTCGACCGGTCGAGGGTTGGCTCGACTCAAATTCCAGCGAGCTATGATTTTTCGGGTACGCAGTGCTTGACTAGTCGAGGCCCTTGCACGACCGGTCGAGGGTCCGCTGGACCAGTCGAGCAGCCTGCTCGACCAGTCGAAGTTACGTAGATTCGTTTCCGGATTTTGCACGGACTGCGGATTTTTGAGACGGTTTTGCAAGAGGTGCGAAAGGGAAGTTGCCTAAACTATAAATAGGGGTCTCTAGTGTGCAAAGGGTTTACTCTATACATCCAAGGGAAAATGTTAGTATATTGCTTGTAATCTCGTTTTCTTCATAGTGGAAGTTTGCACACGTGGTTTTTTACCCTTGTTTGGGGTTTTTCCACGTATATCTTGTCTTGTGGTTTGTTTGGTATGCTTTGATTCTACTTCTAGATTATATTTATTTCTGTTTATCGTTTGTGGGTGAGAGCGGAGATTGGATTTCGGTTCGCTGCGCAACAGAAATTAGGGTTTTGGATGAAGAGAATGTAATGATTAGGGCTTAATTGAAGAATGGTAGGATCTAGGGTTAGTGATTTGGGGAAATAGGAAAGAGATTTTTAGGTTTAGGGTTAGGGTTTAGGAAAAAAGAGAAGGGGGTTTTGATTCAAGGGTGATGGGAAACCAAAAGGGACAAAAGTGTGGCCATACGGCCAACCCGAGGGGCTAGGTTGGGAGGATTTAGGTCCTTTAGGGTTTGGCTTGTTGATAGGTAGGGAAAATGAAGATTAGAAGAAAGGTAAAGGCTTGGGATGGAGAAGATCGAAGAGCTTCAAAAGAAAAATACCTTAATAGGGAATGAATGGATGAGAATGTGGAATGGATGGATACCTTGCACCTCCATCGATGAAGATCAACTTCATACCAATCTCCCTTCCAATTCACATGGAAGACATCTTCAAATAACATGAAGATGAAAGAAGAAGAAAGGCAAGGAGCTTTTTATTTTTTCTTCTCAAAACCTAATGGGGAGAGAGGTCACATACGCCGCCACCCCCCTGCCCCCATTCTTTTATAACTCCAAGAACTTTCAAAAATTACAATTCCAACCCTGTCTTGTGAAATTTAACGAAAATGGCCATTGTCTAAAGAAAATCAACTAACATCACGCATAAGGTGTCCAAACATAAAATAATAAAAAATTAAATCTTAAAAGATGATAAGGTCTAAAAACTGATGTGGACGATCCACGATCAATGGCCCGATCGTCATGCCCTCCAATCCAACGGTCTAAATCACTCCATAAAGCAACCCATGTGCATTTTCCCAGTGTGGGGTCTTCCAGATGCTCACACATGCACATGGGGTCTTCAACACGATCAAGGGTACTCGCCTAGCCATAGAGAAAACGGTGCGGCCAGCCTCCTCCTATGATACGTACGCAAACGTGTACGTGAAGTGATGTTCTCATCATAAGCACTCAAAATCTACACTGGCATTTCTCTTATCCACTTATCAGGTTATCCACTTATGTTCAATTCAATTATCATTTTAGATATATTTGATTCGTAAGGATCTAGATAATTGTTTTCTTAACAGTTCACAATATTCTTAACAAATCACCAAACAATTTGAAATTTTGGATAAGCATCATAATGCATGCCACATCTTGAGTGTAGTCAAACAATTTCGTGCACACATAACATTTAGCACCAATAAACTGCTTTCGTAATATGCTTTTAACCTGCCCACATCATCCATGATCTTGTGAATGCACACTAGCGTAGCGTTACCAAGTCTTGGTTCATCACACAATGATGGTAGTAATCAATTTCATCTATCGGATCGGTTACTCGCATAGAGATAGGAATGTGGATCAATCTGATCACTTGTTAGGTTATCAGTTTGCAGCTGTGTAATAAAAATTACACATTGTGGTCTCTAAAGATCATTGAATACATTAACAGCATGCAATTATCGTACTTGTTGACTGATATACTTGGCATGCAGTACAAAACAACCTTAACATAATTGGAATGCAGCCAGCCACGTACATCTCATCGATGTATATACATATAAATGCATGTATAGACACACACTCATGTCTCCATATCTATGTCCAAGGAAGAGGTGTAGGAAGGGGTCATGTCATGTGAGTGGCAGTTCTTTCCTGACAATGATAGTGGACCAAGCTCTCTAAGAATCTACCAGCCATAATAAGGAAAAATGCATACATACACATTACATGTTTGTATAATAATTACACTGCCAATCATACATTTAAAAAAAATACTCACAAATGGATCATTTAGCACCACATGAATCAATAGTAACAACCACTTGTACATGGATATGTACACAAAATAAATTGTCTGAAAGGATTAATAATAATAATAATAATATATCTCTGTTTTTCTGAAACATAAGATGGAACATTGGTGCTTCTGCAACAATTTCTTGGAAATCTGATTACCTTGGCAAGTATATAACGAGGTCGTGTATTTATCCGTCTAACAATGTCCACCAATGCCGAGCTGACTTTGAAATTTATTTCTAAACTCTCGGAAGGAGCTACAGAATGAAAAAGAAAAAGAAGGTTAATTAATAGGCAGCTCCCTGACTAGAAAAAACAAAAATGCAATCATCAATGTCAAACTTGCCCCAGCTATGACAATCACAGAATAGAATACAATAAAAGAAAAAAGTTTCAAATAATCAAGGACACTGGGACTTGAAGTATTAAAACTTGCAACTTGACTTTTGTGCTTGAGCTATTTCTTTCAGCATAGGAGCATTCATTACAGGTTTCAAGGATAAGTGTGTTATAAATGAATACAATCATGATTCTCATCTGAGTAACAAAATCTCTAGTTTGATTCCAGTTTTTGAATTAGTAGATGGATAGAAAAAAAAAGTTCACCAACCTGTAGTTCATCCGGAACTTAGTAACATCTATGATTCAGTAACAAAATCTCTATTTCATCCTAATGGTAAGAGTGACCATACGACCAACATTCTGGCTGTTTACATTATTAAAGCAGCTACAAAAATGATCTAAGCTAACAGTCGCATATTGAACTATGAAAAACTGATGTTAACAGAAAGAATAGTGGTAACAGAATAAAATTCTCTATGCTTTTTGAGAGTGGTTGTGTGCTAGTTGCATGAGAACTATAGAGCATTGGATTTGAAGAGCAAGCCACAATCATAAGAAAAATAAGAGGTGAGAGAGTCTGGAAATATTCGGTCAAAAAATAATTCGAAATCATATTTAAATGTCTGTAACATATTAGATTTTCAGTAGTATCTAGAATAATAAAACTAAAAAGAACCAATGCCATGAAATTAGAAGCATTGAAGGCTAGACATAATGGTGTCTGTTAATGAATGTGATATAGGCCCATATTACATTCATTAACAGTCATATAAGAGAATTGTGTAAAAAAAATCTTCTTGCAAAGAACTCATAGAATTGGTTACGCTATATGTTTCAAGCTTCGAGGATAGAAATGAAAAGGAGAACAAAAGAGGAGACTAACAGCTTCCTTTAATGAGCTCGCGGCTAGTCACTATAAGAGTGTCTTTCCGGCCTCTAAGAAAAACATCTGCCATCTCTGCTGTGCGGCTGATCTCTTCCTCTCTCTCTTCCAATGACTTCATGGCAAGTTTGTCAACCGATATCTATTGCAAGAACAGAAGAAAAGAGAACTTAGATACACAATATCCACCAAATTGAAGATGCTGACCACAATTTGCAGAGGTACAAATGATATACAAGCTTGCAACTTGTATTGTGACATTGGTTTACCCAATGGATTGTTTGGATGCCCAGAAGTGGGTTATACTGCAAAGCCTAGATCCCTGCCCCTGTAACTCAACTTCAAGGAAGAAGACTTTCCAGGAAGTCAGGTTAAGGTTGTTTGCTTGACAACTCTACCATTTGATTATACTTGGGATTTTGTGTTTGGATCTTGGTATCCCTAGAATTTACAGAAAGATTAATTTGCTTACAAGGGGGGATGTGGCACACATGCACCATATTGAATGTTGGTCTATATTTAGCACATGTAGCAAGCCACTTGATGAGTGAGCCATGTGATTTTTGATCTATTGTTCGTTAGCTGTGGGCCCTGCCCAATGAATAGCTCAGGTCTAGCACATATGCTGCAACAGCATATTTACTGTAGCCTCCTCTCATCAATTTCCTAGTCACTTATCATTAGAATCTGACCAGGCACAGGAGACCAAACAGGAGATCATCTGTCCACAATCAAGGGAAGACATCCATTGCTTGGTGGTCCGGATCTTTCAAATATTGGAGATCTTTGGAGAGGTCCATCCACAGCAGAACACAACATACAATGGTCAGGATTACCGATCAGTGGGCCCTACCAGTGTTTCTAATATTGGTATCGTTACATGTATCGCCGGCTGAGTATATGGAAACATTTATCGATATCGCCAGTATTATCGTTGATAACCGGAAATGTATCATTAACTGAGGAAAACATTGGGGAAACATGAGGAAATGGTGGAATTTCTCAATGAAACTTTAGAAGATGCTAAAATACACAAATTTGCATATTTAGGAACAAAGTAATTGCAGAAAAGATGCATACATAATAAGTTTCTCTTTAATGGGGGTCTAAAAGCATGTATTGCTCAGGGAAGAAACACGAGGAAAATGGTGGAATTTTCCAATGATATTTCAGGAGATGCTAAAATACACATATTTGCATATTTAAGAATCAAATAACAGTGAAAACAATGCATATTTGCATATTTAGGAATCAAATAAGTTTCCCTTTAATGGGGCCTAAAAGCATGCATCATTGACTTGGGGAAACATGGGAAAAATGGTGGATCCATCCATCCATGCATGCACATACATACAAACAAGCACACATGCATGATCCATCCATCCATCCTTGCACGCACGCATACGCATACACACATGTTTGCATATACATCCATCCATCCAACCGTTCATACATACATCCATCCATGCATCCATCCATCCATCCATCCATGCATGCATGCATACATATACACATATACAGACATGCATTTCTTGATACAACTATGCACCAATTAAAAAATTTGAAATGGATTTTTTTTTAATAAACAAATTTTTAGTGATATAGATATATTGGTGATACATTGGCGATATTATCGAACTCTCACCAATACATTGGTAATACAAGCAAAACTAGAATTTGCATAGTTGAAAATATTGGGGATACATTGGCGATGCAAGCGACACTTGGAATTTACACAGTCAAAAGTGATACATTGGTGATACTAAGTGATATATTGCCAATACTTGGAATTTCTGATGCTACCAATGTAATTGGTATTGCCAAATTGGAGATATGGATAATATCGGGGATATTATCAATAATATTAGGGTTACTCCGAACAATGGGCCCTACTTATCAAAAATAAAGAAACCCTTAGCTCGAGGATCTTGTAACTCCTTGCCTTTAAAAACGAACAATGTTTTAATTTCTTTTTAATAGGGCCCTAGAACTCGAGTTGGGTGGAAGAAATGGAGGTGTGCCTCTGGAGTTTTATGTGACCGTTGTGTATCAGGGAAATTTTATAGGATAGCTCTAGGACCAGCCATGCTTTATGGGGCAAAAATTGGTTAGTTAAGGAAAAATACGGTCATAGGACAAGTGTGGGTGAAATGAGGATGTTGAGATGGATGAATACAAAGACGAGGAAAGATAGAATTAGAAATGAATGCCTTTGAGGGAAGCTAGGAGTAGCACCAGTGTTTTAAGTATCGACGATATCAGCTGAAATACCCCATGATATATCTTGCATCCCACCTGTGAGATACAAAACACACAAGTAGTGGGATATATCCCACATGTTCGATCCGTTGAGCCTTTTCAATTTTTGATCCTTTTTTTTTTTTTTTTCTGTAAATCATCTTAAATCAATGTCAAATTGTTACAAATCCATGATTTTTCATATTTTGCCTGAAAAATCATGGAATGGGAGCTTCGGTTTGGAGATTTGGAGGATATGGCCCAAGTTGCGGAAAAATGAAAAAATAAAAAATTCTTAAGTTCTCCCAAATCAGTTGCAATCTTTGTCCAAACATAAAATCAAACATGTATGTAACCTGATCTAGTGATTCTTCTTTTGCTTTTGAATGCATTCCTCGTGTTTCCACACGTCTTCTTACATTTATAAATTATATGAATAGATTTTGAATACACTTGCATCAATTCAGTTAGACAGAAAAAACCTACTATGTGTATTTATTTTTTGTAATGTTTTAATTTATAAGTGTGTATTGACGTCTTTTTTAACAATCACTAAAGTTTCATTGAAAAATTTGACCAATTTCTCAATGTTTCCCCATGTTTCCAACACCAGCAATACATTACGCGATACAACCGATATTTCCCATGCGGTAAATGATACATATCCGTATCCCGAGGGTGTGATACATAACGCGATATTGATATTTCGAACACTGAGTATCACCAATATGCAATAAGATGAGGAAAGTAGACTTAGATGGTTTGGTCATGTGCAACGAAGACCAAGAATAACATTGGTTGGAAGGAGTGAATTGGTGTAAGTTGAAGGCCCTTAAAGAGCAAGGGGAAGGCTCAAAAGGATATGGGCGAAGGTAGTAACAAGATACTTGATAACCTATGGTCTAACTGAAATTATGGCCCAACATATGATACTGAAACTGCAGGAAGTTTAAAAATTTTCAAATATCAATGATATTTTTGATAATATCAGCAATATTTGGTGATATTATCTATATTAGCGATATTTTGAGAAGAATCCCTTACAAAAGTTCTTTGGTATTGTTGATACCATCGATAATGTTTCAGATACCAGCGATAAATAACCCCGATACCATGGAAACATCCGCAAGTGAAAGCTAACAGAAAATTGAAACTTTTCCAAAAACCCCAAAATCTCCATTTTTAGGTTTTGTTTTTTTTTTTTTTCCCCTTCTAATTTGTTCTTTAAGTGATTTTAATCTCTTGGTTTTTATTGAATCAAATTTTAGATCTAGGGAGAAATCTCAACTCATAAGAAAGATGGGTCGAAACTAAAAAAGTGATGAAAAATCCATAATAACCTTATTATTATTATTATTATAATTATTTTCAAATGATAGCATGAATTGCAATCGAAATCCATGTCTATGCATGATTTTCACGCATTGACATAGATTTGTGTTGAAAAATTAACATTTAAGAGAGAAATGGGGGAAATTGGTGAAATCTTAAATTTTCCATTTTTATATTGAAAAATATATGTTTTTCACTATTAATTAATGTGGAAATTTAATATATTAATGAGTATTGGCCAATCTCTTGATTGGTTACAAATTTTGTACATTTATTTTATACTTTTTTAAAACCAAATTCCATATATAGCAAAGAGGGGGTATAGCTATATAACGAGATTCGAGCGGACCCACCGATCGCAAAAAAGAGACTTGGGCCCACCTATCATGTACCCTTCCCACTACAAAAACTACAGAAACAAAACAAAATACAATTAAAGCCTCCTATCTACCTGAGAGAGCCAAGGCTAACCCGATCAAGGAAAAGCGCCCCTCTGCCTGGAGGAAGCTCGGAAGAGGAAAGGAACAAGAACCTATTCGACTGGGAGGAACTCCCCAATTGCGCTAGGCCATCCGCGACTCCATTAGCCTCCCTTGGGATGAAAACAATCTGCACTTGGGCGGCTCCCCATAGCGAATTGACGCTAGCTCTCAATACCAAATGCGCCAAGGGAAAAGGCCCTCCTTGTTGAACAAATCAACTACAATCTGTGAATCGCTCTCCACTACAATCCTTGGGAAACGACGGGCCACACAAAGCGCGAGCCCCTCGGCTAAGGCTTTAGCCTTAGCTTGAACATTAGACCTCGAGCCATAGCCAGACGAGAAGGTGAAGAGAAGTTCATCTTGCGCTCCTCTGCACACTCCCTCTCCTCCTGAAGGCCCAGGGTTGCCACACACCGAACCGTTCACATTAAGTTTCACCCACCCCTCATTAGGCTTTGCCCAAAGGACTAAACGATATCTAGGAGGTTGGGAGGCTCCGAGTTAATCACCAGCACCTGAAGCGCAAGCAAAAGGGACGGAGGGGACTTAGAAGATTTAGTAAGTTGGGGGAAGATTAAGTGTAGCCACCTACGCACCCAACAAATAATATTCTCCCCTTCTTCTTGAACCCCTTCGAAACGCCTTCCATTTCTCTTGAGCCAAATCTTGCACAAAACAAAGCTAGGGACAAGGCCACAAAGCTGTCCCGAACCCCCCATTGCTGTTGCCGCGCTCCACCATTGGGTCAATCGGTTTGCCACCGATTGACCCTCCAAGGAGATATCAAACAAAGGGGAAAATGATTTTCATACCTTTGTCGTGAGTTCTCCTTCTGCGAACAAGTGATCCTGGGACTCTTCTGCAAAACAACGTTCCAGCCCGCAATAAACGCATTTTGCACTCCTTTCTTCTTCACGTTGACATCCATCGGACCACGCCCATGAGGATTTTCCAGATAAACTAAGAAATTTTAAGCGGAAGCTTTGCATGCCAAACTCAAATAACTTGGTTGATGAGAGTGGCTTTACCAGCTTGGTTGAGACATTTCCCTTTCCACCCTGAAATCCTCCCAAGGATCATGTCCATCATAGGTTGAAAGAAAGAACACTTGATTCTACCTTTGACGATCAACACTCCAAGGTAAGTGAGGTGGGTTGTTGATCTATGATCCCTAGCTTCCTTTCCATGTCCCTGATTCGCCCCTCAGCCAATTTGGCGGAAATGAACAAGTTGCTCCTCCCTGTTGGCTTTAAGACTTGAGACTGCTTGCAACCTAGAAAGGACATCATTGAGCACCTTTAAGGACCTTGAGTTGCTGTTCATAAAGATAAGCGTATCATCCGCAAACAAAAGATGGGAGATTTGGGCAGCTCTGGCTGGTCATGAAAGGAAGACATGCATCCCCCCTCAACCAGTTTGGATAAGCCTCTACTGAGCGCTTCAGCTGCAAGAGTGAACAAGCTCGGAGAAATCGGGTCCCCCTAACGTAATCCCCGTGACTATTTGAAAAAAGCACAGGAATGACCGTTAGCTAGATCTGAGAACCAAGAATAGGCCCATCATTTCTCTACCGGTGCCACCCACTCGTAGCTAAAACCGAATTTGAGTAGCACTGACCTGAGAAATCCCCAATCCAGCCTATCATAAGTTAGGTCTGGCTTCAGGATGATGTTGCTTCCTTAAGTCTTCCTATCGATCTCTTTGAACAACTCCTAAGCTAGGACAATGGATTCTGTAATCAATCTGCCTCAGATGAAAGCGGCCTGCTCCTTAGAAATCAGCCTAGGAAGCAAAAGGTTCAACTTGGAATCAATCACTTTAGAAAATAGCTTATAGATACAGTTACATAAGCTTACAGGGTGAAAATCAGAAAATTTCAGTGGGGAAGGAGATTTTGGAATGAGGCAAATGAGAGACGTCATAAAAGCCCGAGGGATTCTACCACCCCTAAAAAGAAAGTTCACTGTATTGAAGATGTCCTTCCCTACTATGTACCAATAGGAGATAAAAAAGGCTCTCGAGAATCCATTCGGACCTGGTGCCCTGTTAATCGGCAACGAAAGGGCTGCCTACCTACCTTCCTCAAACGTAGGAACAACTAAGAGGGCCGCATGATCTTCCGAAGAGACCGCGGATGAGATGGAATTCAAGAAATCTCCTACCGGTTCCATTGGATCAGCTGCGAAAAGGGAAGGGAAGAACGCCACTGCTTCCTCTTTGATTTTGGACAGATCTGACATTTTTTCACCATTCAGCAGCTCAATTTCCTAAATAGCAGCTCGCCTCAGTTGATCATTAGCCACGCTGTGGAAGAATTTAATGTTCTTGTCCCCTTCATCCAACCATCTATTCCTTGCTTTTTGCTTCCTGAAGATTTCTTCCATAAGCTCAAGGCGATCCAACACTTGCTCCGCTTCGTCCGGGCTTTGAATATTCTCTGAATCTAGGGCAATTTTGACCAAATCCTCTGCTCGGTTGAATGATTCTTCTGCTTGCTTGATGTTGTGGAACACATTACCGAACACCTCTACATTCCATCTCCTTAGGGCCTCCTTCATTTTCTTAAACTTGCAGCATAGGGAGATTATTGGATTGTTGGCCTCCTTCGAAGACCAAGCTACCACACTACATCAAGGAAGGACTCATCCAAAGTTCACCTAAACGGTTTTGGGGGGCTGGGAGGGGCTTGGGGGCAGGACAGGAGCAATGGAGCGTGATCTGAATTCAGCCAAGGCGGATGAATAACTTGAAAAATAGGGAACATAGCAAGCCAATCCTGGGAGCATAGCACCCGATCCAGTCTGGCCCACATGTGAGCGTTCCTAGCGGGATTGACAATACATTTATTTTATACTTATTTTTTGACAATACATGGTTAATCCCTTATAAAATGGAAACTTATTATATATTGTTATTGTTTGCAATATTTTGATTCTTACATGTGTAAACATATGTCTCTTAACATCTCCTGGAGTTTCACTGAAAAATTCCACTATTTCCCAATGCTTCCCCAATGTTTCCCTTAGATAATGACCTTTTTCCAAGGAGCAACAATAATAATATTGGCGATATTGATATATGTTTCTATATCCCTAGTCATCAATATGTGTAACAATATCGATACTTTGAACATTGGTTGGGATAAGGCTTAGATGATGATAATGTTTTAATTTTGCTAATAAGAATTTATTTAACTAATTAATAGGCCCACACATGAGTCAGCTACCTCTAGTAGACCGGCATTATTTGCAACACTTGTTCTGCATGGCGCGTACATATGTGGGCCACCATGTTGTCTGTGGGATATCCACTCCGTCCATCGGGTGAGCCATTTAATGTTAGGCCTTGTGCCATAAATCAACTTAATCCATAACTCAAGTGGGTCACACCGAAAGTTCGGAGTATTGGTATCACTCCAAGTTTTGCTAGCCGGGGATACGGAAATAAAATCAATATCGCCGATAACTGGAAATGTGGGGAAACATGGGAAAAATGGTGGGGAATTTTTCAATGAAACTTCAGGAGATGCTAAAATACATATTTGCATATTTAGGAATAAAAAAATTGCAAAAAGAATGCATATATAATAAGCTTCCATTCAATGGGGACCTAAAAGCATGTGATGTCGTAAGAAATCAGTCCAACCATCCCATCCATCCAACCATTCAACCTTCCATCTAAACATCCATCGACATCTCAGAATATCAACAACACGCGATATTTCGCCAAGAAATCTTCGACGATTGAAAAGAAAACGAAAGATTGTGGTCTCAATATCGCCCATGTTGTGATAACGATAATATTGCGATATCATCGATATTATCACTGACAAATTGAACACTACATACAACCATGTGCCCATAAAAAATTGAAATGGATTTTTTTAATAAACATATTTTTGGTGATATTATCGAAATATCGTCAATACACTGGCGATACAAGCAACACCTGGACAGTAGAAAATATTAGTGATATTGATACATTGACAATATAAGCGACAACTAGAATTTACACGGTCAAAAATATTAGTGATACATTGGTTATATCAATACATTGGCAATACTTAGTGATACATCGCTAATACCTGGAAATTTTTATACTACCAATCAAGGTATCCTGTATCTGTATCGGTTGGCGTAACGGTGCCATCCGATAGCGATACGGATACGGGGGCGTAACGATCCGTAACGGTGCAATTTATTTATTTATTTTGCCAAAAAAATATGAAAAAATATGGATTAAATCTGGAATATTCTAAGCATTCCAAATATGCATTCATTTATAAATTGGAACATGTTTATGGTGGTGTAACGGGCCACTCTTTGGTGAGAAGTTGTATCGGACTGTCTGATTAATTTTTGAACCAGGTAACCTGAATTTGACTACAAAATTCATGTATTTAATTATCTAAATATCTAATTTATATACTTAACAATTTGATATCATTTCTCCCAAAAGTTCTTTAAAAGAATGAAATTAAATTCAGGTAGATGGTGATGCCAATTTGGGGCTGACTTGGAGGACCAATCTATGCCCCAAATTAGCCTCAAATTCATGCAATTTATTGCCATCATCCAACTTATGAATCGGTGGACATTTATTGGATAGTGAATCATTAAAAAAAATCAAAAGGCCCTATTTTAAAAAATAAAAGTCCACAAATTAACAATTAAAACTATTCAAACAATTTGATTTTGGCATTGTGAGTTACCAATTGCAGTCCATAATTTAATTGGTAAATTTTAAGTTAATATATGTCTCATGTACAATTTTTTAAGGGCCCGAATTAGGCGGGACTCAGATGGTGAAGTGTAGCACACGTGTCAAAGTTTTTTGGGCCCCACCCATGATGAATGTGTTATATCCACACCGTCCATCCATTTTGCCAAATAATTTTAGGGCATGAGCCTAAAAATGAGGCACATCCAAAGCTCAGGTGGACTGCACCATAAGAAAAAACAATAATTAAAAGTTCACCATTAAAAATTTATTGGGGGCTACAAAAGTTTCAGATCAAGTTGACATGTGTTATATCTAAACCGTCCATTCATTTGACGAGCCGTCTTAAGGCTTGAACAGATTGGATGGAAAATAAACATTACGATGGGCCCTACGAATTGTTTAACGGTGAAAATCATTATCTCCGCTGCTATTTTTGGTGTGGTCCAGACGATCTTTGGATATAATCATTTTTTTGGTGGTGCTCTAAAATGATCTCTGAAAATAGATGAACGGTGTAGATATAATAAATACATCATTGTGGAGCCCACGTAACGTTGATCTCCTTTAACCGTTCGTACAACTCGGAGCTCGAGGAGTGTTAGCGCTCGTCTTAGCATGACACGTACCTCTAGCAGCTAGCTGGTGCGCGGTACACCTGCGAATAAAAAAAAAGAAGGGAGAGAGGGAAACCGAAAAGAAAAAAGAGGGAAAGAAGAGAAAAGAAAAAAAGAGGGAAAGAAGAGAGAGAGAGAGAGAGAGAGAGAGAGAGAGAGAGAGAGAGAGAGAGGAAGAAGAAGAAGAAGAAGAAGCAGGCCACCGTGGCTGCAGCCGCAGCAGGGCCGCAGCCGCAACTTCCCGAGAAGAAGAAGAGGAAGAAGAAGAAGAAGAAGAAGAAGAAAAGAAAGAAAAAAAGGTAAGTGTATATATATATATATATATATATATATATATATATATATATTATATATATATATATATATATAATATATATATATATTCCTATTTTTTAAGGCCCGTAACAGCCGTTACGGGTCAGTAACAGTCGTTACGGTAGAAAAATCGGGGCATCGCCCCTTACGCCCCCGTATCGCGTAACGGACCCCACCGTTACCGTAACGGCCGATACGTAACCGATATGGGACACCTTGCTACCAATGCTATAAATATTGCTACCAGTGTTATCAGTATTGCCGAACTAGAGATACAAATAATTTCGAGGATATTTCAACAATATCGGGGATACTTTGAACCAGTGTTCGAAATATCGGTATCGCATTACGTATTGCATCCTTGGGATACAGATACGTATCGGTTATCGCACGGGATATATCGTTTGTATCGTGTAATTTATTGCACTTTTTGGGAAACATGGGGAAACATTGGGAAAATGGTTGAATTTTTCACTGGAACTTCATGGATTGTTAAAAAAGACCTTAATACACACTTTTAAATCATAACACCTCAAAAAAGAAGTGCACATACTAGGTTTCCTTTGTATAGGGTCCTAAGTGATGCGCTGTCTAATTGAACTAATGCAACTATATTCAAATTGAATGCATAACATTTAGAATGTATGTTATCATTTCATCAAACACTCCTAAATACTTCGAAATTAGTCTCAATTGACAACTGGTTAAAGGGAAATTTTGAAAAAAAAATAATATTTTAATAAATTTTAATTAAAAAATTAATTTTATTTTCCGAAATTTGACAAGGACTTAACAAATCAGTAGACCAGCCCTCATAAATGCCTAATTTCGTGTTTGGAATGCAACATTGCAAGCAATTTGGGAGAAATTGGGGAAATTTTTGAATTTTCCCTAATCTTCCCCAAATCAGACCGCCTACACTCAAAGTTTGAAATAAGAGTGTATGTGATGATTATTTCATCAAATACTCTTAAGTATTTTGAAATTAGTCTCAATTGATAGCTGGTTAAAGGAAAATTTCAAAATAAAATAAAATATGGAGAACATGAAGAACCAATGGATATCAAAATTAAAGCTCCAACTCCATGATTTTTCATGCAAAACATGAAGAACCAATGGATTTATAACCATTTCATACTGACTTAACATAATTTCAACAAAAAAGGGATTGGAAATTGAAAATGCTCACCAAATTGAACATGTGGGATATATCGGCACTACCTGTGCGTTTCGTATCGCACAAGTGGGATACGAGATATATCGTGGGATATATCGGCTGATCTCGTCGATATTGAAAACATTGCTTCGAACAATGGTCACACCACAAAACAACAGTATGGGACACCAACCATAAGTTGTGTGTGCTGCCACCATGGTATATATATTTCATCAAACCCATTCATGAGGCGACTTATTAGGATGAAGGGAAAAAATCGCACTAATCCAAGACACAAGTGGGCTGCAATACGTGAACTAAAGAGATTTAAGGCACAAATTTACATTTTTCCCAATGGTGTGGCCCATTTGAATTTTTTTAATCATCTGATGGATTTACATTGTTCCTAGGTTTGAGGCACATTTTTTTAAAAAAACTTTTAGTGTACCTAAGGGTTCCCATCTGATGGATGGAGTGGATGTCACCCATACAACATGATGTGCCCCACAAAGCTTGGGTGTTGTAGGTGTTGTATGTGTTGTATAAAACACATGTTATATACATTTTCGGTTTGTCTTTGGCTACTCAGATGCTTGAGTTGGTTGTGGCGTGCTTTGATTAGAGATCCCTTGTTTTATAATCTTTCATTGTTGTACATATGATGTGTTATTTAATACTTTGTCAAAATGAACTCTCTACACACATCCACAATATAGCCTACAACCAAAATCCATCATACATGTACATCGATACAATTTTTGGGCCCCAGTCTAGATGGGCCCTCACATTGATTTAGTGATCCTAACTTCCAACCACTGGATAATTGTTCTTGAATTTGGACCATTGGCCATTTACCTATCAACTGTCCATTTCATGGCCCCAAATAAGACAACTAAGACATCATTTGCCACTGCTTTTGTTGTTAGATGCTTTGCATCAAGGTACTTATATGTCACGTGTGCAATGGCCACCATGCCCGATGTTTTGCAATTGTACAAGGCACCTTATGACCAGAGGTCAAGATGTGTGCAACTCTACACCATGACTTTTTCGCATGGGGCCAAAGTTATTTGTTGTCGGGGAACTTGATTTTGCTTATATGAACTCTTTTAATTTGACCACGGTATTCGAAAGTGGTTATGTAACAACTGTAACAGTAATGGTGTGACCCATTACAGAATACAGGGTTGTAACACCCATTTTGAAAAAATGGCCCACAACAAGCCCATAATGGTTTGATACAGGCCTGATACATTTTGATGCAGGACAATTAACCGCTTGCTCTAAAAGCTCAAATTGATAGAGCATGGTTAATTAATCCCCTTATCTCATTGCTTAGGCCCCACATCCCATGGGTTAGGACCTCAGCCGAACCCCTCTCGTGGGCCCCACTTCACATGGGTTTCACTTCACACGAGTCACCCGCCTTACACGGGCCACCCACCTCGAGTGTGTGGGCCCCACTTCACATGGGTTCCGCCTCACATGAGCCGCCCACCCAGAGTGTGGCCATGCATCCCACAGACCACCCCACTCGAGCCCGGTGTGAAAATGCCCCTACATTAATCACCCCTGGCGAAGAGTCTCGAACATGAGACCTCTCGCTCTGATACCAATTTAATGTAGGACAATTAACCACTTGTTCTAAAAGCTCGAATTAATAGAGCATGGTGAATTAATCCCTTTATCTCATAGCCCAGGCCCCACATCCCATAGGTTAGGACCTCGGCCGAACCCCCCCTTGTGGGCCCCACTTCACATGGGTTCCGCTTCAAACAAGCCACCTGTCTCACACGGGCTGCCCACCCCGAGTGTGCCCTTGCATCCCATAGGCACCCCACTCGAGCCCAGTGTGAAAATGCCCCTGCATTACATTTCATTCTTTAAAAGAAAATGATTGTTACAGGGCCATATCGGCCATTGTGACCCCTATTGTAAGGCTGGCTGTTACGGCCACCGCTGCTGTTATTGAATACATTGAACTTCACAAAATGATCCAGATGCACAGAGTCAAGAAATTTAGTGGACGTACCTTACTGTTACCCAATTTCTGGGCATCCAAAAGGCCCCCTAAAATGATCTCAAAACCTATAATTATTATCCAAAAGAAAAATATGTATACAGCCTCTAAATCACCTCTATTGTTTTTAGGAAGTGGCCACATTGTGAGTGAAGCTCTTCAACCTGCACAATATGAGATCTTAATTATGTAAGTGTCATTATATGGGAAATGAATTAGAAAGAAAGCAAACCATCAGAAATCACATTTCAAACCTGCTTTGTGGTTTTTGGAACATATGATCCTACAACTATGAGACCACCATTCCTTTCTTTATCTATCCCTAACTCTTTTGGAGAGATTGGAGGCTTTGGTTTTATACCAATTCGAGTAGATACAAAGCTAGCGGCAGTGCGGCATAAGAAACGCTTCCCCTTCATCTCCGCCTGCAAATTGAACAACTAATGATTTCATAAAACTGCTTTATAGTTTTGTGGCAAGAACCAGTAAACTGGCTAGAAGCATGAATCAAGAAACTACAGAGTAGCAAGGTAGCTTGCCTGAATCATTCCTGCTGAAAATACAGCCATGTCTCTTTCACTAGCTGCATTAACAATACAAATTGTTCCCTGTTTTCAGTACAGGGAACCAAGAGTGTTAGTGAGAAAATAGTGTAATTCTGAACTAGTAAAAGATGAAGTTAAAATGCAGCTAATAGAATGGATAGAAGAGCATTTCAGTAAGGAGCTGGAAACATCATACAGGTAAGCATTTCTGACCAGCGAAAGTCAAAGAGAACGGAAAACTCATTATGCATTTTTTCAAGATATATTGTCTCATCCGGAAAAAAATCAAGATATTATTACATGGTGTATGTGTTACACTTGTATTGGATATTTGTTTAACATCTACAGAACCTGCCAATTGCTTTCAGATTTTTTCATTTTGCAGCCACTTCCTGTGCCCTTATTTTTCAACAAGGATTGTTGTTAAGATAGCCGACATCCCACTATTCATTGCTGAGAATACAGATTTATTATTGTGTTTATGTTTGTTATTGTTTCGCGGTTGTATTGTAAGTTTAGTCCTGTAAGAGAGGAAAATGTTAAAATTCAGATTGTCTTTATAAAGTTTCAGATTAGGTGCAAATATGGACTTTCCCTCCCCTTCTTTACGACTGTTAGAAATGTCACACAGTGTACACTATCTTTGATGTTCCTGCAGAGCACCACATGCTTGTACTTATCTTTTGTAACTATTTGTACCTTCATGTATTAGTTCTTATCTCCCCATGATTGCAAATAAGAGACAAAGGGGTTGTTTGGTAGTAGAAAAAAAATTCAGTCCTTGACTAGTTAGTCAGGACGTCAGGGAGAAGGGAGTTAGCAAGAAGCCTCTTGTATATGATTTGTCTTCTACTTGTCTGCATAGAAACCAAAAAATGAAGGACAAGTCAAATATTTTGACTGTTGCAGGGTTCTTCTTAGATGGTACTCATTGAACCGTTCTCTTGTGTACACACGTGTCATGTGTGCCACTGTACTATCGCCCATCTTCAAGCGCTGCAAATATGCCAAATTCAAACTTTTGTGCCCTTCACGTGCTGCACTTACCAGTGTGCCACCCTATTGCAACAGTTTCCAACAGGCTGCACTGTCTGACCAGAGTGACCCATGGGCTCCACAGAGCTCATCAGTGTGTAGAATGGCCCCATAGAACTCTATAGACCTTTAGGATCATCACGTTGGTGTGATCAGCTGGCCCTTCAGTGAACAGATCAACCAACAGAGGTCTTTAGAATCTCGGGATCGCACATATGGGTCTCTCAGCAGATTAATTTTTTAAGACAGATCCAGACAAAGGTGATTCAAAGCTATTATTCTATTTATTTCTTGAAAATAGTTATTGAGCATGACAGACGGTACCAATGATCAAAAGGCACCATTCCCAATGAGAGTAATCATCGTGATAATCCCGGGTTACAAATTACAACAGTAAAACCTGATTTAAAAAATTATGTGGTGCTGCAAAAATGTATATTGGTAGCAAGAAAACTGGGCTACACAACTCGAAACAAAAAGGAGTGTGATGTAGATGATCCATCCCAAATGATTGGTGAAGTGAAAACTTGATAGTGATGTCATGGCTCCTTCATTACATCAGTTGTCGATTGCTTATTTTGAAGACTGCAAAAGAGATATGGGGCACTGTTGAAAGAACATATTCCTAGAGTGATGATTCAACAAGTTTTTATCAACCCCATCTTCAGATAACAAATATGCAAACATGGAGACATGTAGTTAGAAACATACTTTGCCGTAATGAGATAAGAGTGGCAAGAGTTGGAACTGTGTCAGCCATTGGCTTGCACTGTTGAAGAAAGAAAGAAGCAATCTGAATAACATAGGATCTTTAAGTTCTTTGTTGGTGGACTTCACCTTAAAGATTGTCCTGATATTTTCACTTGGTGATCCTTGTGGTGAGGCCAACTTTTTTGACAGTTGATGTCATTCACATATACAATACCTTTATCAAATACATTCATACAACAAATGGAGAGAGAGAGAGAGGTATTGATGGATGTATTGCACTCTTGGGATATGGAAACATTGTCAAAAAACCATTTACTCTAAAAGCTTAAGCTGTTAGAGTGTGGTGTATCAATATATATCAAGGGACTTTATCACTTCAACACCCCCCACAAGTGCGGGGTGGGAATTCCGCACGGGAACATACTAACAAGGGTGGAGGGACACTCACACCATAAATAGGCCAGGCTTGATTTCCCGGTCCCTGGGCTGGATCTGATTTTTCCTGACCCCTCGTGGGAGAATAATATATTAGCGAGGCATATTTGCTGCTCTTGAACATAGGACCTTCCGCTCTGATACCATGTCAAACAACCATTTACTCTAAAAGCTTAAGCTGTTAGAGTATGGTGTATCAATGTATATCAAGGGACTTTATCACTTCAACAAACATACCAAGTATCATATGAGAAATATCGAATGTATATCGTAATGTATTGCTGATTTTGGGAAACACTGGTAAATAGGTTGAATTTTTCAATGAAGCTTTAGGGGATGTTAAAAAAGGCATCACTACACTTAGAAATTAAAAGATCACAAAAAACAAGTGCTTGTATAGGATCCTAAACTATGCACTGTCTGACAGAAGTAATGAAGCTATTCAAAATCAGTTCATACCATTTATAAATCTAACAAGTGTCATGATAGGTGTTTCATATTCTGCAGAACAATGCACGAGAAATAGATAAAGGCCAAACCGGGGGGTGGGGGGCTTGCCCCCCTGCTTGGGTCTAGGGTGCACTACACCTCAAAGAGGTTCGGGGGTAGCACCCCCAATTCGAAGACTAGACTTGACCGGACCCAACCAAATAGGGTATTTTGGGTAATTCTATGTACAGGGTATATATTATTCTCTATGGGAGTCAAAGTGGGGTTGTGCAAGGGAAACTCTTTCTAGGTTTTGGGTGCTAGAAAGCTTTAGGGTTGGTCAAAACTAGACAAGGGACTAAAAGCAAAAAGTTTGAGAAAAAATGGTTTCTTTTCAATTTCTTTTCTTCAATTTTTCTTTTTTGAATTTTTTGGAAGGGGAATGCGTTGCCTGGGTATCAACAATACAAATCAATAGTATTGTCGATAGCAAGAAGTACATAACGGCGATATCTTCAAAATATCACAATATATCGATCTATCATCAATACATTGTAATATTTACTTATACTTTGCATGATACCTGGAAGTTTGGTAACTTTCGGGCTATTTTGTATTGTTGACTTGTGATACCAATAGCAATGGCCGATACAATCGATACTGCAAACATTGATCCCTCTTTATCAACAAAGACAGACGTGCATGTGCACACACCACAGTGCTCCACAAGAATACAACAATAGAATACACAACACATTTACATATATACATTCACATTTCCTACAATCCCCCTCAAATTGGAGCACGAATATCAATCATGCCTAGTTTAGAACATAAGCGAAGAAGATGGTGACGACCAATGCCCTTGGTTAGAAAATTGGTGAGGTGATCATTCAAATTTTGATATGACATGCAAACATCCTTAAAAGCCACTTCCTCCCAGATAAAATGACAATCAACCTTTATATTTTTGGTGTGCTTATGATAAACTAAGTTAGAGGCATGGTTTTGAATATTAGTATCGACGGCAAATCAACCCGGCCAAAAACTGATAGAATACAACATCTTGTATCATTATTGGGCCTGTATTAGACATAATTTTTTTAAAGAATAAAAAAAGCAGAAAAATGTTTTAAGAATAGGAAAAAATGAGATATTCATGAATCTATCCTTCCTTGTGTGTGTGTGTGTGTGTGTGTGTGTGTGTGTGTGTGTTTTAACCATGTATTCAATTGGACCATTCTTTGATAAGAATGTTGTATGTTGAGTTAACCTACTGTAAGGTGTGATGTACATTTTTTTGGGCATAAATTATTGGTATATGCCATGAATTGATATCATATATTGCTAATATAATTATCTATCAACTATTGAACTATTAACTATTAAGTATAAATTTTGAAGTATGAATCAAATTATAATAATAAAAGTGTAAAACATATATAAGACATTATCCTTTAAAAGTGAAAAAATAGAACAAGAAATCCTTTAAAAAATGTAGAGAGAAAAAATAGCAACAGGTGGTTTTTCCCAAATTTTCTATTTTGACTGAAATTCCTTAATAAACTTACCAAAAAACCTTATAAAAATCACCATAAATCTTCTAAAATTGTGTTGTTCCAGATCCCATACTTAAAAAAAAAAAAAAAAAAAAAAAAAAATCACCATGGGCCCATCTAATCGTACAACATTGACGTCACTCATAGGATGATAACATCTGCAATGGGCCCCACAAAAAGATCTTCAATCCGCACAGAAATCACGCTCTGATACCAAGGAGTAGAAAGAAGAGCGAGAGAGGGGAGAGAGTGATGCGGACACCAAACCATTCAAAGTATATCAGCACAGGAGGCGTGCGTTACCCATGTCAATGTGGTTAGATGACAAGTACGGGTCGGGTCTCTAGAGGTTGAAGACCTTACACATGTGTTCGTGACGTGTGTAAGTTGCTTGAATGAGATATTTGGACCGTTGGATTGCGACGATGGTGTGATCGGACCGTTGGATCGTCATGGCCCACTTTCATTGCGCTATCATCAGGGCCCATTGGGCATATTGGATTTGAGTTTATCTTATGAATATTTTATTTATTTGAGTTTTGAGATAATATACGCACAGTTTTTTGTGCAAGTTTCTTTTTTTGAAACTTTTTTTAATAGGGGTATTTTGGTCATTTAGTGTAATTACAAATTTATAAGGGTGTTTTGCCCTAAACCTAAGAATTCTATGTTATGTTTATGAAAAGAAATAGAACTTTTGCATCTTCAAGACTGGATGATTTCATATTCGACTTCCAGTGATTGGAAGAGGGTGTGAGGCCCAGGGAACTGATTTGTCATCTTTATATTCTCTCTCATTCTTTCTTTTCTCAAAGTATTCTCTTCTTTAAACCTCTTTTCTTCTTTTTCTTCTAAATTCTCTAGATCTAGAAGCCAATCCTTTTTCTTCTCAATTCAAATCATTAGATCTTGAAAGATTTTCAGTCCCACATTTACATATTTTGATCTTCTTCAAATCCCATCACCCAAGGCCTTAGATTTGAAGAACCATCAATTTTTCTGAATTTTTCAGATTTCCTAATCCAGAAAATTCATATTTCCTGGATTAGAAAATCCACTTGAATCGTTAGACAGACTCGTTGTAAGGCGAAAGTCCTATCTTTCGCCGGATCCGACTAAATTCAGATTTTAAGGTTCAATACAACATGTTTGTGATGGATGACCATAATCATTACTTAATGTTCCTTATTTCCTTCTTGGTTTATGATGTATAATGCTGAATTTTATTGTCAATGCTCGCATAAATCTGCCCCTTTCAAATACCACCTTCAATTTTATTTTTTTTGCATAAATTTGCCACTTTCTAATATCACATTCATTTAGGGTTGGATTAGGCCGTCTTACACCAAAGAGAGATATGTAGAGTAAGTGTGAGGAAGAAGAGAGAAGAAGGAAAATAAGAGATTTTTCAGAGAAATGCAAAACTCATGTTAATCTTGACCAACACACACAAAAAGGTATATACATGATGTACACATAGAATGCTCCACAGGAATACAACAATAGAATACACATGCGCTAGTTTAACAACTAAGGGTTTACGAGGAACTACGTAATCCTAGATATGGAGATGAATTCAATGAATCAGTGGTATTTACATGTACCTTTTGCAAGTTGCAGAGCAGCTTACAAACGGCGCTTGGTCCTTCTTTTCGCAAAAGCTGAATAGAAACAGAAGCAACACTTGTGGCTGGTACGCGGCCTTTTGTTTTCTCCTCAACCCACTAACATTTAGATTAAGTAAAATACAATTCAGTTCTCCTGTGTTGTCTAGCATAGAACAATACCATGTCATTCATGAAATTCTTGGTATTGAATTACACCTCGCGGAGGTTGGAAGCTTTATAGCCAAAGACAGCATCTTTAGAAAACTCAGTCTCCCCTGCCGGAACAAGCCTAGAACAGAAGACAATCTCTATTAGTAGTGTTAACATTTGATAGGTCTAGTCAAAACTGCTAGATCATCATCATCTTCATCAAAGCCTTATCCCTCAGGATCACTCGAACCAAAACTGTGACATCCAATGCCCAAATGTAGGAATTACATAATCCATGACGTAATTATATGTATCACATCCTGAGATCCTCTGTTTGTACAAGTCAGGCCCCTATTTTGGTGAACCAGATCATTGATCTAATGGCTTCCTCAATGAATCATTGCTGAAAATATACGTAACATGAAAATCCTAAACTTTCCATTTCTGTGGTCTGCAAATATAAGGTTAAGAAAACAATTGCAGAAAGAGTCCTAATTCCACTGAAAGGACCAAAAATGGATGGCTAAGATCTTTGAATCTAGGAGGATATCTGGGGTACGGTCCATCCAGGACGGGACCCATCAGATCAACAGCCAGCATAACCAAACAATGGGCCACTTGGACAAACTGACAATATGGATGTCACTGTCTCAAGGATCATATAATTTCCCACCCAAATGCTGACTAACCTATCGGAAGCAGCAACATAGTGTACATCTTCAATAGTGTAACGCCCTCCCTGGAGAAAGAAAGGGCAGAGGATCCATGCATCCATCTCACCTAGAACTGAAACAGCTGCATCTGCTTCCTACAAAAATCAAACATCCATCTTCAAAGATGTGCATGCATTTCAAAAGTATGATATCTGAATCTAGTAGAATGGAAAGAGGCAACTCATAACTCAAATATAAAACTAGAATGAGTGACAATTCTTGCCTCTGGAAAGTGACCGCGGAGAGTCGAATCACCTCTCAGCACCACGGTGTAGCCAATGTTTTCAACTGATTTAGCTGCAATGTCTATGTTTCTACAAATGTCCTTTGTCAACAAAGCAGCCTGTCAAAAGTTCAAATATCTGAGGTGAGCAATGGGATTTCTCAAACAATATTTCATTGCTATTTTCATCTTTAGTAGAATGAAAAAGAATAATATTAGCACAGAGACTAACAAATCATACAATAATCATGTAAAAATGTAAATCTGTCAAATCTCATGAAGACCTAACCTTTTCGGAACTCAGTGATCGAGAATTAGTTAAAATGAAAAAACACGTTGGCCTTTTACTGAACTGCTCAACCAGTGACTCGACATTCCTGATTAATAAAAAAAATAAAACAGAAATGGCATCACTAAAAATGCAATCAAGAAGAAATAATGAATTAGGTCTGAATGTGAAGGTATTAAGGCATTTTTTTTCATTAAAATGAGGAATACATTTCATCATCATCATTTTCATCTGTCTATGCCATATCCTAACTAGTTGGGGTTGCCTGGAATGAAGAATACACTTCCAATCATAAAAGAACTATGACAAAAATTCACCAAAATAGCAGGAAAATGGGTTTGAGATTCAGATGCCAAAGTTGCTCTGAACAAGAAAATTTGCTCTACACACCATCATCATAAATAGTCAAAGCAATTACATCCAAAGATAATCAAAATAGGAAACCTACCACTCTGTTAAGACTTCAATGTCGTGAACAGTTTGAGTTCCAGTTGGATCATCATCTAGAACAACTAAAACCTTTGAAGAACTTTGAGATTCCATTTTCTGAATATCTTCAATGGGATCCTTGGGCCACTCAGATGGAAGGGAATTCAAGACATCCTCTTTCCTCAATACTGGAAGTTTTCCTTCAACTGCAACACCTGTGAGTTTCTCATACACCTGCAAAGAGATGACCAAACTGCAAATAAGACTACTCTCACTTTCCTCCAATAACAAGCTATATAAGGGTGCAGTCATGCAACTGCAGCCACTTTTGCTAGACCCTCCAGAAAGGCTACCTTAGACATGGCCAGCGCAAAAATATTCAGCATAAGAGCCATGTCCATGGAATGCCCGTCTGTAACACTATAGTAACAAATCTCATTCTTCGCCATTTCTTGGCACATGAGATTCTTGAATTTTGGTTTCTTAAAAGATATATTCAGGATACCACTAGATAGAGAAAAAATAAAATAAAATTGAAATAAGCAATCTCTACAATGCCTGGGATTTCTACAGTGGTGGGGCAATGCCTACAGTTAACATTGTTATCTCATTAATAATCTCTCATTGATCATGTCCTATTAATTTTTTCTGCATTACGATTTATTTTAATTTTCAAAAATTGCGATAATAACTGATTTAGCCTACCAAAACCATTTGATTAGACGAATGAGAAAAAATTGCTGTTTTCGCGACCGACTCGTTTGTCTTTCGAGAATGGGTCTTTGAGGCAATGCCTATTATCTCTCATTGCTAATGTCTTATAGTTTCTTCTGCATTATGATTTATTTTATTTTCCAAAAAACTGTGAGAACATAACTGATTTAGCCTACCAAAACCATTTGATTAGATGAATGATATTTTGTGATGGACTAGTTTGTTAAAAAAATAATATTTCTGTGATGGACTCGTTTATCCTTTGAGAATGAGTCTGTGAGGCATTGCCTAAGGTTAACATGGTTATCTCATTAATAATTTTTCACTGATAATGTCTTGTTAGTGTGCACAAAGTGTGTGTACACCTGAGTACAAAAGACCGATGGTGTACACAGACTCTCATGCACCTACAGTGTACAATGTGAGGAGATTTAGCTTAAGTTTTCTAATCCTAATTAGCTTCTATCTTTGTAAGTATCCTGATTGTAATCTAATTGGGATTATAGTGGGATTAAGATTATAAATAAAGAATTAAGGAAAGAGAGTATGTATAATACCTCTCTCTCTCTTCCTCCTCTTTCTATTCTTTCTTCATCTATTGTTTCATGGTATCTGATATTTTTTTATCCAATTTTTTATTTTTTATTTTCAAATAATTCTTCTTTCTTCCTTCCCAACCCCATCTCTGCAGCAAGTCTCTGATGTTGAAATTGATCAGATTTCATTATTTTTCTCTCAGTAGGATGGTGAAAGAGAGATAAAGTCTTCATCATCATCCTACAGATGCCATTCTAGAATCATACCCTAACCGGAAGGAATTTTTCTTTCACTGGAAGTTCTCTCTAGAAGAAGCACTCACCAGAGAAGTCTCGATCGACCCCAGATCTGGCCAGAACTCCTCTCAGATCTGATTTCCTGCGCCGGATCTGCACAAGAAACAGTCCAACGCTTTCAGATCTTGTTGGAATCCCCTTCCCGAACCACTCAACTTACCGGAAATCGATTTGCTTCTACACAATTCATCCTCGCCGGAATCTCCTCCAGAAACATCCTGCGTCGCCAAAATCACACCTGATTCTCTCCAGGGGCATTGTCCGACTCCAGAGGTGCCGAACCTAGCCGGAAGTCCTTCCGGTGGCTCACGACCTCCTCGGAAATTGCTCTAGAGGTGCCAGGCCGGAAACCCCTCCAGGGTCTATTTTTCACACTAGATCTACCCCTTGACTCATCTAAGGCTACTAGATCTTGCTGGAAGTGCCTTGTGGGCCACCTATTGAACTCCAATTCTTCGTTCGAACTTCATTGAGCCCCCTGGACCTCTATCAGAAACTGAGAAGTGATTTTTCCTTCTTGGTATTCCTTTTTCCTTTTCCTTTCTCTTAAATGGGAGAAAATAAACAAGCCCAAATTCTATCTAGACATATGGATAACCTTAGTCTTACTATCACTACAGTAAAAGTAGATGACATAAATTACTTGGAGTGGTCTCAAGCAGCCCAAATGTATATTGGAGCTTGGAAAAGACTGGGATACATTACAGGAGCCAAGAAACAACCCAATCGGGATGATCCCACCTATGATGAATGGGAAAGTGAAAAATGGCTTGTGATGTCTTGGTTGCTAAATTCAATGCAACCCAATATTAGTCAAGGCCTTTATCTCTTAAAAATTGCAAAGATATATGGGAAAAAGTTGCCAAAATGTATTCCCATCAGGAAGACTTAGCGCATCTTTATCAACTTCACACTAAGATCAACAATCTCGAACAAGGTGATGGAATTGTAGAAGAATATTTTGCTAACTTAAATTTAAAATAAAAATAAAAATGGGAAGAACTAGATAGTTGTCAGACAACTATTGGAAGATCTGAAAAATCAGATAAGACAACTGCAGATCTTTAAATTCCTTGATGGTCTTCGTTCGGATTTCAAACCTCAACGTATACGAATTCTTGGTAGAGAATCTCTTCCTGCCCTTAAATCCGTATATAATTACATACGCACAGAGGCTCGATGACGGAATGCCATCTCTCCTGCCATCCTTCCAGAACGATCCGCCCTGACTATGAAATCTAAAAATACCAAAGGGCAAGGGACTGGACATGGAAACGTGCACAAAGACAAACTTCGATGCACGCATTTTGGAAAAAGATGACATTTAAAGGAATATTGTTGGGTTCTTCATCTTCACCTTCGGCCAAAGGACATCAAAACAAAGTCTTCTGCTAATATAAGCGTCACTGATGAAACTTCCAGCTATGGTGCTCTAGATCCAAGGTACAAAACTATTAGTGAGCTACAACAACAAGTGTCTACAAGGGACAAAACTTCAAGCCTCCATCTCCGCTACTGATAAGATAGGGAAGTCACGTACATCTGCAATTGCCAACCATGTGTCTTAGACATCCGGATCATAGATTCAGGAGCACCTGATCATATGACGGGTACGACCAATGGTTACACTTCCTACTCTCCTATCTCCGGTAATATTAGATTAGCTGATGATTCACTCTCTAAAGCTCTCGGAAAGAGAACCTTACATTTTTCTGATTCTTTATCCATCTCTTATGTTGTCCGTATTCCCTCTTTTCCATCTAATCTTCTTACTGTAAGCTCCTTAACCAAATAACTAAATTGTTATGTTACTTTTTATCCATCGTATTGAGTTATCCAAAATTTGGTAATGAAGAAGATGATTGGTGGTGGTCGTGAAGATCGGGAGTTGTACCTTCTTAATCGATAACAATCTTGCTCTGCCTATGTCTCTACTTCTGTCATTGAGAATAAAAATCGGGTGACCCTCTGGCACACCCGTTTAGGGCATTTATCTTTGCAATCACGTCTTTTATTTCTTGAAAAGTTTAATAAAAGTGATAGCATGCAATGTGAAACTTGTTAGTTATCCAAGCACCATCGAACTATTTTTCCCTTGAGTAACACAAAAACATTACATCCATTTCAACTTGTTCACTTTGATGTATGGGACCTGCTCCTCCAATCTCTATATTCAGTTTCAAGTATTTCGTAGCATTTATTGATGACTTCTCATGATATACATGGATTTATCTTTTAAAAAGTCGTGATGAAGTCCCATCAATTATCAAGATGTTTCATCGAATGGTTTTTACTCAATACAATGCCAACATTAAAATCTTTCGATTTAACAGTGCTCGGGAATATTTACACCATGATTTACAAAAAGTATTTTGTAGACCATGACATAGAACTTCAAACCTCATGCCCGTATACCCCACAACAAAACTGAGTGGTAGAACGCAAAAAATCGGTACTTGTTAGAGGTTACTAGGTCATTATTGACATGTCAGTTCCAAAAGCTTATTGGGATGAAGCCATTCTTCTTGCCACATATATAATTAATTGAACTCCGACTAATGTACTCTGGGGTGACAACCTGTTGCAAGTTTTGCAACCTCATGCATCCCTTTTTGTCCTACCACCAAAAGTGTTTGGGTGCAGTTGTTTTGTCCATATTCTTGGACCATCTCACACAAAGCTAGGACCATAGTCAATTAAATGTGTGTTCCTAGGGTACTCAAACTCTCAGAAATGATACAAGTGTTATTGTCCTCTTAATCGAAAAAGGTATGTTTCAAAGGATGTTACATTCTCCTTTGAAAATGTGCCTTATTTCAATTTACATGAAGGTAAAACTCTTGCACCCTTTCCTCTTCTTGTTATAAATGAATCCCGGATTGAAGATGAATTGTGCTCCACTGAATCTAGAGAACTCAAAGTATACCCTTAGTGTAAGAAGACCCCTACTCTTTCCGAGCACCACCACTCTTCAACGATCGAACCATAACTGGTGGATCTCCCAATTACACTTCACAAAGGAACCGGGTCATGCAGAAATCATCCCATTGGTAACTTTGTATCTTACAAAAATCTCCCTCCTTCCTACCAATCATACCTTTCCCATATATCATCTATCACTATCCCAACCAAGCTTGCAGATGCTCTTGACAACCCTAAATGAATAGTAGCTATGGAAGAAGAAATGTCTGCCCTGGAAAAACAAAATACTTGGGAATTAGTCTCTCTTCCACCTGATAAACATATTATCGGATCCAAATGGGTTTTTAGCGTTAAATACAAGGCCGATGGTTCAATAGATAGATACAAAGCACAGCTAGTTACCAAGGGATTTACTCAAACGCATGGTGAAGATTACGATGAAACCTTTGCCCCGGTAGCCAAATTAAATTATGTTCGTATCTATTGTCTATTGTCATAAATTGTCAATGGCCTCTATATCAATTGGATGTCAAAAACGCATTTCTACATGGCAATCTTCATAAGGAGATATATATATATATATATATATATATATATATATATATATATATATATATATATATATATATATATATATATAGCCCTTCCTCCCAGTTTTCAGCCTAGGAGGGACTGGAGACTAGCAAAGTTTGTCGTCTTCAAAAAGTTCTGTACGGCCTCAAACAGTCTCCTCAGGCTTGATTTGAAAAGCTTGGCAATACGATTTACAACATCGGATTTAAAAGAAGCACATTTGATTACTTTGTGTTTGTTAAACACAAGGATGGTAACACGACAATTCTTGTCATATATATTGATGATATTATTTTGATTGGCTAGAGCATAACTGAGATAGACAATGTCAAGAAATTCTTGGCCTCGTCGTTTGAGATGAAAGATATAGGGATGTTAAGGTACTCCCTCAGAATTGAAGTAGCTCGCTAAAAAGGAGGAACATTTTTATCCCAACATAAGTATGTGCTTAATTTGCTAACCGAGGCAGGTTTACTTGGTGCTTGCCCAGTTGACATACCTATTGAGGTAAATCACAAGTTGCATGAGAGATAATCAGACGGCATTGATAATCCAGGCATGTATCGTCGTTTAGTGGGTCGTCTAATTTATCTCAGCATTACTCGACCAAACATTTTGTATGTTATTGGAAATGTAAACCAATTTATGCAACGACCTTATCAGCATCATCGTGGGGTAGTTTATCGAATCGTTCGTTACTTAAAAAGCTGCACCTGGTCGTGGTCTTCTCTACTCAAATTACGGTCACTTGAATAATAGCGGGTTTTGCGATGCTGACTGGGTTGGCTCCTCCTTTGATTGGTGTTCCACTACAGAATATTGCATATTCGTAGGAGGAAACCTAGTTACTTGGAAAAGCAAGAAGCAATCCATTGCCGCCCGTTCCTCTGCCGAGGCCGAATATTGTGCAATGGCCCATGGTGCTGGTGAACTACTAAGGGTGAAAGCTATTCTTCAAGACATGGGACTCACAACATCTTCTTCAATTCCAATACATTGCAACAATCAAGCAGCCATCCATATTGCAACTAATCTGGTCTTCCGCAAGCGTACAAAGCACATTGAAGTTGATTGTCACTTCATTCGAGAAAAATTGGCCGCCAAGCTTCTGCATACTCCTTTTGTTCGTTCAGAAGATCAGCTAGCAGATGTCTTTACCAAAGCCACATCTACAGTGCATCTCAACGGCATCGGTGTCAAGCGTGGGATGAATGATATTCATGCTCCAGCTTGAGGGGGTGTGTTAGTGTGCACAAAGTGTGCGTACACCTGAGTACACAATACCGATGGTGTACACAAACTCTAATGCATCTAGAGTGTATAGTATGAGGAGATTTAGCTTAAGTTTTCTAACCCTATTTGGCTTCTATCTTTTTAAGTATCCTTATTGTAATCTAATTGGGATTATAGTGGGATTAAGATTATAAATAAAGAATCAAGGAAAGAGAGTGCATACAATACCTCTCTCTTCCTCTTCTCATTCTATTCTTTCTTCATCTATCGTTTCATGTCTTATTAGTTTTTCTGCATTGTGATTTATTTTAATTTTCAAGAAATTGTGTGATCATTACTGATTTATAACTGATTTAGCCTAGCAAAACCATTTGATTTGATGAATGAGGAAAAAAAAAATTTGTATTTCTGGGATTGAAACTCAGAGACTCATTCTCAAAAGACAAAAAAGTCGAGTTGGCTGAAAGAGTTGGCCACCAGTGGTCTCAAATGCAAGAATGCATCAAACAGTAAACACTGATCAACATCAGAACAATGACACTGTAGGTGAACTTCAGAATGATTGACATAAACCGAAGTTCTTGATCATTAAAAATCTAACATTACTCTATGGTACCCTAATAATGGCAAACAGAAAACTTGTGCAGTAACAGAAACTAATCCATATCACAGTTTTTCAACTAGTGCTATTCCAAAACAGTACCTCCAGAAATATAGTTAAGTCCTTACTTAGGGGGGAGAGAGTTGAGCCTGTTCCTTAGTTGACAAGGAATAGTTTCACAGATATTTCATCCCCAAAACCCTTATTACATCCCTGACTGATCTCTGTACCCTGCTAGAAGCAGAGTCTTAAAATGAAAACAATAAAAAAAACAAAAATTCATACCTTGACTACTCCAGCATCATCACACCGTCCCCAGCCAGCAGCAGACCCTGCTCAACAGCTCAATAATAATAAGCTATCATCAGCTCATATTGCGATGGATATCCAGTAAACTACAAATAATAACCCCTGTTCCACGGAATTAAATAAAGAAAGAGTTTTACAAACATGCACTCTGTCGCACCTGCAATGAACAGCTGGTGCGCAACAGTAGAAATATGAAGTGGAATTTTACGGAATGTGCTCTCACGAGTCACAATGCCCTGTAAACAAAAACAAGCATGCACAGAATGACATGGCATTATACAGTCATAAAAATACTAAAGAGAGAGATCATCACATACCAGATCCTTCACAAAGATATCAAGTGCAGAGTATGGTGTGTAGTCATTATCTATCATGTGTGGCACACGGTTTTCAAACATCCTGTGATAAAACATCGGATCTCCATTTAGTTTAATATGTTTAAACTTGACAGGCCAGTACAATGTACAGCTGCTGAAATTTGGCATGCAATACTCAGGAATGAATCTTGCAAGTATCACTAGTATCCAGAAAGAAAGATGGATGGTCTATGGACTACAAACAAGAAAACCATGCAACATGCTTGATCTTTTTCTTTCTAACCACTAACAGCTGTATAGAACTCTGTTGCAAATACAAAAAGTTGTTTTTGAACGGTCAAATACAACGAGATTTTGGCATTCTTTTCAATGGATGTGCTACTTTATAAAAACAGCAAACCACTTTCTTCATCTGGTATGCTTCCCTCAATTGAGACACATGGACCAATAGTTCATGATCCAGACCATTCATCATATGTGATATATGGGTCCCACAATGGAATAGATATGGAAAAAGCTCACAAATGGGAAGATCTTAAACATGCAATTGGCAAGTAAAATGGATAGTATGAAAGAATATTGGCAATGGTTGAATATGCAAACATGCACAAATCGGGGAGCAGCATTATCACACCGGATCCTATCGAAGCTCTGCAGTTAAGAATGCTTTGTAGTATTAGGATGTTTGATCTCCGAGGAAGTCCTCATGTTGCACTCCTATGATTACAAAAGATTATTGAGAGCAGTGTTTTAAGTATCGACGATATCGGCTGAGATATTGCACGATATATCTTGTATCCCACCTATGCGATACAAAATGCACAAATAGTGGGATATATCCCACATGTTCGATCCGGTAAGCATTTTCGATTTTGATCCTTTTTTTTTTTTTTTGTAAATCATGTTAAATTAGTATCAAATTGTTACAAAACCACGAAAAATCATGGATTGGGAGCTTCGATTTTGAGGAGATGGACCAAGTTGCGGAAAATTGAAAAAAATCAAAATTTCCAAATCGGTTGCAATCTCCGTGTCTAAACATAAAATCAAACATGTGTGTAACCTGATCTAGTTATTCTTCTTTTTCTTTTGAATGTATTGCTTGTGTTTCCATACGTCTTCTTGCATTTATAAATTATATGAATAGACTTTAAATATACTTGCATCAATTCAGTTAGACAACACATAGATTAGGACCCCATACAAAGAAAATATGTTATGTGCACTTATTTTTGATAATGTTTTGATTTATAAGTGTGTATTGGTGTCTTTTTTAACAATCACTAAAGTTTCATTGAAAAATTCTACAAATTCCTAATGTTTCCTCATGTTTCCAACAACAACAATGTAGTACGCAATACAACCAATATATCCCATATGATAACCGATACATATCCGTATCCCAAGGGTACGTAATGCGATACCGATATTTCGAACACTGATTGAGAGAACATCAAACTTATTAGATTGCATTGTCAAAACTGAGGTCCATGGGATCTCCATGGCAGACATTATGAGAGATTGTGTTGTGGTTGCTGATGGTGCCCCTCTAAAAAAATGTCATTAAGACTTGAAAGAAGCACCTTGACATGGACACAGAGGTTAACTCATTGACATAGTCACTTTTGGCTCTTCTTGTACATAGTGTGTAGAGACTTCTACAATAGGCTAGAGTCTTGCAGAGATGTGCACAGATCTTTAGAATGTTCTGGAGTTCTCCGGTAGAGTCTTGTTGTAGGTAGATGAGAGTGGATGAGTCTAGAAGGATTTTGAAGTGTTCATGACCGTTGGATGAGTGCCACATGGCATAATCCTAATCATTGATGCACATCTCTGGAGAATTCCTAGGTGTATAAATAGGCTAACTCTCCTAATTTGGGACTTCAAAGTCTTCTCTCCATAGTGCAATAGAAAGAGTAATCTGATACAACCATGCTCTCTTGCATCCTAGTAGTCTTTGGTGTTTAGCACGTGGTGGTGCAAATGGGTCAAGGCGGGCTTTAACATTGGAGCATTGCACAAGTGTGCATAGATGAGATGGCTAAGGAATTAACAAGTCTGTTACAATTGGTATTGGAGAATAGTTGGTTCTTTGGGCATCATGTTGACCTTGGAGGTGATTGCAACTAAGCATGCCAAGAGGCATGAGCTATCCAGGCATCATAGGAGGTGAGGTCCACTAAGGCACTAACACAAGGGGTCCAATGAGCCTTAGTTCATTGTAGGATTGAGTTGGCAAATTGGAACTTGCAATTGCTGAAGGAGATAAAAGTTTAGGGAAATTGGAGTGTGCCCAATAAGTGTATGATGATGCAATCAATCAAATTGATGTTGACATGGTAGGTATTGTGGAGGCACTGAAGGCCCAAATTGTTGAGATTGTGAGGAAACTGAAAAGAAGATTGAGGGGTTACGTGTTAGGGTTGTCGTGATGGAGAAGGTCATGGTCAGTGATGGGCATGCTTCAAGGACAGCAACAAAACTAAGGATACTTGACCTTAAGTGCTTCAGCATGACAAGGGATCCCAAAGAGTCATCGAACTTGTGAGCAACGCTGTTAAAGTCCAAAGCAAGCATGTTGGCAGGACTTGGGGGAGTTAACAAACAAATCAAATGGCCAATACGCCAAGTAGAAAGGCATGTTGGCCTCACTTAAGCTAGAGGAGTAGTGACAGCAAACTCACTTGGGGAAGCATGCTTGAGCTGTTGAGCATATCAAGGTAGGATGGAGGCATTTAGGTTGCTTGGCACAAAACTATACTTCTCCATAAGTGACCACCCTCACATGGATGAACATAGAGAAACTCAACATGTTGCTAGAGGAATATCTATAGCACTTTGTGAATTGCAATAAGATGGATCGAGTCTAACTTCTGAATGTGGCACAATTCTCCTGTAACTTGCAATGGAGTGGGGAATTTGGGCACCACCTCTCCAAACTGTTTATGGGGAAACAAATGCCGGACAACACTGGCAATTTACAGGCCAGATGCAGAGGTACGTTGATGAAGGCTCGATGATGCTGTCGATGCAATAGGCGGGCAAGAATTACTATAAACGTGGAGTTTAACTTATACTTTACCATTTTTTGGGCTTGTATTGTTGTAAATAAGAGGCTTTTACACAGGGTGTAGAGACTTCTTCTAGAACAAGCTAGAGTCTTGTAGAGAAGTGTAAAAATATCTGGAATGTTTTGGCATTTTCTAGTAGAGTAACGTATCTAGATTAGTATGGAAGATTCTAGAAGGATTCTATTCTTGATATATTTTTTATTTTTTATTTTTATTTTTATTTTTATTTTTATTTTTTTGTTGTTAGCTGGTTAGTACACCCCACTGTCAGTTCACACTTCACTGTTAGACACCCCCACTAGGGATCGATACCAAGACCTTAGTGTTGAAACGAGGTATCTTTCCATAGTGCAAGGCAAAGCTTTCCCATTCATTTGTGTTCTCTTGCATCATAGCTAGACCTTGGTCTTTAACACTTGGTAGTGCAAATGGTTGAAGTTTCACCAGAGTAGTGTTCGAGCATTTCATGAGTACTGCACGAGCAAAGGGACTAAAGAGTTAGCAAGTTCGTGATAGCCCATCTGACAATGCCTGGAAGCTTAGCTTTGATAGATCCTCTATTGGCAATGCCGAAAGATGCAGCATTGGAGGCGTTCATAGAGACGTGGCCGAGAATATCCCTCATTTTTGGAACCTGTCGTTGGTGGGGTGATGCCTGTTGAGGCTGAAGCTTAAGCTTTAAGATAAGAGTGGGTGATGGACTGTTAGGATCATCTAAGCTATCCAATTTTTAGAGTGAATCATCCATCATGAGATCTGGATGACAATAGTGTAATCCTCAATAAATTTTCTTCATGGTGATGAGCAGAACAACATCCTCAGTTTAAATGGCGTACTTCAAAGTTCGAAAGTACATTGTAATGCTGACTCTGGAATTAGATTTTGTTCTACTGTAGACTTTGGGAGAAACAAAGAATAAGCGTGTGACAAAGCTGATGACTACTATAAGATACGTTCACTATTTTATTAAAATAACTTACAAAGAAAGAAAATTTTATCTCAGATACAGTTATAATGCTACCCACATTTCATCTACATATGTTTCTCAAAATGAAATATTGCATGATGACATCATATATTAGTCTGAACCATTACCAAAAAATATTTTTAAAAAAAATATTAAAATAACACATTTTAGTATGTGACAAATACCATGATGTTCCTCTACTGTGCGTAATAACTTCAAATAGCATTTTAGTATTTAAACCCAATCGAGCTCCAAATGCCATGGCCTCTGCTGCTGTAGCTATGTGAACTCCGGCAAGCAGTTGATTGATCATCTTTACACAACTAGCAAAAAAAAAAAAACGGCAGCCTTAGATCTTCAAAATAAGCTAATCACAGAGGACTGAAAACATTGAACTGGAAGACTAAGATAAGGACAGCCTCTGAAGTACCTTCCAGCTCCACAACCGCCTTTGATAATGTAGAGATTCTCGCTTAGTGCTGTTTGCATTTAAGAACTAATTATCAGAAACTTTTATCTAAATTATGACAAACCCAATAATTGATATGTATCCGTACTCCAATTACCTGAGAGAACAGAACCAGTACACTTAAGAGCTTCATCTGTACCTGAAGCCATTATCTAATGAAAAGAGAGAAATTAAGTGTCACTAGTACCCTTAATTGATTACAATTGTATCATAATAAATATCTACCCATCATGATAGTGCAGAAAAGAAAGAAACATAAACAGAAATCACGAACTGTTCGCACCGTGAGTGTCCCATCTGCTGCCTTCTTAACACCACCAGATACAGGAGCATCCACCAACTTCAAATCTTTCTGTTCATCTGTGACATGTATGCAATGTATTCTTAAATGATAACTAATATTATTAGGACAGTGAATTGTTATAATGCTTTGACAGAGAAAACTCCTGAGAAGAATAATATTTGAAAATGCTCTTATGGAGCTTGGTTATAAAATGAGAGCGAAAAAACATCCCCACTCATGGTTGATTGGTTTGAGACATGTTATTTAACATTTAAGAGCATACAAATGAGCATATGATCAGTTGGAGGTCAATGTTTACCTTGAAGGAATGGGATGAGAGCCATTTTTTAAGACCCTAAAGGGAAAGCACATGCGGCACATAGTCTTAGCTGACATAAACTTTTGGGGGGACTACTCGCCCATAGGTTAAAGTATTAAGGTTGGTTGATTCGGATGAAAGGCCAGCCATGAGATATATTTATGAAGCAATCGATCGGGCGAAAGAGAATATAGCGAAGAATTTGGGAGATGTTAAAAAATAGTACTCGGTGATTTGGGACATAATCGACGAGAGGTGCAATCTTTAGCTCCATAGGCCCTTACATGTGGCGGGCCTACTTTCTAAATCCAAGATTTCAATATGATAAGAACCTTCATGTGGATTTGGAAATACTTTCTAGAAATGGTTCTATATGATTGTGTTGAAAGAATGGTCCCAAATTCAAGGCAAAAGGTCATTATCGATGAGTAGATTAACAAGTTTTAAAGGGGCTTTTGGCTTATTTGGGGAAAAAAAAACCTCCCACAAATTTAACAAGAACAACAAAGCAACCAAGTTGTGAATTATTTTGCTTGTTAATTGTTAGTTGACTTTGACTAGTTAGATACCTATTTTGATTTTCAAGTTAGTTTAAGGACTTTGCAAATGTCCCCACCTTCATGGGATGTTAGCAAAGTCCCCAATGCTTTCGAGTAACATGTAGTGTATCCAATCATTGATCTGGGCCGTTCATTCATCCATAAAATTGGGACCAAGCCATGGTGAAAAAATCACGCCGATTGGATTATCATAACCTTTTGAATGGGGTTAATTTGTTACTGCCATCCATTTTTTACGGGCCATAGATCATACGGTTAGAATCATCAAACCAAAGTGATACTTTGGAATATAAGCAACACAAGGTTGGGTATATCAAGTAGATGTTTTAAGATAATGTTTGGACCTATTTTGTTTCTCCACTCAATCTTGACTGTCCATTTTCCATGCTATTGATCGCATGCTTAGGATTGTCCGATCGACATGATTTTTTCACCATAGCTTGCCCCAAATTGTATGAATAAATTAACAACATGAATCAATGATTGGATACATCACGTGTCACTTAAAGCATTGGGGACATTACTAACATCCCAATGAAGGTGGGGACGTTAGCAAACCCTTAGTTTAATATGTAATTCTTTATATTATATGATACATGGGTTTATGGTGGGAGAATTAGGAGATAGAGTGTCCATAATTGAAGAAGCTACCTATTGGTATTTTGAGTCTAACATGTAGTGCTATTGATTGTGAGCAACTAGAGCACTTTTGAGCAGGTGAAAATTTATTAAATTCATCTTATGAATCCCATTGCTCATTATTTGTATACTTAATTGATAATTATATACTATAGTTAATTATGAAATTATAAGTTCATGCAAATGCATTTCGGAAAGAGAAATAGACTTGAGCAACAAAGATTGAATGCCCTTGTGTTTGTAAAATACAATCCTCAACTTAAAGTACGTTATGAGATGAGAGGAACATCAAAGGCTTGATCCAGTTTGCTTGTTGGATATGGAATCCGATGAAAGGTGGATCACCGAGAAGAAGAATCCTATCCTTCCTACAGATAACGATTGGATGAATATGGATGACTGTTTTCTCAAAACGTTAGAGGATACTGAAGTTATAGGCTCTACCTCACGGTGAGATGGGCGACATGGTATGATTGCATGTTGTAGCCTAGTCTTGTGCTCTTGTAGACTTACACTTAATAATGTCATTTAGTTATGCTAAAATTATAAGCATAAATTATCTTGTGGGTCCTAGAAAGGTTTCAATTAGGAGTAAAGAAAAGTGGGAGAAAAGAAGGAAGATAAATTTGTTTTGATGTCAAATTCTAAAGAAGAAAATAATACTAACATTGATATTAATATTAGTGATGATGAGGATGATGGTGTTGTCGTGATGGCTAGAGTGAGGGCTCGTAATGGCCATTACGAAAAAAAAAAAATTGAGACATAACGGCCACGTAACAGTTCATTACAGGGCCAAAATAGGTTTATATATATAGACACACACACACACACGTACATACACACACAATGTTTTAAATCTCGACGATATCGGCCGATATATCTTGCATCCCACCTGTGTGATACAAAATGCACAGGTAGTGCCGATATATCCCACATGTTTGATCCAGTGAGCATTTTCAATTTTCGATCCCTCTTTTTGTTGAAATTATGTTAAATAAGTGTCGAATGGTTACAAATCCGTTGATTTTTCATGTTTTGCATGAAAAATCATGGAGTTTGAGCTTTGATTTCAATATCCATTGGTTCTTCATGTTCTTCGTGCTTTTTTCAAAATTTTCCTTCAACCAGCTATCAATTAAGACTAATTTTGAAGTATTTAGTAGTATTTGATGAAATGATCATCACACATACTAATTTCGAAATTTGAGTGTAGGTGATCCGATTTGGGGAAAATTCAAAATTTTCCCAATTTCTCGCAAATTGCTTGCAATGTTGCACTCCAAACATGAAATCAAGTATGTATGAGGGTTGGTCTACTTATTTGTTAAGTCTTTGTCAATTTTCGGAAAATAAAAATCATTTTTTAATTAAAAATTAATAAAATATTCTTTTTTTCTTCGAAATCCCTTCAACCAACTGCCAATTGAGACTAATTTCGTAAGTATTTAGGAGTGTTTGATGAAATGATCATCACATACTCTAAATGTTATGCATTCAATTTGAATATAGTTGCATTAGTTCAGTTAGATTGCGCATAGCTTGGGATCCTATACAAAGGAAACCTATTATGTGCACTTCTTTTTTGAAATTTTTATGATTTAAAATTGTGTATTAAGGTCTTTTTGAATAATTCCTGAAGTTTCATTGAAAAATTCAGCCATTTTCCCAATGTTTCCCTATGTTTCCCAAAAAGTGCGATAAATTACCCGATACAAACGATATATCACGTGTGATAACCGATACAAATTTGAATCCCAAGGATGCGATACTGATATTTCGATCACTATACACACGCACACGCACACGCGCATGCACACACACACACACACACACACACACACACACACACACAAAGAAATCCATAGAAGCTGTTATGGGGGCTGCCGTTATGGCTCGTATTGTAACAGTAACGACAGTGGTCGTTACGACCACCGTTGCTGTTATGGAACACCTTGCTTCATTCCGAACGCATCTTTTCCAAATTAAGGATCAATGACATTTATGCTCCAACTTGAGGGGGTGTTAAAGTTGAATAATGTGGGCCATATGATCATACAACCCAACTTGTTCTTCTCTTTTTATCTTTTGACCCCTCTTCTTATGATCATATGGGCCATATGATCATACGACCCAACTCGTTCTCCTCTTTTATCTTTTTACCCCACTTCTTATGCATATTTTGTATATTCCGGGGTTTACATTGTAAATAAAGTGTAAAACCCTAACCTCTCCTCTTTTCCATTCTCTCTCTCCTCTCTTTCCTCCCTACTTCTCTCTCTTTTACAACAAATTATATTACACAAACACATATACAGACCAACACTCACACATAAATACATTGTGAGAGAGAGAGAGAGAGAGAGAGAGAGAGAGAGAGAGAGAGAGAGTGAGTGAAAGAGAAATGCTTCAGTGCTCTCAAAGCACTATTAAGTTATAGTGCTCCTAGCTGCACTAGGAGACTTAGAGAGTCCAATCCATTAATCTAGATTGTTCATTAGGTCTAGCACACATTTCATGGTCTACGATGCAAACATCACATTGATGTGACAAATATTAACCTTTTGATCAAATAACCCTTAATACGGTCAATCAAAGTTGTGATGCAGGCAGTGTTCGAGTTATCGGTATCGCTACAAGTTTCGCTAGCCGGAGATAAACATATAATATCATTATCGCCGATAATATCGGCGATAATATCGCCGATAACCGGAAATGCAGGGAAAAAGGGGGAAACATGGAGAAAATGGTGGAATTTTTCAGTGAAACTTCAGGACATGCCTAAATACATATATTTACATATTCAGGAATGAAAAAATTGCAAAAAAATGCATTAAATAATAAGTTTCCATTTAATGGGGGCCAAAAGGCATGCGTTGTCGTAAGAAATCACTGAAATAGTAATCAAAATGAGTTTATATAATACAAATGCAAACTTACAAGAATAATGAGATAAATCTAAAGTTCAAGTGGACCCACCACAGAAAACCGTGGGATCAGTCAACCCATTGTTGAAACATTTATAGGGCCCACCATGATGTATTTTTTAAATCCAACCTATTCAGTTGAAGCATTTATAGGGCTCACCATGATGTATTTTTTAGATCCAGCCTATTCACAAGTTAACATAGAGATAGATGAAGTGAAAACAAAAATATAAGCTTGATTGGAAACTTTTGTGGCCCCTAAGAAGTTTTGAATGGTGGATGTCACTGTCTCCATTGTTTTCTACGATGGGGTCCACTTAAGCCTTATATCTGTCTCGTTATTTTTCTCATGTCATAAAACTATCTCTCCAAATGGATGGATGGTATGGATACAACACATGCATCATGGTTGTACGGAGGTGCGCAAAGCGGAAGCGGATTGGTTGGTGTACCACACACCAGCGTGTCGTGCGAAGACGAGCACTGACGCTCCTCTTGTACGGACGATTCAAAGTAGATCAAAGTTACATGGGCCTACAGTGATGTATTTATTATATCTATACCATTCATCTATTTTTATAGATCATTTTAGAGCATTATCCAAAAAATGAATCATATTCAAAGATCATCTTCATAGGGCCTGCCATAACGTTTATTTGCCATCCAATCTGTCCATAAGATCACAAAGTCTAGAATGAAGAGGAAAAACAAATTTCATATTGATCCAAAACTTCTGTGACCCCAAAAAGGGTTTCAATGGTAGACATTTAATCTCTCACTGCTTTTTCTTTTTCAGTGTGGTCTACTTGATAGTTAGATCTATCTTATTTTTCATCTCAAGCCTTAAGACGAGCACGCCAAATGGATGGACGGTTTGGATATAACACACACCGCATGATCAGATCCACATAACTCGTTGATGTCAATACATCAGATATATAGCTGGTGTGAGGTACACCAGCCAATCCGGTTCCGGTAGGAAGCGGATTGCTTACTATTTCCCATGGTATGGTCCATTTGAGCTTTGGATTTACTTAAATTTTGGGATCAACCACTAAAATTAGCAGAAAAAATGGATAGAAGGTGTGGATAAATCACATACATTAATAGTGGGCCCAAATGAGTTGACTCACTACCATAAAAGCATAATGAGTAGCTCAGTACGCAGTCCGATTTAAAGCCTCGCCACTGGTCTATGCTCTATGGTCCCAACATTATGCGTATGTTTAATCCATTCCGTCAGTCCATTTTTCTAGATCATTTTATGATAACAGTCTAAAAATGAGATGGATCAAAATCTCAAGTGGACCACACAATGTTGATTGAAAGTATATGGTCTACCATTAAAAACTTCTTGCGGGCTACGAAAGTTTTGGATCAAGCTGATATTTCTTTTTTCCCTTCACCCAGGTATTTAAGACCTAATCAACAGCTTGGATATCAAATAAACATTACAGTGTGCCCCAGGAGGTTTTAAATGGTGAACATTTAATGTCTACTGTTTTCCCGTGGTGTGGTCCACCTGAGTTTTAGATTTACCTATATTTTTGTATCAACCTCTAAAATTATATTTAAAAATTAATGGACAGAATGGATACAACAAATGCATCATGGTGGGCCCACGGAGCACCGACCTGCACCGTCAAATCCCAAACCCCCTTCAAAACGAAATCCCATCAACCCATCCCCAATTTTCGTAAAAACCCCCGAAAATCCTCTCCTTCCCACCAAAATCTCTGGATTTTCAACCCAAAAATCCCTTTCCCTCATCCCAAAATTCAAAAAAAAAAAACTTTATTTTCCAACAAAATCTTGAGATTTTCATAGCCAGCAAGCCGATTCTTTCTTGAGAAGCTGTCAGAGGATTTTTCGATGGAAAAGCCGATTTTTTTGGGTTGAATCTTACCAGAAAGTTGCCGATCCGCACTCAACAGCCGTGAAGCTCTTGAAATTTGTGTTTTCAACCAGATCCGGGCGAAAAACAGGTATTTTCTTGAGTTTTTTGTTTTTGATTTCGACGATTTTATCGCTGAAAACATCTCTTGTTGGCTATAGTTCCCACCCTTCGAAAATATCGGCGATATTTCGAAAATATCGATGACATTATCGACGATATCTGGCAGCGATTCGAATAAATGGGTTTTTGGTATTGCTAAGCTAGCGATACCGATATTATTGGCGACAATTCGATATTGTCGCCGATAATTTAAACACTGGATGCAGGACATGAAATTCAAATATGATGTGCGAGATTTTAGGCTTAAGATCACGTTAGTTCAGAAACAATTACACAAATTCCATATCCCACATGAAAGTACAAACCATTCAACTAAGGAGAATTTATGCGGGTCCAAGCCTACACATGTTAGGGTTGGATCTGTTAAAATTATAAACCAAACAATGCTCAAAGATAAGCAGTAATCATCCACACATGCACAGCAATCAGTCTCTAATCCAAGGGATTCACCAATTTCAATTCAAGGAACCCTAGGGTGAGAAAGGGGACAACTAAATTAAGGATAATGCAATCTAGGGTTAGGGTTTATGAAAAACTGGTATGAGAGGGTAAAATAAGAAGAAAACCTGAACCGGAAGACAGTCCCCGCACGCGGACAGCAACAATGGCTCAGACGTACGTGCGTGTGATCACGGCCACACGTGTGTGGGGCCCACTATTCAGAAAAAGGCTACCTTGGCCCTGGTCGGCCAGGGGTGGACTCCAAAACCCTAAAATCTCAGCTCGATCTGATGCACGGTTTGTGCATGGTGCTCCGTCGAAGTTTCAGCCCTCTTGCAGGGCCAGAATCTGGAAACTGGTTGTAGAGAGGCGAACAACTAGAAAACAAGCGGATTTGAAGTGAGGATGGTCGTGGAATTGATGAAATAAGATGGATGGGCGGATTAGGATAAACGTGGCTTCGCACCACGGTAGTTAGCCCTTCGAAAAGGGAGGGCTTCGCACCCACTTGAATTTTTCCACAACTCAGAAACTCAGAGAGCAGCAAAACACACTGGAATTTTTATTCAACTTCAATGAATCAAAAGAACTACAAAGGGTGCCTATCTACAGGGAAAACCCTATACTCCAAAACTCGCGCCATGTGCGCAACCTATTACTTGGCGATGAAGTAAACTAAAATAAAAATCAATCAAAGAAATCTAAAGCGTTCATGATGTTCTAAATAATATAAATAAGCAAAACTTAAAATATGAACTTAATCCGACTAATAGGCCCCGATCATAAGATCCCATGATGGGCTTAACTTGATTATCGGACCCACTCTAATGAACCAAAACTCCGTCTTCTAACTAGGTGGCCCTCCCTAGACGTCGTCATCGAGCTAGATCGACGGTGGGGCACTCCCTCTCCTTCCGTACATGCGTAGGGGGCGGCGTACGTGCACGTGTGCGCGTGATGTCCCCATCAAGTCGTTTACACAAAAATAGGTCAAATCAACAATTTGATCCATCTATTGGCTAAAGAGTCACCTGTGTTAGGTGAACGTAACCATCCCATCCATTGCTTGGAAAAAGGATGGCTATAGAAAATAAGGCAATATCAAAGATGTATTGCATCATCCGATTAGTGTGAATTTGCATAGTAGACCTTGAAATGTCTTTTGGAGTTAATGGACAACTCAGATAAAATGATTGGATTATCTAAGTGAAACAATAAAACTAGGAGCACTATAACTTATAGTGCTCTGAGAACACTGGAGCATTTCTCATATACGTACGTATGTTTGTAGGGGTATGTGGCACGTTCCAGTGTTACCAATATGACCATAAGCTTATGGTGGTATTGGGCTGATGTGGGGCCGACATGATGTATATATCATTGGCTGATGTGGTATGGTGGCACTATATGTCACATGGGACTCACATAAGCCAAGCACCATCATTAGCTAGTACCACAAGAGCCCGCCACATACATACATGCGTCCGTACTTACATACACACAGTTAAGTACTCAAAAGAAGAGAATGAAAACAATATTTGGAAATCTTAGATCCATATCAAAACCCAATTCTCTATGTATTGAAAAACAAGTCAAGTCATTGGAAGGGAAACGAATTACCTAGCAAGCGTCGTTCTAGCCTGGTCACAAATCCAGGAGAGACTGTAGATGAGAGTATAATAGATGCTCCAACTTGAAGGGCTATAAGAAAATTGAAAGAAAGAGTAAGAATAGTTGATGAAAAAAGTGCACAAAAGATAGTTCAAAGTACCTGATATTGAGCCGTTATCTCCATATAGAACACTTTCAGCTTGATTTTCATTTGTCACCATAATTATAAGCACATCTACATCTGGAGGAATGCAAACATTAGAGCTGGTTCATGCCATAGTTTGATAAACAAGGACTATTTAAATGATAAAAGAAAATTTTGAATCATAAAATAATCTAAAAATATCCTTCACTGAATCAATGTACGTGCTACATCAATTTTGTTTATTCAAGTAGGAAGATCCTACACAATGAAGCAACTTTTAGTAGTGCATTTAGGAACTTAAAAAAGTTGAATATTGAATCATATAGACTTAACTATCCGATTTAGTTAGAACATAGATTATAGAAGAGTTAACAAAATAGTGCTTCTTTGAGATAGGTTAAATTCAAGTTACAATGTGAACTTGAGAGTATTAGAGCCTGAAGACAAAAGTGGTCAGACTGGATTGAATTTTTTATCCATATGTTGTTCTTGACATCCATTCAAGAAACAAGCAAAGAAAACCCCAATATGTAATCCACTAGCTCCAATCGCATTATTGTAGTAATTACTTGTTCCCTAAGAAGTCATTTGGATGCATGGACAACTCACTTAAAACAAAGATATCCTTGTCAAAGGAGCCTAAATTGTCCTTGCATGTAGTATTCACTTAAGCTTATACATTTGGACAAGGTAGTCCAAAAAAATGAATATGTTGTCAATATGAGGGTACGCTGGAATTCAGCTATATAAGACAAGTGTCCAAAAAATGTTCTCCAATACACATCCATAATTGCAAGCATAGTCTATGATATGCAACCCTACACTAAATGGGTTGGATTTTAAGAGAGCATGTTCACATTTTAAAAGTGTAGTCAAAGGCATCTGGTGCACATGCCGAGACATTTTGGGCAACTTGTGCCTCACCCCAGCCGCAAATGAGGCTTTGTCCCCAGGTGAGTGCCTAGATGCACACAGCGGCTAGGGTGCCATCAACATAAAGTTGTAAGGTATTGTTAAGGACCTCCGAGAAAGTTACTTTGGGTATTTTGACACACATTAAGGGTTGGAAGACATCTTATAAACCACTTTGAGCACATTTCCCCGTTTCTTTTAGATCAAAGCTTTGATTTATGAAAAGTACCTCCTCTGTAATTCCTTAGGTTTTTCATAAACTTATGAGATCTTGATTTCTTTCTTCTATAGTGTTTTAAGCATTGCATTGGACTTCTTAAAAGCACTTTGAGTTTCCATATGTACCATACACGAGATGGAAGAGGAATTGGGGATTTTTGGGGGATAGGAAAATTTAGGAGATGATTTAGGTATATTCAGAATTTAGATTTTAGTATTTGAAATATTTAGCGATTTTAGCAAAATGCGACTTCAGGTTGGGGAATTTGTGAAAATCAGGAAATTAGGGAAGTTGGAAATTATGATTTAAAATTGGTGGAATTTGGGATACGAGGGTTTTGAGCTAAGCAGAATTGGGAATTTTATGAAATTAGGATTCTTAGCCTTGGGAAATTGGGGTAATTTGCAATTCTAGATTATGTGGATTCATTGGAACGTTTGAGTAGGTGTAAGTTTTTGGAAGTAGTATCTAACTCTCTCTCTCTCTGTTTAAAATTTATATTAGACCTAAAACTATTACAAAATCGATATGTAAATATACAGAACATATATAATATAAAGTACATAAAAAATTCACTTCAATTTCTAGGTGTGCACCTAGGCATTTCAGGAGTTACATTGTCAGCTGCGCCTAGGGTGTGCTTCAAACATGATGTAACTACACTTTTTTAACCAACTTATTATTACGGGTCTTGCGCATGTGTTCCATATATTGGCACATGTGCCACAGCTTGTGCCTTCAATATGTGCTCCCGCAATCATGTTTCAGTAAAAGGTTGTCTAGGAGGGATCACCCAAATGCAAAATAGCAAAATCCACAGACAACGCCGTGCATGCGTCCAAACACATAAATGGACATTCTTGAGTTGTTTGTGCATCCAAACGGCCCCAAAGAGTAATCTTATAATAATGAACATGATGAAATATTTGACGGTCTGCACCCTCACTAATCCTTGGACTGATGCTACCACAAACGGCTTTCTAATGAGAATTGACTGAACACAAATTTCACATGGAATTGGAAGATGCATCTGTTAGTATGGTTAAAAGACCCAACTCAAGATGTCCTTGAGTTTGCAATAGTTTGTGTCCTAAATGTTTATGCCACAGATTAAAACCAACTGAATTCACATTCCAAACAGAAACATACCCAAAAGGATTTGCTTCATTTAACAAGTCTAGTTTGTACATATTTTCCATACAAGACCCATTAGCGTCACACATGGAAGTCTTCAAGCTCACCATCTTACCACTCTTGAATCTCATACCTCAAAACCAGTCCGGGAGATAGTTCTTGTAAATTTCCAAGGATTGCCACCCAAAATGGTTTTCTCAATTTGGCAATAAGAGAAAATGAGTAACATGAATTAGAAGTTGAATTACCTTTAGATATTTCTGCAGGAGTGTTCCCAACTAAACCACCAGCATCTGCAAACCGAGATAGTGATGGCCCGTACACCTAAGAACAAAGGAAGAAAAAGTGTAACAACTTCGTCAATGGGAACAATTAATACCCAAAACCAATATGCAAGCTACAACACAGAAGAAATTATTTTCAAAAGCCAGTGATTTTCTTGGAGTACAAATCAAGCATTCTCTGTTTTTCTTTGTGCATAATACGGATTTACCGTATGTTTTGTTTACTATTGATAGGAATTCTCTCGTGGAGACCCTATGAATTGATTGAAACCTCAGATTCATACTAAAACCACGATGATTCAATGAAGCACCCAAGATAAGCCCAGTAAATGTCTAACCATACCATCTTAGTGAAAATTTCGGAAAGGGAAGGAAAACCTTCATTGCATTAACAAATAATGGTCAAAGATACTACAAAAGGCACAAATAGAAGTAGAAAGGCCAGAATAGCCTTTTCAAATATATAACTAATCAGGCTAAACTCCATCTTAAGACATAAGAACACAAAGTAAAATCCAGTTTAACTCTCCACCTCAAGTTGGAGTAAAAATCAAGCATTTTCTGTTTTTGTTTGTGCATAATACGGATTTACTATATGTTCTGTTTACTATTGATTTGAATTCTCTTGTGGAGACCCTATTAATCGATTGAAACCTCAGATTCATACTAGAACCACGATGATTCAATAAAGCACCCAAGATAAGCCCAAAGGTTTGTATGAACCTCTCTAAAGATCAAATCAATATGCACGCAAATGTCTAAATATGGGTTAATATCATTCACTTCTATTTGGCTACAAAACATACAGGTCACAATGATGTTTTCTTTAGTGGTGTTTTAACAGCTAAATTCTATAGGTTGCAAGTTTGTCAAGACTCAAGCAACGATTACAAAGCGTGAACTGCAAATGCAATACATGTTGCAATTTGCAATCACAAGCATGATGTATAGATACAAGTATCAATCAACTGGTAGTCTGGTATCATCAACTATCAAGTATAAGCTCTGAGGCATTAGTAATAAGAGGTACCATCAAATACTACTCAAAGATGCACATAGTCATAGGCTGGCTCAAGGCCATCATCGGCATAGGGTAATGGTGCTCAAAATGTAATAACATATTCATTGAGACCAAAAATATGATTGTAGTATCTTGCATAACCCAGAATTATGAAACTTCAGAATTTCCGATGGTAATGCCTTTTGAGGATCTTAATTTAATGGAGGCAATCGTAATAATGCAGGCAGTTTGAGAATGGGACCACATCCAATTCTGATTTTTGACAATCCTCTTCAAGTTTCAACAAAAGAAAAATGACCAAGCATGAAATCAACAAGGAATATTAACAAAGGGCACCTCAAACAAACAAATTGGTAGGGATCCCTTCCAACATTAATTCAGGCTGAACTGGGCCCGAGATCCATTAGGCAACTAGCTATGCAAAACCAATTAGCTAGCCATGAAATAAAATCTCATTAGATATGTTTGATCCATTAAGCATATTTCTTATTTGCTTTTCCATTTTTGCAGTAAGTCACTAGTTGTCAATGACATTAAGAACATTCCTTCTTTGTACATCTCAAAGCTTATTTAAGGGCCTAGCATGCGTAGTATCAAGGAACCTTGGAAATGAATGAAAATTCTATTTATTTTTCTACTTTGTTTGTCATTCTTGTGCGTAGTTTGGAGGTACCTATGTTTTGGTAGATCCTTCCCATTAGTCAGTTGTGCCAATTTGGTATCAGAGCTATTGACTCCTAGTGCTTGAATCCTGACCTCTATGAGCCATATCAGGCCATTAACTCACTGAAGTTAAGTTCTTTCAAGCTGAGGAGGACTGATGCAGGCTTAACTGTGCCTCAGATTGATGCAGGACAGATGGCCTAGCCTAGAATGATGCAATGAGATCATCAATGGATTAACCAAAACAAATTTTTATATATAAAAAAAAAAACAGCAATGTAACATGTTCGAATTGAAGCCATACGACAATCCCGCAATGTAGATCCAATAAAATACTAAATAATTAGGATCTATGGAAGGTAGGATGTCCATCTAAACATAGGGGTTGCTCTCAATTGAAAGGGGTTCACTTGGTTTGTGAGGGTTTGGGTAGGTTAGGGTTAGGACATTAGGGTTTGGGAATCGGATTTTGGAAATTAAGGTTTGAAAGTAGGGTTATGAGGAATTAGGGTTTTGAGAGTTAGGGTTTTGGAGATTTAGGTTTGTGAGAATTAGGATTTTGAGAATTAGGGTTTGAGACTTATGTTAGGGTTAGGGTTTTAGGAAACTAGGGTTAGGATTGGGGATTTGGGGCGGGTTAGGTTGCAGGTGTATGGATTGGAAGAAGAGAACAAGGATGGAGATGGAGATGGTTTGTTGTGGGAGAAAGAATAAAAGAGATCTACAAAGAAAGAGAACGAGAGAGAAATACTTTTTTATTTAAGAGAATGAGAAAGAAGGACAACTTGGATTCACTCCATGGCATCACACCAATTCACTCCAATCACACGAGATTTGCTTCATCTCAAAGCAAAGAGAAAGAAGAACTTTTTTTTTCATATATTCAATAATGGGTGTGGACGTCCAAGCCTTTATAGTCTCAGAAAAGAGTTTTTACAAAAAAAAAAAAAAACTCTTCAGTTAAAAAGTTTCACATAAAGACACTCGATAAAATAAAAATTTTTCCTAACACCCTAAACTCGGCAAAAATATTAGTTAAACAAAAAAATAACAAACATATAAACAATTAAATAAATTAAACTATTTCGTGGCCCACGATCAAGATGTCCAATGACAATGATTCAAGGGTCGGAATGGTCCAACTAAGTAGCCCACATGCATCTTCTCATTGTGGGGCCTTCAAAGATGCATAATCATGCACGTGGGGTCTTCAACAAGCTAGGCACTTGAATTGGGCCCACAGGGCCCATGTATGCATCACCTAGCCATAAAGAAATGGGAGCTCTCCTCATCTGGTATACTCTGACTAGTGCTCAGATGTCCTCATCAAAGATCCATGAGCCAAGCCCAAGCCCCACAATTGGCCCATCAATATGGAGGCCCAAGTCTCCTAATTTGGAAACTAGTTATGCAAAATCAATCAGCTAGCCATGCAATAAAATCTCCTTAGATATCTTTTATCCATTAAGCATCTTTCTTATCTACTTTTTCATTTTTGCAATAAGTAATTAGTTGTCAATGACATTAAAAACCTCCCTTCTTTGTACGTCTCAAAGCTTATTTAAGAGCCTGGCATAAGTAGTATCAAGGCATCTTGAAAATGAATGAAAATTCTAGTTATTGTTTTTTTTTTTTTTTTTTGTGCTTAGTTTGGAGGTGCCTACATTTGGGCGAGATCTTTCCCATCAATTGGCTGAGCTAGTTATTCACAAGGGTAGCTAGCTTGGAAGCCGCTATTACCATCAAACCTAGACATAATCGAACATGCACAAAAATAGAGGAGCTTCACCCCAATGGGAGTAAGTAGTGAACCACAATATGTTACAAAAGGTGTAATAAGTGAACCGCGATATGTTAAATAACACCTGTTACTCTGCAATCTACATGATTGTCGAGTGTGGTGGAGAACACCGTCTTAAATCTAGAGCTATATGTGCATGACCAAGCCTATGAACTTGTTAATAGAGGTAATTCTTAAGTAATTTCACCATTATTCATTTAATGAAGACTTTTGCTAGAACAGAGAATTTTGTGCAACAATCTACAACATTTCATCTTTCCACTCAAAAGAGTGCACTTTTAAGTGTAATTGGAAGAAAAAACAATGCCATAAGAAGGATAGTTTCAAGTCATCAAGCCCATCGGTTTTTGTGATATGTTGAATTATCATAGAGTCAATGCGAATACAAGTACTACAAGATAAGAAAGAATGAAATACCCTCAGAATCATTCCTCAACCCAATGCTTCGCGACTTGACCCAATTTTCGTTTCACTCTAATCTATACTATAGTCTATACGTCTCTAAAAGATGCCCACATGATGGGTGGGAGCATGTCAACAAATGAAATTTAAGTTGAGAAGCAACTAGAAATACTGAGCGAGCCAGTTACCGATTTTGTAACAACAACAAGTATGAAATATCAACATTAGAGAGCCAATACTACATCATTTAAATTGTAAGAGAATTTCTAGAAAAGAAAATTTCAAGGAATTGAAGTGATCCCCTTCAAATTAGTTAGTGAAGGAAATGAAGTATACATCATAACCAATAACGCAGAAGTTTGATCTTAGCAGGTGTGTTGCCATGCCAAAGCCCATTGCTCCAAGACCAATAAAACCAATTCTTTTAACACTATCTGATGTGGTTGTGATTTGATGTGCAAGTTGCTTGGGGCTATAGGATTCCATATTCGATGCATCTATAACACTGATTCCAAGTGTTTTCTCCCAAACCTGTACAAGAATAACGTAATGGTGAATACGAACCAACAGATAATTGACAAAATAAATCACAGAGCATGACTTCCAACAATTCAACCAATGACATAAACTGAAATTGAAGCACAAACAAAAGCTTCTACAAGAGACCTTAACTCGTGTAGCATCATCATCATCTCCAGATTTACATGAAGATCCTGAAAAATTAGTGTATGACAATTGAGCAAATATTAGGTTGCTTCAGTGCCATTAAAAGATGCCAATTACATTATCTCATTTATTATCCTCTATTTGAAAGGCACATAATGGAAAACAAAATTAATTATGAAAAGTATGTACCGTAAAGAAGCTGTTGATGAGCCACTGCTAAAAGTGGAAGAGGAAACGTAAGAGATTTGGCCATATCCAATACAAAGCCCTTATTGACATAACAAACCATTTATTAGATACATGTAAGCTAACTAGGTCCACAATAAAGTACCGAAACACCCATAAAAAGAAAACCAGTAAGGAATCACCACATGTTGTAGCATTTTATGATACATCATTAAACCAAGATGCATTAATTCATGGAGAATTCGATGACCAAAGTGGAACCAAAATACAGCATCATGACAATCTGACAATCCATATTTGATACAAGTAAGAAATACAATGACAACTCTTAAATATAAAATAGAAGATTTTACAATACATTTTAACGCCAGCGCACTTTTGATCAATATATGAGACAAAGGAATAGTGTAACATGACAATCCATGCTTGATAAGAGTGGGAAATAAAGATCTAATATGGACACTAGGATGACATCCAAGCATGCGAAGTTTGCAAAGGAAACAAAATAATGCAACATAAATATATGAAGGACAAATGCTAATCAGAATTGGAGATATATAATGTAAAACATCGATTAAAAAGAGGCAGTATTGTTGTCATATGTATTCGAATAACAATAGTTAACGATTGGGGATATAGGCTTCCAGGTGCACCAAAAAGAAAGTCACACGAAGGCAAATCAAGTAAGATATTCAAGCATGTGGTCAACGAATAACGGAAAAAAAAAAAAAAAAAAAAAAAAAAAAAAAAAGTGTGCTTTGACCTTTGAGTCACACCTGACAGAACTGATATGAAGCAACATAATTATGAGCCTCTTCAAAAGTTATTTTCATTCCTTTCAGTCTTCACCCCTTTCCAATCATTTTACACACAATGTACAAAATGTTTGGATAAAAAGGCATTATAAAATTCAGAGTAAATGGGCAAAAAGTTCCAAAACCAATCATTGGGATCCATGTTACCTGAGTATGAAATTTGGTATGGGCTGTAAATGCCATTTATGCTCAAATTTAAAGTGTGAAATGTCAATATGCATCCAAAGAGTTTCTAGGTAACAATTGTATATTTGGGGAACGGCTTTAAGATTTCTAATTTCTCATGATCCTTTGACAACTAACAAAAGTTGGGAATAAAGTAGTCTCACAACTCACAACCAACTAGAGCCTACACCCTCCGAGTGGATGGTGGTTTCCTGGGATATGTGAGGAAAATGGCTGCGTGTATCCATGTTCTTAGGCCACGAGTAGATTGTGGCTATGTTACGTGTATCTATATTCTTGGGCTTATAGGCTCTTTCAGCTATAATCTACCGGAGCTTGGGCTTGTGACACCAACCCCAGCATAGGCATGGCCTAGTGCCCCCCATGTCGGGTGAGGACCGGGCTTGAGCTAACCCCACCCATTGCCACACCTGACTGAAAGTAGCAACGAAATTGCAATTTGTACATAGTAAACAACATTTATGGGTGCATGTTGTCAATCTGGACAGCATATATTTATCCATAATTAGGTCATCTAATTATGGCATGATTGTGTCAATCGGGACAACATATATTTAGCCATAATTAGGTCATCTAATTATGCCATGATTGTGTCAATCGGGACAGCATATATTTAGCCATAGTTAGGTCATGTATTTATGGCATATATCTTGTACAGTTATTGATTGTATATATCTTGTACAGTTATTGTTTCCTTGTTTGTTAGCCTAGATTGATGTTAATGGCTGCAATTCAGTCTTGTAATTAGCCTAGAGTTTCTATATAAACAGAGGAACCTCACAATGAGGACATTCAATCCAAAATATTTACATGGTATCAGAGCTATCTATTACCTGTTCTGAGATTTCTAGGTTGGGTTGGGACTAATCTGTTGGTCTCCTTGGCTGTCGATACCTTCAAAGGAAGGTGTAGACAATTCTGGTGGCTTATAAACTGTTGTTCGGCAGTTTCTGTTGAGGGTAGGAAGTTTCTTTCTTGCTGGAAACTCTCATTTTGTGGTGATTAGTGGTTGTCGACGTGTCCAGTTCTTGCTGGAAATTCTAATTTTGGTCTCCTTTTGTTTTGGGTTTGCTGGTTGTAGGCTTGTTTTTGGACTAGGGGTGAGGTGGATTTAGTATTATCTGTCTTTATTACTATGTTTCGGGCACCATGTCTACTAGCAACTCGGATTCTTTTGGTGTGCACTTCACGGGCAAGAATTATTCTGCCTGGGAATTTCAATTTCGCTTATTTGTTCTGGGGAAAGAGTTATGGGGTCACATAGATGGAAGTGATCCAGCTCCTACTGAACTTTCTACATTGGCTTAGTGGAAGGTAAAAGATGCTCGAGTAATGACATGGATTTTAGGATCTGTTGATCCTCTGATTGTCCTAAATCTGAGGTCGTACAAGACTGCAAGAGATATGTGGGAGTATTTAAAGAAGGTTTACAATCAGGACCACACAGTCAGACGCTTTCAGTTGGAATATGAGATCGCCAATTACACTCAGGACAATCTCTCCATACAAGATTATTTTTCTGGGTTTCACAACTTGTGGGGTGAATTTGCTGACATTATTTATGCTAAGATACCAACTGCATCTCTCACTGCTATTCAGGAGGTTCATGAATAGAGCAAGAGAGATCAGTTTCTAATGAAGTTACGGCTGGAATTTGAGGCAACTCGCTCCAATTGATGAATCGTGATCCTCCTCCCTCTTTGGATGTGTGCTTTGGGGAATTACTTCGTGAAGAGCAGCGTCTTGCAACACAGGCTACTTTTCAGTAGAATCGCATGACCTCTAATGAGGTCGCTTATGCAGCTCATGGGAAAAGCAAGGGTAGGGATATGCGGAAGGTCCAATGCTTCAGCTGCAAGGAATATTGGCATATTGCTGCTCACCGTGCCAAGAAATCTTGCAATTATTGCAAGAAGCCAGGACATATTATCAAAGACTGTCCGACTCGTCCCCAGAATCGCCAAACTAATGCCTATCAAGCTGCGGTGGGTACTTCTACTTCCGCTAATTCCTCTACAGCTGGTGATCCCTTTGTTCTTACTCCTGAAACAGTTCAACAGATGATTATTTCAGCCTTTTCAGCCTTAAGGCTTCAAGGTAACAGTACACTACCATCTTTACCTTGGCTTGTTGATTCTACTGCGTCTAATCATATAACTAGTTCCTCCAACACTCTTACCAATGTTCGGAATTATCATGGCTCATCGTACATTCAGATTGTTGATGGTAGTCAGTTACCTATTCATGTTGTTGGGGATATTAATTCATTAGTTAAAGAAGTTTTTGTATCTCCTAAGCTTTCTACTAGTCTCATTTCCGTCGGACAATTGGTTGATAACAACTGTAATGTTGGGTTTTCTCGTGATGGTTGTATTGTGCAGGATCAAGTGTCAGGGAAGATACTCGCGAAGGGGCCTAAAGTTGGACGATTGTTTCCTCTACATTTTTCCATTCCTTCTTGCATTTCTTTGGCTGGTACTACTGTAAACAATAAGGGTGAAGTATGGCACAAACGTTTGGGTCATCCTAACTCTATTATTCTATCTCATTTAGTAAACTCTAGTTTGTTGGGTAATAAAGATCAATTTTCCTCTCATCTCTCTTTTGATTGCTCAACATGTAAATTAGGTAAGAGTAAGTCTCCTTCCTTTCCTGCTCATGGTAGTCGTGCTGAAAGCTGTTTTGATTTGATCCATAGTGATGTGTGGGGTATTATTCCTGTTATATCTCATGCAAATTATAAATATTTTGTCACGTTCATTGATGATTATAGTAGGTATACCTGGATTTATTTTCTTCATTCTAAATCTAAGGTATTTTTTGTGTTTCAACAATTTGTGGCTTATATTGAAACTCAATTCTCTTCAGGCATTAAAGTGTTAAGGTCCGATTCAGGTGGTGAATATATGTCTCATGAATTTCATGCCTTTCTCAAGCAGAAAGGAATTGTTTCTAAGCGTTCTTGTCCTTATACACCTCAGCAGAATGGTGTTGCTGAACGTAAGAATCGCCACCTGTTGGAGGTTGTTCGAACGTTATTACTTGAATCTTCAGTTCCTTCTAAATTTTAGGTGGAAGCCTTATCCACGGCGGTTTATTTAATTAATAGATTGCCTTCAAGTGTCTTGCATTTTGAAACTCCCTAGTATCGTCTTCATCATCAGCATCCCAACTATCTTGATATGCATACCTTTGGTTGTGTTTGTTTTGTTCATTTGTCATCACATAAACTACACAAACTTTCTGCCCAATCTGTTAAATGCGGTTTTATGGGTTATAGTAATTCACACAAAGGTTATGTTTGCTATGATCCATGCTCTCACAGATTTCGTATTTCTCGTCATGTTGTTTTCTTTGAAAATCAGTCTTTCTTTTCTACTCATGTTGTCTCCTTGCCTGAGATCAATGTTCTTCCTCATTTTGATGACTTGACTCCTATTTCTAAGCGATTCAAACCTGGATTTGTGTATGAACGCCGATGACCAACTTTGCCCCTTCCTGAGTCTGACCCAACATCTGAGCCTGTTCAGACTGTTCCTTCTGCGGCTGATCCAGGTTCTGACATTGTTCCTCGCCGGTCTACTAGAGTCTCTCGTCCTCCTGATCAGTATGGCTTTTCTTATACATCTCTTCATACTACTTTGTCCTCTATTTCAATTTCATCATGTTATTCCGAGGCTATTAAGCATGAATATTGGCGTGAGGCGATGACCGAAAAACTTCGGGCTCTTTAAGACAATCACACATGGGATGTTGTTCCTTGTCCGACGAATGTTAAAGCCATTGGTTGTAAATGGGTTTACTTGATTAAGCTACATTCTGATTGTACTCTGGATCGCTATAAGGCCCGGTTGGTTGCACTTGGTAACAAACAGGAATATGGGATGGACTATGAAGAGACCTTTGCTCTAGTCGCCAAGATGACTACGGTGCGGATGGTTATTTCTATCGCAGCGTCCCAAGGCTGGCCACTTCATCAAATGGACGTTAAAAGCGCATTTCTTCATGGTGATCTCAAAGAGAGAATTTACATGGCCCTACCGCCTGGCTTGACCTCCTCCTCTTCTTCTGATGTATGTAAATTAAAGCGATCTTTGTATGGGTTGAAACAGGCTCTCCGGGCATGGTTTGATAAGTTCCGGTCTACCTTGCTTCAGTTTTCCTTTGAGCAGAGTCAATATGACTCCTCTTTGTTTCTTTGTAAGACCTCTGCTAGTATTGTTCTTCTTCTTGTTTACGTTGATGATATTGTTATCACCGGGACGGATTCAGACTTGATCACTCGTCTACAATGGCATCTTCAAGCCTCATTTCATATGAAGGATCTTGGTCCTCTTACATACTTCTTGGGGTTGGAAGTTCACACGGATCCTTCTGCTATCATTCTGAATCAACATAAGTACACACAGGATTTGATTGCTTTAGCTGGTCTTCAAGATACTTCTTCTGTGGATACTCCTCTAGAAGTAAACACGAAGTATCGTCGTGAGGAGGGTGATCTCCTGTCTGATCCTACTCTATTTCGACAACTGGTAGGCAGTTTGAACTATTTGATTATTACTCGGCCTGATATTTCCTTCGTTGTCCAGCAGGTTAGCCAATTCATGCAGACTCCACGCCATCTACATTTAGCTGTCGTTCGTCGTATCATCCGATACCTTCGAGGGTCCCCTAGCCGTGGTTTGTTCTTCCCAGCCGGCTCTCCTCTTCGCCTTGTTGCATATAGTGATGCGGATTGGGCCGGATGTCTTGATACTCGACGGTCTGTCACAGGATGGTGCATGTTTTTTGGTGATTCCTTGATCTCTTGGAAGAGTAAGAAACAACCTCGTGTTTCTAAACCTTCTACTGAATCCGAATACCGTGCCATGTCTGCTGCTTGTTCTGAGATTGTCTGGCTTCGTGGGCTTCTAGCTGAGCTTGGTTTTTCCCAGTCTGATCCTACACCTCTCCATGCTGATAATATTGGTGTCATTCAGATTGCTGCTAATCCCGTTTTCCATGAACGAATGAAGCACATTGAGGTGGACTGTCATTCTATTCGGGAAGCCTTAGACACTCGTATCATTTCTCTTCCTCATGTTTCCACTGACCTTCAGATAGCTGACGTGTTTACCAAGGCCATGACACGACAGCGCCATCAGTTCCTTGTGGGCAAATTGATGCTTCTTGATCGACCAGCATCAATTTGAGAGGGGATGTCAATCGGGACATCATATATTTAGCCATAATTAGGTCATCTAATTATGGCATGATTGTATCAATCGGGACAGCATATATTTAGCCATAATTAGGTCATCTAATTATGCCATGATTGTGTCAATCGGGACAACATATATTTAGCCATAGTTAGGTCATCTATTTATGGCATATATCTTGTACAGTTATTGATTGTATATATCTTGTACAGTTATTGTTTCCTTGTTTGTTAGCCTAGATTGATGTTAATGGCTGCAATTCAGCCTTGTAATTAGCCTAGAGTTTCTATATAAACAGAGGAACCTCACAATGAGGACATTCAATCCAAAATATTTACACGTAATACTTATGCCACAAGAAATGAAGATTTGACACAATAACTCCTACATTTATTCAAACTACAAAACCACAATTCCTTTAAAAACTCGAAGAAAGTCTGTCACATATTGGGACACTTGAACACCGGCTAAAGTTTCAAAATTACACACAGAAGAAATCAGAAATGCAGAGCCCGAGAGACTAAATTTGCAACTATAAAATGAATGAGAACCACACACTACATAAATTGCGTGCTTGAAACATTGCAAAGGTAATTAGGCATTATTCAAGAACTAGCATCTTCCTATGCAGTCACACAGTACAAGCATGTAAAGAAAACCCATGCATCTAACTAAGCCTAGAGAGTAAACAAGCATGCGCGTACTATGATACTGATCAAGTCACATCATCTTATTTGATTACAGTTTAAGTGTTGCATTCATTTCCATCGGCTCATACGAATGCCACAAAGGTGTTACAGGGGAGGGACTGTAGCTCGACTTCTAACAATTGTGAGATGATGTCATTACAAACTGCATCGGCTACAAAACAAAATAGGTCTTAAACGAGATTTGCACTTTAGTATTACACCTGCAGATGTTACCATATTATGGTCCAAGTATTATAAGGCAGGATAACAAGGACGTTACATCAGCTATAGGATGCAAAAATTTATGATTATAACTAAATGATCATATGTACAATACAATCATATATGAGATCATAAATAGTGGTAGGGATTCCCTTCTAAATAACACAACAGAAACTATTACAAATATCTAATCCAGTCGATCTTACCAGATTGTCCACAGAAGTCTCAAGAGAATGACATTTGGTTTGATTGCTTTTTAACATTCTGGGAACACGATTTGCAAAAATCCTGCATATATTGACCAAAAATTCAACTCATTAGGAAACCAGTAGCAAATGGCAAAAACTATGGAAAAATTTATTTCTTCACAAACAGGCTTTTTGCCAAGAGAACAGGAACTGTAAGAAGAAAATAGTAGGCATGTCAAAAATCTAAGCACATTTTGTAAGCTGATAGCTGCAAGCACAATCACATAAGGATGTAAGCCTCCTTGCAACCATAGCCATCTATATGAAGTCAACAGTACATTTCTGACAAAGTAAAATATCAAATACCAACACCAATACATTGTTGCTGTAGGGAAATATATGTAATTGTGTGTGTGTGTGTGTGATCCGAGGCAGTGTTCGAAATATCGGTATCGCGTTACGTATCGCACCCTTGGGATACGGATATGTATCATTTATCACATGGTATGTATCAGTTGTATCGCGTAATGTATTGCTGGAATTGGAAACATGGGGAAACATTGAGAAATTGGGTCAAATTTTTCAATGAAACTTCAGTGATTGTTAAAAAAGACGTCAATACACTTATAAATCAAAACATTACAAAAATAAATGCACATAATAGGTTTTTTCTGTCGAACCAAATTGATGCAAGTATATTCAAAGTCTATTCATATAATTTATAAATGTAAGAAGACGTGTGGAAACACAGGAGGGCATTCAAAAGCAAAAGAAGAATCACTGGATTAGGTTACATACATGTTTGATTTTATGTTTGGACAAAAAATGCAACCGATTTGCGAGAACTTGAGAATTTTTTATTTTTTCATTTTTCCGCAACTTGGCCCATATCATCCAAATCTCCAAACTGAAGCTCCCATTCCATGATTTTTCAAGCAAAATATGAAAAATCATATATTTGTAACAATTTGACACTGATTTAATATGATTTACAGAAAAAAAAAAAAAAAAAAAAAGGATCGAAAAATGAAAATGCTTAACGGATCAAACATGTGGGATAAATCCCACTACTTGTGCGTTTCGTATCTCACAAGTGGGATACAAGATATATCATGGGATATATCGGCCGATATCGTCGATACTTAAAACACTGATCTAAGGTACACTTGTGGGGTACCATCATGTGTTGTAGTCAATTTGAAAGTAGTAGCCCTCTTCGGACTAATGCAAGTAACTTGTGCCCTAACCTCTCTCTCCTCTCTCTCTTCTTGTTACTAGAGCTGATCTGGCACTGATGGGAGAAGACATTTGGGGGGCCCACTGCTGACATCATCAGTCCGTACAGATGACGTCAGTGGTATATGGTCAACTGCCCTAGTGGGGGAACCAAAAGAACATGATTTTAGAAGAATTATAATGATTGTTATAATTTTCAAGTAAGTTCTCTAAGGTAATTTTTCGAAAATAGAAAAAATCCAAAAGAAGGGTCCGGTTTGATTTTCTTCTTTCACCATTTTTCTGGGGATTTGTTGATTGGATTTGGTCCAGTTGCCTAATTGCAACCTCTAAGAAAAAAAAATTTCGCATTTGTTGCAACTTGAGAGAGTTATGATATGATGATTTTTGGAGGAGATGATTGTTGTCAACAGTGATTTAAATATCGATATTGATGCATGTGTCGTACCCTTGGGATACAGAAACATATCGGTATCGCATGGGAAATATCACTTGTATCACTTCGTTTTTTTGTTAAGGATAATGGATTTTTATTAAAGGCTCACAGAAGAACCGCAAGAAAAGAATACAAAGAGAAAAAGAAAAAGAAAGGGAAAGAAGAGGAGGACAATCAGTCCTTCACAAGGGAGGCCCAAAAAGAAATGAGGGCTGAAATATGGCCTTCAACGGCTTCGACAGAAGAAGAGGAATTTCTGAAGCAGTGACCATTCCTTTCTGCCCAAACAGCCGGAAAGGAAATGTGCCAATGAGCCCCATTCCTCATAACCAAACCTCCTCTATGCCAAGCCCACAAGAGATCCTTAACATTATCCAGCATTGGCCATGATGGAATGAAAGAATGTATCACATATGTATCGCTGTTTTTGGAAACATTGGTAAAATGATAGAAATTTTCAATGAAACTTCAAGGGATGTTAAAAGAGACATGATTACACACTTAGAACTCAAAAGATCACAAAAAACAAGTACACACAATAAGTTTCCTTTGTATAGGGTTTTAAACTATGTACTGTCTAATAGCAGTGATGTAATTATATCTAAAAGATGAGTCCATATCATTTGTAAGCCATGCAAGAAAAGTATGAAAACACAACCAAAACATGTAAAAGACAAAAGCAAATTGTCTTACTATTTATAGTGCATTTATTAACAAAATTTTTCTAAAAATAATTAAATTTATTTTGAAAATAAATAAAAGAGTACCTGATATTAAGATCAGCATTGGTCAATATAATTTTTTTAAAAATGAATTTAAAAATATTTTTTTTCAAAAATTTCATAAACTTTCGTCGATCTGAAGCTCACAAGCACTGTCACATGATTTTTTGACACTCTTAACAGCAAATAAAATGGGTGAAATTGGGGAATTTTGGATTTTTCCCAAATTCCTTCATTCTCCCCAAAATTGAAAATTAGAGGTAAAAATGCATCATGAGCATGAAATATGGATTATTAACTTGGTTCCACTAATTCTAAACTACTTGAACAAGAAAAAATGAATAGGTTCCTAGCCATCTCCACTCTCTACTCTCCGATCTCGATTTCCCAACTCAAATCTTCTTCTCTCCAAACTACTCAAAAGGAGTGGTCGAAATCCTCTCAAAAAGCTATCCCTAAAAAATTTTGAGAAAAAATAGATTGAGTGATTTTTTATTTTCTAATTTCTATAAAAGGGGCATTGTCTACTCATGTCGTGGATACATATGGCATGTATCAATGACATGGAGAATTTTTATACTGCGATAATTTAAAATATCACACTACGTCAATATATCATCGATACAATGTGATATTTTGCAACAATTCGTGCAACACGAGGAAGTTGATAACTCCCCCCTCATTTTGTATCCTTGATGTGCGATATAGACAATATCATCCAATACTATTGATATTTAAATCATTGGCCATTGACTAATTCCTTCATCTAGAGCTATTGTGTAGCATTTTCGGGCTATGTGCCCCTATCTATGTGGTTGAGTACTTTTGGTGTGGTTGGAGTACTTTGTCATCATCATAGAGGGTATATCTCTTCACGGGCGAGTGATATCTCTAGTTCCTTAATGATGTTAAGGGTTGCAAATGTACTTGGCATTAATGATAATATCCTAGTTGGAAAATTACTACCACCATGTTCAATGGTGGAAACTATCTATCTTGGTTTAAGTCTGCTTGTATGTTCATTGGGGCCGTAAAAGGCTTAGATACCTTGATAAGACGACTCCAAAACCCAAAAAATCCAATCCTACTTATGCTGATTGGGAGAGGATAACATGATGATAATGGGGTGGTTGCTTCATTCGATGAAGCCCAATATTAGTGACACGTTCACGTGTTGTAAGACAATGCCAGAGATTTGGCACCATTGCGGATCTAAGACAAAGAATGTTGCTCGTGTTTTCCAGTTGACCTATCATCATCATCTAAGCCTTATCCCAATTATTTGGGGTCAACTACATGACTCCCGTTCCACCATTCCATTCTATCAAGGGTCAAACCTTCAATTGACCCATGAGATTGCAACTTTTCGTCAAGGAGAGAGGTCTTTGGGAAACTACTACACGGCCCTTAGAGGGATGTGGTTTGATTTGAGACAACATAGACCAATCTGTTAATGTTGTGTTCAGGAGCGTCGGGTTGAGATTGAAGAACAATATATCCTTAATCTTCTTGTCGGACACAATCCTGAGCATGAGTGCATTCTCACTTAGATTCTCAGTTACGAGCCACTTCCTCCTCTTGGGACAGTCTTTGCTTTGCTTTGGCAAGAAAAGAGTCACCAGAAAGAGATGTCAGATACTGCCTCAAGTTCTCATGATTGATTGGCGTTTCTTAGTTTGGCAATTGGTAGCCGTAGCTTCTAATTACATGTTGCCACTACTTCCAAGTTCCCTCGAATGCATTCATTTCTGATTCAACCCTTCCTCATCTTTGCTCCCATCCATCTCAACATTTTCGCTTCAGCCACACTCATTCTATGAACATGTTGTCCCTTAGCTGCCCAACATTCTTTCCCATAACGCATGGCTGGTCTTATAGCTATCCTATAAAATTTCCCCTTTAGTTTGATTGGTACACAACAATCACATAAAACTCTAGAGGCACATCTCAATTTCTTCCACCCAGCTCAAATTCTATATGGCAACATCCTTCTCAATCTCTCCACTCTCTTGAATTATGAACCCAAGATATCAAAAGCAGTCATTTGGAATACTTCTTGGTCAGAGATCTAAGCTAATTCCTCATTTCCACTCCTATTGTTACTAAAATTGCTCTCCCTATACTCTGTTTTAGTTCAACTAATTTTAAATCCTTTGGATTCTAAAGCATCCCTCCACTTACTATTTACGCCCTCGCTTGTCCTATCAAACAAAACTATTGCGTCTGTGAACAACATTCACCATGAGATCTCTTCCTACAAATGCCTTGTTTTCATCCATAACCAATGCAAAAAAGCATGGATTCATATTCCCTTTCCAAGAGCAAACAGATGTTTATATATATATATATATATATATTATATATATATATTATATATATATATATATATATAAACCTCCCAAATTGAGATCCATTAACTGAAAATGTATAGAGAATCAAAATCTGCTTTTTCTAATTTGCAAAAGCCTAGAGGCATCACAAATAAAACATAATGTGTAGAGTTCCAGTTACTTCCATAGTATTTAGAATGACAAGGATGACGCAACTGGAAAGTCATTCCGAATTTACAAGTCCACAACAACAATAGTGATTATTTAGTTGCAGCTTACTTCATCCATTCAAGAGCTTAGTGATAATCCAATCCCCTACAAGCTAATAGAGATACACCCATTGTTAGTCATATAATACCACCTGCATAATTTAGTTGCATGTATATGGACCGTAGAGATAGAGAACTAGAACCAGATGCCTTGAGTTCTCAAAGTCCTAAAAAAAAAAAAAAAAGCCTTACAACACATGATGCTGCAACACAAGGGAGTTGGCGAAAGTAGTTGTGTTTACAAATGCAAATATGAATGCCAAGATGCTGTAGTGAAATTTGATTCATATGGATCCAAACATGCATCCAGTTTGCAAGCTGAGTTTGTGAGTGCACACCCTTTCTTAGGCGGAAGACCCAGGACCAAGTCTCCCTAACGGGGGTTTCCCGTTTCAGTAAAAAACAAAACAAAACAAAAACAAAAACAAAAAGAACCAAAAAAAATTACCCAAACACAACAGTAATTTTACAAACAGAAAGGAGAGAAGAAACGGCACGCTGACCTAACCAGCAATCTAAACTACTCTCAATGACAAAGAACATGTTTCCAGCATCTTGGATGCAAAAGAGAACAGCGGGAAACATAAATTGCTGAAACAACAAAAATGTCTTACTAAGCATATGTGAAATGGCAAATATAAAGCAATCACCATGAGCTTCCAGCAGCATTGGAGATTATGTCATAAAGAATCCATGGATGTAGTCCAGCTTGGGTGCCCAGAAACATAGCCTCCAGAGAAGCGACAAGATGAATGCCCTCAAGCAGCTCGATTACCATTCTCACTTTACTGCAGGAGGAAAAGAGAAATAAGAACCACATAACATAGATATTGAACATCAGCATTTATATTGATCAACTAGCACTAGTGCACCATCTTTCCCATAATTGAGTTAATGTTCAAGTACCATAGCAGAGATTACACCATTAATCTAACTCAACAGGCACTTATCCCTCCTTTTCCACACACACACACACACACAGAGAAGACTTCTGGAACATTGAGATCATGAAAAGACTTATCGAATATCACAGCTTACGAATATCATAGTTTGCACTAGATGTTAATATGACTGGACAGTCAACAAAACTAAGAAAGCACACCTTCCAGCACCAACTTCACCCTCAAGAATGTAAAGCTTCACACTCATTGCTGTTAACAAAATCCAGCAATTAGATTGGAAAAGACACATTTATATAAAAATAGTGAAATACAATGTTTCCAACTTTCAAGAATGCCAAAAGAGAATTTTGCTAAGCCCAAATGAATGTGAAACCAATCCCATCCACATGCAGAATGGCACATGTGTGAGATCCATGTCATATATCACATGTGCCCCACCATATACGTGTCCTGGCCTAAGTATCATGACAGTCCAACCACCAGATACGCCACATATGTACATTGAATGTGGACCATTGGCAAGCCATTATTTACCTGTTCGTTCTTCATCTAGTGTGGCCTGCTTGATGATTAGATTGGCCTGATGTTGGGCCAGGGCATCAACATGCAGGGTCCGCCTGATGGGCGGCTTGGATCTTGCACACATGGTGATGAGTTGGTGAGCTAGGATCCAAACTCATGTGGGTTTAGAAGAACCTCTACAAAAAAAGATGTGTTTCAATAAAGTAGTATGCATGTGTTTTACCAGAGAGCAAAGGTTTTGCCTTTGCAATTGCCTCCTTCCTTCCAGATGCAATAATCTAAACATTGATGTAATTAAAACCTCAGCACACTATCTGAAATTAAATGACTACAAAGGAAAAGAAGACATGTTCTCCATCGCCATCAAACTTGCTAAACAAAATACATAAGATGTTATATAAGACTCATCTCACCACAATTCTTCCATCTAAAGACTTCGAAACTCCCCCAAACACATGTACATCTACAAAAAATTGAGCACCACCCTCTGCAAGATGGGTAAAAAAGAGAGTTAATTGCTGAATAATTCCTACATAACTCATAAACTTGCTTAAGAGCCCACAAAAATGATAAAATGACCAAAAGCATTTTAATTCACTGAAGCAAAATCTAATATGGAAAAGATTGTGCACTCAGTCAGCATTGAATACTTTGGTGTGCATTAGCTCCCCCACCACCCAATAGGGATGGACATGTTGAATTGCCCAAACGCATCATGGTGGTAGTACCCATACACTCACATATATGCAAGTGTGTGTGTGTGTGTTGGGGGGGGGGGGGGGCTGCTCATATTCACCGTCAAGCCCAAATATCAGGCCGATCCAAGACTCTAGTGGGGCCACACCATAGGGAACAATATAATCATGCCTAAAACCTCTAAATTTATGTAATATGGCCCACCTAAGTTTTGGAATGGACTGATTTCAGTGCCCCTTGATTTTGGTGGACGCATCTAATGAACGGATTTGATGGCATACACACAACAGTGGGCCAGACACAATCAAGAAGATTTTATTTGTTAGGCATCCCCTCCCAACTGTCCCATGTTGTGTGGCCCACCTACGTTTCCTATTGGGCTGATTTTGGCCCTGAAGTTCCCATACATTTGAGTTGTGTGGCCCACTGTGTTGGTATTGTATCGCTAGAAAGCCAATATGACTATGATTATGGATCTTAATGACCACCTATTTTGGTAGATACCTTAGATGGCATCATGGCATAATTAATATGTGGGAAATTGTATGCTATTGCTATCTATGCCATTACGGGTTAATGGGAGGGATTCTTCCTGTTGTCATAAGGGAAGGTGAGTTTGCACACAATGGCTAGTGGCCAAGTGAGAGTTGAGTAGAAAGTGGAGGGATGGAGGGAGAGAAAAGGAGTAGGCCTGCAATGGGTCGGGTTTGGTCCTGGTCGGGGTCAGCCCAAGCCCGACCCACTTAATAAATGGGTCAAGAAATCTGGCCCTAACCTGACCCGCTACCCATTACCCGGTGACCCGACCCGACCCATTTAATTGTAGTTCGGTCGGGCTGAACCAACTCACCCAACCAAACCTATACACTAACTTTAGTCTCTCATATTAGACTTCTTTACTATTCTTGGAGTTTTCATTTGCATAGAGCTCACTATTACTCACTCGGAATTGGGCTTTTTTTTTTCATGCCACGCGTGTGTTTCGTCTCATCTACATATTCACAAAAGAGCAATCACACATGTATATTAGGATAACCAGGGTTGGCAATGGGCCGGGTTGACCCACGGGTCAATTGGCTGAACCCACTTTTAAGCTGGGTTTAGGCCCAGTCGGGTCAAATTGAGGGTCAAACTCGGGCCAAAAGGGTAGCCCATTTAGATTAATGGGTTGGCCTCCAGTTTAGGCCAACCTAACCCGATCTGCCCATATATTGAATTAATAGGCCGCCTAGCCAAATGACCCAACCCAACCCATAACCCAAAACAAAATTATCTTTGTTATAGTTTTGATCCCTAGACCTCTTAGACTTTTTAGCAATTTGCTTACCACTTGTATCACAACAAATGTTGTCGGCTTTGTGTTTATTTTGTTTTTTTATTAAAAAAATAGAGAACTAATGAATGTTTAAGAATTCAAGGAGGCTCACGGTTTAGAAATCCAAACCATTGGTTTGTAGGATCCACCGTGGATGGGCTATTAATGTGTAACAGTGAGCTCCATACGCATGAAAAATCCAAGAAGAGACAAGAAAATTAACATGAGATATTACAATTAGTATATGAGTCGGGTTGGCAAGTCGGTTGACCCCAAACCCGAATGCAATTAAATGGGTCAGGTCAAGTTCGAGCTCTAGAAATTTTAAGTGAGTCATGTCAAGTAATTGAGTAATGAGTATCAGGTCAGGTTAAAGGCAGATTTCTTGATTGGTTAATTAAATGGGTCGGGCTTGGGCTGACCCCGACCCATTACCGGGTCTATGAGATACCTTTGTTTCGGATTATGCATTGGGTTGGTAGGGTTATTTGGCCCAGCCCATTGGTTCAATATATGGGTGGGTTGGGTTGGGTTGGGTTGGCCTAAAAACAAGCTCGACCTGCAACTTCACTTGACTTGGCCCGAACTCAGCTTTGAAGCAGGTCAAACCAATTGACCCATGGGTCAACCCAACCCATTGCCACCCCTAGAAAGGAGAGAAAGAAAGAAGAATAGAAATTCAAGGCAACAAATGGTATATTAACTTAAGAGAAACAAATAATGCTCTACATAAGTACATGGATAACACACACACACACACACACACACATAATTACTTATATTTTCCTACATTCCCCCTGAAGTCCCCCTCAAACACAAAATGGTGGGATACAAGCGGTGTTCAAATTATCTCCAATATTATCGAAATATCTCCGATATTATCGAAAAATGGTGGGATACAAGCAGTGTTCGAATTATCTCCAATATTATCGAAATATCTCCGATATTATCTTTATCTCTAGCTCAATAACACCGATAACACTGGTAGCGATACCGATAACACTGGTAGTATCGGAAATTCCAAGTATTAGCAATATATCGCCAATGTATCAATAACGCTAATGTAATCATCAATACTTTCAACTATGTAAATTCTAGGTGTCATTTGTATTGACAATGCATCGACAATATTTTCAACTATGTAAATTCTAGGTAATGCTTGTATCATACTATGTATTGATGATATTTCAATAATATTGTCAATATATTGATATCATCAAAATTTTGTTTATTAGAAAATTTTCTATTTCAAATTTTTTTCATGGGCACATGCTTGTATGTAGTGTTCAATTTGCCATTGATAATATTGATAATATCTCGATATTATCGATATCACAACACGCGAGATATTAAGACCACGATCTTTCATTTCCTTTCCAATTGTTGATGATTTCTTGGTGAAATATCACGTGTTGTTGATATTTTGCAATATCGATGGATGTTTGGATGGTTAAATAGGCCGGAGAGGATGGTTGGACTAATTTCTTACAACAACACATGCTTTTAAGGCCCCATTAAATGGAAACTTGTTATGTATGCATTTTTTTACAATTTTTTTTAATACTAAATATGCAAATATGTGCATTTCAACATCTTTTGAAGTTTCGCTAAAAATTCCACTGTCATGCCTATATTTCTCCACATTTTCGGTTATCAACGATATTATCGGCGATAATCGATATTGTTTCCGTATCCCTGGCTAGCGAAACTTGTAGTGATACTAATACTTTGAACACTAGATACAAGATCTTCAATTGTTGCTTGTTTGTAGATTGGGCTTTTGTCATTTGTTGAACCTTCTCTTCAAATAGTAGGCCATCCAAACTTGACAACCATTGAGCCACCAAACTACTAGTCACATGCAAAATCCTCTTAAAGACACATGTAACAAACGGCTGAGAGGCAGGTACACCCACAACGGCATGTGAAGATGTGCATACACAACATGTAAGTCGAACTACACCCACAACTAATAACAAGGACCTAGTAAAAGACGAAACGATGAATGGAAAAGGAAAGCTCCCATGCTTGCAGAAATTATCCATGTCAAGTTGGGTCGAGCATACATCAAATGATTTGTGTGCACAATATCTCAAAGCACATAACGAAAACACCAACTACACACCCACCATCCTCAACATATATCCACACTTCATCTCATAACCTTACAACATTAGAACATGAAGAACAAGGAAATATCAGCAAAAGGACTCCAAAAAAGGGCCATATAGCACCTATTTCTGATATATATATATATATATAGACACACACCATAGCACTCCCAAATCTCGACGGAATTTCACAATTCTTGCTTTTGGTTATTGCTAATTAACTAACCATACCTAATCTATGTGAAAAATCTCCACAAAAAAAAAAAAAACCATCACAATAAATAGTATAACAGAAAAAAATAAATCTAGACCATCTCCTGACTTCTCTCTTTTGCGTGAAAAACCTCCAAGAACTTGTATATAAAAAAATAAAAAATAAAAAAAATGAAGAAAAATGACCATAAATCTTCTAAAATAAAGCTCTTCCAGATCCCATACTTTTCTACGTTAGATGGCTATTGGGCCTTACCATGCTAACATCATCCATACGGTCAATGACATCAACAGTAAACTCATATTCAAATATGCAATCACTGATACCAATTAGAAAGTGGTGAGATGAGCGGAGAGAAAGGAGAATGAAAGAGAGAAAAGAAGAGAAGTTTAGGACAGCAAGTGTAGTGTCTAGTGTGAGTACAAACGACTCACACACACAAGCACACAGATGCCTATATATATAGGCATGCTCACTTACGCACGTGTGCACCTTTACACATGTGTCATGGGCCCAAAATCCAAACTGTCCATGTGATGCGGCACCCCATGAAACCCCCAGGGACCAATTTTCACCTTGATCCAAAACTTTGGTGGGTCATAGCAAAGAGAGATGCAAATAAATGGAGGAAAATGTTTTCTTTTGCCATGGCCCACCAAAGTTTTGGATCAAGGTAAAAGTTGGGCCTTGGGGGTTTCATAGCGTGATGCATCACATGGACCATTCGGATTTTAGGCTCACATCACATGGGATGAGTTCTCAAAAAGTTCCCATGAGAACACGTGAAAACTGGTGCGCAGCTAAGCATTGGAGTGTGCGTGTGTGTGTGTCTATATATAATATATATATATATATATATATATATATATAATATATATATATGAGAGAGAGAGAAACATATATTGCTCCATAGGAATACATGGACAACATTCACACTCATAATCACTATAGTTTCCTATAACATGTGCTTCATGGATCTCAGTATCCTAAATTCCATAACCATAACAGCAATATTGGACAATCCGTAAATGGTTAAGTGGTCATCCTTGATGGAGACAACACGCGCACATGCGCACGCACGCCGCCCCCTACGCACGTACGTATGGAGGGCCCCACCGTCGATCTGGCTCGATGACGACATCCAGGGACGGCCTCCTAGTTAGAAGACGGAGTTTTGATTCAAAGAGTGGGCCCGATAGTCAAAAAAAGTCCATCATGGGATATCATGATCGTGGCCCACTAGTCGGATTGATTTCATATTTTAGGTTTTGTTTATTGCTATTATTTAGAACATCATGAACGCTTTAGATTTCTTTGTTTAATTTTGATTTTAGTTTACTCCACCAAGTAAGAGGTTGCGCATATGGCGCGAGTTTAGGGATATAGGGTTTTCCCTATAAATAGGCACCCCTTGTAGTTCTTTTGATTAATTGAAGTTAAATAAAAAATCCTGCATTGTTTTTCTGCTCTACGAGTTTCTAAATTGTGGAAAAATTAAAGTGGGTGCGAAGCCCTCCCTTTTCGAAGGGCTGAGATTAAAGTGGGTGTGAAGCTCTCCCTTTTCGAAGGGTTAACTACATTTATCCCCATCCACCCCTCCCTATTTCATCCTTACCACAACCATCTTCACGCCCAATCCGTTTGTTTTGCGGCTGTTCATCCCTCCACGGCCAGTTTTCAGAATCTGGCCTTGCAGGAGGGCTGAAACTTCAACAGAGCACCACGCCCAAACCACAGCCTGGATCGACGTGAAATTTGGAGGTTTTGCAGTCCCAGCTTGGCCGACCAGGACCAAGAAGCTGATTTGGGAAGGCGGGCCTTCATCGCACGTGCGGCCAGCCCATCTGCGCACGGGCGTCAGCCCCAGGCACCGTCTACACGCGAGAGCTATTTCTGGGTCAGGTTTTTTTCTTATTTTCCTCTTTTCATCCCTAATTTGATAAACCCTAACCCTAGATTGACCTAAATCCTCATTTTCTATCTCTTTTCTCACCCTAGGGTTCCTTGATTTGAAATTGGTGAATTCCTTGGATTAGGGATTGATTGTCATGCACGTGTGGATGATTTCTATTTCCCTTTGAGTATTGTTTGGTTCATATTTTTATTGATCCAGCCCTAGCCTGTGTAGGCGTGGACCCATGCAGATTCCCCTTTACTTGAATATTTGGACATTTGTGTGGGATGTGGAATTATTATGTGATCGTTCTGCATTAGTCTGATCTAAGCCTGAATTCTTGCATATCATATTTAAATTTCATATCCTGTATCAAATTTGGTATCAGAGCTTAGGGTTCTTATAAGGGAATACATTACATGTTCATGGTTAGTTTGTTTAAGTCCTTCATGCATCCAGTTTCATCACATATAGCTGTTTAGAAAACCCGTATTTTCTGATATTAGTTGCTGAAATTTCTGATTATCAGGAAGTTAGCCTTTCACATTGCTGTACTTTCTGTTATTCCCTTATTTTGACAACTATATTGCTGAATTTCAGTATCAGTGTAGTCTCCTTCATTAGAAAGTCCTTAGGTTTAGCGAGTCAGTGTATGCCCACACGTACAGGTCGTGGTTTCAATTTGCACCCTACACTAAACATGGAACAACTGCTAGAGTCACTACACAAGCTGTCCCAGCAGATCGAGTCTTTGGATAAGCGCTTGGAAATGGACCAATGCTTTGAACAGCTTGATGTGCGCATTACCCAACTAAAGACCATAGCCAGGACAAACCCCACCATTGGGGTAGATGTCCGATCTCAGCCAGGTGGCCTGAAGGATAGACCGATGAATGGAGTTGGTCAAGGAATCAGTCATGAGCGTGCACCCATGCACTCACCCCATGAGGGACATCAAGACCACTACTTTGACGGGTACAACATGTGCGGCCTTGTGGCTGAAGAGAGTGCACCAGAGGCTAGTGTAGAGTTACCCACTGAGACAATTCCGATAGTGGATGAGTTTCGTGATGTCTGTCCTGATGATCTACCAGATGAGTCTCCCCCTAGGAGGGATATAGAGCGCACCAGAACATGGGACATCGTAACACTTGCAGCCGAGTTTGCGTTTAATAGTTCTATCGATAGGTCCACAGGTCTCAGTCCTTATGAAGTCATTATTGGTTATAAACCTAAGATACCTATCGATCATGTCCCTATGTCACTGTCACATAGGCCGTCAGAGCCTGCAGAGTCTTTTACGCATCACATTCATTCATGGCATCAAGAAATTAGGCAGAAGATCACTACTAGTAATGAACATTACAAATTTCTTTAGACCAGCATGAACGTTTCAAAGAATTCAATATTGGGGACTCTGTGATGGTCCGCATCAGGCCCGAGCGGTATCCTCCGGAGGCCGTTCGTAAGTTACATGCGCGTAGCGCTGGACCCTTCAAAATTATAAAACGAAACGGTCTCAATGCGTAAGAGGTAGATCTTCCACCTTCAATGGGAATTAGTTCCACATTCAATGTGGAGGATCTAGTTACTTTTCAGGGGACCACTGACACTTTGTCCGGGCCTTCGCCCACTCATCCTGATTTTCCAGATTTATCCCTTGATCGATGGCCCCCTCCCGACCCATTTTCCCAGCCTCTACGTCCCATACCTACCCGTCCCGGCTCATTTTCCCAGCCTCTACCTCCCATACCTACTCTTCCCAACCTTTCTTCCCAGCCTCTACCTCTCATACCTAGCCTTCACACACCTAGAGAAGAAATAGAGCATATCCTGGACCATCAGATAGTTTCAACGTCGAACGGCGGGTTTCAGAAGTACCTGGTTAAATGAAAGTCACACCCAGCTTCAGACAGCACGTGGCTCACTGAGGAGCTTCATAGACTTGATCCTGACATCTTGGAGCGGTTCAAGAGTTTTATTTCGCCAGTGGCGAAATCTTCGCAGCCGGGGAGAATTGATGGAGATATCACGCGCACGCACGCCACCCCTTACGCATGTATGTACAAAGGAGGGCCCCACCGTCGATATGGCTCGATAATGACGTCCAGGGAGGGCCTCCTAGTTAGAAGATAGAGTTTTGATTCAAAGAGTGGGCCTGATAGTCAAGAAAATCCCATCATGGGATCTCATGATCGTGGCCTACTAGTCGGATTGATTTCATATTTTAGGTTTTGCTTATTGTTATTATTTAGAACTTCATGACGCTTTAGATTTCTTTGTTTGGTTTTTATTTTAGTTTACTTCATCGCCAAGTAAGAAGTTGCGCACATGACGCGAGTTTAGGGGTATAGGGTTTTCCCTATAAATAGGCACCCCTTGTAGTTCTTTTGATTCATTGAAGTTGAATAAAAAATCCTGCATTGCTTTTCTGCTCTCTGAGTTTCTGAGTTGTGGAAATTTTAAAGTGGGTGCGAAGCCCTTCCTTTTCGAAGGGTTGAGATTAAAGTAGGTGCGAAGCCCTCCCTTTTCGAAGGGTTAACTACCGTGGTGCGAAGCCACGTTTATCCCCATCCGCCCCTCCTTATTTCATCCTTCGCACAACCATCTTCGTGCCCGATCCGTTTGTTTTGCAACTGTTCATTCCTCCACAGCCAGTTTTCAGAATCTGACCTTACAGGAGGGCTGAAACTTCGACGGAGAACCACGCCCAGACCACAGCCCGGATCGACGTGAAATTTGGAGGTTTTATAGCCCCAGCCTGGCCGACCAGGGCCAAGAAGCCGATTTGGGAAGGTAAGCCTTCATCGCACATGCGGCCAACCCATCTGCGCACAGGCGTCAGCCCCGGGCACCGTCTGCACGTGGGAGTTATTTCTGGGTCAGGTTTTTCTCTTGTTTTCCTCTTTTCATCCCTAATTTTATAAACCCTAACCCTAGATTGACCTAAATCCCCAATTTCTATCTTCTTTCTCACCCTAGGGTTCCTTGATTTGAAATTGGTGATTTCCTTGGATTAGGGATTGATTGTTATGCATGTGTAAATGATTTCTATTTCCCTTTGAGTATTGTTTGGTTCATATTTTTATTGATCCAGCCCTAGCCTGTGTAGGCCTGGACCCGTGCAGATTCCCCTTTACTTGAATATTTGGACATTTGTGTGGGATGTGGAATTATTATGTGATCGTTCAGCATTAGTCTGATCTAAGCCTGAATTCTTGCATATCATATTTAAATTTCATATCCTGCATCAATCCTATGTGTGAGAACCAACAAGAAGTTGTGATGGAACATCTCCACCATCGAGCTACTAATGCCTTGCCCTACCCCACATGCGAGTGTGTTCACGGAATGTTGGTTTTTATGTTTAGGCCTAGCTAGACACATTGGGGGTTCGTGTCAAGTCTCTAGTTCTGGAGACCCATCATGCTTGGACCGAATCAACTTGATCATGTAGTAGTTTTGACTAATATTTAGACCTGGGGTCGTGAAGGGACTTCATGATCCTAGTTTTGAGCTTTGACTCAACCTGTGGGTTACATTGGTGGCTAACATATGGGTGTGATTGGGTTACATGCATTAGGATGCAATAGAACTCCATATGCTCCAACAAGGGATCCACTTGGTTATCCTAGGATAAGTATAATGGACCGATCTTGATATTTGGACCATCCATCAAGTGTTTTAAAGTTGGTTAGCGCGTTTTAAATGTATTATATTATATGTTTAATTGATTTATTTTAACCATTGATCTTTTGGTGTTACTAGTTAAAATGTTTTGATCGCGCGTGATAGGTCATCTAATGGTTGAGATCTATTGATCCATGCCTTAAACAGGCATGGTATTAGGTCAACGATGGTGGCCACAAAGAGTGGAGTGATTAAGTCAATTGGGGTACATCGATAAGGTGAGTTTACAAACTTTTTTTGTAGAGAGGGGCATACTAAAATCAGTAGAGTGAGAATCCCATCCCACAATAGAGAGGTAGAGACTGGTTTGGACGTCCCCTCCTTGGATGTTTAGAGAGAGTGAGAAAAAAGAAAGAAGAAGAAATTAAAATTGGGGGGGGGGGGGGGGGGGGGGGGGGGGGGGGGGGGGGGGGGGGGGTTTGTTTCCCTCTCTCCTCCCTCATCACACGTGTGGGTCCCACCTGGTGGATATGCCCCACCCTACCTCGGGGCTTCTACTTGTTCCTCCGCTCTCTGCACACTAGGATAGATCAAAGGGAGACCACCTACATTAGAGGATTGGTGGCAACAAACACATCAACGATTGAAGGGACAAATTATAAGTAAGATCTCCACCCTTGGTTTGTTTGTATTTTAGGAATTGATTGTATTTATATGAGGATCCTACATAAGTTAAAATCTAGAAATTTTTAGAAGTCTTTACTTATGTGTCTTGCCAAAATTGTTAACACACCGTACCATATGTGTGTAATGTGCTAGTGGAAATGATCACATAATAACATTACCACTATAACTTATGGTGGTAACGGCCAACGATGAGGCCGTGTATGTATAACATTCAATCCATCCAACAGGTGCCCCCAACTCCGAAAATTGGAAGCCTAAAAAATCAGGCAAATCCAACATCAAGTGAGTCACGCCTTAGAAAAAGGCATAAACGGCCAAGAAATCTACCAATTCAAGTGGTGGGGCCCACTTGATTGTTGGATTGAACTGATTTTGGGGGCATCCCATCCTCAAGGTGGCGCGCATCTGATGCACAAGATGGATGGAATACACACAAGACAGTGGGCGTAACACCATAGAAAACATTGTAAAAGAGGCCTCATCTACACAAATTCATGTGGTGGGGCCTATGTCAAGGCTGGATTAATCTGAATTTTTCAGCGTCCTATATCTTGGTTGATGAGGACATCACATCACATACTCCTTTGCGCACGTATCAAAGGAGGCGGGCCCCAGTCTCTCTGTGGCTAGGCGAGTATCCGTGTTGAAGATCCCATAGTGCATATACGAGCATCTGAAAGACCCCACACTGGGAAGATGCACATTTGTTGCTTTAGGGAGTGATTTGGACCGTTAGATTTGAGGGACGCAACGATCGGATCGTTGGATCACATGGATTACATGATTGTGCCGTTGATCATGGACCATTTTTTATTATAGGACATATATTTGTTCTAGGATTTAGTTTTATGTTTAATTTATGCCTTTGGACACTTTATGAGTGGTTTTATATATTTTTTCTTATACTAGGGTTATTTTGGTTAAAAGACAAAGCATGGACTATTCTATAATTTTCTAAAAGCTCTTGAGATTATATTGGGGGGGAAATAAATAAAATAAAACAAAACTTCTTTGTTTCTTCTTCTTCGTGAAGAATTGAAGACTTGTTCCATGCAATTTGGAATGAAGATCGGTGCGATGCCTAACTTCAATCATGGGAGTGCAAGGCTTCCAGTTATCCACCTTTGAATCTTCCTTCTTTGTTCGCAGTGTTTTATTGAAATTTCTTATGTTCTTCACCCCAAACCATCCAACACCTTCCTTCCTTCTTCATTAGCCTCACTATCAAAACCCTATGGTTACGGACCAAACCCAAGCCAACCAGACCCTACACGTGTGACTGTACAGCCACACCATGCAAGCCCCACGGCTAGTCCATACGGCCCACTTTTCCTTCCCCCTTGCATCTTTGATCCTTCCTTTCAAACCTCATCATCCCTTGTCCAAAACCCTAACCGTAACCCTGAAATCTCAAAGCTCCCAATTTCCCCCAAATTCCCAAACCCTAGATCTCCAAATCCTTCAATTAACCTAAAATCCCTAATTTCCCTACATCCAAAACCCTAATTCTCATCTCATAATACCTAAATCCTTTAATCCTTTCATCAATTCCCCAATTTAGTCCTAATTTCACCCTTTTCCCCAAACTTACCTAACCCTAGCTTCACCCACACTCAAATCTAGTAAACCCTAGGTAGTATTAGACCTTCCCTTTTACAATAGACCTGACCCTATGCTATTTGGATGTCTCTACATCCATTAGATCCCAGTTTTCCATGTTTAATGATCATATAGGACGATGCTTGACAATTTGGGCTAAAACTATGCATGATTTTCTTTTAGAAACTTGATATTTGTGATGATGTTAGCAAGATTTGTGTTTTTCATCAATTAATTTAATTTTGCTGATTGATCTCACTCATTATTTGATTTCATAAATTGGTCGTCCATCATTGGTGGGGTGCACCTGATGCACAAGTTGGATGACATATACAAACCTTGGTGGGAACCATGCTAAATCTTGGGCTTTCAATGTTGCGCATCACCCTCACTATTCCCCATGGTAGACCACCTAACAATTGGATCAGCCTGATTTTTTTACCAGTATCCTGCCCCATAAAATCACTTGGTAGAAATGATGCATGGCTCAGATGTCATACATTCACAACGTGGCCCATTAAAATTACCACGTGATCGTTTCCAATATACACACATGCATATAATGTTGAGAAGGTACTTTAATCATTTTGCTCTAAGATTTCATACATTTAATTCATATTGGAGTTGAAGATATTTCAGTCCGTCCATAGAAGCAATTGGCATTAATAATAAACACCTTTATGCAATAATAAAACTTTACTCAGTCAGCATACGAATCAAAGTTCTCAAAATTCAGAAATATTGTCTAACCAACTAGGCCTCCACTTAGAAGATGAGATGTCTAGCTCACAATTAATTACTAAGCCAACAACCTTTCTAGAATACTTTCTACTGCGACAATAGGCACCAAAGAAAAACAAACCAGCACATTTGTAAACAGATTACTTAGCCAAAAAACAAAAAAGAAAGAAAAACAAAAAGAAAACAGAGATTAGAATAGAAGAATGATGCAGCATAAAAATTAAACATAACTAGGTAGAGTCACTCTACCAAATGAAGAAGAATTTGGTAGAAGAAGAAGAAACACTCTCCACTCACTATTCAAAATATTCATCAACTGTTTTATAACATAGCCATCAAGCTCTATATATAGGCAAAAAAAATAAAATAAAATAAAATAAAAGATCTAAAGAGATCTTACACATGTTTACCTTACTATTTTTAGAATACCTATGACATAATAAAATCCATAAAGGATATGACACGTGGACTTTTACCAAAACAGGAAATAGACAACTATTCAAAAGATTCTACATCTAAGAGGAAAATAAGAAGACTCTAAACTAGAAAATTCCCAAAATATTTTGTTAAGTCCAAGACACATGTGTTCCATCAACATCATCTAATTGTATTAATAGACCACACAAACCAATCGGACAATTGAATCGGGTCCATATATGAGCAAAACCTGGATCTGGTCCACATCTGTGATTTGATCAATTTGAGCATTTGAAATGCTCCAAATTGGTTAAATGGTCCAGATCTTTAATTAAACAGTTGGACCAGTCCATTACGTGATCAAGATCATTAGATGGGCTTGATTGGGCCTTGGGGCATAATATATATTCTGATGGCTTGATCTTTTGATTGAACAACTTGTGTGGCATAGACATCTTTTTATTACTTGTGTATAGTCTTGCATGCATCAATTCTCCCCGGCTTTGAAAGAGCTCCTCATTGAGTTGGGAACCAATATCAACCTTTGGACTTGTACTACCTCTATGACGAATCTTCTTCGTCTTCAATGGAAACTGGTGGTGCAACCCTACGCATCAGCTTGGCACAACCTTTGTTGGAGTCCAAGTAGAGAATGGTTTGATGATTGTGGTGTGAAGAAAAGAGGAGAAGGGTGAGAGAGAAGAAGAAGAAAGAGGAGAGTTTTGGGAAAGATGTTGTGTTAGGCTCAACATGCCCTAACACACAATATTTTATTATAATAGAGCATATAGTACACCGCAAGAGAAGAGGAAAATGTGCACATTAAAAAACTATACACTAACATTCTCTTTAGCTCAAGTGGAGTCCATGTGTCCGTACAACTGCTGACGTCAGCAAGGTGACGTGTCGCCTCTCAACCTATTGGATGCGGAATGCCTAGATCTATGCTCTGATACCAAGTAGAGAATGGTTTGATGATTGTAATGTGAAGAAAAGAGGAGAAGAGTGAGAGAGAAGAAACGGAAAGAGGAGAGTTTTGGGAAATATGTAGTGTTAGGCTCAACATGCCCTAACACACAATATTTTATTATAATAGAGCGTATAATACACCGCAGGAGAAGAGAAAAGTGTGTGATGTAGGACGGTCTAAACTAGAATGCATGTGTGAGCACAAAAATGATCCAATGAAATAAACTAAGCAAATCAATCGAAATACTCACATTCCACATCATAGTAAAGATAATAATAAAGGGAACATGCAATGGTTGTAGACCATCATCACAATCCTGTGGTACTGTATTCAAATCATGTGTGGATTGGATCTGGCGAGGCATGGAACCTCCCGATCTTGCATGGTTTCAATCCAACAATCAATGCAGCTTCTCTAGTACACGAAATCAAAGGATTTCTGAAATAGGGATGGCTAGAAAATCTGAGAGAGGATTGGGATCAATTCTCGGAATTGCAAGGTCAATAGCAACCAAAAAAAAAAAAAAACTACACATAGGAAGAGAAGAACAATGTTAGAGGGTTAAAAATAGAAGTTAGAAGAAGAAAAGAGATTAGGGGAAGAGAAGAACTTACCACAGAGAGAAAGGGGAAAAGAGGCACCAAGCTTTCATAAAAAAAAATAAAAAAATAAAAAAAAAAAAAACATCATCATATGGTTTAGGGTAGAAAGCACCCCATTTATAAAATTCGGATTTAAAAGAAAATTACTAAAATACCCCTATAACAAAAGTAAAAAATAAACGCACAAAACAAAGCTTTCTAAAAAAAAATCATGCGTAACAAATCAGTCTTCTAACTCATCCTACACGTGTGTCATCCTAATGTGGGGCCTTCAATTAATCCAAGGATACGTGTAAGGTCTTCAAAATCATCCTTAGTTTTGCAATTAACCAAATCTTCAAAATCGTCATTTAGTTGAGCAATTAACCATATCTTCAAAATCATCCTCGGTTGTGCCATGAACCATTATTGAGCCATAAAGATGTATTCATCGGCCGCCTTCGTCTTTGATAAACTTTGAAGGGTTTGATGTCCGCATCAACTCCCCTCGGGTGAGAAGAACTCGGCTTCGACGAGTTAAAACTTTTGTGCGTCTCAAGAAGATCCGGATCAATCCGCTGCAGTTCCACTTTTGTAAGCCAAGTGGAATCGGATGGTGGCTTGTTCTTCCATTTGACAAAGTACCTTTGGAAGCCCCCATCTCGTGTGGAAACAATCTCCTCATCTACTATCCCTTCAATCTCTTCCTTACGGTCAATTGATGGTGGAAGGGGTGGAGTGGGTTGAGAAGCAAAGTCGGAAAGTGGCCAAGGGTGAGAAGAAGAAACAAGGAAGGGTTAGGACAGAGGACTAGATCTTCCACATTGATCGTCGGATTTATTCCCATTTCAGGAGGAAGGTCTACCTTGTACGCATTAGACCCAATTTTACGCAATACTTTGAATGGTCCAGTGTCGCAAGCTTGTAATTTCTTAACATAACCCGGAAGAAACCGCTCTAGTTTAATCCTAACCATTACATAATCCCCTTCATTAAATTATGTCCACCTACGATGTTGGTCAATTGAACATTTATGATTATCATTACTCACATTTATTCGCTGTCTAACATGTGCATGCAAATCATGAATGTGTCATGCAAATGCATCGGCTGACTCAGAAGATCTTTGGGTAACTGACATGGGTAACAAGTGTATGGGCATCCGAGGTTTGTACCTACAAACAATTTCAAATGGACTCAACCCTGTAGATCTATTGACTAAACTGTTGTAGGCGAACTCGGCTATAGGTAGAATCAAATCCCAAGTTTTCACATGTTCACCCACTAAGCATCCTAAGAGATTTCCAAGGCTATGATTAACCACCTCAGTTGGCCATCAGTTTAGGGGTGGTATGCAGTAGAAAATTGTAAACGTGTTCCCATCATGTGTCATAGTGTCTTCCAAAAATAGCTGGTAAATCTGACATCACAGTCAGACACTATGGTCTTAGGTAGACCATGGAGTCAGACCATACCATCGAAAAAGACCTTAGCAATATTAGACGCATCCGAAGTTTTAGAACATGGGATGAAATGCACCATCTTAGAGAAGCGGTCCACAACAACAAAAATGGAATCGTGCTAAAACTCCTAATGAACCGACGATAGAATGTGGCTAAGCCATGGAAGCTTCGCACTTCATGGATGTTCCTCGGTTCAGGCCAATCAACTATGGCCTTGACTTTCTCTGGGTCTGCACGCATCCCTTCTGTTGACATTATAAACCCTAAGAACACAACCTAACTAGACATGAACGAACATTTTTTAAGGTTAGCATATAATTTCTCCGCCCAAAGGACGCTACAGACCAACTTCGAATGTTCAAGGTATGATTCTCTAGTGGTGTTATAGATCAAGATATCGTCAAAGTACACCATTAAGAATTTTCCCATGAACGGTCTCAAGACCTAGGTCATCACCCGCATGAAAGTGTTGGGTGCGTTAGTCAAGCCAAAAGGCATGACCAACCACTCATATAGCCCATCCTTTGTCTTGAAGGTTATCTTCCATTCATCACCGGGGCGTATACGGATTTGGTGATACCACTCTTGAGATCCATTTTGAAGAAAATGGTGGATTTACTCATCATGTCTAACATGTCATCAAGCCTAGGTATGGGAAACCTATACTTGACCGTGATTTTGTTGATGGCTCTACTGTCCATACACATGCACCAAGTGTCGTCTTTCCTAGGTGTCAGTAAAGCGGGTACGACAATCGAGCTTATGCTCTCATGGATGAAACCTTTTCGCAGGAACTCATCTACTTGTTTCTTCAACTCTACATGTTCTGCAGGGTTCATCCTATAGTGAGGAAGGTTTGGTAGAGTCAACCCAGGGACAAGATCAATGGCATGTTGGATGTCCCTCATGGGTGGCAACTCATCCGACAAATCCTCAGGGAACACATTTCTATACTCTTCTAAGACCGGGGCTACCTCGTGGGGTAACCCTACTAGTACCTCTAGTGTAGCCTCTCTAGACACTAAGGCATACACCGTAGAATCCTCCTCAGTCTCTCTTTCAAACTCTTTAGTTGTGATGATGTGGAGAGACTTGGGTGTAGATTTCCTCACTTCTTTAGGCTCACTAGCCTTCTCACCTTTCTTCTGTGCAGTGTTTTGTGGTGGCATAGGATTAATTTTGATCTTCTTGCTGTTATGCATGAAATTACACGCATTAGAACAGTCGTAGATCGTGACGTCATTATCGAATAACCACGGTCTGCCTAGGATGATGTGACCTACATCCATGGGCAACACATTACACCACAAGGACTCCTTATAAGACCCAAACTCGATGGGTACAAGACATTGATGGGTGACAGGAATGGAAGTCCTGTCTACCCATGAGACTTTGTACAGGTCAGGATGAGGGATGGCCTTTAACTTTAGACGGCCTAAAGTGCTAGTGGAAATTACATTCTGGCAACTCCCACTGTCCACCATCACCTTACAATTTTTCTCGCCAAACTTGGCGACCATGTAGAAGATAGTGTTGTGACGCCAGTCAACACTACTTCTAGCCTGGGCTAGCACACACCCGACAACTGCTAGTGTGGCATCATCACCCACCTCATCTTCACCACTCAATGATCCTACGGGCCGATATTCTTCGACTTCAAAGTTACCCTAATCATACTCGTTATCCTAGGAATCGCCTATAACCAAGGTTTTTCCTTTGCGCTTAGTGAGACATTGAGTTGCAAAATGTCCAATATTTCCACATTCATAACATCGCACATTCTGTCCTCCACTTGGACCAGCACTAAGGAGTAAGGACGCCTTTTCCCTTGTCATCCCTAGGCCTCGGCGGAACATTCATCTGCGCCTTGAGTTGATTACCAATGTTGGGCCTAGTTCACTGAGAACCAGTCCTAACATTAGAGTCTCGGGAATCACACCGTCTTGTGACAGGAGTCTTTAGATACTGCTCTAATTCCTGCACCACTTGGTACATATCGTCCAAATCTGTCACGGGACGAGCCCAAAGCTCACGCTAAAGATCCGATCGAAGGCCTGTCTTGAAACGCGTGAGCGTTACTAGAGGATCTTCCTCAGTCACACCGCATCATAAATTCCTCAGATTTTACGATGTATTTCGTGACAGGCATGGATCCTTGGCGTAAAGATTGTCATTGTTCCAGGAGTTTCTGGCGATAAGAGAGAGGAAGGTACTTCTCTCTTAGCATAGTTTTCATCTCGCTCCATTGGGTAACGGGAGCTCCTTCCACCCGTTCAATCCTACACTCATTATTGGTCCAATACATCTTCGCTTGCCCTACAAGCTTCATTTTGGCAAACCGCACTTATCGGTTCTCTGACATCTCATGCCACTCAAAATAGTGGTCCATGTCAGCTAACCAATCAAGGAATGCCTTGGGGTCAAAGCGAAAGCTTAGGGCATCAATCCTGACATTCTTCATGGCCCTCTCGTCAAGATCAAAGCGGTCCTGATATGCCCGTTCTCTACCCACATGCCCGCCATTGGTGGGGGTTTGTCTTGGGGCTGGCCCCTCACCAACATCACCTACTTGCGACTGCGCATCTCCCCCAACAGTGGGGTTCTCCCTTTGGAATGCTTCTAATCGCTCAAGTCTAGCCTCGGTGATGGTCAGTTTTTGTTTGATATTTTTGTTGGATGTTTCTATGGCAGTTATCTTTTGAAGTAATTAAGCGAGGTGGACGCTTAATTGCTCGTTAGTCATGATGGGGTGTTGGCCAAAACACTCACCACTTCTAGTGAGCATACACCAAAAACTCGAACTCGACTTTCCTAAACTCGACTCTTAAGGTTTGAACAGACCTCAATATGGATGTATGATCCTATTTCTATATGATATATGAATGCCGCAGATTTTCAGATTTAACGAGAATGAAAACACAAATCTGGACATTCAAATTTATATCTCACTGGACTATGAATCTGAAAAATCAGGTTCGCAATTTCTGTGGAATGTAGATCTGGAATTATCTAGACAATCCAAGATGAGAAAACGGATGATCCTAAGTTCAGATAACTCGATCTAACAAAAACCATGCAAAACCTAAAGCTTTGATACCAAATTTGATGCAGGACGGTCTAAACTAGAATGCATGTGTGAGCACAAAAATGATCCAACGAAATAAACTAAGCAAATCAACTGAAATACTCACATTCCACATCATAGTAAAGATAATAATAAAGGGAACATGCAATGGTTGCAGACCATCATCACAATCTTGCGGTACTGTATTCAAATCATGAGTGGATTGGATCCGACGAGGGATGGGACCTCCCGATCTTGCATGGTTTCAATCCAACAATCAATGCAACTTCTCTAGTACAGGAAATCAAAGGATTTCTGAAATAGAGACAGCTAGAAAATTTGAGAGAGGGTTGGGATCAATTCTCAGAATTTCAGGGTTAATACCAACCAAAAAAAAAAAAAGACTAGGCATAGGAAGAGAAGAAGAAGGTTGGAGGGCTAGAAATAGAAGTTAGAAGAAGAGGAGATTAGGAGAAGAGAAGAACTTACCACAGAGAGAAAAGGGAAATGAGGCACCAAGCTTTCATAAAAAAACATCATCATATGGTTTAAGGTAGAAAGCACCCTATTTATAAAATTCAAATTTAAAAGAAAATAACTAAAATACCCTATAACAAAAGTACAAAAATAAACGCGCAAAACAAAGCTTTCTAAAAAAAAATTAAAAAAAGAAAATCATGCGTAACAGATCAGTCTTCTAACTCATCCTACACGTGTGCCCTCTTAATGTGGGGCCTTTTTAAATTTTACAGTCTTCAAAATCATCTTTAGTTTTGCAATTAACCAAATTTTCAAAATCATCATTTAGTTGTGCAATTAACCATATCTTCAAAATCATCCTCGGTTGTGCCATGAACCATCATCGAGCCATAAAGATGTATTTGTCGACTGCCTTCATCTTTGATAAACTTTGAAGGGTCTTGATGTCCGCATCAGTGTGCACATTAAAAAACTATACACTAACATTCTCTATAGTCCATTGTACACGATGTCTCTTTCACTTGCACTTTTGTGGAAGCCAACTCTCATGTCGTAACTTCAAAGTTTTTTGTGGATCCTGAAACATTTGCCCCGTTTTTGTGCCGCAATCATCATTTGCAAAGGTGCTTCAATTTGAGTTTTGAGACCTATTTGCATGTCTATCAAAGTGACTGCCACCGTCAATGGATCCATCGATTAATCCACTGATGAATTCAAGTGTAGATCCAACGTTAATGCATCGATCACTTCAAATGTCGACTTTTCCTTCGACTCAGTGAACCTCTTTGTCACTTCATCTATCAATCCATATAATCCTTCAATAGATCTATTTATGGATCCATCGATCAATCAAATGGTGGACTTCTCATAGATGACAACACTTTCAAACATGACTCTTGTTAGATCGTCGGATATAAGAAATTGAGATCCAACATGATCTTCCTTCGATGGGTATGATCAAAATTGTTTTGGAGCCACTCACTAATTTTTACCGTATCTTCTTTGATTTCTATGATCATCTAAAGTACCTTCTCGCATGTTTCAAATAACACCTCTACCTTTTTTCTTCATCTCATCCTTCTTTGATTCCCCATGTGACTCTACACTACAAGTCAGCATCTCTAAATAACCAACATATATGCGTGTAGCAAGAAGAGGGATATCAATATGGCTCGTCATTGAAGTCACAAGATGATGAATAGGGATTGGAATTATAGGATGGGCAATGATGATAATTAGCGTAACTTAGGAATCATATAGAGGACGAGGGCATTCATAATAGGGTTGGAGTGGGAACGTGAATAATCTTAAGAAGCGTGCAAATATTCACTTCTCGATGACATCACCATGTTGATGAATGGGTTGGCTCAAAACAGGCTATGGGCTGAAATTTTTAAGAACAAAATTGGGGGGGAAAAAAGGAACAAATCCCAAGGAAAGACTTGGTTTGATACCAAAATGATGCAACAGAAAAAATAAACGATAACTGGGTAGAATCACTCTACCAAATTAACAATTTCCATCGCCAGAAAAGAAGAAGAAACACTCTTCATTCACTACTCAAAACATTCATCAACTGTTCAATTACATAGTGCTTCAAGGTCCTTATATAAGCCTTATATAAGCCAAAATAAATTATTAATTAATTTTTATTTTTTTTTGAAAAAAGATCTATAAGAGATGTTACACATATCTAGACTTCATTATTTTAAAACTACCTATGACATAATAAAAACCATAATGGATTTGACACTTGGAGTTTCGATATCAAACTTCTTACAATACACAGAACCCCCCCAACTCCCCCCCCCCCCCCCCCCCCCAAAAAAAAAAAAAAAAAAAAAACTTTAATGAAAATCCCACCAACTATTAGATAGATTTGAAATCAAATCAGTCTAATTGATTCAAATCAATCTAATCTACCTAAGATGGTAAAAGCCTAACAATAGTATAAATAAATCTAGAAAATCATCTTCCAAATCTTCAATCACATCTTCAAATTAACCCTTATATCTTCAATTACATCTCCCCATATCTTCAATCACATCTTTAAATCAGCCTCCATATTTTCCACAAATGGTAAATTGCAAATCTTGATATTTAGGCCCTAGATTTATAGATAAACAGTCCAAAATCAACACATGTTGAGCCCTGTAGTAGGTCATGGGCCAGCATCAGTAGACAACTATTCAAAAGATTCTACATCTAAGAGGGAACTAAGAAAATTCTAAATGAGGAAATACCCTAATATCCCATTAAATACAAGCCACATGTATGTTCCATCAACACCGTCTGATCATATTAATAGACCACACAAATCAATCAAACCATTGAATCAGATCCATAAACCATCCGACCATGGATCTGGTCCACATGTGATCTAATCAATTGAGCATTTGAAATGCTCCAGATTAGTTAAATATCCAATCTTTAATCTAGATAGTTGGATCGGTCCAATACATGATCAGGATCACTTGATGGCCTTGATCGGGGCGTGATATATGTTTTGATGGCTTGATTTCGATTGAACAACTTGTGTGGCCTAGACATCTTTTTATTATTTGTGTGTGGTCTTAGATGCATCAAAGAATTACCGATAAAATATGATAGAAAACCTGTAAATGGAATAATTAATACAAATCAACTATAGGAATGGAGTTTATTGCATACAATTGCAACACAAAATCAAGAAAGTAAATTTTGCCTATAATATGCTTCTCAAACTTCTGAATATGAGCTGGTGATATTGTTGACCGGACCAAGACGACTGCATCTTTGGGCAAACCTGCATAACCATATATCAAAACAATAATTTAAAAAATTAATAAATTAGAGATGGGATCCATGTAACAACCAAAGTAGCATGCAAAACACATTGTACCAACCTTTCACAACACCCTCATTCCCAGAGAATATATTGTTTAATTGGTCTGCAGAAGAGATGAATACTATCACACTTGCAGCATCTGCACCAACAAACATGAGTACATTAGCATCTGCACCAACAAACATGATTCTAGATTCTACAAATAAAAGAAGTTTATCCACAAGGCAATGGATTAGCATACAATAAGAGAAGGAACCTAAAGATCATAGGTAATACATGAATCGAAACATGCATAACTACTGTTTTTTACAATGAACTCTTTTACTAAGCAATTTCAGAGTATTAAACCCTCTTCCCCACCTATACATTTTTCAAGTAATTTATAAAAAACTTGTGAGTCCCAGCAAAGTGGGAGTGATCATAAAATTTCATTTAGAAATAATGGTATCTCCGTATTACAAGTGGAAAATACAATGCTTGACTGACCTAGAAGGCACTCCAAGCTCCTTGTTGCACCAACAACCTTACAACAGTGTTCAAAATATTGAAATATCAGCTGATATCCTGGTTTAGCCACGTCAGGTATGATACATTCCTAGATACACTTTTTACAAGATATCAATAGTAGTATATCACAATATCTATGATATTCCCGGTATTTACCACAATATGTTCGATATTTCCTGCTATATCTATGATATTTCCTGAGACCATGCCCCCCATGAACAGATTTCAATCCTTCATTCTATAGAAGATTGTCATCCTTTTGTTTCTAGTTGAATAAATTAGAAGTGTCCTGGCAAGAGTGGTGAATCTACAATTGGTATGTATACCTTTCCCCTCAATTCAAGTTCAAAACCCCATACATTAAAAAAGAAGTAGTAGTAGTTCTAATGAGGACATCGTGCACACGCACGCCCACACACTACCACCCCTACGCACGTACGTACGCAGAAGGAGGACCCCGCCATCGATCTGGCTCGATGACGACGTCCAGGGAGGACCTCCTAACTAGAAGACAAGTTTTGGTTCAGAAAAGTGGGTCCGATAGTCAAGAAAAGCCCATCATGGGATTGATTTCATATTTTAGGTTTTGCTTATTGTTATTATTTAGAACATCATGAACGCTTTAGATTTCTTTGTTTGGTTTTTATTTTAATTTACTTCATCACCAAGTAATAGGTTGCGCACATGGTGCGAGTTTTTGGGGTATAGGGTTTCCCTATAAATAGGCACCCATTGTAGTTATTTTCATTCATTTAAGTTTAATAAAAAAGTTCCTGCTTTATTTTTCTGCTCTCTTCATGAGTTGTGGAAGAATTCAAAAGTGGGTGTGAAGCCCTCCCTTTTCAAAGGGCTAACTACCGTGGTGCGAAGCCACATCGATCCCGATCCACCCCCATCCTCCATCATCTCTTTTTTTTTCATCTTCCACCACCATCCATACTTTGAATTCGTCCTTTGTTGCATCAATTTTCTTCATTATAGCAGGTTTTCAGATTTCGGCCCGCGGGAGGGCTGAAACTTCGGCGGAGCACCACGCACAAGCCGTAGCTCGAATCGACCCGAAACTTTGGGGTTTTGGAGCATTCCCGTGGCCGACCAGGGCCAAGGAGAGTTTTTCCGCAAACGACGCCGCCTTGCACGTGCGGCTGGGTACCTGCGCACGTGCGAGCGGCCTAGGCCCGCTGTCCATACGCGGGATCGTCTTTTGGCTCAAGTTTTTATCCTCTTTATTCCTCTCATAGCCGTTTTTTATGAATCCTAGCCCTATATTACGTTTTCCCTAAGTTATTTGTCAATTTTCTCACCCTAGGGTTCCTTGAATTGAGATTGAAGAATCCCTTAGATTAGGGACTGATTCCTATGCATGTGTGGTTGATTTTTACTTCCCTTTGAGCATCGTTTGACTTATAATTTTTATTGGCCCAGTCCTAGCCTGTGTAGGCCTGGACCCGCATAGATTCCCCTTTAATTGAATGTTTGGATTTTCATGTGGGATGTGGAATTTGTGTGATTGTTTCTGAATTAGTATGATCTAAGCCTGAAATCTTGCATATCATATTTAAATTCATGTCCCGCATCAAGTTCAATCCCTCTCTTTGGTACATCACAAGGCAAAAATGTGATTGATAAAGAAAAATAATTATGAGCTAACCAATCATACTACAACCTATTTGGAATTTTGAATGCGAAAAAAGGAACATGAGACTGATATTTCCTTTCAACAAACCATTCTCTTGGGGTGATCTGAACTCATTTTGGACATAATTGCAACACTTATGCCCAAGAGGGCATAGTTTCATTCCCAAAATGATAATTAAAAAACTATTACTCATTTTTTTTTTCTCTTTTTTGGTATTTTTTTTAGTTGTTAGTGTGAAATCATGTGTCTTTTAACATCTCCAGAAGTTCCATTGAAAAATTATACCATTTTCCTAAAGTTCCCCTACGACTGCAAAACTTTAAGCAGTATCTGCGATATTCCCAAAGCAAAGTGCAATATTTCCCATTCTCGAGATTGTGATATCATGTGCAATATCAAACATGGTCGTACTGATGAACCTGCATGTGTGTGATCTGGGTCATTCATCTGATGGACCCTAACATAATAGGTCACTCCCAAGATCACCTTTATCAAAAGATTCTTACCCATGAGATGGTGTATCATTTCTTGAGCATCAGCTAAACCATCATTCATCCCAACAACTAGACAAGGCTGACAGATGGAGGAGATTTTGGAGGCACTGCATATACATAACGTGCCCCACCAGATGAACAGTCTGGATCACAGAAGAATGTGCCTCACCTACACCATTTCTTGCAGAAACAAGAAATGCCTATTTATCTTGTCGAGGTACATAATTATTATATTCATTAGGAAACATTTGGGCATTCCCAGATACAGCAGGCACACAGACAGGATGCATTGCATTTCAGTCAGGATGCATTGCATTTCAGTTCTAAACTGAAATGCAATGCATATTGATTTGGGGCATGAAAGCAGAAAATCCAATCACACATAATGCAGTTCTGTTTTCCAAGCTGTGCCAAAATGTGCTGCCTATTCAGCCTGCAATTTGTGGTACATCCAAACCCACCCTATTTTGATTCAAGTCCAACTTACAATGAATCAGAATCCAGTACTAATAATTTGCTCTGAATAAAGATTCAGTAAACCAAACGTTGGACATTTTACTCTCTTGCAGTGTCAGAAATATCATTCTTGCACATTGTCTCTGACCTTTGCACAATATGATATATTGACTGATTCTATCACTACATTGGATGCTTGGCTCGATAAATCTGCCATTGCCTTTTTCTAGTTTTTCAAGATTTTTTATTTTTATTTTTTAAGATATTAAGATCTGAAAAAATAATAATAATAAATAAAAATAAAAATCGGATCATTAAAATTTATCTAAATGATTATATTCAAATTATTTTCACCAATAAAACAGGATTTACTGGGTGATATGATTCTCGAGGTTATAAATAGTGATAAATGGGTGAAACCTGAAAGTCTCAGCTGCCAGCAAACTTGGGCTAGATTATCATGTGCCCTCTCCACCATCTGTTAAACTACAATTCATCCACCATGAAAATGGTGGATGAATGTCGCATACATGTACCTCAATCCAGACCAATGGAAATGTGGGTCGCACAATGCATCAAGCAAAATACAAAAAGGCACACCAATCAAAACCATCCTAACCTTCCAGTTGGTAGACATAAGATAGACAGTTGATATTTTTATGGTTGAAAATTGTGGGGCCCACAATGGATCAAGAAAAACCCAGAAAGTACACCAATCCAAACCATCCTAACCATCCAATTGGGGGACGTAAGATAGACGGTTGATATTTTTACAGTTAAAAATGAAAATGGTAAATGATCCAGAAAGGGAATTCAGTTCGTTAAGTCCATCAGAATGCATACCTCAATCCAGACCAATGAAAATGTGGGGCCCACAATGGATCAAGCAAAACCAAGAAAGTACACCAATCTAAACCATCCAATTGGGGGGACGTAAGATAGACGGTTGATATTTTTACGGTTGAAAATGAAAATGGTAAACGACCCAGAAAGGGAATTCAGTTCATTAATAAGTCCATCAGAATGCATACCTCAATCCAGACCAATGAAAATGTGGGGCCCACAACGGATCAAGCAAAACCCGGAAAGTAAACCAGTCTCCATCAGACTTCATACCTCAATCCAGACCAATGAATATGTGGGGCCCACAGCGGATCAAGTAAAACCCAAAAAGTACACCAATCCAAACCATCCAAACTATCCAATTGGTGAACACAAGATCAATGGTCGGTCAATATTTTTATGGTTGAAAATGAAAACGGTAAAAAGCAATCCAAAAGGGTAATTCAATTAGTTAAGTCCATTGGAATGGCACGACTACATCCAAGATAGCACCTGCAACTAGACGAGCTGGATTGGCATACAAGTCCGCTGACAATTCAACACCGAACATCCAGCCCGCAACGCGATTTTCCCAAATCAATTCAATTATGTACATCCAAACGCGACACCAAAAACCATAATTATAAAAAAATAATAATAATAAATAAATAAGTAAAAAGACAATGTTAACCTCTCCCAGCCTCCATAGGACTTGAGCACTTTGATCCACCCAGCTTGACAAAACCATCCATAACAGCCTCGGACTCCTGCAGACAGAAAATTCGATTTATAATTTTTTTTTTTTTTTTTTTTAAATGGCTCTTCGAAGGACTCTAATAAAGGAAGTTTGAAAGGGAAAAAAAAAAACAGAGGATTGAAAGTCAAAAACCTCGAAAGCCTGGACTCTGAATCCTGCTTGAATGAAGAGAGAGGCCATTTCTAAGCTCAGATCATCTAAGCCTACGAATCCGACGACACTTTCAGACGACGCCATTGCAGCAGAGAGAGAGAGACAGAGAAGGGAGAGTTCTTGCAAATGCTCTGAAATGAGGGGGGAATTTAAATAAGGAGAAAAACACGCGATGGATGTTTTTTTCTTGAGAAAAACTTTGATACTCTGTCAGAGAGTGATGGCTGATAAGCAGGCATTTAAAATTGCACACGTGGAACCTAAGTAGTCAGATTAAATTGCCCAAATTATGGTTACATTGTAGATGTATTTGATCATCTGACTATCGGATTGGTGGACATCGATTCGACGGTCCAAATGAAATATATCCAATGGTACTATTTTCATAGGAAGTTTCCACGAATCAGAGGTTTGGATCATTCAACCAATCTGAGCTCGTCCTGTGACGTGGCTACTGTCATTGGATTTATTCAACCAATCTTTTATTTGAATTAACATATTCCACACGTGTGCAATTTCTGAATGCCTGCGTATCAAGCTTCATACGAAGCTGAGTATCATATAACCCTCCTTTTGTTCAGAAAAAGGGACGCGTATTGCGTCGTGGCCCCAGACCACGTAGTTACGTGGTGTCGTGGGCTCTGTAGAGCCCACCATCATGTCTGATTTTTTTAATCTAATCTATCATTGTTTGACGCAATGGTTATAAGAAGCCCGCTGGAATATATACTTTGGCTTGGCCGAAAATGATGAAAATCGAAGTCTCGGATGGGCAACAAGCACAAGAACGTTACTAGCAATGTTTTTTAATTGTTGATTTACATGGACAATGTTTGTATGGTGTTGTTGATCATCATATTAAAGTTATTATAGTGATGCGATTGATAAGGGCTTGTTTGGGAGTGTGGATTTGAAACCCCCTCGATTTGGAACCCTTGAATTTGAAATCCTCTTGTTGTGTTTGGCACTTGGATTGAGAATCAACTTTAATCTAAAAGTAGTTATTCATATTATATTTGCTGAGGTTTGAATTTAATTACTAAATCAATTTTAATATCTCTAATTAGTGAACTTGTGTACTTTTTGACAGAATGGTTGTAATAAGCCTGCTGAAATATATACTTAGCCAAAAAATGATGAAATTTCAAGTCTCGGATGAGCTACAGGCACAAGATCACGTCCAAGTGACTAATCAACAAATTTTAACCATTGATTTACATGGACAATGTTTGGACGGCCATTATCATTGTATTAAAATAATTATAGTGATGTAATTGATAATCTAATTATTTTAAGATATCATTAATGGGTCATGTGTCCAATAAATTAATAGTATAGTGATACACATGTTACACATACAACTATAGGAATGATTTTAGATGTAATCCAAGGTCTCACCTTAGATTTCAAACCCACTCGTATAGGGGATTTGAAATCCCCTCAAATCCCCCCAAATCCATGGTGCAAAACAACCCCTAAATATTTTGGAATATCATTAGTGGGTCATGTGTCTAATAGATTAATAGTCTAGTGACACACATGTTACACATGCAACTCTTGAAAAGATTTTAGATGTAATCCAAGCTTTCACCATGGATTTCAAACCCCCTGTTTGAGGGGATTTGAAATCCCCTGGATTTAAAACCCCTAACTTGCTTTATGATGACAAACAACGAGGGGATTTGAAACCCCCTAAAACTCCCTCAAGTCCCCCCGAATCCATGGTGCCAAATGACCCTAAAGTGTATAACACCCATTGTTACGAATTTCTTGGGAGGCACAGAATTTTGGATCAAGCTGATATTTAGTTTTCCCTTCATCAGGGTCGATGTGATCTAATGAGCGGGTTGGACGACAAATAAACATCATGGTGAACCTTAAGAAGGTTTCAATATACTTCCTGTAGTGTCCCCCATGTGAACCTTTGATCTACCTTAATTTTTTCTTAAAATGATATTTTTTTTAAAATGGATGAATTATGTGAATAAAACCCATACATGGCAATGGACGTGACAAAAGAGGTAATACCAATCTTGTAACATCTCGAATTTTTCCCAACTTGGCAATGGACGCCCTTGGATGTAGAACGGCCCTAGGACCTTATTCTGTTGTAATTAGGGCGTAATTTAGTTAAGTATTAACAGCTTGGATCACTTTATATATAAACGACAAAGGCCCAAGTACCACCTCAGGCAGAAAATCAAATAGGACAAAATCCTTTAGAAATTAGACAAGGATTAACTAGTGGTAAACTAGATTACATACGAAATCCGCACTAATCACTTTAAATACAATCTGTAAGACCCAAAACTTGTAGAATCATTGACGCTACATTACCCAAAAATCTAGGATCAATCTCATTACCCGGCTGCTCTCGGGAGCATCACGAAACTCCGTATCGGATCTGGACCGCACATCGAAAGTCCGATTAACGCGAAGTTAAGCGTTTAGGACCACCTTGCTGGACTTGACAACCATCTCGGAAATCAAATCCAGATAGTGTTCCGGGGCTATTCGCTTGAGCCCGAAGCGAGGAGTGTGAGAAAATGTGGTTTTCTTTAGAAATTAAATCTCATTTAAGTAATCTGAGACTTGTCACTTGCGGGTCTGATATAAGCAATCAGACCGTCAGAATCTGACCCAAATACACCTTCGGATCAGGAAAAATTTCATATACATGGCAGTATACTTGTAACCCTGATTGAGTTGCGGTGACCGCTGAACTGAAACTGGTCCGCCACGTGTGATCTGGAAATCCGACTGGAATGAAAACTTAACTCGACCTAGATCCAAGGTCAGTGAACTTAAGTCCGACCTTTGGCTCAAGGGGGGCTCCAGAAGTGCTCCGTTGAGACGAAACAAACCTACTTTGGCTATAACCTAAGTATACCTTGGCCCTGGGTCTAATTTGGTCAGTTTTTAGCCTATATAAAGACTTTAAACCCTCACTCTCTCATTCCATACGAATTTGAGAAAACCTAGGAGAGAGAAGAGAGAAAAGAGAGAGAAAGTGTGAGGGATTGCTGGAGTCTCTTCCTGGGATTCAAACCCACGTATCTACGTGCCTAACCATCGCTACCAGATCGTTATTCCGATGATTCTGACTTCGTTCTTATGTAAGAAAACCTAACCCTAATCTGTTCTAGGGTTTCAATTGTTATAACTAGCGGAATAGCTAACTTAACTCGTGCTATAGGTTGTCATATCAACGTTGGCGAAGGCTTAGAGTTTCTAGTGAATCCATTACGTTTCTACGGCATAAGGTGAGGACTTTAAACGTATAGGTTATGGTTTTCAAGGCTTTCAATGTCAGTTAATGATATATTACTGACGTAGATGCTATTGCACATGTACAAAGTGCTGTTCGTTTCGTTTTTGGCTTATACGTTAACTATATTGAATATATTGTATTCCTCGTATTTGTAGAAAATACCGTATACGTATGAAATATAGATTTGTGTCTAACATGATTATCTGTCGTGACTATATGCTTGTAGGTATGCGACAACTCCCTAGCGAAAGGACTTGCCCTAAATCACGCCACTGCCAATATACGCTATATATGTTAAAATGTGTAGCCCAAGTGTTTGTGAAAATGTTCAAATGAATATGGAACGTGGATTCATGCTTGCAATGATTATCCGCCGTGGGTGCACGCGTGTTATACATGGGGCAGCTCCCTAGTGAAAGAATTTGGCCTAATACCTATGTGATCAACATACGTCATGTATGTTGATGTATGTAGTCTAAAGTGTTTGTTGGAATGTCTGAATGAGTAGTAGTTAGTAAATTGTAATGTATGAGGGTGTTGAGATATGATTCTTAACTCCTTTAACTATGTGTATGTTTTCCTCCATGTACCGTCTATTATAATGTCTGTTTCTCTATGCAATGCATGTATTTAAATCCATGTTTAAATTGTATTCCATAAAATCCGTTATGGGTGATGGGGGAGTGGTGTAACGATTCCGTGCAACAGCCCTGACAGCCCTAAACGGACAATATTAGACTTTGATTGTGTGATTTGAAATCTTTATTTATTATTGCTTTAACTATCTATACTTGAATGTGATTGGGGCTATTGTATAGTCCAGGCAATCGGTAACAGACCTTGAGTTCGTGGCTGAGATTCATTCACCACGAAGGACGTGTTTGACGAACCCGAGCCGTACGTCGGTTGTCGACAGTGGTTAGGCCACACGGAGTGCTTACATACTTCATGTCGATCAACTTGATATGCGTTCGTGCTAGTCGAGCTCGTCAAGTAACCCGATTGGCCATTGTATGCTCACCATGTTTGGACGTTACTGCTTGAACCTAAGGTACCAAACTCACCAGTGGAATCCCGTTAACCTTGGTACCTCGATCCGTTAAGACTCATGAGCCGGACATGGTGGTATGGGACACTGTGGTCGAACTGTCGACCTACGCTGGGGCGACGTGCCTCCCCATAGTGACCAGTGAGCAACCCAGACTCGTGAGCCGAATACGGTGGTATGGGACACTGTATTCGAGCTGTCGACCTACACTGTTTTGATGGGTGATGAGGGAGCGGTGCAACGAGTGCGTGTAACAGCCCTGACAGCCCTAACCGTGCCCAGTGTAGTGACCTCGAGCATACTCTGAATTTGCGGTGAGGTGACGAGTCTTCCCGTAGTAACAGAGTATAAACTAGGCCTGTATTGATAAGGTAATGGGGGAGCGGTGCAACGAGTGCGTGTAACAGCCCTGACAGCCCTTTACAACGACCTAGAACTGCATCATCGTATGAGATTACCTAGGACTGACGACCCTAGAATGGATCATTGTTGGGAATGATATAAGAGAGTGTAACGACTTGAAAAATTTCGTGCAATGGCTCGAGTATCACCTCAGGCAGAAATCACTTAGGATCAAATCCTTTAGAAATTAGACAAAGTTAACTAAGTGTTAAACTAGATTAGCCATGAAATCTGCTTGAATCACTTTAAATACGATCTACAAGACCCAAAACTTATAGAATCATTAACGTTAGGTTACCCTAAAATCTAGGATTAATCTCATTACCCAGCTGCTCTCGGGAGCACATTGAAACTCCGTATCAGATCTGGACCACACATCGAAAGTCTGAATAATACGAGGTTATAGAATTAGGACCGCCTTGCTGGGCTTGATAACCATCTCGGAGATCAAATCCAGATAGTGTCTCACGGTTATTCGCTTGAGCCCAAAGCGAAGAGTGTGAGAAAACCTGGTTTTCTTTAGAAATTAAATCAAATTTAAGTAATCTGAGACTTGATGTTTACGGGCCAAATATAAGCAATCAGACCGTCGGAATCTGACCCAAATACACCCTCGGATCAGGAAACATTTCTCATACATGTCTGTATACTTGTAACCGTGATCGAGTTTCTATGACCGTTGAACTGAAACTGGTCCGCCACGTGTGATCTGGAAACCCGATTGGAATGAAAACTTAACTCAACCTAGATCCATAGTCCGTGAGCTTAAGTCCAACTTTTGGCTCAAGGGGGGGCTGCAGAAGTGCTCCGTTGAGACGGAACAAACCCGTTTTAGACATAACCTAAGTATACCTTGGCCCTGAGTCTAATTGGTGAGTTCTGGGCCTATATAAGGACCTTAAACCCTCACTCTCTCATTCCATACGAATTTGAGAAAACCTAAGAGAGAAAAGAGAGAGAAAGTGTGAGAGTTGTGGGAGCATCTTCTTGATACTCTACCCTGTTATCCTACGGGCTTAATCATCCCGATCTAATCGTTATTCCAGCGATTCTGACTTCATTTCTAGGTAAGAAAACCTAACCCTAATATGTTCTAGGGTTTCTAATCGTTAATAGGGTGAAGTAACTAACCTATTTCATGGAATAGGTTGCCGTTGTGCCTTAGATAAAGCGAGGGTGAATGAACTGACTCCGTTACACATTTATCGGCGTAAGGTGCGGACTTTAGACGTATAAGTTATGGTTTTCAACGCTTTCAATATTAGATAATGATAGATTCATGATCTGAGTGTTATTGTACATGCACAAACTAATGTTCGTTTTGCGTTTCGATTGCGTATACAAATTATGGTGTATTGTGTATTCTGTATAATTGTAGAAAATACCGTATACGTACAAATTTTGAAAGTATGTTAGCCATGATTAAGCATTGTATGAACATGCTATATATATGTGTAATACTCACTCGGCGAAAGGATTCGCCCTAATACATGTTTTTGCTAGTATACGCTATGTATGTTAAAAAAGTGTATTCTAAGTGTTTGTGAAAATGTTTGTAAGAGTGAGTACTTAGATGATTGTGCTTTAGGTAAGTGTTGAGATAGGATTCTCAACTACCTTAGTGAAGTGTATGATTTCCTTCATGTAAGTTGCTTAAGTTAATCGCTTACTTATGAAATGCATGTGTTGTATTTCCTGTTTATATTGTGCTTTATAACATGCTTGTTAACATGTTTGAATTACTTTGTTAATTCTGCTTTGACTATTATACATGTTATCTGGTTACTACTTGAATGTGATTGGGGCTATGTGATAGTCCAGACAATCGGTAATAAGCTGAAGTCGTGGCTGAGATTCATTTCACCACATAGGATGTGTTTGACGAACTTGAGTCGTATTTCGGTTGGCAACAGTGGTGAGGCCACGCGCAGTGCTTATGCACTTCATGTCGTTCAGCTAGTTGTGCACTCGTGCTAGTCGAATTCGTCAAGTAACCCAATCTGTCTAATGTATGTTCACCATGTTTGGACGCTACTGCTTGAACCTAGGGTACCAAACTTACCAGTGTAACCCCGTTATCCTTGGTACCTCGATCCGCTAAGACTCATGAGCCGGACATGGTGGTATGAGACACCGTGGTCTAGCTGTCGGTCTACGCTGGGGCCACAAGCCTCCCCGTAGTGACCAATGAACAACCAGACTCGTGAGCCGAATACGGTGGTATGGGACACTGTATTCAAGCTGTCAGCCTACACTGATTGGTGACGAGCCCTTTGTAGTGACCTCGAGTATACTCTGAATCTGCGGTGAGGCGACGAGCCTTCCCGTAGTAAACAGAGTATAACCTAGGCTTGTATTGATAAAGTGATGGGAGAGCGGTGCAACGAGAGCATGTAACAGCCCTGACAGCCCTTTACAGCGACCTAGAACTGTATCATCGTATGAGATTATCTAGGACTGACGACCTTAGAATGGATCATTGTTTAGGAATGATATAAGGAAGGTACTTTAGTTTCTCAATACTGCTGTATGAAAAGGACTAATAATAACTTGGTAATCACGCTCATAACATAACACTGCATGTGCCTGGAAGATGTGGAGCACTGAGGGATGAACGCATAACGCGGATGTAAGATGTTGTCACACGAGGGAGCATTGGCGAGGGCATGCATCATGACAGCATTCATACTTGCATTAATAAGAGTGTTTAGGAGTGTTTGATTGTACTGCTTTATCATTGCTGCTTAACTGAATTGATAACAAGTTAACCTATGCTTTATTGTTCCACTGAGTTAGCTACTCACTCCCACGTTACGGGATGGTGTTCTGGATACCCACCAGACTCTGTCTTAGATGCAGGTATTGACGAGACGCTGGAGGCTAAGCCTGATTATTATGATGATCATGATGAGTTCTCTTACATGCAGTTCTCTGGAGGCTACGCTTAGGCCATTCAGATGACGGGGCTACAGGGTTGTAACGCCCTGAAAATCGGGGGTCGAGCATAAACTCAACTCCCGAGTTCCAGAACATCACTTATGCAACAAAATGAATGATGATTGAATGTTGACTGTATTTGTGCATTGAACATGAGTGAGATTAAGCCAAAACAGCATATCATACTCCAGAGACAGTTAAATTTGCAAGCGGAAGACTGTGATAGATGGATAAAATATATAAACTATGATGAGTCTCCAGAGTGTGATAACATTACCAGATTAAATAATTACAAGTACAGTTCTAAAATATACCAAATGTGTAAGTGTAATATCTTCTATCCCAAGTACCATAGCCCCGTCAATACAATATCAGGTCTTCATAGACCTGTCAGAGATATACATGTAGGAGAACTCCTCCATATCATAATAGTCCGACTCTGCTTCAAAAGCATCGCCATCACCTGAAACTCAATAAATCTAGTTGGTGTGTACAACATCGTCCCGTAACGTGGGAGTGAGTGATCAACTCAGTGGAACAGTAAAGCATAGGTTAATATGTTATTGACTCAGTCAAGCAGTAATGATAAAGCAATACAATCAAACAATTCTAACTACTCTTATTTAATACAAGTATGAAATGACATGATGTATGCCCTTGCCAAACCACCCTCATGTGACATCATCTTACATTCGCGAATGCGTCCATCCCTCAGTGCTCCACATCTACCAGGCACATGCAGTGCGATGATGAGCAGATTACCGAGTAATTATTAGTTCATTTCAAACAGTAGTATTGGGAAACTAAGGTACCTCCCTTATATCATTCCCAAACATGATCCATTCTAGGGTCATCAGTCCTAGTTAATCTCATACGATATTATGGTTTGAGAGGCGTAGCGAAGGCATCACAAAGGGCTTGTCACCCGTCAGCACGGATACAGATCTCACCGTATGCGGCTCAATTGCTGGCCGTCAGCTCGAATACAGGTCTCACCGTACTCGGCTCAATCGCTAGCCGTCAGCTCGAATACAGATCTCACCGTACTCGGGTCAACTCATGCTCTAGTTGCTGTGAAGGGTTCGTCGCCAATCACAGACCTTAGAGTATACTCGAAGGCACTACGGAGGACTCGTCGCCCGTCAGCACGAATACAGGTCTCACCGTATTCGGCTCTCGCCGTAGGTGTCGACAGCTCAAATATAGTGTCCCATACCACCATAATCGGCTCACGAGTCTGGTTGCTCACTGGTCAATACGGGGAGGCACGTGGCCCCAGTGTAGGCCGACAGCTCGACTACGGTGTCCCATACCACCATGCCAGGCTCATGAGTCTTAGTGGATCGAGGTACCATGGTTAAAAGGAATTTCACTGGTAAGTTTGGTATCCTAGGTTCAAGCAGTAGCATCCAAACATGGTGAACATACATTAGACAGATCGGGTTACTTGACGAGCTCGGCTAGCTCGAGTGCACAACAAGTTGAACGACATGAAGTGCATAAGCACTTCGTGTGGCCAACCACTATCGCCAACCGAAGTACGACTCGGGTTCATCGAGCACATCTCACGTGGCAAATGGATCATAGCCACGAATCCAATTCTGGTACTGATTGTCTGGACTATAATCATAGCCCCAAACACAATCCATTGCAGATAGATAAAGCAGTAATGGATCAAGATTCAAATCATACAATCAAAGTCTAGTATTATCCGTTTAGGGCTGCCAAGGCTGTTGCACGCACTCGTTGCTCCACTCCCCCATCACCCATGACGGATCATACAATGTAAACATGAATTCAAACATATGCATTACATAGATAAAATCATACAATCAATTGAGCATGTTATGAGTACAACATAAGCATGAGTTTGTACATATTCAATTCCTAATCATATAGATATCTAAAGAAATCATACGCATAGTTAAAGAAGTTGAGAATCATATCTCAACACCCCTAAACATTACAGTTTACTAACTACTACTCATTCAGACATTTCAACAAACACTTTAAAATACATACATCAAAATATATGACATATGTTGATCACATAGGCATTAGGCCAAATCCTTTCACTAGGGAGTTACCCCAATCATAACACGTATACACCCACAACAGATAGTCATGGCAAGCAGGAATCCAAGTTCCATATTCATTCAGTTATTTCCACAAACACTTGGGCCACACATTTTAATATAAGTAGTGAATATTGGTCGTGGCGTGATTTAGGGCAAATCCTTTCGTCAAAGGGGGATCGCCAATACAACAATCATATATCCATGAGAATTAGTTATGGTGAGCACGAATGAGAATTATATACTCATTCAGCCATTTTCACAAACACTTAGAATACACTATTACAACATACATGGTGTATGTTAGCAAAACATGTATTAGGGCTATCCTTTCGCCAAGCGAGTATTTTATCCATGTATAAAATATTCATATAGCAAATAATCATGACAAATACATCTCCAAAATTTATATATATACGGTATTTTCTAGAATACACAATTTCAACATACATAGTGTATATAAGCAAAACATGTATTAGGGCGAGTCCTTTCGCCAAACAAGTAATTTAACTACATATAATATATTTATATGACAAATAATCATGTCATACACATTTCCAAAATTTATACGTATACGGTACTTTCTACGAATACCTAGAGTATGTAGAATTCCATATTTTTCATCTTTAATCGAAACAGGAAACGGAAAGCACTTTGTACATGTGCAATTACATGCAGATCATGAATCTATCATTGTCTGACATTGAAAGCGTTGAAAACCGTAACCTATACACCTAAAGTCCTCACCTTTTGTCATAGAATCGAAACGAAGTCAATAGGTTTGCTAAGCTTCCGTATTCGGCAGTTTGGCAACCTATAGAGCGAAATAGGTTAGCTATTTCATAACCTACAACCACCCAAGCCCCAAATCAGATTAGGGTTAGGGTTTCTTACCTAGAAACAGAGCCGGAATCGTCGGGAAAGCGATGAGAATCAGGCGGTGGAGCCCGAATAGCGGCAGGGAAGAGTGGCAAGGAGATTCTCCCACATCTCCCACACTTTCTCTCTCTTTTCTCTCTCTTTTCTCTCTCTCAATCTCAAATTCGTATGGCTGCCATGAGAGAGGGTTTAAGGTCCTTATATAGCCTAAAAACTAACCGAAATAGACTTATGTTCAAGGTATACTTACATTATAATCAAATTGGCATTGTTTCAGCTCAAAAGAGGGTTTCTGGCGGCCCTCCTTGAGCCAAAGGTCGGACTTAAGCTCACTAACGCTAGATCTACGTTCTATTAAGTTTTCGTTTCAGTGGAATTTCCAGATCACGCGTGGCGGACCAGTTTCAGTTCAACGGTCAGCGGATCTCGATCGGAGATTCCGAGTACATGTAAATGTGTATGAAATTTCTCCTGATCCGAGGGTGTAATTTGGTCTGATTCTGACGGTCTGGTTGCTTAAAACTGATCTGCAAGCGAGAAGTGCCAGATTACTATTCAAGATATTTTATTTTGAAATTATTTCACATTTCTCACACTCTTCACTCCGAGCTCAAGCGAATAGCGCTGGGACACTATCTGAATTTGATTTCCGACATGGTTGTCAAGCCCAGCAAGGCGGTCCTAGTTCCTTAACTTCGTGTTAATCGGACTTCCGACGTGCAGTCCAGATCCGATACGGAGTTTCAAGACGCTCCCGAGAGCAGCCGGGTAATGAGATTGATCCTAGATTTTAGGGTAACCTAGCGTCAATGATTGTACAAGTTTTGGGTCTTGCAGATCGTATTTAAAGTGATTGGTGCTAATTTCACAGGTACTCTAGTTTCACACTAGCTAGTTCTCGCCTAATTTTTAAAGGATTTAGTTCTGTATGATTTCTATCTGAGGTGGTACCTGGGCCTTTGTAGTTTGTATATAAAGTGATCCAAGTTATACTACTTAGCTAGTTTAGGATAGTGTCTAGGATGAAAGTGCTTAGAAAAATTGAAAGAACAAGGTAGTGAAGGGTGGGATTTGTGAAGGAAATGGGTTCAGAAGCGATTTTAGACTGTGGGGTTTAGTTCTGACGAATTAATAAGGTGTTAGGAGCAACCCATTGCCTATGGACGTCTAATCCCAGGTTGGAAAAAATCCGAGATGTTACAAGGGTGTACCATTATAGTTGTACCATTTTTGGCATTTTGATTTTTGAAACAAATACTTGTATATGGTGACTCAGTAAAGTGTTCATACTCTGGAGACCGATTGTGACATTTCTGGCTTTATATACATCTATATACATCTTTCGGTCTTCCGCTTTTGTTTTATAACTTGATATGGAGTATGAATTACTGTTTTGGTATAATCCTACTCATGATTATTGCATTGACACAGACAAGATTCAATCATAAGAATTTATGTTGCATAAGTGATGTTTTGGAACTCGTGTGTTGAGTTGCTACTCGACCCCCGATTTTCAGGGCGTTACAGGGAGGTACCTTAGTTTTCCAATACTGTTGTATGAAAAGGATTAATAACAACTCGGTAATCACGCTCATAACATAGCACTGCATGTGTCTGGCGTTGTAGAGCATTGAGGGATGAACGCATGCCGCGGACGTAAGATGGTGTCGCACGAGGGTGGTTTGGCGAGGGCATGCATCATGTATACATTTCATACTTGCATTAACAAGAGTATTTAGGATTGTTTGGTTGTACGGCTTTATCATTACTGCTTGACTGAATTGATAACGTGTTAACCTTTGCTTTATTGTTCCACTAAGTTGATCACTCACTCCCACGTTATGGGACGGTGTTGTACACACCAACTAGACCCTATTGTAGCTGCAGGTGCTGGCGATGTTTATGAGGCGGAGCCGGACCTTTGCGATGATGATGATGCTTGCTCGTATATGTTGTATTCTGGCGGCTCCATGTGAGTCATGTCTTAATCGACGGGGTTACAGGGATGTCGACTAGATGACCTTACACAATTCGGTATATTTTGGAATTGTACTTGTAATTAATTAACCTGGTAACATTATCACACTCTGGAGACTTACCATAGTTTATATATTTTATACATCTATCACAGTCTTCTGCTTGCAATTTAACTGTCTCTGGAGTATGATATGCTGTTTTGGTATAATCTCATTCATGTTTCAATGCTCTCATCATAATCATCGTCATTTGTGTTGCATAAGTGATGCGTTGGAACTCGGGAGCTGAGCTTTGCTCGACCCCCGATTTTCAGGGCGTTACAAGATGGTATCAGAGCATGATTTGGATTAAACTGGACCTGGGTTATAGTCACACAACGTACGCTGACGCATTTCGACATAGGAGGGTGCGAGAAAAATGTAGAAACAGTCATAGGTATCCCGACTTCGCCAATTGGCAAAGTTCACTGAAATCGGTCATTTTATTTGAGTCTGTACTCGACCGTGATAGCACGAGTCAACCCTAAAACAGTTATAGACCGTCAAACGATGGGTCTAGACCACAAATTACCCCATCCCAGCCATTAAAAATCGATAAATACAAATATGTATCAGGAACTTCCTGAAACGACTCAAAACGGAGTCGTGGGCCTACCCACACAAATCTAGAGGGACCCAGGGTGGGACCCAGACCTTTTTGGGGCCTAGGGGGCATGAGGACCTCGCCCAAGTGGCGAGGCATCGCCACTTTGTCCAGAGGGTGGCGAGGCCCTCGCCAGGTCGGCGAGGCCTCGCCGGTCAGCGGGCTCGGCCGGGCGGGCCGCTCAGGCCGATGGTGTTTGGGGGCTAGCGTAAACCCCTGGTGTGTGGGTCGTCGACTAAAACCCTCCCAAACTAGTACCTCCTTCACAAACTACCCCTCCAAGCTCTCCTTTTCTCCAAAAGTTTCTGTTTTCTCTCTCAAACCTTCCCTCCATTCACCTATTTCGTCATTTTCTGTTAAAACACACATACCTCCATTGTTTACAACAATACCTACCCCCCTACCCTCTTCATTCTCTCTCATTTGAGCTTTTACACCCCCTATTTGTGGCTCAAACTCGTGTAAACCCACTAGCCATCTCATCTCTTCATTTTCCTTCTTCAACTCCTGTCATTTGAGTCTTTACACACCCCTTAAGAGGCTCAAATCCATGGAGACCTAAAGACTCCAGCCCTTTCCTCCCTTTTCTTCACTTTTCCATGGCTCTATTCAAGCTTAGTACGACCATTTTCTCGATTTCTGCCTAGTTATCGATGACCGTTGTCTCGTGGTTTGTTTGTTGCTGCGTTAGGATCTTTGTGTTTTCATGTTGATAGGCCTAGTGATGTAATCGTTGGTAGTATGCTCTAGTGTTTGATGCCTTCATTGTATTAGCTCACATGCATCTTCTGTCATGGTCCACGTAAGGCTACATCCCATGTATTGTGACGATTTTGGGTTAAATGAAATGTATGAAGCTCCTTTTGTTATCAAAGGTATAGACTGCTTGACAAGTTGGAGTTGTACTTGACAATTATGAACTCCTTCTACCCCTCCACTATTACTCCTCTTGGTCTCACCATTTCACACCCATATGAGCACAAAACCCACATATTTGTGTCTCATAACCTTCACAACCTCCAAATGTTAGGACGTTTAAGGCCCGTTCGGCCAACTGCATTAGGTGAGCTTACGGTGGATGGAATTGTCAAAGTAACAATAAAGGTAGGTGTATGTAACGCCCTGAAAATCGGGGGTCGAGCATAAACTCAACTCCCGAGTTCCAGAACATCACTTATGCAACAAAATGAATGATGATTGAATGTTGACTGTATTCGTGCATTGAACATGAGTGAGATTAAGCCAAAACAGCATATCATACTCCAGAGACAGTTAAATTTGCAAGCGGAAGACTGTGATAGATAGATAAAATATATAAACTATGATGAGTCTCCAGAATGTGATAAGATTACCAGGTTAAATAATTACAAGTACAGTTTTAAAATATACCAAATGTGAGGAAGTGTAATGTCTCCTATCCCAAGTACCATAGCCCCATCAATACAATATCAGGTCTTCATTGACCTGCCAGAGAGATACAGATAGGAGAACTCCTCCTATCATCATAGAAGTAGTCCGGCTCTGCTTCACAAGCATCGCCATCACCTAAAACTCAACAAATTTGGTTGGTGTGTATAACACCATCCCGTAACGTGGGAGTGAGTGATCAACTCAGTGGAACAGTAAAGCATAGGTTAACATGTTATCAATTCAATCAAGCAGTAATGATAAAGCAGTACAAATCAAACAATTCTAACTACTCTTATTAAGTGCGCGAAGGAAATGACATGATGCTGTATGCCCTTGCCAAACCACCCTCATGCGACATCATCTTACGTTCGCGAATGCTTAACTCCCTCAGTGCGCCACATCTACTAAGCACATGCGGTGCGATGATGATCATGATTACCGAGTTATTATTAGTCCATTTCAAACAGCAGTATTGGGAAACTAAGGTACCTCCCTTGTATCATTCCCAAACATTATCCATTCTAGGGTCGTCAATCCTAGTTAATCTCATACGATATTATGGTTTGAGAGGCATAGCGAAGGCATCGCAAAGGGCTCGTCACCCGTCAGCGAGGATACAGATCTCACCGTATGCGGCTCAATTGCTGGCCGTTAGCTCGAGTACAGGTCTCACCGTACTAGGCTCAATCACTAGCAGCCAGCTCGAGTACAGGTCTCACCGTACTCGGCTCAACTCATACTCTAGTTGCTGTGAAAGACTCGTCGCCATTCACAGACCCTTGGAGTATACTCGAAGATACTATGGAGGACTCGTCGCTCGTCAGCACGAGCACAGGTCTCACCGTACTCGGCTCACGCCGTAAGTATCGACAGCTCGAATACAGTGTCTCATACCACCGTATTCGGCTCACGAGTTTGGTTACGCAATGGTCACTACGGGGAGGCACATGGCCCTAGCGTAGGCCGACAGCTCGACCACGGTGTCTCATACCACCATGTCCGGCTCATGCGTCTTAGCGGATCGAGGTACCATGGTTAAAAGGGGTTTCACTGGTAAGTTTGGTACCCTAGGTTCAAGCAGTAGCGTCCAAATAGGGTGAACATACATAAGGCAGATCGGGTTACTTGACGAGCTCGACTAGCACGATCGCCCGTTGAGTTGCACGACATGAAGTGCATAAACAACTTCGTGTGGCCTAGCCACTGCCGACAGGCAACGCACGACTCGAGTTCGTCGAACACATCCCACGTGGCAAATGAATCTCAGCCACAAATTCAATCTCGTTACCGATTGCCTGGGCCATAATCATAGCCTCAAACACAATCAATTGCAGATAGATAAAGCAGTAATGGATCAGGATTCAAATCATACAATCAAAGTCTGGTATTATCCGTTTAGGGCTGCCAGGGCTGTTGCACGCACTCGTTGCTCCGCTCCCCCATCACCCATGACGGATCATACAACGTAAATATAAATTTAAACATATGCATTACATAGTTAAAATCATGAAGCAGTTGAGCATGTTATGAATCACAACACAAGCATGAGTTTGTACATGTTCAATTCCTAATCACACAACTATCAAAGGAGATCATACACATAGTTAAAAGAGGTTGAGAATCATATCTCAACACCCTTATACATTACAATTTGCTAACTACTACTCATTCAGACATTTTAAGAAACAATACTTGAACTACATACATCACATACATGACATATGTTGATCACATAGGTATTAAGCCAAATCCTTCTACTAGGGAGCTACCCCAATTATAACACGCGTGCACCCACGACGGATAGTCATGGCAAGCATGGGACCAAGTTCTATATTCATTCAGTCATTTCCACAAATACTTGGACTACACACTTTAACATATGTAGTGTATTGACCGTGGCGTGATTTAAGGTAAATCCTTTCGTCAAGGGGTTGACTAGTACGTTTCAATCATGTTCTTACATTCAATACACATGACAAACATAAATCATAAATCCATATTTACTTAGTCATTTCTACAAACACTTAGAATACACTATTCCAACATACATAGTGTATGTTAGCAAAAATGTATTAGGGCGAACTCTTTCGCCAAACTAGTAATTTACGCATGTATAATATATTTATACAACAAATAATCATGGCAAACACATCTCCATATACATATGTATACGGTACTTTCTACAATACAGTATTTCTACATACATAGTGTATATTAGTAGAACATGTATTTGGACGAATCCTTTCGCCAAATTAGTATTTTATCCATATATCATATATTCATACAACAATTAAACATGTCAAATACATTTCTAAAAAATATACGTATACCGTACTTTCTACAAATACCTAGAGTATGTAGAATTCCATATTTTGCATCTTTAATCGAAACAAGAAACGGAAAGCACTTTGTACATGTGCAATTGCATACAGATCATGAATCTATCATTATCTGACATTGAAAGCGTTGAAAACCATAACCTATACACCTAAAGTCCGCACCTTTTGTCGTAGAATCGCAACGGAATCGATAGGTTTGCTAACCTTCCGTATTCGGCAGTTTGGCAACCTACAGAACGAAATAGGTTAGCTATTTCACAACCTACAACAGTTTAAACCCCAAAACAGATTAGGGTTAGGGTTTCTTACCTAGAAACGACACCGGAAACGCCGGGAAAAGCGTCAAGAAAGGGATGGTGCAGCCCGTGTGGTGGCAGTGAACGATAGTAGGGAGATCCTCCCACTTCTCCCTCACATTCTCTCTCTTTTCCCTCCTTCAAATCCCAAATTCGTATGGCTGCCATGAGAGAGGGTTTAAGGTCCTTATATAGTCTCAAAACTCACCGAAATAGACTCCTGTTCAAGGGTTACTGCTAATATAGGTATTTCGTCACTTTTCCAGCTCAAAAGAGAGGTTCTGGTGGCCCTCCTTGAGTCAAACGTCAAACTTAAGCTCACCACACATGGATCTATGTGGGATTACCTTTTCGACTCGATCGGATTCCCAGATCGCACGTGGCGAACCACTTTCAGTTCAACGGTCAGTGGGCCACGATCCGAAATTCCAAGTACATGTAAATGTTCCTGAAATTTTTTCTGATCCAAGGGTGTAATTTGGTCTGATTCTGACAGTCTGGTTGCTTAATACTGATGCGCAAGCGAATGGTGCGAGATCACTATTCCAGATATTTATTTTGTAAAGGGAATAGTGTTTTTCACACTCCCTTGCTCCAGATCCAAACGAATGGCCGTGGGACATTAGATGGACCTGATTTTTGAGATGGTTGTCAAGCCCAGCGAGGCGGTCCTAGTTCCTTAACTTCGTGTTAATCGGACTTCCGACGTGCGGTCCAGATCCGATACGAAGTTTGGAGATGCTCCCAAGGGTAGCTGGGTAATGAGATTGATCCTAGATTATAGGGTACTGTAGCATCGATGATTCTACAAGTTTTGGGTCTTGCAGATCATATTTAAAGCGATTGGTGCTAATTTCACAGGTACTCTAGTTTAGCACTAGCTAATTCTTACCTAATTTCTAAAGGAATTAGTCCTGTATGATTTCTGTCTGAGGTGGTACCTGGGCCTTTGTAGTTTGTATATAAAGTGATCCAAGTTATACTACTTAGCTAGTTTAGGACAGTGTCTAGGATGAAAGTGCTTAGAAGAATTGAAAGAATAAGGTAGTGAAGGGTGAGATTTGTGAAGGAAATGGGTTCAGAAGCGATTTTAGACTGTGGGGTTCAGTTCTGACGAATTAATAAGGTGTTAGGAGCAACCCATTGCCTAAGGACGTCTAATCCCAGGTTGGCAAAAATCCGGGATGTTACAGTGTAAGGTATTGTCCCTAGATTGGGTGTATCCCATGGTTTCCAACACCATGTTTGGAATGTATGCAATTAAAAGTAAATTCCGAGATTTCCTTTCAAATTACACTTAGAAATTCATCATCATGGGATTTGGAAATCCCATCTCACACTTTCCAACATAAGGCTCATTTTCTAAAGCCTATAAAATTAATTTTTATCCCACCCCACCCTCCTACCAAACATGTCATTCCCAGTCCCGAAGTGGGATTAGCAATGCAGTTCCATTTAATACAACTTCATACCTCTGGCTAAACACTCCCTTAGAGTGTTGGACCTAGAGTTGGTACTCCTAGGTTTTGCAAACAAATCTGACTTATATTAGAAATGGTATGAAATCCTCTAGCGTATAAGCATAGACTTTGGATTACAACTAGTGGATTACCGCTACTCATACGTTGCGACTAGGCTACTGGTTAGACTAAGGAATGTAAAGGATTCATTATGCTAAGATAATTGAAAGATAAAGTTAATTAGTTGACTTGATAGGTTGGAGAGAGACCCCGTTCCTTCGTTGAATCCCCTTGGTACTCATAGACTTCTTTAATAACTCCTAGGAAGGTTGTTTGCTTTGTAACTATTCACGCTCTGAGGAAACTCATATATCTTTTGGATTTAATGTTAGGTCAAATCAATACACCCCTTTGAATTGCCTTCCCAAAGACGTACTGCAATCGGGAACACGGAGTAGAGAACTATATGTAAGCAAGGTATTCGCGGTTTTAATCGACTTCTCAATCCTAGTAGTTACCAATGAACTCTATGCTCTGATCAAGCTGAAGGTCGAGATCAACTAGGATTAAAAACTGATACGGCTAACTTTCTGTCGTGGCTAGGCAAAAGGTCCATGTATCCGACTTAGACCCACTATACAACTTTCCTTCCGTGTTAGCCCGACCACTTGCAACTAAAAGTTCATAACTTCGTCTTTGAGACGTGTTAGGAATATATAGCCAATAGAGATTTTCTTTTTAGGCCCAAGGAATTTTTCAAATGGGCAACCGACAGTTAGGAATTAGGTCCCAAATCACATGCCATGTTGACATACATATTATGCATATGAACTTCGAAAGATAGCCTGCCTGTTAAGCTAGACATGATTAAATAGGGTAAGTCTGGACCGTGACAAAACTCCTTGGTAGAATTAGGCATCTTGCCACAAACTCACACCTGTCCCTGAATCAACCACAATACTCATCATCTTTAGCTCCTTTCTATAACCATAGGTATCAATGTGTAACAGCCCGAATTTTTTTCAACCTGGAATTAGATGTCCTTAGGCGATGGGTCAATCCTAACATTGGTTTAACTCCTCAAACACTCAATTAAAGCCTCAAATCCCTTTTCAAACCATTTTCTTCACAAATCCCACCCTTCACTACCTTGTTCTTTCAATTTTTCTAAGCACTTTCATCCTAGACACTATCCTAAACTAGCTAAGTAGTATAACTTGGATCACTTTATATACAAACTACAAAGGCCCAGGTACCACCTCAGACAGAAATTGCTCAGGACTAAATCCTTTAGAAATTAGGCGAGAAATAGCCAGTGTTAAACCAGAGTACCTGTGAAATTAACACCAACCACTTTAAATACGATCTGCAAGACCCAAAACTTGTAAAATCATTGACGCTAGGTTACCCTAAAATCTAGGATCAATCTCATTACCTGGCTGCTCTCGGGAGCATCTCGAAACTCCGTATCGGATCTGGACCGCACGTCGGAAGTCCGATTAACACGAAGTTAAGGAACTAGGACCGCCTTGCTGGGCTTGACAACCATCTAGGAAATCAAATCCAGATAGTGTCCCAGCGCTATTCGCTTGAGCTCGGAGTGAAGAGTGTGAGAAATGTGAAATTAATTCAAAATAAAATATCTCAAATAGTAATCTGACACCACTCGCTTGCGGATCAGTATTAAGCAACCAGACCGTCAGAATCAGACCAAATTACACCCTCAGATCAGGAGAAATTTCATACACATTTACATGTACTCGGAATCTTCGATCGAGGTCCGCTGACCGTTGAACTGAAACTGGTCCGCCACACGTGATCTGGAATCCCGACCGAAACGAAAACTTAATGGAATCTAGATCCATAGTCTGTGAGCTTAAGTCCGACCTTTGGCTCAAGGAGGCCCGCCAGAAGTCCTCCGTTGAGCTGAAACTGACCCGCTTTGGTTATAACCTAAGTATACTTTGACCTGGAGTCTATTACGGTGAGTTTTTAGGCTATATAAGGACCTTAAACCCTCTTTCATTGCAGCCATACGAATTTGAGAGAAACCCTAGAGAGAGGAGAGAAAAGAGAGAGAAAGTGAGGGAGCAGTGGGAGAATCTCTCTACCACTCTTCCCCGCCACTATACGAGCTTCACCACTCCATTCTCGTCGTTTTCCCGGTGAATCCGACTCCGTTTCTAGGTAAGAAACCCTAACCCTAAACTGATTTGGGGTTTTGATAGTTGTAGGTTATGAAATAGCTAACCTATTTCGTTTTATAGGTTGCCAAACTGCCGAATACGGAAGCTTAGTAAACCTATTGGATTCGTTACGATTATACAATAAAAGGTACGGACTTTAGGTGTATAGGTTATGGTTTTCAATGCTTTCAATGTTAGATAATGATAGATTCATGATCTGCATGCAATTGCACATGTACAAAGTGCTGTCTGTTTTCTGTTTCGATTAAAGATGAAAAATATGGAATTCTACATACTCTAGGTATTTGTAGAAAGTACCGTATACATATAAATTTTGAAAATGTGTTTGACATGATTAATTGTTGTATGAATATATTATATGTGGATAAATTACTTGTTTGGCGAAAGGACTCGCCCTAATACATGTTTTACTTATATACACTATGTATGTTGATATTGTGTATTCTAGAAAATACCGTATACGTATAAAATTTGGAGATGTATTTGCCATGATTATTTGCTGTATGAATATATTATACATGGGTAAAATACTTGCTTGGCGAAAGGATAGCCCTAATACATGTTTTGCTAACATACACCATGTATACTGTAATAGTGTATTCTAAGTGTTTGTGAAAATGACCGAATGAGTAAAGAATTCTCATTCGTGCTCGCCATGACTAATTGTCATGGATATATGATTGTTGTATTGGCAATCCCCCTTCGACGAAAGGATTTGCCCTAAATCACGCCACGACCAATATTCACTACTTATATTAAAATGTGTGGCCCAAGTGTTTGTGGAAATAACTGAATGAATATGGAACTTGGATTCCTGCTTGCCATGACTATCCGTCGTGGGTGTATGCGTGTTATGATTGGGGTAACTCCCTAGTGAAAGGATTTGGCCTAATACCTATGTGATCAACATATGTCATGTATGTTGATGTATATAGTCTAAAGTGTTTGTTGAAATGTCTGAATGAGTAGTAGTTAGCAAATTGTAATGTATAAGGGTGTTGAGATATGATTCTCAACTCTTTTAACTATGTGTATGATTTCCTTGGATAGTTGTGTGATTAGGAATTGAACATGTACAAACTCATGCTTGTGTTGTGCTTCATAACAGCTCAACTGCTTTTATGATTTTATCTATGTGATGCATGTGTTTAAATTCATATTTACGTTATATGATCCGTCATGGGTGATGGGGGAGTGGAGCAACGAGTGCGTGCAACAGCCCTAGCAGCCCTAAACGGATAATAGCAGACTTTGATTGTATGATTTGAATTTTGATCCATTACTGCTTTAAATATCTGAAATTGAATGTGATTGAGACTATTGTATAGTTCAGGCAGTCGGTAACGGGATTGAATTTGTGGCTGAGTTTCAGTTGCCACGTGAGATGTGTTCGACGAACCCAAGTCATACTTCGGTTGGCGATAGTGGTTGGCCACACGAAGTGCTTATGCACTTCATACCGTTCAACTTGATGTGCGCTTGATCTAGCCGAGCTCGTCAAGCAACCCGATCTGTCTTATGTATGTTCACCATGTTTGGACGCTACTGCTTGAACCTAGGATACCAAACTTACCAGTGAAATCTCTTTTAATCATGGTACCTTGATCCGCTAAGACTCATGAGCCGGGCATGGTGGTATGGGACACCGTGGTCGAGCTGTCGGCCTACGCTGGGGCCACGTGCCTCCCTGTAGTGACCAGTGAGCAACCAGACTCGTAAGCCGATTATAGTGGTATGGGACACTATATTCGTGTTGTCGGCCTACATTGATAAGGTGATGGGGGAGTGGTGCAACGAATGCTAGCAACAGCCCTAGCAGCTCTTTGTAGTGACCTTGAGCATACTCTGGAATCGCGATGAGCCTTAGAGTTTTGCCGCGGTGTATGGAGTATGAACTAGGCCTGTTTCTTTATAGTGATGAATCGTTAAAGAGGTGATGGGGGAGTGGTGTAACCTTTGTGCATAACAGCCCTGGCAGCCTCTGCAGTGACCTAGAAAACACACCATCGTCTGAGATTAACTAGGAGTGACGACCCTAGAATGGATCATGTTTGGGAATGATACAAGGGAGGTACCTTAGTTTCCCAATACTGCTGTTTAAAATGGACTAATAACAACTCGGTAATCATGCTCATCAAGCATTGCATGTGCCTGGTAGATGTGGAGCACTGAGGGATGAACGCATTCACGAACGTAAGATGGTGTCGCATGAGAGTGGTTTGGCAGGGGCATACATCATGACTGCATCATACTTACATTAATAAGAGTAGTTAGGATTGTTTGATTGTACTGCTTTATCATTACTGCTTGACTGAATTGATAACATGTTAACCTATGCTTTACTGTTCCACTGAGTTGATCACTCACTCCCACGTTATAGGACAGTGTTGTACACACCAACCAGATTTGTTGAGTTTCAGGTATTGGCGATGCTTATGAAGCAGAGCCGGACTGCTACTATGATGTTGAGGAGGACTTCTCCTACATGAAATCTCTGACAGGTTTATGAAGACCTGATATTGTATTGACGGGGCTATGGTACTTGGGATAGAAGTCATTACACTTACACATTTGGAATATTGTGGAACTATACTTGTAATTATTTAACCTGGTAATGTTATCACACTCTGGAGACTCACCACAGTTTTTATATATTTTATATATCTATCACAGTCTTCCGCTTGCAATTTAATTGTCTCTGGAGTATGATATGTTGTTTGGCTTAATCTCACTCATGTTGACTACATTAATACAGACAACATTTAATCATCATTATCTATGTTGCATAAGTGATGTTCTGGAACTCGAGAGTTGAGTTACTACTCGACCCCCGATTTTCAGGGTGTTATACAATGCCATAGTACACATCGTTGATGAAAGGCAGACCAATGTATTTTCCATTTCATGTCAAGGATAAGTCTCAAATTTCAACTCGTTCTGACATACAGATCGATGTATAACTTCTTGAACCCTAAGAGTAGAAACAATTTTAAGGGGGGTAGAAAGGTTATGAATGCGGTCGAAGTTAGGTAGGTATACTTGTTTACCCACTCATAGGCGCAACGGGAACTTGGTGGGCCCAAAGCCCACTAGCCCAGGATCGAATGGAATTGATCCAGACTATACGTAAAGATAGGTCACTAAATAGGATTTGAATCTCCCTTAGAATATCAGTAATGAAGTCATCGAAGGAAATCAATTAGGGTTCAAGTATTAAACTAATTCATATTAAAGAAAGGGCCTAATAATGAGTACGGGTTTAACTACTACCATAGACATGAATTAAGATGAGGACTCTCCTAGACCAATACTTAAAGGGCAACCCTAGAAATAGGCAATTTGACCCTGAAATATACAACTGCGAAACATTCGCGGCTTGATCCAATTCTCAATCCTGGGCGACTACCAATGGACTCACTGCTTGACCGAGCAGAAGACCAGGAGCCACCAGGACTAGGAAGGGATACGATGAGCCTTCTACCCTGGTCAGGTAGATGATCGATGTATTGGGATCAAGCCCACTATAACCGTCTCTCCGTGTTGGTCAAACATCGAAAACAACTATCTTACTCTAAATAGATGAGAATCATCGTCAAAACTCCAATAGATAAAGAAATCCATTGTAGCAAACCGTCAGCATATAAGTAAGCGAGAAAGAAATAAGTTTTTAATGGGGGTAGAAACTAAAATGTACCAGACTCGCATGGACAATATACACCCTACCACACATATAAACTTGAACTCAATGCACCTTAGGAAAATGAAACACTAATATCTTTACTTACTACCCTTAGGCAATTTTGGGGACGAAATTGGTTTTTTAAGGGGGTAGATTGTAACATCCCGGATTTTTCTCAACTTGGCAATGGACGCCCTTGGACGTAGAACGGCCCTAGGACCTTATTCTGTTATAATTAGGGCGTGATTTAGTTAAGTATTAACATCTTGGATCACTTTATATATAAACTACAAAGGCCCAAGCACCACCTCAGGCAGAAAATCAAATAGGACCAAATCCTTTAGAAATTAGACAAGGATTAACTAGTGGTAAACTAGATTACATACGAAATCCGCACTAATCACTTTAAATACAATCTGTAAGATCCAAAACTTGTAGAATCATTGACGCTACATTACCCAAAAATCTAGGATCAATCTCATTACCCGGCTGCTCTCGGGAGCATCACGAAACTCCGTATCGGATATGGACCGCACATCGAAAGTCTGATTAACGCGAAGTTAAGCGTTTAGGACCACCTTGCTGAGCTTGACAACTATCTCGGAAATCAAATCCAGATAGTGTTTCGGGGCATTCACTTGAGCCCGGAGCGAGGAGTGTGAGAAAATGTAGTTTTCTTTAGAAATTAAATCTCATTTAAGTAATCTGAGACTTGTCACTTGCGGGCCTGATATAAGCAATCAGATCGTCAGAATATGACCTAAATACACCCTCGGATCAGGAGAAATTTCATATACATGGCAGTGTACTTGTAACCCTGATCGAGTTGCGGTGACCGTTGAACTGAAACTGGTCCGCCACGTGTGATCTGGGAATCCGACTGGAATGAAAACTTAACTCGATCTAGATCCAAGGTCAGTGAACTTAAGTCCGACCTTTGGCTCAAGGGGGGCTCCAGAAGTGCTCCGTTGAGACGAAACGAACCTACTTTGGCTATAACCTAAGTATACCTTGGCCCTGGGTCTAATTTGATGAGTTTTTAGCCTATATAAAGACCTTAAATCCTCACTCTCTCATTCCATACGAATTTGAGAAAACCTAGGAGAGAGAAGAGAGAAAAGAGAGAGAAAGTGTGAGGGATTGCTGGAGTCTCTTCCTGGGATTCAAACCCACGTATCTACGTGCCTAACCATTGCTACCAGATTGCTATTCCGGCGATTCTGACTTCGTTCTTAGGTAAGAAAACTTAACCCTAATTTGTTCTAGGGTTTTAATTGTTGTAAATAGCGGAATAGCTAACTTAACTCGTACTATAGGTTATCATATCAACGTTGGCGAAGGCTTAGAGTTTCTAGTGAATCTATTACGTTTCTACGGCATAAGGTGCGGACTTTAAACGTATAGGTTATGATTTTTAAGGCTTTCAATGTCAGTTAATGATATATTACTGACGTAGATGCTATTGCACATGTACAAAGTACTGTCCATTTCATTTTTCGGTTATACGTTAACTATGTTGAATATATTGTATTCCTCGTATTTGTAGAAAATACCGTATACGTATGAAATACGGATTTGTGCCTAACATGATTATCTGTCGTGACTATATGCTTGTAGGTATGCGACAACTCCCTAGCGAAAGGACTTGCCCTAAATCATGCCACGGCCAATATACGCTATATATGTTAAAATGTGTAGCCCAAGTGTTTGTGAAAATGTTCAAATGAATATGGAACTTGGATTCATGCTTGCCATGATTATCCGTCGTGGGTGCACGCGTGTTATATATAGGGCAGCTCCCTAGTGAAAGGATTTGGCCTAATACCTATGTGATCAACATACGTCATGTATGTTGATATATGTAGTCTCAAGTGTTTGTTGGAATGTCTGAATGAGTAGTAGTTAGTAAATTGTAATGTATGAGGGTGTTGAGATATGATTCTTAACTCTTTTAACTATGTATATGTTTTCCTCCATGTACCATCTATTATAATGTCTGTTTCTCTATGTAATGCATATGTTTAAATCCATGTTTAAGTTGTATTCCATAAATCTGTTATGGGTGATGGGGGAGTGGTGTAACGATTCCGTGCAACAGCCTTGACAGCCCTAAACGGACAATATCAGACTTTGATTGTGTGATTTGAAATCTTGATCTATTATTGCTTTAACTATCTATACTTGAATGTGATTGGGGCTATTGTATAGTCCAGACAATCGGTAACAGGCCTTGAGTTCGTGGCTGAGATTCATTCACCACGAAGGACGTGTTTGACGAACCCGAGTGGTACGTCAATTGTCTGCAGTGGTTAGGCCACACGGAGTGCTTACGCACTTCATGTCGATCCACTTGATGTGCGCTCGTGCTAGTCGAGCTCGTCAAGTAACCTGATTGGCCATTGTATGCTCACCATGTTTGGACGCTACTGCTTGAACCTAAGGTACCGAACTCACCAGTGGAATCCCTTTAACCTTGGTACCTCGATCCGTTAAGACTCATGAGCCGGACATGGTGGTATGGGACACCGTGGTCGAGCTGTCGGCCTACGCTTGGGCGATGTGCCTCCCCGTAGTGACCAGTGAGCAACCTAGACTCGTGAGCCGAATATGGTGGTATGGGACACTGTATTCGAGCTATCGGCCTACATTGTTTTGATGGGTGATGAGGGAGCAGTGCAACGAGTACGTGTAACAGTCCTGACAGCCCTAACCGTACCCGGTGTAGTGACCTCGAGCAAACTCTGAATTTGCGGTGAGGCGACGAGTCTTCCCGTAGTAACAGAGTATAAACTAGGCTTGTATGGATAAGGTGATGGGGGAGCGGTGCAACAAGTGCGTGTAACAACCCTGGCAGCCCTTTACAGCGACCTAGAACTGCATCATCGTTTGAGATTACCTAGGACTGATGACCCTAAAATAGATCATTGTTGGGAATGATATAAGGGAGGTACCTTAGTTTCCCAATACTGCTGTATGAAAAGGACTAATAACAACTCTTTAATCACGCTAATAACATAGCATTGCATGTACCTGGCGTTGTGGAGCACTGAGGGATGAACGCATGCCGCGAACGTAAGATGGTGTCGCACGAGGGTGGTTTGGCGAGGGTATGCATCATGTATACATTTCATCCTTGCATTAACAAGAGTATTTCGGATTGTTTGGCTATACTGCTTTATCATTACTGCTTGACTGAATTGATAACATGTTAACATTTGCTTTATTGTTCAACTGAGTTGATCACTCACTCTCATGTTACGGGACGGTGTTGTACACACCAACCAGACCCTCTTGTAGTTGCAAGTGCTGGTGATGCTTATGAGGTGGAGTCGGACCTTTGCGATGACGATGATGCTTACTCATATATGCTGTATTCTGGAGGCTCCATGTGAGCCATGTCTTGATCGACTGGGTTACAAGGATGTCGACTAGATGACCTTATACAATTTGGTATATTTTGGAATTGTACTTGTAATTAATTAACCTGGTAACATTATCACACTCTGAAGACTTACCATAGTTTATATATTTTATACATCTATTACAGTCTTCCTCTTGCAATTTAACTGTCTCTGGAGTATGATATGCTGTTTTGGTATAATCTCATTCATGTTTCAATGCTCTCATCATAATCATCATCATTTATGTTGCATAAGTGATGCGTTGGAACTCGGGAGCTGAGCATTGCTCGACCCCCAATTTTCAGGGCGTTATAAGATGGTATCAGAGCATGATTTGGATTAAACCGGACCTGGGTTATAGTCACACAACGTAAGCTGACGCATTTCAATATAGGAAGGTGCGAGAAAAATGTAGAAACAGTTATAGGTATCCCGACTTCGCCAATTGGCGAAGTTCACTGAAATCGGTCGTTTTATTTGAGTCTGTACTCGACCGTGATCACACGAGTCAACCCCAAAACACTTCTAGACCGTCAAACGACGGGTCTAGACCACAAATTACTCAATCCCAGCCATTAGAAATCGGTAAATACAAATATGTATCAGGAACTTCCCGAAACGACTCAAAACGGAGTCGTGGGCCTACCCACGGAAATTCAGAGGGACCCAGGGTGAGACCCAGACCTTTTTGGGGCCTAGAGGGCACGAGGACCTCGCCCAAGTGGCAAGACATCGCCACTTTGTCCAGAGGGTGGCGAGGCCCTCGCCAGGTCGGCGAGGCCTCGCTGGTCAGCGGGCTCGGCCGGGCGGGCCGCTCGGGCCGATGGTGTTTGGGGGCTAGGGTAAACCCCTGGTGTGTAGGCCGTTGACGCTATGTTGGATAGATTGGGACCTTGGATAAAGAAATCACGAGGCTAGATTTGAGGTATACGTGATAGGGCGGAGTTGTTGGCTTCATACGATTAATTAATCGAAGATGTGTGATTCTTTATTGGTATCACTCACGTATAGGTTAACATCAACTATTAATGGTCAGTAAATGACAACATAAGTTAATTATATTGAAAATTTTCAAGGGTTTTTATAAATTCAAAATAATAAAAATCTCATACGTTACAAAAATAGTAGTGATAGAATCCCTGCCATTAAAAACCTCATGGGGGGCACTTGAATGTTTATTTTCCATCCAACATATTGATAATGTCACAAAGACTTAGATGAAGAGACCATGCGAATATTAGCTTGATCCAAAACTTCTGTAGTGAGAAGTTTTTAATGGTTGATTACAACTGTTTCACGTATTATGGTCCACTTGAGATTTGGAGTTGCTTCATTTTTTGGATCATGCCCTAAAATGAGTTTTGAAAATGGATGGATGTGTGGATATAAGACACATATATCATAATGAATCTTATGGTTAGGGATCTCACACACCTTGGGGGTCCGGGGATCTATTGGAAATAATGTGTTGAAAACATTAAATAATATTCAAAAACATAGAAAATTAAATAATAAAATAAAGTAAGAAAATATAATTTATTTGTTTGAGTCAAGGCGTGATTGAGTCAATCAGTTTGAAACCAAAATTGTCCTCATTGGACCGCATCCTAAATGTAACAGGAATCTTGAACAATTGGCCTTCAAGATACAATTACTATTATCGTTGGTTTTTAACGAATGAATTCAGAAAATGAGTAGGTCTACGTATAGACAACGAGAGGTCCTTAAAATACCGTTTCAAATGGGTTAGGTCCATTGGGTCTGAACTCAACTGGTGTGACCATCCAAATAGGCGCTTCCCTGGTTCGAAATTCACGCAAAATCGATGGGTGCACATATATGGTTAATGGCATAAGTTCGAGCTGGACCAAATTTGAATACCCTTTAAGAATGGGTTTAAGCCTCATATAAAACTCATCTTTTATATATTTGGATTTTTCTTCGGTTCTTTCCAATGTGGGACAAAAAAATACGTTAAAAACAAAACAATTTTCAAAACAAAAAACAAGGATGAATTTTGAATTTTTAAAACACTTTATTTTTAAAATACTTCTAAATACAAAAAGATCCATCAAAGCCATTCTCCATTTTACTAGCTGATCATAGGGTATAACCACATAAATGAATAAGATCTAAATCTTAGGTGGACCACACCACATAGACGATGATTGAACCTTCACCATTAAAAAACTTCCTAAGCCCCACTGTAATATTTATTTTCCATCCATCCCGCTGATAGGGTCACACATGCTTGGATGAAAGGAAAACAAACATCGGCTTGACCCAAAACGTATGTAGCCTACAGGAAGTTTTTAACGTTCAACATTCAATCACCATTGCTTCATATAATACGGTTCACTTGAGATTTGGATCCGCGAGTTGGAAAAATAGATAAACGGTATACAACACATACATCAAGGTAGACTCATGTCACGGCCTCATCGAATCCGCGTTCGGATATGCTTAAAGTGGAACTTTTCTTCATCCAATATAGGCATTAGATATTCATGTATTTTATTCTGTCCTACTTCAAACAGGCTGTCCATTTCAAAATCTCCTTGAGGGGGATTGGATCAGTCAGCTTGTGTCGTTTTCTGGTCAGGGTGCATGAGGTGAACAGTCCGATCCACCGTATGCCTCTGAATGTACGGTGGATGGGTACGATAGAGCAGGCATTATCAATGCTTTGAAAGTTTAGCCAAACTAGGTGCGGCGCCGGCCTCACCCAAGACAGTACGTCCCGTTACAGTGGGTCCCACGTTGATGTATGTAGTCTATATCCACGCAGTCCATCCAATTTTTCAGATCATTTTAAGGCATGAGCCCAAAAGAAGATCAAATTCTAAGTGTACTATACCATAAGAAAGGAGGGTGACTTGACCATTAGTTTATTACATAAGTTTTGGATTTTGATTTTTCCATTCATCCAGGTTTATATGACCTTCTTAACATAGGGCAAATAAACATTGCATAAAATATTATGGTGGGATCTGAGATGTTTTTAATGGTAGGTCGTTCAATCCACCACTGATTCCTATGGTATGATCCACTTGAGAATTGGATTTATATTATATTTGGTTTATGCCCTAACTAAAATAATCGTAAAAACAGATAGATATGCATATGTCAAGGTGGGCCTCACAGTAAGGGCCGCATCGTTTTAGGTGCTCTGTTAAATGATACACATCAAAATTTCAGGTAGAACACAATACTGGAAACAGTGGTGATTGAACGACCGTGGTTAAAAACTCCGTTATCAAATTGATATTTGTTTTTTCTTTTCATCCAGCTCTTTTTGACCTAATCAACAGGTTGGATGGATGACAGATAAATATTACAGTAGGCCTTATGAAGTTTTCAATGGTGAGCATTTAATCACAACTGTTTTCGGTGGTGTTGTCTAGGGGTGTACACAAACCGGGCTAGCCCGATTAGCTCGCTCGACCCGACTCGAAAAAGCCCGACTCGGCCCGACTCGGAACTGAGTTTGGGTCAGGACGGGCCAATTTTTTAGGCTCGAAAGTGAGTTCAAGCCGAGTTCGGATACCTCCCAGTTCAGCCCGACTCGGTCCGAAATCCGACTCGCCCCGACCCAACCCGACCCGGCCCGGCCCGACCCGTGTATGACTGTATTTAATTTGTATAAAATGTTTTGTTTTATGCTTTATCAAATGTATGTAAATGTATGTAAATGTCCTGACTAATTAGATTTTTTGTGGAGTTTATAGTTCAACTATCTAAACTGTTAATCGAGGACCTTGTAATGGGACGTGGATTACCTGCCAAAGCCCTTTCCATAAACTTGCTGTAAGGCTCGAAACTGGCCCAAGCTCAGGTTCGAAACTAGCCCGAACTCATGTTCGAAACTGGCCCGAACTCGGCCCGAACTCGTGTTGGGCCCGGTTCGGACCGAAGATGTTGGCCCGGTGACCAGGCCCGGTCGGGTTCGAGCCTTGTGTGGCTGTTGAACGGGCCTAGACGGGTTGAGGCCAGCTCGACTCGGCCCGACCCGTGTACACCCCTAGTGTTGTCCACTTGAGATTTGGATCCGCCTCATGTTTGGTTACACACAATGGATGAATGACATGAATGGGCACGTACATCATTGTAGAGCCTACATAAAACCGTCCGGTTGGCACGGGGCTACTGAGAGAAAGAAAAGAACGTGGGTCCATTGCGCGGAACCTATGTTCGTTCGTTGCCACACCATCCGTTCATGGCAGTTTACGGTCAGTAAATCCAAACTGTCCATATGGTTTGTCCGAACATGGTAGTGGAAAACCCATCCACGGCAACTTAAAATGTTTCAGTGCGGCCTTCTCAGACCAACTCCCTCCGATTTGGACATGTATGCAAATTTTTGCTACGCCCACACGCGTGTGAACCCTTGCCATACACAGTTAAAAACACGTGCGAAATCCGACAGGGAGAGGTACGGCTACTCACGTTTCTTCCTTTCGACAGAACGCGGATTAGATGCTAACAGGTTGAGCAGCGAGACTCGCTACTGAAGTGACGCACCAAGTTCTGTGGACCCTACCGTGATGTATGCGTTGTATCCACAGCGTCCATTCATTTGGAGATATTATTTTAAGGCATCACCCAGAGAACGAGGCATATCCAAATCTTTAGTGGACCCCACCACAGAAAACAATGGGAAGATTAATGCCCACCGTTGAAACCTTCTTAAGGACCACATGATGTTTTTTCGAAATCCAACCTGTTCAAAAGTTAAAAAAATAGGAAAACACAAATATCAAGCTTGATCGAAAACTTTTGCAGCCTTTAGAAGTTTTTAACGGTGGTATCACTCTCCCCACTGTTTTCTTTGGTGGGGTCCACTGGAGCTTTGGATATGACTCATTCTGTGGATCTTACCCTAAAATGATCTCTCCAGATGGATGGACGGCGTGGATACAAAACATCCATCCTAGTGGGCGGTCTCGCTACTTAATCTGTCAGTAGCCAATCCGCGTCCCTTTCGACCTAGCTGTCTCCACGTCATGTACACCTGTAGCTAATATCTAGCAAATAGAAGATCCGTCCCACCACAAGCTCGGACACGTGAGGGCCTGACAATTGTGCGAATGATCAGGGCACTTCGCTGGCCTCAGTCAATGGATGCTGGAAATTCATTAAGGTCGTCCACACGTGAGGGACGTTGATTTTTTCTAAGTTGTCTGTACGTTCATACAAGCGTGGCTCACTTATGCACGTGATATTCTGAAATTTGGCGGAGGAACATTTTACATGGGCCATCAGAAATAAGCAGTCTTGATCTTGCGCTCGAGTACCTTGTTAGCACGTGCAGGGCATTTGTGGTTATCGCGTTTGGCTTCTACTGGGTACTTTAATTCCCGGGCTCCTGACAAGTAACACCTAATCCCTGAGAAATACGAACGGGATTTGGTGAGGCAAGGACACGTTAGAGGATGAGGCGGGCCCACCCCTGACGTATGTGTTGTACATCCACGCAGTCCATCCATTTTTCCAACTCAGTTTTAACTTCAGTTCACAAAAATTTAGATAAAAATCACAGTAGGGATTGAATTCACACCATTAAAGCTTCATAAGTGCCTTGGATCAAGCTGATATTTATATTTTCCCTTCATCCAGGCCGATGTGACCTAATAAACAGGTTGGATGGCAAATAAACGTTACAGTGGGTCCTATGAAGTTTTTAATGGTGGGTATTTAATCACCACTGTTTTCCTGTGGTGTGGTCCTCCAGAGATTTGGATCTACCTCATTTTTTGGGATGATGCCTTAAAATGATCTGGAAAACGTATGGACGGCTTGGATATACATAAAATACATGTAGGTAGGCCCTACGGTCATGGCGTCTCCCACTTCTAACCTGTTACACCTGCCCCACCTAATCCGCACTAGGAAAAGAGAGACGGTAGTTCACGGGAGAGGATGAGGTGTTACCTGGGGAACACTGCAGTGGTTGTTTCCCTGACCATGGCCCCATCTGGAAGTACGGTTTTTTATATCCACGCCGTCCAGCTGTTTTCTCATATTATTTTAAGAAATTAACTGAAAATTAATCAAATTAAAATCTCAAATGGACCATACCAGAGGAAACAACGGTGATTGACCGTTAGAAACTTCCTCAGGCTACAAAATTTTTGGATAAAGCTATTATTCGTGTTTTCCTTTCATCAAAGTCTGTGTGACCTTATAAACAAGTTGGATGGGAAATAAAGATTATCCCTAGAAGTTTTTAATGATGGGCATTCAATGACCACTGTTTCCAATGGTGTGGCCAGCTCGAGAGTTGGATCTACTACATGTTTTGTACCATACTCTAAAATGATCTTGAAAAAAATTATGAATGGCGTGGATATAATTTTTATATATATAAGGTTGGCCCCATTGTCATGGAAACACCCACTACGGTGTCACCCGGGCAACACCTGATCCGTTCCCCAGTTCAGAGTAGAGCTAGGCAACGGTCCGAGTCTGATCGGATTGGGACCAAACCGATCAGATCCGAAATTTGGTTTTTCTGATCCGAATCCGATCCGAACCGGGACCGGATCCGGGTAACTTGACCCAATCCGATCCTAACCATGCATGTACTGGTCCGATCCGAGACCGACTCGGTTAGGAAAACCAAGTCGGATCGGATTTGACGCGGTTCGGATTCAGTCCAGGTTTCAATAGTTGGGTAATGGATGGTTAGGATTGTTTGAAAGAAGCTGGGTTCCAAAGGGCTACTGACAGGCCTTCCTTTCAGTTGGAAGATCCTGGCCGCTCATTGGGCCCTTTTCTTTTTTTTTTCTTTTTTTTTTTTTTTTTTTTTTTTTCCTTAGTTGATTGTGGACCGTAGCTGCATTTATCTTCTTATCCATCTATTTTCACACCAGAAAATTGAACGGCGGGGATTTTGAATTTCATATTGTGGAGATTTTTGGGGTATGGTCCATCGAAAGTAGGGACCAAACAGACCACTGAACGATGGGCCCCACTTGGGTGAAACGTGGGTATCCTTTTCAAGCACCATAGTACTTTAATTTTTAAATATTTCGAAAAACATAGGACGGGAGTGGATTTGTCACAAATATCATGGTGGGCTCCACCTAAGTTAATCAACTTTCATCTTTCGATTTAAATGTCCACCAAATCTCAGTTTAAAAGTCTCCCATTGATTGATGACATTGATTGCAGTGACAACCCACGATTGATGGCTTTTGGAAATTTACCCGTCCTAGCTCATGTCAGGGAATGAAACTAAATATGAGAAAGATCAGAAGCTGAATATTAGCCTGGCAATGGCTCCAAAATGTCTCAACAACATAGGTTGAATCTCGCTTTTTCTATTGTGTGGCTTACTTGAGAGTTGAGATTCAAGTTTGCCTAATTTGTGGGCCCGTTCTCTAAAATGAGCCATAAGAAATGGACAGAGTGGATTTGTCATAAACTTAGATCGGCCCCATTTACAGTCAGACCTACATTTCCATACAATCTCCTATACATCAGCGCATAAAATGATTGATGGAGACGGTCTCTGAATAGGCATAGTGGATTAGACGATCAGATCTGGGTCCAAGTTTTCAAGTACAAGACCCGAACCCCAAAGGAACCAACCCGTCAATACCTAAACCCAGTTAACGAGGGATAGGTACTATATGACCAGACCTGTTGATAGCCCTACTGCCAATGAGTCGACCAGCCTGGATTGCAAACCATGGTTGCGTGAACCAGGACGTTCATCTCGTGGGTCCCTCCATGTCTGTGTTGTAGCCCAAAAATTGAATAATCAAGTGGCCCAACTTTTTTTTTTTTCCAACCATCAATTTTTTTTTTTTAATACACTAATGGCCACCTATGACTGGACCAGCTCTTTCTTTTTTTCTTCTTTTTGTGTTCCACAGCATATACATGCTGGGCTCAACAGACGAACAACCCAAATCTACATTGGCACGTGTGGTAAGAAGAGAATTATGTGGGCAACTCCTACAGGCAGCCATCACATCTAATCTCAGTTGAGTATGAGAGGAAGAAGGAGAGTAACATTTACCTGGAACAGGAATTAAAGAAGCACTTGGGGCATTTTCACTAATACCATTGGGTAACACAAGATTAGATGGATTCAGTTGAGCATTTCCCTGGTCTCAATGGATTCATTTTCATCCATGTACCTAAAAATATTATTGAGGACAAAGTAACCTTTGTCTTGTGGAGCAAGGAAGAATGTTTGGGTGAACTTCCTTCTAACTTCATCCAGCCTAGTCAGGAATCCAGTTACTAGGACGATCACTCCACCATTGTGAGATTCCTGAGCATCTGCAATCTTTATCTCAGCCTTAAATTCCGTGGAGTTCAAGGAAAGAATCTTTTCATTGATGGCCTGCTCCACAACATGAATGAAAGTTAAATATATTATCAATAATTAAAATGCCAAATTCTATTTGAAGTTTGAATACAAAAAGTTTGTATTCAGCATTCTTTAAGAAAACCACAAGTTAAATGATAAAAATTTCAAATCTTGTTGCAGTAAGCAGTGCGCAACATGTCATAAGAAGACCTGTCCCTAGAAATATCCAAGCATCTCGACTACTTTCTAGTTGAAGGTTTTCAAACAGAACAATTCTTAAAATCAATATGGTTATTTTAACATTTTAAACATGTGGAGAGCACAAGGAACACCAAGTGGATGCTAATAAGGCCACTCCATATAACAAAGAAATGGCGTGTTATAGGTACGTGTCAAACAGAATAATGCAACTATATAGGAAAGAGGATAGTTTATGGATCTGGCCCCACCAACCCCAAATTGTGCCAGTGCAGTTGGTCAGTCTTAACCATCTGATTGATCGCCTGTAAATAAGCATGGTGAGAGTTCCTTGCACTCTTTGGATTGATTGGGTGCTTCAAAGGGCTCAGTTGTCGGCATATTTCAAGTGAACTGTGGACTGATTAGGGGGGAGCTGTAACAACCCGAGTCTTCAGGACCCGAGTATATGACCCGTGTCCAAAAAACCCGAGTGTTAACCTTAAAGGATGGTCAAATAAATATATTTTTCTTCTTTTATCAGAGTAAGCAATGAGCTTAGTATGGACAAAGTGACATAACGGAAAATTTCGTTATCATTCAATTATACAAGAAGCTGCCCATAATGACTTATACAAACCAATGTCTCAGAATTTAATAAGTACAAGATTTACAAGATTCAATACATGAAGAATAGCCGAAAAACACATAAATATAAGCTGCAAGATCGCACAGCTCCTCCAGGCAAATACAGTCATGCACCCCTGACGATCCTACCCTGCTCCTCATCAAACCTGAACATGCATATCGCTAAAGTCACCTGTACTACCTGTACGGTTGTATATTTGATGGATGAGTGGCCAACTCAGTGTGAATTCCCTTCAAGATTACACACCGCCGCATTAGGTAAGAAATAGTATAGAACATCTAGACAGCCAAAACAAAGTAAATGCAGTCTTATTAGATGCATGGATGCGTGAATGCAATCATCGCCCCGGGGATGCTCATCCGTGCGGACAGTGGGCCGTCACCCATGCAATCATCGAACCTGGGAAAATCATCCAGTCGGAACAATCGATAGTCGGTGGTCTGGGAGCTAGCGAAACGATATCCCAGTGGTCCTTGGGGCACGTGCTACAACATCCAGAATTAGCCACCCGTCATCGTCAATATGCTATGGATGCATGATTAGCCAAACCGTTATTATTCCAATTACAACCAGCCAGTTTAATAAGCTCAATGGTCACTACGGGGAGCTCAGAGCCCAGCGTAGGCCGACAGCTCGGGCATAGTGTCCCATACCACCATCCCCGGCTCATGAGGCTACCATCTTAGGATGTTTAATGGAAATCCATCGACTAGTGGCCAATCATATTACAGTATATGGGGCTTACTATCGCATGGTTGTACATTGTAAAACATCGAACCCATATAGAAAAAATATCAAGAAAACCACATAGGGCGAATATTAAAATATGCCACATAGGGCGAATATCAAAACCATACGATGAAAACCATCCTTAAAAATCGTTGGGTACAACAACCCTGGATGGTAGGCCCACATCAATGATCCATCTAGATCACCACCCAATAACCACCATGTCAAAGGTCCATTACGATCACAACTAATCAGGTTACATCCCAAGTATGGGTGTACATTTATAGGTGGGGTTTCCCACTAATGTACTAGTTTAAAGTCCATAAGCAATACACAAGCATGAACAAATATACAGGATGAACATTAAGCAAGCAATATAGCAATTTATTTTCCACCAGCTAACACATGTGATTATAAGAGAGAGATATCAATTATGAATTTAAATAAAAACTATACTTAAGCTAATGAGAAGATGGAAAGCTCAAGGGGAAGAATCATCACCTGATGTCCTGAACCGTCTCCGTTATCGCTATGAAGTGCGTGCGCCCTTAGGGTCGACCCTACCACGAGTTATGAAATTGTACAATTAGATTCGAGTTCCATGTACTCATGGCCTAAGGCTTGAATTGCTTGTTCTTAGGATTTGATGTATAATTAAGATTTCATCCTGGAGTTTAGGTCTAGGCTAGATCTTTAAAGTTGAACCCCAGTGGTGTGTAATTATTTATAATGTTAATTTAATACTTATAAAATATTTACTAACATTAGTGTTATAGTTAATATTAGTTAATAATCATTATGATGATGATTAATATTATGATATACTTATCTATGATAAGACAACGCATTAGCATTTAATAATGGTATCATTTTAAATTTCTTGTATATAATAACTATCATTAGAATAGATAATTTACTAATGGCCAAGCATCCTAATATTTAACAGCCCTATTGATAATGGAAATGATAACAATGTTAATTTAATAATTAGAAAATAATTGTTAACATTAGTGTTATAATTAACATTAGTTAATGTAGCAAAATAATCATTATATGACACCAACTACTATCCAAATGAATATTTAAGAATAATAAACAGGATACTACTATTTAATAATTGTAATTCATTTATAATAGACAGTTATAGCACAAATAACCTACTAATGTTCTAAATGGAAATCCTAATGCAAGGTATGAGAGGAAACGTACCTATAGGAGGTTCGACTCGGATCAACTCAGTTTGGTACCCAAGTTGACTCGGCTTAACTTAACCACCAACACCTCCCCATCTTTCTTTCCCTCACTCGTTTTTCTCTCTCACCTTTCATTCTCTCTCACTTTCTTCTTCACTCCATCCCATAAGCTAGCAGGGTCGCTGGACTAATCTAGAACCGGCCTGATTTGCATAACTCGACTCAGTGAGTCAGTCGAGTTGAGCCAACTCGAGATGGGAATCCCATTCTCCCATTTGTCCTCCTCTCTCTCTCTCTCTCTCCTCTCTCTCTCGCTCTCTCTCTCTCTCTCTTTTCTGATGGTTCAAAATGTCAAGTCAGCATCAACCCAAGGCGAGCTCGGCAATGGTCTGCACATAACCAGCAAGTCGACCCGACTCGGTCGCGAGTTGGTCTAGTCCGACCTCTCTCTCCCCTTCTTCTTCTTCCTTCTCTTCTTTCTCTCATTTCCTTTCTCTCTTCCACCTGTCTTCCACTTACTGGAGTTCCAGCAAGAAGCCTGGACTGCGCCAGACTTACACCCAACTCGAACCAAACTCGGTCCAGTCGAGTTGAACTCGCCAGTGGATCGGGTAGGCCCGACTCGAGCTGGTGCAATGGCCGCACCACTCTCCACCTCTTCCTTTTTCACTCTCTTCCCTGCTCTCCTTCTCTGGTCAGCTGTAGCAGGACCCGCCCCAAACCTAAACCGAGTCAGCGACTCGGTTCGCTGTGCAACAGTGTGGTGCAACAGTTGCTGCACCACCTCCTCTCTTTCTTCTCTCCTCGTCTCCTTCTCCTATTTCCCACTCCCTCTTTCCTTCTCTCTTTCTTCTATCTGCTGCAAAATCAACAGAACAACAACCGAACGTCCGGAACAATCCGACACGTACAACTCAACTCAGCAGACTCGTCAGAGAAGAAGACGAGCTTCAATGGTGGATTTCGAACGAGGGCTTCTTCCTCCGATCTGCCAGCATGGAATGGTTCGTAAGAACCTTAGGGAGCTTATGGATACACTCATTTGAAGCTTTAGGACGATTTGGGTGGTGGGTTCGCGGATTTGAAGGTGGCGGTCGATTTTGGTTGCAGTCACAGGAACGGATGGGAAGTCTCTCTTTCTCAATCCCAACATCCTTAAAACAAACTCCAGCACTCCCTGGAGTCGTTGGATCGTTAATACACGGTCTGGATTTGATCTAGTTAAAACCGTCTCCCAATCCGGTGGGTAGAAACCAAAACCGGACGTGGTTTTGCTTGGGACGCCCTAAGAAAAATGGATGGCTGAGATGCTCTCTCAGTGAATGGTTGAGATGAGAGGAGAAACCCCTCACACGGATCGTCTAGCTGGCACATGGAAACAGTTTCCATTTTAGGAAACAAGTGCTAGTGGGAACTGTTTGCGTTGGCGTTTGTGTGCACGTACGGTTGTATGAACGGGAATGGAGAGCATGGTTTTGGGCGGGGCAATCTGACTAACACGATGGACGGTTTGGATCTTTAATATGGATGATGAAGGTGGGCCACCACACGTCCCAAACGGACGGTGTCCGTCGGTTGCCGCAACGAAGAGAGAGAGAGAACTTCTCCTTTTAAGGTATTCTCGGTCAGAGGTGCTCTGACCGCTCCTGCTGGTACGGTGCACATCCAACACCCTGGCTAAGGTGCACACGCACCCCACTAGGTGGGGTCCACAGTGATGCCTGTGATAAATCTACACGGTCCATTCCTCCACACGCGTTAACATAGGACGTTTGATCAAAGGTGAGGTGTGTCCAAAACCTAGGTGGGCCATACTAACAAAACTAAGGTCTTTTAGGACCGACTACATTGATCCGATGGTCGGATTGCATCCAAACCCATGATCAACGGTTGGAAAGGTCCAAGGGGCAATCTGTAAGGCTTTCGTCCTATATTATTAGCCGATACCAATATTAGTATAATTTTGGTTATTTCGTATATCACTTATAATTCAAAATCTCATACATATATAAAATTATAATATTTTAATATTAACATACTACCATATGCATGCTATTGATCATCTATTTATTAATATATATAATTCTAAATGTACAGTCTCATATATACATGAATTGAAAATTGTATAATATCCTATTTAAAATCACCTTGCTAAATAATGAACATTTTATCCAAATATCTAATAATTTTTGGTGTACATGTTTATAAAAATATTTAATACTACATTAATATTTGTAACTCAATTATTATGAAATTATTATTCATTATATTTAGTTAATATAATTTTTTTTTTCATAACATTTTACATACATTAATATATGATATATATATATATATATATATATATATATATATATATATATATATATATATATATTTGTATGTTATTATATAACACTAAATTATAAAAATGCATCTGTGCTTCCTTTTTTATCTATGTTTGTGTAAAATATAAAATAAAATATAATACTTATTAAATATCGTTGGAGTGCCACGGACAAACAGGTTAACATATGGATGGGAACGATTAGATTTAAACCCGGGTGCACGTAAATGTTTACTTAAGTCTAGCTTATATTTATACTAAGTTTGGTTATATGGTAACACCCGAGTACTGGAAAGTACGGGGTGTTACAGGAGCACAAGGTTTCCTGGGTCAAGTGAAGAGTATGAATAAATGACCACACAACGCCTCCACTAATCAGTGCTTGCTTTGATTGTATGTCTGCTTTGCTGATGCTAGGGCTTCTAGGCTGAGGTTAAAATTTTCATTGCACTGGTTAGTAGAAGAAGCAAACATTGCACTGGCTTATGATTTTTTCATAACAAGCTACGTCATACATGCATTCCGTCTCCAGTATTATGTTTCCCTAGCATTTTAAATCTGATTGACAGTCTGCAAGGTTTTGGATTTTTATTTTTTTGAAAGGAAATCTATTTCATTAAAGCAGAAAATAGAATAAACATCATGGCCCAAAAAAGTAATATCTCGTGTTATGCAGGAAACCTAGAGCAAAACAACAAACTAAAATCTGATACACCTATTCAACCAGAATAAGTATTTTCATTACCCTGCTCTATAGACCACCTAAGTGACAAAGATGACATACATGTTATCACCCCATATGATGTACAGGCCTAGTACAAGCTGCTGAACTCCTTCCTGCAAACAACCCACCAAATAAATATGAAAAATGGTACCAAGGATAGTAGACATGGTTCAGCTTCTTCTTTTTTCATTTTTTTTTTTCATTTTTTGTTTTCCAAAAAGCACTTTTATTAGAAAAGTTGCTGGTGCTATCACATGGTTATCAACAGCTATAGTAGCAGTATATGTATGAGATCTCAAGTCCAACCGAAAGGTTGGTTTCACCATGAGGATTTCCTTATGCAAAGGACCAAAGGTCAGCCCTATATACTCATGAAGTGGTCCACCCTATGTAAAAAAAAAAAAAAAACAATGTCCAGCCATTGGTAAAAGCAAAACACGAGTTTGGTCCACTCAACAAGTGGCAGTTGCTGAATTTTTCAAAAGTTGACTTATGATTGGGCCAACCTATTGGATTTGTTAGATGTCATATATACATGAAAGGTTGGAAGTTGTCCACAGGTTGGACCTTAACAGTTGTATATGTGAATGGATAGGGAGAATTGCTTCCCACCATAGATGGAAATGGGTATTACAACGGTGCCAAGAGCCATCTCATTACTTGTTTGCACAAAACCAGCACACTAATCTGAGATTGTAGCAGCCTATACTGAGGTTAAGAAGTCTAACATGGATTTAAACTGATCATCTAATCCACATTTCGTGTGGACATGAAAACATGAAAATAGAAAATTACAATAGATCTCAAGTCCAACCGAAAGGTTGGCTCCACCCATAAGCCATAACCATAAAATTACAATGTAACTGTTTTAACAAAATTACAAATAACATGAAATAACAGAAATAAAAGGCATCAAAATCATATCGCAGCTGCAGGTACTGTCTCATCTATCTTCTCACTCTCCTCTTCATCGAACTCCTCATCAATAGAGTTCTCTTTCCCCCACACCGGACGCAGCCAATGCTGACTACAAATGAGTGCTTCAACCGATTCAGGTGTAAGTGAACTTCTATACTTGCTTACAACCCTACTCCCTGTACGAAAAGCAGATTCTGAAGCCACAATTGAAATTGGAATTGATAATATATCGCGTGCCATTAACAAGAGCACAGGGTACTGTAAATTACCAGATTTCATCCTCCACCACTCCAAAATATCAAAATCATCACCTTTGGATTTTACAACTAAAAGATCCTCCTTAAGATACTCTTCAAGTTCTGATCTAGGCATCCGTATTTGAGTCCCTTTCCGCTGTGCATAGTAAGACATGAAATCATCTGTTGCGTCTTCTTGCGATTCATCAACTGCAGAACTAGAACCCACATGAGAAGATTGTTCTTTTGCGGCACACACATACAAATTGTACAATTCACTGACTGCGTCAGAAATCTTTTTGGCCTCAGCAACACCCATCGCACCATACAACTTACTACATATAAAGTCAATCATAATCATCTTATATCGAGGATCAAGAACGACCGCAACACCCATTACCAGACTACACTCAGACCAATACTTATCAAACTTTACCTGCATACCCATGGTCATAAAGTGTAAAAAGTCTTGTCCAGTACTGCCTTTGTGCAAGGCATCTTTTATCTTCCAAAGTTCAGGCAAAAATATATTTGATGTTGGATACTTGCTGCCCAAAAATTTCTTTGTGCTGTTGTAAAAAACAGAAAGGAACTTACGAACTGATTCAACTACTGACCAATCATCTTCAGAAGGCAGCCAAACATACGCACTATCACGCTGTGCATAGTGAGAGAATGCAAGTCTCAAATCTATCACTGAATCCAACATTTCAAAAGTTGAATTCCAGTGTGTCGTGACGTCCAACTTCATCGTTCTCTGAGTTAACAAATTCAACCGCTTCACGATCTCATTCCATACATGTAATCGTGAAGGTGACCCCCGTATGTACTTCACACTCTCTCTTATGTTCTCGATGGTGGGATCGATTGTTTTAAGGCCCTCTTGTACAATCAAGTTTAGGATGTGAGTACAACACCTAACATGAAATATATTTCCACCAAAATACAGGTCACCGGTGACCCTAAACTGGTTGCGCAAATTCATTATCACGCTATCATTTGCAGAGGCATTGTCTAGAGTAATTGTGGAGATCTTCTTCTCAATTTCCCACTCCATAAGACATCTGTGTATGCAGTCTGAAATCATCAAACCACTATGAGGAGGCGCCAGATAACGAAAGTTTATTATTCTCTTACAAAGCCTCCATTCGGCGTCAACGTAGTGAGCAGTTAGGGACATATACCCCTTTCGTTGATTGGATGCCGTCCACAGATCTGATGTCAGGCTAATTCAGAAAATCGCTTGCGTTACCAATTCTTCTTTCAACTTGACCTTCTCGCCTTCGTATATCTTCATACACACCCTCTTGATTGTTGTACGAGAGACTTTCTCGTATTTAGGGTTAAGGCATTTGGCTAGTCCAACAAAAGCGGGACTCTCTACCATCTGAAATGGTCTTTCATCTGTAATAATTAACTTGGCCGTCAACTCATTCACCAGCTCCTTGTCGTACTTGTAGATGGACACTGATGGACCCATTGCAGATTGCGAAAATGAAAGTGTTTGTTGCGTTGCCGCACTTCTGATTTTTTTCTGACACTTTGAAATATGTTTCTTTAACGTTGTAGTCGACCCATCTGATTGCTTAGCGTACTGACTCTTACAATGCTTACATTGTATCTTCACTTGGCTATTCTTCAAGGTAACTTCTTCAAAATCGTCTCACACTGTCGACCTCTTTTTCATTTTTCCCGCAACATGCGACTGTGTGGTACTAGTATCAACGTCGACGGGCACCTCTTCACGTTCAAGACCTAATCCCTCATCTTCAAGGATCATCGGTGATGTGATTGACTGACCACCCGGGGCCGGGGTATTAGAAAGACCCTCACTTTCCATCTGATAGTTGAAATATACTATATCATATTAGCATTAGCAATCTAATGCTAACAGAGTTACACTAAATCCTAAATTAGTTACCCATCCAAGGTTGGATAGATTGTAATACTTTCATATTCCCATTTAAATGTCCACGCCGAAAATCCGGCAGCATCTCCCCATGCCTCTCCAGATAAGTTCATCTTACGTTACATTCCAATGCAAAATATCTAAAACAATGTGAAGATATTTGGCATTGGATACGAAATGAAAGAAGCATATCCAGAGAGAAATGAGGAGATGAACCACGGATCAGGCATGAACATTTAAATAGACTATATGAAAGCATACTATCCATCTAACCTTGAACTGTTCAAAATGGGACAATTTGAGTGATTTCTATGCCACCAAAAACACACCATATCTATGTATGACCACATAGAAATCCTCAAATGGGTAACTAATTATCTAACTTACAAGTAACAATTAAATCCTAAATTAGTTACCCATCCAAGGTTGGATAGATTGTAATACTTTCATATTCCCATTTAAACGTCCACGCCGAAAATTCGGCAGCATCTCCCCATGCCTCTCCAGATAAGTTCATCTTACGTTACATTTCGATGCCAAATATCTAAAGCAATGTGAAGATATTTGGCATTGGATACGAAACGGAAGAAACATATCCAGAGAGAAATGAGGAGATGGATCGCGGATTAGGCATGAACATTTAAATAGACTATATGAAAGCATACTATCCATCTAACCTTGAACTGTCCAAAATGAGACAATTTGAGCGATTTCTATGCCGCCAAAAACACACCATATCTATGTATGGCCACATAGAAATCCTCAAACGGATAACTAATTATCTAACTTAAAAAATCACAATCACAAATCACAAGTCACAATAATAATCTAAGCAAAGAAAGCAATAATGAGATAATCTAAGCAAAGAAAGCAATGTACATATTAAGACTAGAGTACATAGTCAGTAATCAATCTATGGGTTTTTAGATTAACCTGTAATCTGCATTGTAAATCAATTTATCTCAGATGCTCTACTTATATTATAGTAATAACACTGTAAGATCAAACAAGATCTCAATAATTCCCCAGATACACTGCTGTATAACAAAAATAAGAAAGAACTGCCATGAAAATATAAACGAGAAAAGGAATTAAGTGAATGTAATTCTTTTCTATCTCAGCGCATGTTTGGTTGCACAAATTTCATGAAATATCATGACATTTTATACCTAATTAGACTGATTAATCATGAAATTTCAGACAAAATCAAGACTTCAAATCTTACTAGAATTCATTCTAGGTGGCAGCTTGGGCAGGTTATTGGTTTAGATTGAACTCAAGAAGCTAAAAACAAATTACAAAATGGAATAAGGAGAATTTCACTTTTCAGGATAAGAAAGGGTTGAATTCTTCAAGACATCTTTGACAACATTTGAGTTATATATCATTGAAAGGGAAAAGAAACATATACTGAATCTCAAAGGAAGCTCCTGGACAAACCACAGTTCCTTGTAATTTGAGTTAAGTGGCCAAAAGATGACAAAGGAAGAAAAACAAATTACCATCATCATCTAAGCCTTCTCGCAACTAATTGGAGCCAGCTACATGAATACTTTTCCACTATTCCACTCTCTCGATGACCGTAACTTCAGTTAGATGATAGGTCATGCAGTTTCTTCTTACTACCTCTACCCAAAATTATTCCATGGGTGAAGGCAGCTAGAGCACAAATTGCAAAGCCCAAAATGATCTGACCAGTCCTAGGGGTACCATTCTAGAGGTAGCTGGTTAAATTTTTTAAGAGGGAGTGACAAGATGGTCAGTTGCTTTGCTGATTCCTTGGGTTTCCCATACTTTCTCTTGTCTAAAGGAAAGGAAAGAAAAAGGAAACAATGAAATGAGAAGGCAAAGGCATTCAAGATTGTTAATGATGGAAAATCTGTCCAAGATTCAAGATTGTTAATGATGGAAAATCTGTCCAAGAGAGTAACAATTAAACAAACTTGAACACCATTCCATTGGAATGTGTGTCCAACATGTGCAATGGTGACTACTGAGTTGTAAAGTTCTTTATTTATTTCTTTCTTTTTTTGTTTAAAAGAGAGAGAGAGAGAGAGAGAGAGAGAGAGAGAGAGAGAGAGTTGTGAAGTCATTATTCAGCGGAATATCGGAACTAGTGATTCTGAATCTTCACAAAGGTTGTTGTTTGGAACTACGCTTAGACCACGTCTCCCGTCGATATCTATCTTTTGAGGTGGGCCTTCAATGCAAGGGCACCATGTTTAGAAATTCATTCAAAGGGGATTCTGCATTGGGAAAATCATCTCTTCTATCAAACAGGACTACAATCATCATCGTGCTCATTTTATCTAGAACACAAAACAAACTCACACAACTATGAAATCAAGAAACCCAAATGCCACCACTTTAATGGCTTAGATGATGATGATTTTAACTTTGATGAGACAATTATGCATATATTTGATTGGAAGTGTGTAAATGAAGTCCGTTCTTTATGCATTAATTCTTGAATTTTGTCCAGTCATATTATGCATCTGTGGCTCTTCCATTCAAAATTATGAGTTACACCAAGGGATGCTACAGGGTGCACAGGGTCGATGCAAGTGAATAGAATATTTGGAATTTTAAGTTCTGGTGGATTACGAGAATGATGCTCGTGAGTTGAGCTTGAAGTTTTCTACATGATACTGGTGGATCTTATATTGTGAAGGACAACTTTTTTCTTTTTCCCTTTCTTTTTTTTTTCTTTTTTAACCACTGACTACCAGCAGTTAGTATTAAACCTAAAACATAAAGCTGAAACTTTCACAAAATTTCGCAATGAACTAGTTATAGTTTTTGTTCGAGGAATGCAGATAGTATATGTGTGAAGAGGGTTGAGAATCCTCTTTCTGGCGCACATTTGCAAGATCCAGGTTGTTTGTTTGGCGAGCACCACCGTGAACATGCCCTAGCCCAAAAATCACATTGCTCCACTCACGAGGCAGGCCACTTGTGTAAGTTGAATGTGGTTCATTGGTCAATTTGTTCTAACCGTCCATTTCTATCATACACATGCAGCCAAAGCCAATCCTGATGCCCGATTGTCTTGATTTTTTGACCAGGACATGTTCACAGTGTGGCCCATGTCTTAAATAGCCTGGATCTGATGCATGTATGCCATTCTTGCATTTGTGATGCAGGGTGGACTCACCATCCTCTTTTTGTTGATTATCATTAGTACAGCTCTCATTTGAAATGTGCCTTAGTTGCATGTATTCAAAGGTGATAATGGAGACCATGTGAATGAAGCTGAGGGCAAATAAATCCAGGGCAAATTCTCTGGTTTGGGAGGGGGTTTCAAGACAATCTAGAATACAAAGACAATTTCCCTTATGTTGTAACATGTTGTATCTTGTTTTCTTTGACAAAATCTCTCTTACTGACAAAAAGAAAAGGTCAAGATGGTTCTATGACCTCTTCTTCTCCATAGCTCTCATTTTTTTAGTCCACTTTATAGGTGTTTACACGAGATTATTATCTAGTGCATTGCGCTGCAAAAGATCACTATCTACGGCTTGCCTCCTTGGCTTTTTCCATAGATGGTGTTATAAGCACATTAGCAGCTGCAAGCTGTGGGATTTTATGCATTTACCTACTTTTGTGGCACTTGAGCTAACTTCTGACTTCCTATAATGATAAGGGGTGCTCTCCAGTGGACCCATCTCTCCAAATTCCATTTGATCATGCCTAGAGTGGCAAAAATGAGATGTGGGACTCTTCACTAATCAAAAGGAGTTTCTACATTCTTCTTACAGCCAGATAATTCAATTCACTTCTTCTCAAACTGCAAAGACTAGTCCTGCTATGACCACTCCACCCACATGATAAGCATGATCAGAATCCCACTGCCAAGTGCACATGCACATGCAAGTGCCAGAATGGTGGACCACCATGTATGGTCCCTTCTGTACAGACATCAGAATAGGATCTTGCACACTCAGCATACAGGAAGGGACTCCGGCACACATAAACGCTTCAACCCACCTGATGAACGGCCAGGATCTTGCACAGCAATGCCGCTACCGATACCACAGCATGTTGCATTTCGCATTCTTATATTAACTAATCAAATAAAATTATATATATGTATATATATCAAAAAACGACAATGGGGATAATCGGAAGGGATCCAATCCAAACATTCAAAAAACCAGAAATTACAGGCTCTGATGGGAACCGAAAAGAAGAAAGGATTGCGATGCAGATGGAAAACTTTAGCAATGATGAAGGGATTGGGAAGTTACAGATTTCAGATTTCTTCAAATCTAAAGATTACAAATGACGATCATGGGTGGCCAGACAACCAACGGGCAGCGGCCATGGCTGGCCGACGATCCTGGGTGGCCGGACCACCAACAGGCAACGGCCATGGCTGGCCGACGCGCGAGGCATCTCTTACAAAAAAAAATAGTGGCCGAGTGGGTCCACCTACCTGATGAATGATTGCGAATGGCCAGATGAGAATTGCGAGTCGCCGGCGTTCTGGTAGGGATGACTGACGAGAAGGGTTTGAGCTTTGAGGGATTTTAGGGTTCGAGTGCGGGTAGAGAGCGGCGGGTGGGTAGGGTAAAAAAAAAAAAAGAGGTAAACCGATATATATAGGGGAGGGGCAAACTTGTCATTACGCACGGTCCGATTCGGATCGACTCGGTTCGGAGCCAAACGGATCGGATTTCGGTTCGAGTCGGTCGATTTTGTTGGTAAACAGAATTTGATCCGAACTACATTCGGATCTGTCCTTTGTACCCGAACCTAGCCGTTTCAATCTAACGGTTCTGTTCGAATCGGGGCGGATCGGGGCGGATCGGATCGGATCCATCGGTTCGGACCCTTTTTGCACACCTGTAGTCCAGAGTGCTGTTTCTACTCCCGGACCGGATTGGATCGAGACTGTCCTCTGAAGATTGGCCGGTTCCCCACCCCAAATTGGACATTGACAGCAGGATCGGACAGGTAGGTTTTGATAGTCTGCAGTAATAACAGTTCGGCTAAATTTTATTTTTTTTTACTATGGTTTACTATTCAATAAATACAACTTTAAAGTGCTAATTAGAGTTTCAAGAGCTTCTGAATGATGGACAAAGATCTAATTTATTTGGTTCCAGATCTGCTGATCAGGTCCCGCTATTGTTTCTGAAATGTGTCTAGAGTTCTGATATTTTAATTGATTTTAATTTTCAATGATTCTCGGGGCCTAACTCATATGGTAGACTCACAAGAGTTTCAACACAAGGTCATGGGTTCAAGTTGTGTAAAAAGAATAAAATTTGAATGATATTTGAGTTGCTTGGATGGTTTTATCCAGGGGTGTACACCAAGTCCAACCGAGTCGATTTGGCCTTAGCTCGACTCGACTTGGCCACTAATTGACCCTAGCTCAAACTCAGCTGGGCTCGGTCCTTGAGCTTGACTGGTCAGCTCGGCTCAGTTCGGTCAGCAGTTTAGGCCAGTTTGAGACAAGATTAAGCCGAGTTTGCCTGTGCAACATTTTCACAAACACATGGACTACACCTTCAAAATCTCAGTATATGTAAAACAACAGTAGTAATTTTATATGTACTTTATCAAACACCTTCTAAGCAACATAGTATTTGTTTCATATACATACCTTCCTTGCCACTGGCCACACTTCGTTGAGTCATTTCATCAAGCACTTGGTGAGCAACATCAATATCAAAGTAACCGAGTTACCGAACTGGTTCGATTCGAGTTGGGTTCGATCTGAGTTGAGTCCAGTTGGGGCCAGCTCGAACTCATTTTAGAGCTCAAAAAATCAGCTCAACTTGGCTCGAACTCAGCTTCGAATCGAGTCTGAGTCCAGTCAAGCAAGCTAACTGAGCTAGCTCGGTTCGTGTACACCCCTAGTTTAATCTAAGCTCAACCAGAAGTTGAAAAGTAGTTTAGCTTAATTTTAAGGAAGAGGAGGGAGATTTGAACGGGAAGGTATTGTTCACCTTTATCTGCATTAAGCTTGTGCATCATTGTTAATGGCGGACAACTATGCATGTGATTCACCAGATGACAATATTCAGATTAAGATAATGAAGATCAATGTTTTAGAACATTTCAATTTAAAAGTTTTATACCGTTTGGGATAACTGAACACGACCCTTGCTCAACTACGCGGGGATTTATTCTAGCAATGACGTCAATGAAGGGCCACTAACGTCAGGTGGCAGAAAAAATATGGTGACGATCTTTTGATATACATGTGACAGAGATCTATGCCATTCATCAAGTTATAGTCATTGCGAGCATGCTATATCCGTACCAAAAATCAGGTAGTGTACTTGACAAGTGAGCCACACATGTATGTTGAGTCATATATGTTAGGTTTAAATTGTTGAGCTTTTTTTTTTTTTTTTTTTAATTAAATCATTTTTCTCATATAAGTTTGAGCTTTTTAATTTAAGCATACATATTATTTTTTATCTATTGAGGGTTGTTTTGTTGGATGTATTTTAGGAGATTTACGGTGTATTTTATACTTTTTAAGCATTAATTATATAGAATTTGTCCCGGAAGGGATGCTGGATGACATTCACCATAATTTATATATTTTATCTAGGCCGTCCATTCATTCTAAGTTACGCCTCCAAAAATTAGACAGATCCAAAGCTCAATTACCCTACACTATGGGAAGAACATTTAAATGATTAGTGTTTAATCTTCAATATTTCATGTAGTGTGGTCCATTTGATCTTTGAATCTGTCTTACTTTTAGGCACATGTCCTAAAATGATCTATACTAAGGAATGTATGGAATGCATATAACACATATCATGGTGGGGCCACCAAGCTTTGACTTGGAATTATGGTGAAATCTGATATGGGACGATTGTTCTTTCATTTCAAATGTAAGTGGTATTGTTTGATGTATGCATTTAATCGTAATTCTAAATTATTTTTTTTTTTATGAAAATACATGTAATTACATCACACCAAATAGGTTATTTCTAATACCTTAAGAAAATAGTTAAAAATAATTGACACCACTATAGAAAATATAAGAGTGTAAAATATATAAGGGTGTCACTTTCAAGATTGAGTATATGGAGTGATATAATTAATGTAACATTTGAATGTGACGTTTCATAAAACATTGAAATTAGATGTATGTACGCGTTGGAATTTGACTTTTAAAATGTTAGATTCGACAATAGAATAAGAGCTTACATTTCCTGAATATGCGGTACGTGACAAAACGTATTTTCAGTTGCTTAATGAAGATGACTGGAGCAAAGCAAAGATGATTCACAAGTTTTTCAAAGTTTTTTATGATTATGAAGATTTTTTGTAGAAATAAGTATTTCACCACAAATATGTTTCTTTTATCTCTTTGGAAGATTAAGAAAGCCCTAAAAAATGTCAGTTAGGGTTCAAAGTTTATACAGATGATGATAATTGGTATGTAAATGAAATTTGATAAGTACTGAGACGAAAAACATTTATTAATGGCTTTAGAATTTGTTATTAATCATCTTTGCAAAATAGGCTTGGTTATGTTTATTTTTATGAAGATTTATTATATTAAAAGGGTGGTAATTGAAACCTCTAAAGTTCGTGACATAATTAAAGAATTGTACACTTCGTATATTTCTACTTCCTCACAACAAATGCTAAGGAGTTAGAATCCCTTTAGAAAACTTTAGAATTATTTCTCATACCTATAGAAAAGCCCTAGGGACACCTATTTATAGTTTAGGCAACTTCCCTTTCGCACCCTTGCGAAAGGTGACTCAAATTGCCGCAGTCCGCATCGGATTCGGAAATGAATTTGCGAAACTACGACTGGTCGATCCGAGGCTACGACTGGTCGTGGGACCCCCTTGACCAGTCGAGTCATCCCCACGACCGGTCGGGCGGCCCAGACACCAAAAGGTGAGCTCGCTGGACTTTGAGTTGAGGGAGCCACGACCGGTCGTGAGGACCCCTACGACCGGTCGAGCAATCTCTACGACCGGTCGAATGCGGTGAAGACTTTTCTGACAACGATCTACGCCAAGTCTTCAACCTTCAACCGTGTAGCTCCTTGATCTCTTCTTTTATCTCATCATCGCATCATATCTTCAATCAACGCTTCTCGTGCACACTCCGTCCTTCTTTTACACCATCGCCAAGCCCAGAGAAGTTGCACAGAACTTAAACTTCTCTGTAGGAATGACCTTGGTGAGCATGTCTGCTGGATTCACGCTGGTGTGAATCTTTTCTAGTGTGACACCTCCTTCCTTAAGCACCCGTCGGATAAAGTGGTGACGAACATCAATGTGTTTAGTATGTAAGTGATAAACAGAAATTTTAGCCAAATTGATAGTGCTCTCGCTATCACAGTTGATCGACACGGCCTTCTGCTGAAGTCCCAACTGATTTATCATCCCTCTGAGCCAAACACCTTCTTTAAACGCTTCTGTCACTGCCATATATTCTGCTTCGGTCGTGGAAAGAGCCACCATTGACTGAAGCTTCGACATCCAACTAATTGCTCCACCCGCTAGTACAAATGAGTATCCTAAAGTAGACTTCCTGGAATCTATACTGCCTGCGTGGTCAGAATCCACATACCCTACCAACTTTGTCCCTATTTTCTCAAAAGTTAAGACGTAGTCTTTCGTACCTCGAATGTATCGAAGTAGCCATTTCACCGCTTCCCAATGTTGCTTACCAGGGTTTGACATGTATCTGCTCACAACACCGACTGCTTATGAAATATCTGGTCTTGTACAGACCATGACATACATTAAACTGCCAACCGCATTTGAATAAGGCACATGAGACATAACCTGCTTTTTCTCATTGGAATTAGGACATTGTTCTGAGGAAAGCTTGAAGTGAGCCGCGTGGGGAACACTCACCGACTTTGCCTGATCCATCCCATACTTGATTAATACCTTTTCAAGGTATTCTTCCTGTGATAACCAAAACCTGCTTCTCTTCCTGTCTCTATGAATATCTATACCGAGAACCCTCTTTGTAGCCCCCAGATCTTTCATCTCGAATGTCCCTGATAACTGAGTCTTCAGTATGTTGATTTTAGATATATCATGACAAACGATCAACATATCATCAACATACAGTACTAGGATAATGAATTTTTCATCACTCAGTGTCTTGTAATAGACACAATGATCGTATTCACTCCGAGTAAATTTCTGACTCACCATGAAAGAATCAAATTTTTTATACCACTGCCTAGGCGACTGTTTCAGACCGTACGACGACCTCATTAACCTACAAACCTTTTTCTCTGCCCCTTTAACTTCGTAGCCCTCTGGTTGCTTTATGTAGATCTACTCTTCCAATTCCCCATGCATGAATGCAGTCTTTACATCCATCTGTTCCAGCTCGAGATCATATTAGGTAACCAACGCCAACACGAATCTGATAGATACCTGCTTTACCACCGACATGAATATCTCCGTGAAGTTGATCCCTTCTCTCTGAGCATAACCCTTCGTTACCAACCTTGCTTTGTATCTATCCTGTTTCCTTTTGAATAACCACTTGCATCCGATCGCTTTTCGGCCCACAGAAAGCTCCACCAGCTCCCATGTGTGATTTTTGTGCAACAAGTCTATATCATCGTTCATAGCCGCCTTTCACTCTTCTGCATCAGGCTCATTAAGAGTCTCCTGAATAGTAGACGGATCCCCCTCATCTGTAATGATGTCATATGCAATATTAGAGTCGTCCCTGTATCTCGCCGGTAACCTGCGATCACGCGGTGAGTTCCTTCTCACAGGTGGCTGCCCCACCTGATCATGTACGTCTGTCTTCGCATCTGTCTCTGCCTGAGTATCATCTGTGTCAATCTGGATGTCTACGATCACCCTTTCTAGTTCTTCTTGCTGCTTTTGATCATTCTTGTGAAATAAGGAGCTTTCATCGAATCTGACGTCACGGCTAGTGATGACCTTGTTGAATAACCTGTAACCTTTCACACCAATGCCATAGCCAACAAAGATATACTTTTTAGCTCTATGGTCTAGCTTATCTCTCTCAACTGACGGTACATGAGAGTAAACCTGACAACTAAAAATGCGTATATCTGAGTAGTCGAGTTTCTGACCACTCCATACTTCCTCTAAGATTTTACATTCAATTGTCGTTGAAGGAGAACGGTTCACCAAATAACAAGCCGTGTTAATGGCCTCAGTCTATAGGTCTTTGCCCAACGCAACATTACTTAACATGCATCTGGCCCTTTCCAGGAGAGTCCGATTCATTCGCTCAGCCACACCATTTTGCTCGGGCGTGTGGCGCACTGTGTTGTGCCTGATGATCCTTTCATCCTTGCAATAATCATTAAATTCAGTGGAAGTAAATTCTCTACCATTGTCAGTCCTTAAAACCTTTATTTTCTGCCCTGACTGTTTTTCCACCATAGCCTTCCATTACTTGAATATAGTGAAAACTTCGAATTTACGTTTCATGAAGTAAACCCAAACTTTCTTGGAGTAGTCGTCAATGAATGAAACAAACCATGACGACCCCCCAATAGAAACTTCTGCGATGACCCCCATACGTCAGAGTGCACATAATCAAACACTTCCTTACAAACATGTTTTCCAGATTTAAAAGACAGTCTAGATTATTTACCATATATACAATGCTCACATATATCTAAATCAGAATTTTTAAAAACTGGAATCAAATATCGATCAAAAAGTACCTTTATGTCTCACTCGCTCATGTGGCCAAGACGAGCATGCCACATACGTAGAGACGTGGAGTCTGCAATAGCTGCTACCACTCCACCTGCCGAAGTGCTCCCAATAAACCTGTAAAGGTTTCCGTGCCTCTGCGCTCTCATAACCACAAGTGGCCCTTTTGAAACTTTAAGGACACCATCAATACCAGTGAACTTGCACCCTATAGTTTCGAGTGCACTGAGAGAAATCAGACTTTTCTTCATAACAGGAACGTGCCTGACATTAGTCAAGGTACGCTCCATCCCATCAAACATCTTGATTCTAACCGTACCAATAGCCACAACATTACAGGAATTGTCATTGCCTATAAAAACCTGTCCACCATCGCATTCCTTGTAACTGGAAACCAACTTCGATGAGGAGTCATGTGATAAGATGCTCCTGTGTTATGTATCCACTCGTCTTTATGATTGTCATGTAGGTGATCAATCATGGAAACAGACAAAACATCACCACCACTTGATTCTTCATCAGATGTGACCACATTGGCCTCCTTAGAAGAAGTCATTGAATTTTCTTTCTTCGTTTTAGGATTTCTACAATCCTTCTTCATGTGTCCAGACAACCCACAATTTCAACACTTTAATTTTCCTTTGCCCTTGCCCTTGGATTTGGATCTAGGTCTTGAGGATCCTATACCTTGCTCAGAATCTCTGCCCCTTGTAATCAATGCATCGGAAGAAGCCCCCATGTTGCCGTTTAACTTTCTCATAGCTTTCCCTTGAAGGGCTGAGATAATGGTGTCAACACTTAGGATTTTATTTGCGGTGCACATCGTGTCCCTGAAAGACTCATATGATGCAGGAAGATAATTCAACAATATACATGCCTGTTTCTCATCTTTGACCACCTCCTCCATATGCAGCAATTTGCACATCAATTTATTAAAGTTGCTGATATGGGCTTCTAGATCTCCACCTTCTGCCATCTTGAAGGTATAACACTGTAGCTTCAAGTGTAGGCGATTTTCAGAGGACTTCTTTGCATAAATGTTCTCTAACTTCGCCCACAAACTAGCCGTAGTTTTCTCCCTCAAAACATTATAGAGAACCTCATCCGTGAGACATAAACAGATAGAGGCTAAAGCATTGCTATCAAGGTTTTCCCATTCATCATCTTTCATGGTAGATTTTCACTCCTCAAGAGCTTTAATCTCGCCTTGCTTGGTTAATAAGCTAACCATTTTAACCTTCCATAACTCAAAATTATTTTTGCCTAAGTACTTCTCAATATCAAACTTGCCGTTTCCCATTATTACTAATCCTGCAGATTCAGATCTGTGCCCCAACGATCGCTCTAATACCATTTGTTGAGGATTTTGTCTGCGGAATCACACAGATTTAGATCTAGGATAGCAATTCAATAGTAACAAGCAATCACAGAAGAACACAAAGTTTTTATGTGGAAAACCCTTGCGGGAAAAAACCATGGCACAAAGCGACAAAAATCCACTATGAAAAGAAATTACAAGAGAGAGGACTTACTCGATTCAAACAACTTCGAATCTCACCCTTGCTACACCCTATGATAACCCTAGAATCCTTTTAGAAAGCTTTAAAATTATTTTCCATACCTATAGAAAAGCCCTAGGGACACCTATTTATAGTTTAGGTAACTTCCCTTTCGTACCCTTGCGAAAAGCGAATCAAATTTCCGTAGTCCGCATCAGATTCGGAAACGAATCTGCGAAACTACGACTGGACGAGCCGAGGCTACGACTGGTCGTGGGACCCCCTCGACCAGTCGAGTCATCCCCACGACCGGTTGGGCGGCCCGGACACAAAAAAGTGAGCTCGCTGGACTTTGAGTCGAGCGAGCCATGACCGGTTGTGAGGACCCCTACGACCGGTCGAAGACGGTGAAGACTTTTCTGACAACAGTAGATATGTCGTCATCTGATTCATTGACCGACATTTAGAATTATGGTTCCTTAGTTAAATCCCCAAGTTCTGAAAAAATGAAGATTATGTGTCATTGGTGTGGGGTAAAATTTGTTTACAAAATTAATCGGCTTAGATTATACTTAGCATATTGGGTGGAGATGCAAAATCATGTCCTAAAGCCCCAAATAAGGTTCAACTTTTTTTTTTTTTTTTTTTTTTCAGGCTCCTATAGATTTAAATAAGAAATGTTTTACTCCATCCAAACCTTCCACAAGAGTCGTAATTATAGAAAGTCCTGATACACGAAGAATAAAGAGAACTAGTAGGGAAAATGAAAATGAATAAGTTAGATTATTAGTATTGGAAAAAGAGCAATTACAATTCGCCTTAAAACATAGTATGGAAAAGGCTTATAGACATCAATGATGTTCTCTACGATAATATGATGCTGAAGCAAGATCAAGCATGAGAAAAAAGAAAAAGAGTAACACAATAATGAAGTTTCTCTAACGTCTCAGTGCATTTTACGGGGTGTTATGTACTCTATAAAATCTATTCACAAAAGAAAGTTTGTAAAATCTAATTTAAATTATATAAGAGCACGACGGAAAACTCTCTCCACCTTCTAATTCAAGAGAGGTGAACGAGTACATATATGAAAATTTAGATAGTAGCTCGAGCTTTGCAAATGAATCTCTTGTAAAAAAAAATAAAAAAAAAAAAATTAAAAAAAAAATGCATCTAAAGATAGATTGACAACGAAAGTGATTGATTTGGTTTAGATGCAAGATGTAACTATTATGGACGCGGCTATGGTTATATGCCAGGAAGGCACTTAAGTTGATGTTGCAAACATTGTAGATTTGTAAATTGTAATATTTTCTATTTGATTCCATTTGTTAGTTTGAATTTTATGCATTAGATTTTATGTACACTACATATTAGGTATTTGGGTTCCACAATTCTCGACTTAACTATACTTTAAATAAGTCTAAATAAGAACTCAACTTGACAGCTCGAACTAGAACTTGACTCGAAAACTTGAACTGGAACTCGACTTGAAAGCTCGATTGTGCCCAAGCTCGACTCGGTTCGGATCATGTACTATCTATGGTTTGTCAACTTCCTTTTGCATATGCAAAATAAACTTATAAACAAGACATGAATATATTGCTGCTGGACTATGAATTAGGTGTCTTTGGTGGACAATTAGAACTACTTGTCAGTGACACTATGGTTTCACTGCACATGAGAAATCTGTGTACATACATAACATGTTCTAATGTGCAGTGTATGAAACTGTTTACCAGGTTCGGACATCCCACGTACACATATGCTATATCAATTTTCAAGCATTAAAGAATATGGCACGTGTTAAATATGTACATGTACAAGTGTTATGGCACTTAAAAATATTTAAAATTCATAACCTATTCTATAATCTATTATACCTTTTTTGTTTTTACACCTATGATACTCGAACCTTTGACCGGGAGTTGAAACTCCTGAGAGTCTACCACCAGAGAAAGAATAAGGATGCATCTATTGTACCTGTGTTTCACGGTATTTGACCAAATAAAAGGACTAAACAACTGGCCAACAGCAACATAGCCATGACCAGCTATCCCAATAGCATAGCCATGAATTAAGAGTCCTTACACAACTCTCCCCTAATCCAAACAGGGTTAGGAATTCCCGTTCCGGGCCCACTAAAAAAGGTGTGGCATGTTAACAAGATTCAAGTGTTTATATCCCACCATCACAACAAAGGTAGTTGTCTTAAAAATCAGGCCCATCTGATAAATAGGTGGGATGTTAGTAATACATTCCTAGCTGTTGGTGTAAATTCAAACATGCATGGACACCAGATGGCCGCTCCTTATTAGATCCATCTGGGTGGGACCCAACCACTCTCTAAATCTTTATCATAACCACAAAGGAGATCGGGAAAACCCGTTCTCAGATCTTCAAGCTGGACGCGGATTAGATATCATTTTAGTGCATGAACCAAAGACCGAGTAAGATAAAAATCTATAGTGGACCCCACCACAGAAAACAGCGGGGAGAGTGATTCCCACCATTGAAACTATCTAAGGCCCAACATACTGTTTATTTCAAATCCAACCTGTTAAAAAGTTAAAAAAGACTTTAAATAAGAGAAAACACAAATATCAGCTTGATCTAAAACTTTTGTAGCCTTTAAAAGTTTTTAATGGTGAGCACTACTGTCCCCACTATTTTCTGTGCTGGGTGCACTGGAGGTTTGAATTTAACTCATTCTTTGGATATTTTCCTAAAATGATCTCTCCAAATGGATGTAAGGTGTGGATACAAAACAAACATCATGGTAGGGCCCACGGAACGTGGTGACGTCACTTCAGTAGCGAGTCTTCTTACTCAACCTGTCAGTAGCTAATCCGCGCCCCTTCAAGGTTGAATGTCGGTGGTATATGAATTGTGAATTTCAAATGATATATGAATTGTGAATTTCAATGAGTGCCATGTGCGGAAATATTTTTCATGTACTGGGATGCGGATCGCCTGTGCTCCAAAGCTGTGTGGGGCCCACAGATATGTCCGTGACAAATTCACTCCGTCCGTCAGTTTCAAAAGGCCACAATAGGACAGGGACATAAAAAAAATGAGGTATAACCAAAACTCAGGTGGGCCATACAACACAAAACAGCGGAGATTGAACGTCCACCGTTGGAAACCAAACGTTCCTGGATATGACCGTAATGTTTATATGCATCCAAACTGTCCACGGGGCTATTACCACTCAGATAAACTGTAGTTACAAATATCATCCTGATGCAAAACTTATCTGGCCCAAAAATGTTTCCAACGGTGGACGTTCAATCTCAGCTGTTTCGTGTGGTGTGGCCGACATGATTTTTGGATCTGCTGATTTTTATGCACCTGTCCTATTTTGGTCTCTTGAAACCGTTGGACGAAGTGGATCTGTCACGGACATCTCTGTGGACCCCACACAGCTTTCAGGCATGGGAATCCGCGTCCTGTAGGGGTCTCAAAATGAAAGAGGAACACAGGCGTTACTGCACATTTGTTCCCGTGGGGATACGATGATGGAGTGGAAGACCATGGTTGTGTGATGTATCATCGAATGTGTTGGTGGAAACGACAGGACTGAACTCTGAAATGGTGGGGCCCACACAGCTCATGAAGACGAATGTGAATATGGTCAGTTTTGTAGGGGAGCTAGGTTAGATGGGACTCCACACCAAACTATTTCTACATGCAAAGCACGTGTGCTAATATGCCACATGCGTGCTAAATCTGGGCTTTCTTTAGGCGGGCCACATCGTACAAAACAAATGGATGGCTAGAATATCTTTTGAGCCGTTGGTTTCTTTTGTGCCTTTTAGCCCACTTGAGACTGAAAGGCGCTGATTTTTCAGCAAGAAGATCAAATCAGTGTGGCCCACCTGCTGCAAAGCTGTGATCTCGCACATAAGCCATTTTAACACACGTGCTTCCATATATAGAAACTAATAAAAGTCACGTGCCTTGCTCCTGGGAAAATGGGATTTTCTAAAATATCTTTATCATTTTTAATCGGCCAAAAGAAAAAGATTAAAAAACCAGAAAGAAAAAAGAAAAGTCACGTCCTTTAGTCATTCAACACCTTTTAGAGTAAAAACAAAATATCATTTAACACTTTAAACATTTAACTCATGACTAAAACATAGGATACCGTTAGCTAGGGGCGGCTCCAAGGGGTAGGCAGGTGAGGCAATTGCCTAAGCCCCCTAATTACGAAGGCCTTATATTATAACAAAATTAAAATTTTTTAACTATGAAAGTCCGATATTACAGCAACATCTAAAAATTAGTTTACAAATTTGAAATTGAAAATAAAAAACAAATCCTAAAAAGTAGCACTATCAATGATAACACTCTAACTCTATCGTCTCTTTTCAAAATAATAACATCATTCCTACTAAATTCTTTTCCTAAAACCTAGGACCACAACTACCTACTTTATTGCTAATTAAGTTCTAAAAAATTAAATCTAACGTCATTTTTCTAAATAAAATTCTAACTTCATTTTTCTAATGGTAAAGTGACACATCAATGTCTAATTAAATTATTAATAGTGAATTATTCTTTTTACATTCTGATATCAATCTTGAAAAATTTCTTAAGAATGACATGCATTCTGATATTGATGGTTTGGATTTATTTTCTAAATTAAAAGTTTTAAAAGAAGTTGCAAAAACAGAAATTAATACTTCAATTGAAATACTTAATCTAATAAAATAACTAGATTGTTTTCCAAATTATTTTATTGCATATAGAATACTACTTACCATACTTGTTACAGTTGCATCTATAGAAAGAAGTTTTTCAAAATTAAAGATTATAAAAAATTATTTACGAACAATTATGTCTCAAGATAAACAGTTTAGCAATTTTATCTATCAAAATTGATTTATTGGGTAAACTTGAATACAAAAGTTTAATTAGTAATTTTGCATCTAAAAAAGCAAGAAGCAAATTTATGGTTTAATTTTAAATTTGTTAATTTTTTATTTTATTTTTTAAACTAAAAAGCTTCATTTTTATGACTTGCCTAAGGCCCCCAAAAATGTTGGGCCCGCCCTGCCATTAGCAAGCCTCCCATGTGCATTGCGATCATGTGTGTATATCTAACTCATGTGCCAATTTGGCACACGTGTTCAAGATCCAAGCGGTCCATAAAGTGGGTCTCACCGTACAATAATGTTTCCCAAGAATAGGTCCAGTTTGATCTAAGTTCCCATGACGTTTGCTTAGTTTGTATTACATCCATTTTAATTCATGGACTTCGGCTGGCCCCTATTCGTCTTAGACGTCACGTATGTGTGAAACGTGAGATATGAATTTTGTTGGTAGAGAAAGCTTTATTTAGGTGATAAATTTTATATGATGGATGTGTTTACATCTACTGCTAGAAAGTCGGCACACGGTAACACCATTATATAAAAGATCACGCTGAGATCCATACAACCAATATAATCCGTAGAAGGAAGATTAATGTAGAGACCAAGATGCATGTCGCCATGAATAAGTGTCACACAATCATATGAATTAAAGCGAGCAGGAGTTATACATGTTGGAATATTTGGTTGAATTAAATAGACTTTTAAAATTGAGAACCAAAAAAAAAAAAAAAAGTTTTGAGAAGGAAGAACTTATTATATTGAGTCGAGGCGTGACTGAGTCACTCGGCTTGAAATCGAATTTGCTCCCCTTGGACAGTGTCCCAAGTGCAACAGGTTTCCAGAGCAATCGACCTCCAGGATACAACGACTATGACCCGGTCCCAGCGGTGCACTCACTGTACACGGGCTCGAACCACTTGCAGTTTAATCTGAAAGTGTTGAGTTGACTCAGCGATGAACTCAGTAATAAAATGCTTAAAAATCCGTATCAGAGAGAGTTTTATAAGATAGAGTATTTTCGTATATTAGAAACTGGAACCGGAAGTCTTTATATAGACTCTGAAGTGGTGTATAAACACCCTTTACAAAAGGTTAGGTCAGTTGAGTTTAAACCCAACAGATGCGACCAACCGGAAGGGATGCATCTCTCTGGTTTAAAAAGAAAAGGCGCAAGTGTGAGTACACTCTCGCAAATAAAGTCCCGCGAGTACCCATAGACACAGACACCCACATGAGTACACTCACACCGCACCCGCACCCGCGCCCACGCCTACACCCACGCCCACGCCCAGCCCAGCCCAGCCCAGCCCGTCCCGTCGCGCACACGCACACGGACACGGACTCGGCTCGGCACGGCACGGCTCGGCTTGGCTCACACCGCAAATAAAGTCCCGCGAGTACCCATAGACACAGACACCCACACGAGTACACTCGCACCGCACCCGCACCCGCACCCGCGCCCACGCCCACACGCACGCGCACGCGCACACGGACACGGACTCGGCTCGGCTCGGCTCGGCTCGGCGCGGGCGCGCATGTGTGGTCAATGGCATAGATTAGAGCTATTGGCATAGCCCCCCCCCCCCCCCCCCCCCCCCTCACAGGACTAAATTCACATGCCCCCTGAAAGGGGCACAAGCCCTAGGCAAAAAGACTATCTTATATACAAGATAGTTTACTTTGTCAAATCCGATGTGGGACAAAACCCACAACACAAAAGTACCACAACTTTTCAAATGTGGAGGGAAATCACCGAAAATTTGAAAATTCAGATTTTAATAATATTTTAAAACAAAATATAACAATACAAACATGTGCGGAATAAATAAGATGGTATGGTTTGTATAATAGCTTAGAAGAGTGCGCACAAATTATTTTCTTCATTACATATGGTAGAATGTAGTTTGCCACAACTGATCAATGGCTGGTTGTTTGCGTAAAGATCGTGGACAGTGATTGAATTGGTAAAAGGTATTCGACTACATCCACTAATTAGCTAATTGATTAAGGCGAGAATCGTGAGAAGGGATCTATAAGATTACATGCCAACAACTCTCACATCTCTATGAATAAAACTAAAAGTAAAGAGCTACGAGTCCATGCCAACCTAACACAATTCTACTCTACAACATAATGCTGCATATCTTCTGGCCCCTTTATTTACACCCATTTTCAGCTCACTGACGTGGATTAATAAGAAGTCGCCACGTTTCGACATTGCGGGTTCAATGTTGGTATAATCGTACTCATGTTTTGTAAATTCATATAATTTTCAAAACAATTTAAATAATAAAATTCCAAAGCACACTAATTTTAAAATTAAAATTGTTATGGGTAAAAATGGACTGACTAGATGAATAGACTCAAAGATTATAGATTGCTTGAAGGCTAAAAAATCACCTTGACCAAAGACCTCGAACTTTGAAGGTCGGCCTCAGTGCCTCGAATACTGACCTCGGCCTCGGGAACCAATTTTGGAGTTCGGGCTTGGATATCGAATTCGGCCTCGATTACCAACTTTGGAGTTTAACCTCGCAATTCAAATACACTTACAATATATTAAGATATGATAGGATTATTCTCTGAGATATTTTCTGAGGATCTCGAGAAATAAATCACAACATGTCCGGAAGAAGATATCTTCCGTAATATGCACTCACCATCTAAGAGGCATTGTCACATACGCCACCGCCCCCAAAAGGCTATAAATAAGGACTCTGCCTACGGTGAAAGGTACACATACAACACCCGATTATTCTACTACTCCTATATGTCCATATCATGACTTAGGCATCTGAAGGTCCTCGACCTTAACCGACGCCCACAATGTACTATCTTGTTTTCCATTAAATCACAGTTACTTTGGCTAGCAGGAAGTGATGCAAGATTGACCATATTTCTCAATCAACAGTTTGGTGCCGTCTATGGGAACGACATCAAAGTCGTTCCTGCTTTACCAGAAAACCACAATGGAGAAAGGAAGAAAGAGAGCTCTGACCGCCATTACTGCAATTGCTCCTGCACCGGCGGAATAGTCCGCAAACCAAGGAGATCCGCCTTCCCAACTCCAGGCCGATTCTATGCCTGCAGGCCCTGTGTAATGGTTCCGAAACTGAGGAGGTCAGCTCGTCTCTCTAGAACATCAAGTCGAAGCATTGACCGGTAACATTAACCGGATAATGCAAGTTTTGGAGAGACAAAACCTACTTCCCGACCAGGGGATAGATGCACAGGCAGCCATCGAGGTCTTTGCACCACCTCAAGCACCAGTCGACTTGTAGAGAACCAAGCAACATCCCGGGCAGCCAAGCCATGTGACCTTGCACATCTGGGGAACCGCCACGCCCACCGATTCCAACTTGCGTCACACGTTGGAGAAGAAGAAGCGTGGAAAGGCTCTTGAGGTGGTAGTCAAGAATGAGGGCCATTGGAAAGCAGAACTAAAGGAACTGCAAGGTCAGATTAACGATATCCGCCAAGCCTACCGCGCCTAAATACCGACCTCCGTCGAGGCTATGCTGGAGGAGACTGAGCCTCCATTTACTGACGATATTATGGGAGCTCAAATCCCACCCAAATTTCGAATGCTGCAAATCGCTCCTACTCTGGGTCTAGCAACCTGACCGAGCATTTAAAATCGCTTAAGGCATGGATTGAACTCCACGGCGCGTCAAGCTCAGTTATGTGTCTAGCCTTCTCCCTGACTCTGTCGGGAACTGCACAAAATTTGTATAGGTAGCTGAAGCCGAGATCCATAGCCATCTACATCACAAACCTTTACCAAAGCCGACAATTTTATCACCCAGTTCATCGATGCAAAAGATAGGAGAAAGCTGGCAACTCATCTCCTCACCGTTACCCAGAGAGAAGACGAGCTGCTAAAGGACTACATCATCTGTTTCAATGCTAAAGCTGTCTAGGTTGACGATTATTTCGACTAGATAGATCTGTCCGCTATGGTAGTCGACCTTAAACGAGGAAAGCTCATATTCTCTATTGGTAAAAACCCCTTGACTACCCTCGCTGACTTACTTAACCGTGCTAAAAAGTATTCCAATGCCGATGAGTTTTTTAGTTCACGAAGAGTTGCTCGAGAAGGAAACAACTCGGCTAAGGATATGAAGCGAAGGGAAGAAGGAGAGCCCTCTGCCCTTAACGCCAAAAGAAAGAAAGAGGACAACCAAGACCCGGGCCAGCGTACCAACCGACATCCGAAAAGTTGCTTCCATCGATACACTCTATTGAACACCAAGCCAAAGCATGTACTTGAGGAAGCTGGATTGAGCAAGAAAACCTAACGACCGATCTGAACTAATTAACTGAGCTCGGTAATAAGACTCGTCGGCTAACCCCGACCTACTCAACTAAGAGCGACCTCCCCTTTTAAAAGGGAAAAAGGTGCTCATGATTCTATTATTGTGTTTTCTACTATTTTATGTGCTTTTACAATAAAATAACTTCCCCGAGTTAGGGGAAGAAAATTCTTTTAAATGATTTCTCAACTATTCAAACTACACGCTCTACTGAGGACTTCTTTTAGTGCAAGGGAAAACAGTCCTCTCACTAGTCGTCTCACTAGTCGGACCCTTAAAGAAGAGGTCAGACCACTAATTGGCAACACTACTCGGATTGAGCGATCTATTATAGGGGCTTCCCTCAGTTGAAGGGAAGAAAAATCCCTCATATTAGTTCTACATCGCCCGTCGACAAGTAGGACTTCCTTCAGTTGAAGGGAAGAAAAGTCCATCTTATTAATTCTATCATGTGAGATCTACCACTGAACAATCGACTTATCAATCTTACGATTGCTCGGCCCACTAGTTCTATTCCGTCTGACCTCCTGACCTCTTTGGCGTAAGGCATCATACAATGTCAGTTTATACTAACTTACTTCTCGAGCTCCTGAAGAATACTCGGAAGTAGGGGGCTACTATTATGGGTAAAAATGGACCGACTAGATGTACAGACTTGAATACTATAAATTGCTTGAGGGTCGAAAAATCACCTCGCCCTCAGAGGTTGGCCTCGACCAAAGACCTTGACCTCGGAGGTCGACCTCGGATACCAACCTCGACCTCAGATACCCACCTCGGCCTCGGGTACCACCCTCAACCTCGGAGGTTGGCCTCGAGTACCACATTCGACCTCGGATATTGACCACCACCTTGGAATACAAATACACTTACAATATATTAAGATAGTATTATCCTCCAAGATATTCACTGAGGATATCGGGAAATCAATCACGACACATCCGGAGGAAGATCTCTTCCGTAATACACAATCACCTTCCAAGATGCATCATCATATACGTCTCTGAGACTAAAGGCTATAAATAAAGGCCTCCTCTACAGTAAAATGTAAGAAAAATATCCCGATTCTTCTATACTTTCCGCATACCTATCCTGATTTAGGCATCGGAAGGTCTCCGGCCTTAATCGGCGCCCTCAATGTCTTCCCTTGTTCTCCATTAAATCACAAGTACTTCGGCTAGCAGGAGGTGATGAAGGATCGACTGAATTTTTGCATCAACAATATATGTAGTTATTTATCATAAAGAACTTCATTTTTTCTAAACAAACAAGTTAAAATATAGGACAATTACTTATTTAAAAGTCGGGTTGTGTAGCACGCAATCCATTTGGGAGAAAGAAATCCGACATATAATGTTTAGCTTGATTCATTGGAAATGATGTAGACTAATGAGACCTGACCGCATTGAAATTTCATGTGCCTTCAACATACAAGGTCCACACTCAATTATGATTTGTAACATATATATCAATCAGGTTTAGATTGGGTTGGACAACCTGAGACCACAATCTAAGCTCAACCCAAGTTTTATCGAGTTGGTGTTTGTATAACCCAAGCTCGAGACTGAACCGATACATCCTGCGGAGCCTAACCCAATGTCGGTCCGGTTGAACCTCATGTTGAAACCGTGGCCTCAAGTGGACCGTTCAGATTCTGTACCCATGACATGTGTGCAAAGATGTGAGCATTCCTCTCTCTCTCTCTCTCTCTCTATATATATATATATATATATATATATATATATATATATAGCTTTTCTACTTTTCTGCAACGGCTGATAAGTTGGGGGGTCATCATGGACAGGAGAAACGAAGCACAGGATCCAAATCTAATGCACAATGGTGATAGTTCACCACCATTCCAATATGGTGGTGACTCCAACTGCACACCTGGCATAGTTTGGCTAGGTGGGCCTTTAATCACCACTGCTCTCTGGAGTGGGATCCACTGGAGGTTGTGGATGAAGCTGATACTTGTATTCCCCTTCATCAAGGTCTGTGTGACCTGATCAACTGGTTAGATGGCAAATAAATGGTAGTGTGGGGCCCGGAAGGTTTCAACGGTAGACATTCACTCACCGTAGTTTCATGGGGGTGGAGCCCACTTGAACTTTGAGTCTACTTCCTTTCTGTGGCCGGGCCACGACCAGGCCCGAGTGACCTTACGGCCAATTAATTAGATGGCAAATAAACATCATGGTGGGCCCCAAAGGAAGATTTAACGGTGGGTGATCCATCTACACTATTTCTTGCGGTGGATGTTCCATCAACACTGTTTCTTGTGGTGGGCGCACAACGGTTTTGGATCAAGCTGATGTCCCTTTTCCCAAGTTTGTGTGACCATAGAGGGCACATCACCATCACCGTGGGCCCCACAAGGAGATTCAACGGTGGGAGTCAATCACCGTAATTGCCTATGGTGGGTCCATTTAAGCTTAGATCAAGCTGACATTTATGTCTTCCATTCCTACTGGTCAGTGAAAAAACAAAAACAGCATGGTGGGCCCTACAGAAGGGTTTCAACGGTGGAGAGAAAACCACCGTAGCTTCTGCGGTGGGTTCCATCAAGCTTTGGATCTACCCCAGGTCCAGGTGACCGTATGGACAGGTTCGATGACAGACAGACATCACAGTGGCCCCCAAAAAAGGGCTTCAACGGTGAAAAACCCAGCACCGTTTTCTGTGGTATGATCCACCTGAAATTTGAAAGTCTTGATTTTGAGCCCGTACCTTGAAGTGAGCTGGTACAGATGGCTGGATGGTGAGTGAAAAACTCGTTCATCAAGGTGGGCCCCCCAGCGTGAAAGAAAGTGGGTCCTAGGAAGGTTTCAACAGTAAGAGTACAATCACCACTGTTTTAAATCGTGTGGGGCCTACAAAGCTTTTAGATCAAGCTGACATTTATGTTTTCACTTTAACCAGGTCTAAGTGACCTTAAAAAACACGTTTGATAGCAAAAAAAAAAAAGCATCCCGGTGGGCCCCACGGAGTGTTTCCACGGATATATATTGTAATGCCCTGGAAATCGGGGGTCATATATATACTCAATTCCCGAGTTCCCGGGGTCACTTATGACCAGTTTTCAATTAATGTGCGTTTAATCTGGTTAATTGCGCAAATCTGGAATTTCCTGGAACATGAAGAATCACCACCACAAGTCTACTGAAATGAAAGAGACCAAAAGCATATACATATATATATATATATATATATATATACATGTCCAAAAGAATAAAGGGGTCGCACGTGGCACCACCCAACAAAATTGCAAAAGAATAATATATCCAAAAAGAATAGGACTGAACCCACAGCTCAGCGATCCGATCCCGCCTCTCCAGTTGGCGGGAAACCATCCATCATCTGGAAGTAAGACAGCTCGTCTTCCTCCTCGAAGCTCGTCTCGCCAGGCTCCTCCAACCCTGAGTCACCTACATATATGATTGAGTCTGGTTGGTGTTTCAAAACACCATCCTAGAGTGGGAGTGAGTGATCAACTCAGTGTGAACTATTAATCTTAAGTTATAACATGCATCAATTATAATATGAATTTAATGAAAAACAGTCAATCAGCAACACCCACAACTCTTATTAAATGCGCATGCAATGCGATGATATGATGCATGCCCTCTCTACAACGCTCCATCGAGCGACTCCATCTAACGATCGTATATGACAACACTCCCTCAGAGCGACCTCGACTGCCGAGTCGCCACCCTAACTAATGCGATGCAATGCGATCGTGTTAGCCGAGTTATTAGTTAAGTCCATTCATCCAGCAAATTGGAGAATCTGATACACCATACGTATCAATGCCCTAAGATGGTTACGAGGCCAATGCCCCATCAACGCGTGAGGTCGAGTCCCCGCGGTCCGTGATCCCGTCGGGTTCCTCATCCCTGACTCCAAGCACATGAGGAGTGCCGAAAGGAAGGGATCGCTTACGGTCACTACAAGGAGGCGCGGTACCCCAGTGTAGGCCAATAACTCGGACACAATGTCCCATTCCACCATGCCCGGCTCACGAGACTGTGGACCCGTTGCAGTTTAGGTACCAATGGGCCACAATGGTTGTAAGGTGTTCCGGGTTTCATACATAAGTGAGCAAACAAGGTTGACAATCAAGGTTGGTCAGACAGTAGGCTAGACGGTACGAGTCAGGCGAGCGTGAGACGAATGACCTTGGGCACAAGGGACTCATGTAGTCGAATTACAGCCACCCGAACACTCTCGCCCAATCCACGGGTCTATCTCTAGCGTAGTCCTACCGATGGGACTACTATCTCTCGTCAGGTTCCTGACCAACCCAAGAGGGTAAAGGGGATCTACAACATGCCCACTACTCATTTTATCAACTTAACACATGAATATCATATTCTCATGCATCTCAACCATACAAAACGAATACTTCTACCAAGCAAGCAAAATTATTATCACGAAAACAAGGTGCATGTAAGTGTGTGGGTTGTGTGAGGAAGTTAAACACTTCCTCCATCTTGAGAAATCATGAGTACAAGTGTAAATAATCATACACACAATTGAAACACCACATATGAGGGAAAGAATCAAACAAACATGAGCATATTATCATCCATACATAACATCATGTGAAAGGCAAGATCTACATCAAATTTGAGAGCTAAGCATGCACATTTAAACAATTCCAACAAACATATAACCCCTAGGGTTTCTCTAAAATTTCAAATATAACATCCAAGCATTCAAAATCATTAAACCCACACTAAAATTGGTGCTAGGCCACCTAAGAATAATAGTCCGCACCTTCGGATTTGTTGAAGACTCGGGAGTGACCTAAGAGATGTGGATCTTGGTGTAGAACGGCCGGAATCCTACGAGCAACCATCACATGTTAGATTCACATGCAAATCCCTATCATCACAAGGGTTTCAAGGAAACTTGGTGATGGATCTTACCTAAATGCTCAACGGGACGAAAGAGCGGCCGTGGATGGGGGATCCTTCTTGGAGAAGATGTAAGAGGTTGTGTGATTGATTTCCTTGGGCCCCACCTTGATTTAGGGTGCACCAACTTACCTTCACCCTCTCTTTACTCTCCTTGGTCGTTGGAGATGGTGGGGGTTATGAGAGAGCTTGTTGTTGGGAGACGATGGAAGTTATGAGGGAGAGAGATTTGATTGTTGAAGAATGGGGAAGTTATGAGGAAGAGAGATTTGGTTGTTGGAGGTTGGAGGAAGTTATGAGGGAGAGAGAGCTTGTTGTTGGAGAATGGAGGAGGGTTATGAGAAAGAGGGCCTTAGGGCTTTATTCTCTAGACTTGGACCCTTTGGCCCCAAGCTTCGACAATTTCCAAAATAGACCTATGGGACTCCTATTGGTATTGGGGTGACCCTAACACCCCTTTGGCCACCAAATTCGGCGTGTAGGTGCCTTATGGCTCGACTAGGGTCCATGCAAAAATTGAGGACGAACGGATATATGATCTGAGAAGGCGTTTCTGACCCTTAAATGGCCCTATGGGAGCCATTCTGGTGATTGGAGCAGTTGTGGCGGCCTTCTGACCATGAAACTTGTAAGATAGGTGCTCCATGGCCCGATGAAGGGCCACACAAAATTTGGGAACAATCGGGTGTGGGGTTTGGTCGTACGGGTCCGATTTGCGATCAACAGTCACCGTTCCACGATCAGGTTCCAGATTTGGTGGACGGGTGTAGAAAAATATATTAAACCGTCACCGTAAATTTGGAAGAAATCCGACGGCTGGAACACCTGATATCTCAGCTTCAATTGCAAGTGCCAGATTCCAATTTTGGCATTGGTGGGATGCATTCGGCTAGTGCCAGATCCCAGTTCTGGGTGTCCACTGGGTCCGCAGTCCGCGATAGACCACAAGCCCAGTGAGATCTATGATTTCCTAAACTTTTAGATTTTTCTGACACTCCTCGGTCACTGGGCGGTCCACACGGGCTGTTGTTAAGTGTAAACAGGCCATCTGGCTTGGCGGGCCGCACTTGGCCCAGTCATGACCAGATTGGTCTAGTCTAACGAGCTAAATCTAAGTTGATTAACTCGTGGTACCCCACCCGCGAGTGGTTTAAACGACGGTCTTGCAGCAAATCATACGTGGACGCCAGGACACCGTGCTGTTTGGACGAGATGTTACAATATATATATATATATATATATTATATTATATATAATATTATATATATATAATATGAATGCTCACCTGCACCTTCCTATGTGAGCACTCATGAGCACCTTTGCACACGTGTCATGGTCATAGAATCTGAACGGTCCATGTGATGCGGAACCCTTGAAACTCTACGGGCCAAATTTCTAGCCCGAGTTCCGTATACGGCTGATTTTTGGGATATCCCATAATTTAAAGGGGACCATCAAAGCATAGTATTGATGTTCGACATACATTATGGTGGGGCCACACAGCTCGACCTCATGGGGAGTTCCCATGAGCTCGATTATATAGAACCTTTTCTATATATATATATATATATATATATATATATATATATATATAGATATAGAGAGAGAGAGAGAGAGAGAGAGAGATAGAGAGAGAGAGGAGAGAGAGAGAGAGAGAGAGAGAGAGAGAGAGAGAGAGAGAGAGATATGAAAATGCTCACCTTGCCAAATTTCTAGCCTGATCCAAAATTCTAGTGGGCTTATAGCAAAGGGAAATGCAAATAAAGGGAAGTAAAGGGAAATGCAAATAAAGGGAGGAAACTATTTCTGTTTGCCCTAAAACTTGATATCAAAATAAAATTTACATTTAAAACATGATGGGCTCCACGGAATTAATAATTCCTATTAATTATTTTGACTTGTATGAGTAGCACATGTGATCACATCCAACAACTGTATCAACCCCGTTTTTTAAAATCAACAGTTGATGTCATGTCAGATTGTATCACATTATTCATAATGTGATTTGGAATGGCCCACAAAGATTTGATATTCCGCACATTTATATGTTGGGGGGAGAAAATGGTAATCTGATCATTTCTCACTTATTGAAAGTGAGCTTGGTTGCAACTTAAATTACACTCCCCTGATGGTGGGCCCCACTGTAGAATCTTTATAAAAGAATAAATAACAGTCAAACATCTATTTCTATTGTATAATTACAGTTGTCCACATTTTATTTATCCAATTTACACTTACATTATAAGAATTTTGTAACACTTTCTAATTATAAACTTGATTAAATAGTTAATAACAAACTTCGTTTCAATTATATATATAAAAAATGTATTCTTTTAAGTAAAATCTACATTACCTCACTAAGTTTCCCTCCTCTCTCCGTTGGGCCAACATGATGAATGGTTGACATCTAACACGTCCATCATTTGATAACTCCTATGTTCACCGTTGGTTTCATAGAAAATTCAAATGGGCCACCCCAATAAGAATAATGTAAAAGTATGCGATCCACACCGTCAATCTTGTTCGCTGCCTGTTTTCACCTTTAAAATCAAAAGTTGGGTTTGACTAAAACTTGGGTAGGCCACACCGCAAGGAAGAGTTGGGATGGGACGCTTTCCATTAGTTTTTTATGGGCCTATCATGGTTTATATATGACATCCAATCCATTCATATGATTCTACTTACTAAGATGAAACTAACCTAAAAAAATCACACTAATGTAAAACTTAGGCCGACCACACTGTGAATTTAGACATTTTAGGTGGATTTTACGCTGTTTCCTACGGTGAGGCCTACTTGAGTTTTAGATCATTGTGATAACCGGGAACAAGGCCTAATATGGGGTGGCCACCTATTTGACTGGGTAGATCTCATCCACATAGCGAATGGTCCACTACTTGGAAGAGTAATGCAATCATTTTAGTTTTATTTAAAAAGAAGAAGGGTATTTTGGTCTTTAAAATGAGTTTGTTTTTGGACCATTGACGTGTATAAAAGAAAATGACATAATTTAAAAAAAAAAAAAATTATTTTATTATTATTATTATTATTTTTATGATATAAGTGTAATTAAATGATTGATGGGTGTTGGACTGTAACTTTCCCAACCATGTCCCCAAGAAAAACAACCAGTGGTTGGAATTCAAGATTTTCATACATCAGCATTTCAATATTCAATTAAAATTATCTTAGGTCTACGACCATTCAACATAGGATCCCATGATTTGGAAGATTTAATTTCAGTCACATGTATGCTACGTGTACTAATGCAACTGCCTACTTATTATCCACCGTACTCTATCAGAGTACCAAAAATAACACTCAAATCAATGACAGCCGATGAGTTGAATTATGGTATGGATATGTCCCACCGAATGACTAGATCAATCGATTTCCATACCAGGTGATCTTCATGGTGTGGTCCACCGTTGGAATGGTCCAGATGTTGAATAAGCACGATGCGTCATAGGAAAAACGGGGATGCATTTGAAAGTTCTCATACATGGCAAGAAGAAGAGATGTTTTTGGGAAGGAGGGAAGCTCTGATACTCTAGCAGAGTGTGATGGATGATACGCACGCACTTAGAAATAGCATATGTGGGATAAAATTAGTTCAAATTAAACCGTTCAAATCATGGGAACAGCTTGGATACATCATGATGAAAAAATTTATAATTATTTTATTATATTATTAAAAGATTGTTGAATATTTAGGGAACGGTCAAAATTTAAACTATCCAATGGTCCTATTTCCATAAACAAGTGTCCCTCAGTGGTTGAGTTTGTTCAACCAAACTAATATTGTGAATCTGACTTAGAAATATTAGATTTTCCATTTTCATCTGTTTAAAGTGAATATGACACGTTTACAATTTTGAGTGCCTGTGCATCGAGCGTCATCCGCAACCCGAGTACGATACAACTCCCCAGAAAGAGAGAGGAGAAATTTCCAACTGTACGACCCATATATGGCCCATCAACCTTTTGAAGCCCACTCGCTTTTCACCTCCCAAGAATACTCCCCAGCTGTACGGCCCCATTTCTCAGGTCGAAAATGCCCCTGCTTTTCCGCTCTTCACGTCCTGGGGCTACCTTTGGCTACGGATTATAACCGTAGCTATAGCCGTAGCTGTAGCCCAATAGCAATGTACTTCGATATATCGAAGTTCATTCGATATATCGAAAAAGGTCCAAAACTGTCCAGCGAGTTTGCCTCAAAATTCCTTTAATTTTCGATATATCGAAGCTCATTCGATATATTGAAAAAGGTATTTTACCTTTAGCTATGGATTATAACCGTAGCCAAAACTGTATTCTGTGCCAATCTATGAAATTTTTTATTTTTTTATTTTTATTTTTATTTTTTACATGGAGAACTTTATTCTACCTACAATTTTCTCAAATACATATTTGTATAAATATGTATATATAAGCATAAAAAAAAAATTCTCTCTTTTTTTCATTTCTTTCTTTATTCATTTAACAAGAATATCTTCTAAACCAAAATTAGTTACTTGGTACCCAATATGATTTGGGGTAGGAGAAGCTACTTTAGCCAACTAACATAGTTATTTTTCAAGATTCCATCGGGTCTACGGTCGAAAATCCATTTCATTCACTTTGCGGTCAATTTTAATAAGTTCGTGGTCAATTTCATTCATTTCCATGCATTTCATGGTCATTCCATGCATTTCATGGTCATTTCTCTTCACTTAAATGTCATTTCCATGCATTTCACGGTCATTCTCGCCATTCTCGCCTATTCGTGTTCATTCACGGTCATTTCGACGCATTTCACTTCTCACGTCATTTCGACGCATTTCGCGGTCATTTCCCTTCACTTCACAGTCTTTTCATGTATTTCACGGTCATTTCGATTCACTTCACAGTCATTTCCATGCATTTCACTTTCAGGTCATTTCGACGCATTTCGTGGTCATTTCCTTTCACTTCGCGGTCATTTCCATGCATTTAACGGTCATTTCGCTTCACATTACAGTCATTTCCGTGCATTTCACGGTCATTCCAAACAATTTCGTGTTGATTCACGGTCATTTCGACGCATTTCGCAGTCATTTCCCTTCACTTCGCAGTCATTTCCATGCATTTAACGGTCATTTCGCTTCACTTCACAGTCATTTCCGAGCATTTCACGGTCTTTCCAAACAATTCCGTGTTGATTAACGGTCATTTCGACGCATTTCGCGGTCATTTTCCTTCACTTCGTGGTCATTTCCATGCATTTAACGGTCATTTCGATTCATTTCACGGTCATTTCCATGCATTTCACGGTCATTCCAAACAATTCTGTATTGATTAACGGTCATTTTCACGCATTTCGCGATCATTTCCCTTCACTTCGCAGTCATTTCCATGCATTTAACGGTCATTTCGCTTCACTTCACAGTCATTTCCGAGCATTTCACGGTCTTTCCAAACAATTCCGTGTTGATTAACGGTCATTTCCACGCATTTCGCGGCCATTTCCATTCACTTCGCGAAATGACCGTTAAATGCATGGAAATGACCGTTAAATGCATGGAAATGACTGCAAAGTGAAGGGAAATGACCGCGAAATGCGTGGAAATAACCGTTAATCAACACGGAATTATTTGGAAAGACCGTGAAATGCACGAAAATGACTGTAAAGTGAATCGAAATGACCGTTAAATGCATGGAAATGACCGCGAAGTGAAGGGAAATGACCACGAAATGCGTCGAAATGACCGTTAATCAACACGAACTTGTTTGGAATGACCGTGAAATGCACGGAAATGATTGTTAAGTGAAGCGAAATGACCGTTAAATGCATGGAAATGACCGCGAAGTGAAGGGAAATGATCGCGAAATGCGTCGAAATGACCGTGAATCAACACGGAATTGTTTGGAATGACCGTGAAATGCACGGAAATGACTGTAAAGTGAAGCGAAATGACCGTTAAATGCATGGAAATGACCGCGAAGTGAAGGGAAATGACCGCGAAATGCGTCGAAATGACCGTGAATCAACACGGAATTGTTTGGAATGATCGTGAAATGCATGGAAATGACTGTGAAATGAATCGAAATGACCGTGAAATGCATGGAAATGACCGCGAAGTGAAAGGAAATGACCGCAAAATGCGTCGAAATGACCGTGAATCAACACGGAATTATTTGGAATGACCGTGAAATGCACGGAAATGACTATAAAGTGAAGCGAAGTGACCGTTAAATGCATGAAAATGACCGCGAAGTGAAAGGAAATGATCGTCCGTGTTGATTAACGGTCATTTCGACGCATTTCGCGGTCATTTCCTTCGCTTCGCGGTCATTTTCATGCATTTAATGGTCATTTCGATTCATTTCACGGTCATTCCAAACAATTCCGTATCGATTAACGGTCATTTCCATGCATTTCGCGGTCATTTCCCTTCACTTCGCGGTCATTTCCATGCATTTAACGGTCATTTCGATTCATTTCACGGTCATTTCCATGCATTTCACGGTCATTCCAAACAATTTTGTATTGATTAACGGTCATTTCCACGCATTTCGCGGTCATTTCCCTTCACTTCGCAGTCATTTCCATGCATTTAACGGTCATTTCGCTTCACTTCACAGTCATTTCCGAGCATTTCACGGTCTTTCCAAACAATTCCGTGTTGATTAACGGTCATTTCCACCCATTTCGCGGTCATTTCCATTTACTTCGCGAAATGACCGTTAAATGCATGAAAATGACCGTTAAATGCATGGAAATGACTGCAAAGTGAAGGGAAATGACCGCGAAATGCGTGGAAATGACTGTTAATCAACACGGAATTGTTTGGAAAGACCGTGAAATGCACGAAAATGACTGTAAAGTGAATCGAAATGACCGTTAAATGCATGGAAATGACCGCGAAGTGAAGGGAAATGACCGCGAAATGCGTCGAAATGACCGTGAATCAATACGGAAATGTTTGGAATGACCGTGAAATGCACGGAAATGACTATAAAGTGAAGCGAAATGACCGTTAAATGCATGAAAATGACCGCGAGTGAAGGGAAATGATCGTCCGTGTTGATTAACGGTCATTTCGACGCATTTCGCGGTCATTTCCTTCGCTTCGCGGTCATTTTCATGCATTTAATGGTCATTTCGATTCATTTCACAGTCATTTTCATGCATTTCACGGTCATTCCAAACAATTCCGTATTGATTAACGGTCATTTCCACGCATTTCGCGGTCATTTCCCTTCACTTCGCGGTCATTTCCATGCATTTAACGGTCATTTCGATTCATTTCACGGTCATTTCCATGCATTTCACGGTCATTCCAAACAATTCTGTATTGATTAACGGTCATTTCCACGCATTTTGCGGTCATTTCCCTTCACTTCGCAGTCATTTCCATGCATTTAACGGTCATTTCGCTTCACTTCACAGTCATTTCCGAGCATTTCACGGTCTTTCCAAACAATTCCGTGTTGATTAACGGTCATTTCCACGCATTTCGCGGTCATTTCCCTTCACTTCGCGGTCATTTCCATGCATTTCACGGTCATTTCGATTCATTTCATGGTCATTTCCATGCATTTCACGGTCATTCCAAACAATTCCGTGTTGATTCACGGTCATTTCGACGCATTTCGCGGTCATTTCCCTTCACTTCGCGGTCATTTCCATGCATTTAACGGTCATTTCACTTCACTTTACAGTCATTTCCGTGCATTTCACGGTCATTCCAAACAATTCCGTGTTGATTCACGGTCATTTCGACGCATTTCACGATCATTTCCCTTCACTTCGCGATCATTTCCATGCATTTAACGGTCATTTCGCTTCACTTTACAATCATTTCCGTGCATTTCACGGTCATTCCAAACAATTCCGTGTTGATTAACGGTCATTTCGACGCATTTCGCGGTCATTTCCCTTCACTTCGCGGTCATTTCCATGCATTTAACGGTCATTTCGATTCACTTTACAGTCATTTTCGTGCATTTCGCGGTCTTTCCAAACAATTCCGTGTTGATTAACGGTCATTTCCACGCATTTCGCGGTCATTTTCCTTCACTTCGCAGTCATTTCCATGCATTTAACGGTCATTTCGCTTCACTTCACAGTCATTTCCGAGCATTTCACGGTCTTTCCAAACAATTCCGTGTTGATTAACGGTCATTTCGACGCATTTCGCGGTCATTTCCATTCACTTCGCGAAAATGACTGTTAAATGCATGGAAATGACTGCGAAGTGAAGGGAAATGACCGCGAAATGCGTCGAAATGACCGTTAATCAACACAGAATTGTTTAGAATGACCGTGAAATGCACGGAAATGACTATAAAGTGAAGCGAAATGACCGTTAAATGCATGAAAATGACCGCGAAGTGAAGGGAAATGACCGTGAAATGCGTCGAAATGACCGTTAATCAACACGGAATTGTTTGGAATGACCGTGAAATGCACGAAAATGACTATAAAGTGAAGCGAAATGACCGTTAAATGCATGAAAATGACCGCGAAGTGAAGGGAAATGACCGCGAAATGCGTCGAAATGACCGTGAATCAACACGGAATATGCGGGAATGACCATGATATGCATGAAAATGGGGGTGAAGTGAAGCGAAATGAACCGCAAAATACACAAAAATGACCGTGAAGTGAAATGCACGGAAATGACCGTGAATTTTCATGAATGAAATTAACCGCAAAGTGAATGAAATGGATTTTCGACCATCGAACTGATGGAATCTTGAAAGTTAACTAGGTTAGTTGGCTAAAGTAGCTTCTCCTACCCCAAAATCATATATGGTACGTCAAGTAACTAATTTTGGTTTAGAAGATATTCTTGTTAAATGAATAAAGAAATAAATGAAAAAAAAAAAAAGGGAAATTTTTTTTATATGCTTATATATATGTATTTTTATAAATATGTATTAGAGAAAATTGTAGGTAGAATAAATATCTCCATGTAAAAAATAAAAAAAAATAAAAATAAATAAAAAAAAATAAAAAATTTCATAAACTGGCACAGACTACAGTTTTGGCTACGGTTATAATCCGTAGCGAAAGGTAAAGTAAAGGTGTTTCAATATATGTCTTTCGATATATCGAAAATTGTTGGATTTTTGAGAAAAACTCGCTGGACAGTTCTGGACCATTTTCGATATATCGACGCGTTTTTTTTTTCTTTTTTTTTTTTTAAAAAAATTTTTTGATGTTGTAATCCCACCGCTTTTTGTGGGTCCTATTATGAGGTATGTGTTATATCCAAACCGTCCATATTTTTTGCGAACTCGTATTAGGGCTTGAGACGAAAAATAAGACGGATCTAGCTATCAAGTGGACCACACCGTTAAAGGCTGTGGATGATTGAACGTCTACCATTGAAACCCTTTTAGGGGTTACAGAAGCTTTGGATCATTACGAAATTTGTTTTTCCTCTTCATCCAGGTCTTTGTGACCTTATGAATAGATTGGATTGAATATAAATGTTACGGTGGGCCCTACAAAAGTTTCAACGGTGAAAATCAATTTTCTGCTACTCTTTGTGGTGTGGTCCAGTTGATCTCTGGATATGATTTTTTTTTTTTTTGTATAATGCTCCAAAATGATCTCAAAATATGGATGAACGTTGTGGATATAATAAATACATAACTGTGGGGCCCATGTAACGTTGATCTCTTTTGAACCGTTCGTTCAACTTGGAGTTCGAGGAGCGTAAGCGCTCGTCTTCGAGCACCAGGCGATCCGCCTCAGGAAGGAAAGCAGGGGCATTTTCGACCAGAGAAATGGGGCCGTACGCCTGGGGAGTATTCTTGGCAACTAAAAAGAAATGGGCTTTAAAAGGTTGATGGGCCATATACTGGTCGTACAGTTGGAAATTTCTCGAGAGAAAAACAACAAAGGAGGGGAGGTTCGCTGGAATACGTCTTTGACTTGGATCGGGTCCTTTTCAATGATCCCAACCATTTGTTTGATTATCCTTGGATGGGAGATATTCCTAAAACTATAGCATTAGAATATTTCAAACCTTTGATTATTTGGTGGGTTGAAAATATCCTAACATAGAAACTCCTATTGATTATTTATTTTTTAGATATCTACCATCAAAAGTGAGGCCCATCGTATAAACGGTTTGGATCATTAATAAACAAACTCAGATCCAATGGCTATACTCTTGGCGTATCATACCGTAACATGTAGTATGTATTCTAGCAAACATGAAAAAAAAAAAAAAGCGAATGCCTGTTTGAGTATTCTATGCTTTTATAATCACGTGAAGGACAGACAGATTACTATAAAAAGTCGTCGTTCTTTCATAATCCTGATTTTGGTGGGCCTCCTGGATTCGGCCATCATTTTGATTCTCTTCTAGATAAAGATTAGAAAAGGACGATCCTTACTCTTGCCCATGTACTAGACTCTCGGGAGTTTCAACACCCGGTCAAGGGTCCGAGTATCCATAGGTGGTGAAATCCCACTGTGGCATGAGTGTGTGCGCGCGTATGTTAAAAAAAAAAAGAAAAAAAAGAAAGATTAGAAAAGGAGATTTTGATATGATAGGCACGAGGACATAATAATAATAAAAAAAAAAAAAAAAGGAAGAAAAAAAAAAAGAAAAAAAAAAGAAAAGAGGATTCTAGGAACATCTCATTTTAGAGGATGTTCAAAGAATTTTAATTAGGGGTGCAACATGGGCAAGTTGACTCAACTTAATGGTAAACCTAAACCCAACTCGAGCTCAGGAATTGGTCCAAGGTCTAACCCAACCTAAGACCAATTCAAGGTATTAACAAGTCGGACTCAATAAAATTTATAGAATTGGCCCAAGGTCTAACCCAAACTAGCGTGCATGTATTAGGTATCTTAGTCTTTAATTTATAGAATATTATTTGGCATTGAACTTTAATATATGTGTATGTGTGTATTTTTTTTTACTGTAAATGTTTGAAATAGGTTTTGTGATTTTTCTCCATTATATAATGTTCATATGGCTATTGCTATAATGTTGATTGAATTATGTTTTTAATTTAATCATCTATTTTATCAACCTCGACAATAGGCTAGAGTGACTGTCGCCACATAATAGATTATCGCGTAAAATTGTAACGTGGTGGTATGTTAAAATCCTCATGTGATTTAAGAGATTAGCTTGACATATTCCGTTAGTCTTAGGGCTTTTGGCATATCAGCTAGGTTCATAAAAGGCATGCTTATTAACATATCATCACATCAAAGAAACCTAAGAAATATCTTTGATAAACGACAACCACATCCACCACAGACAAACTTAATTGCACACGATGCCATAAGATGTACAATCATTGTATACCTTCACATAAAATATACTATTTTCTCTTTGAATCAAGAGTTTTCTTTATGCGATAGAAACTAATGACTTCTAGTAAGATATGATTGAGAATATAATATTCTCACAATCAATAAGACCCCTCTAAACTAATTTATTTCACTCTAAATAGTAATTACTTTTGATTTCATTTTTCATAGAGTTGATAGTATCCGAGATTGGGTTATGCGGTTGAAGAGTGTGCTTGGTTACACAAAATGTCACAAAGTTTCATAAAGTTTATAATTAGTCAGACTAATTTTAGTGCAATTTTTCATAATATCTCCTTTAATTTGATGTTATTTGACTTAAAAAATAATGCCTTCGGATATGATTATCTATATTCTTAGGCTTGGAAAAAGTAAGAGAGGAATGTAATAATATTTTCAAGTTAGTACTTATTAAGACGTTCCATTACAAAGTTGTTTGGAAAATACTCACATCGTAGTATGAGAGTTATTAAGGGGCCAACTTGATATAGACAGTAGATCTACCTCGCCCATTAGTCACACCCATTTGATGTGTCTATGCGATCTACCCAATAATTTAAATATTGGTATTGATGCATGTATCGCACCCTTAAGAAAGCAAAATATATCAATTTCATATGAAAAATATTGCATGTGTCGTGGAATATATGACTATTTTTCAAAAACATTGAGAATTAATCATATTTTTCAATGAAATTTCATGGGATGTTAAAAAAAATATTATTACACACTTAGAACTTAAAAGATCACAACAAACGAGTAGCACTCTTCGATAAAAGTGATTGATTATTTTCAAAATGAGTATATTATTTATAAATTATATAAAATAAGTATGAAAATAAAACTAATATATTCAAAACTAAAAAAGAAGTAAAAATATATATGTCTGCTTTTATTACACTTGTGTAGTTGTGTCTTAAATACCATAGAGTTACTAGGCAACTCAAAGTTATCATATCCATCTCCATTGGGGTTGCCATGGTATTGTCGCTCCAAGAATCAACAATATTGTGCCCATGTTATAGTAGAATGATACAACTTAGATACTTTCTCAGATGTTGCTAATACTTATTTTCTCCAAACTAGATCAGTATGCCCATCCGTTGGTGATATGTAATCGTCACCATTTGTGGTTGATGTAGATCTGGAGTTGGATTCAAACTGAGTATATATATCACTCTTAAATACATTTGCCCCTAGTTATATCTTAGAGATCCCTATTCATATGCCTAGAATATTCCTGCCTATATTTATAGTCGAATGACTTCATCTATATACCATAATAACTGGAGTGGTCCGTTGTATAACCATGAGATTTATAATTATATAATCCATGTTTATATTGTGGCACAAAACTATAGTTGTCCTACCTGCCACTAACATTCATGGACCCCCTCCTCAACACCACTAAGTTGTTTCTTCTTATGACAATACTACTTATTTTTCAATTGAGAAGTTCGTATTAAGATAAAACAAGAACCATGCTTTTCATCTTGAATGATATGCTTCTCCCTTATAAGCAGGTTAAGAGGCCTCTGACTCTCATTATCTCTACAAACATTATCATATTTGTCATCCCCATTGCTATTATCGTTATCATCACTATTATTGTCATCTCCATTTATCTTTGTGTCATTGTCGGTGTTGAAGAATGTAGCCACCACATGTCTTATGAGATCTTGATGCTTGGCTACTCCAACACCCCTCAACAATGTGTTAAAAGCTTCAGTAGGAGATCACATTCTCTACAATGTATCAATGTAAATGCCCCATAATACTGTCTCCTCTACTATTTTAGGATCATATCGATTATCTAGTAGATCCACGTCAACTAATATAACTTACTTGTAAACTAGGTCATTTACATTTCTTTTATAAAATGTATTTTGATCGATCATCATAAGATTTAATGGGTCTTCTTCTACTTTTCTTATACTTCCTTCTTATATTAGTTTCTCTCGAAGCTCCATATTATAGTGATAAAATATCAGCTTTTGAAGCATTTTATAACCTAGCTTGTTTCGCTTATTCGTGTGAATAAGTGAGAACATGCTCTAATTCAATTCACACAATGATAATGACACTATTAATACGAGTGCGCAGATAACTAATTGTTACAAGATCTCATGCTTACTCCTGTATATGGACCACCATTTGCTTGGAAATTGATCATGGGTGTTTTTTAGTTTCATATGTAAATTTTTAAAGTAAAACTAAGTTTTAATTCAAAGCCTACATGGGGCAATATGATCTTCGCTTTCCACGACCAGTTCAACCAGGTTTCTAACATGGTGACAAAAACTCGTGCCATGGCTGATGACATCCATCTGTGTAAAGTCATGGAACTGTCCTCCATCATTGTTGAAACGGACTCCCGCACTCTATTCGATGCGGCCTCATCCTCCTCCTCTTCTTGCGGCTGGATCCTCTGGTACCTCCTTGGTTACATACACCAGCAATCCCAGCCCCTGAACCTTCGCTATTCCCATACGCTCCGTGAAGGCAACTCTGTGGCAGACGATCTTGCTAACCTGGACAATAGTGGCTCCCTTGATAGACTGTATCTCAAGCCATCATATCTTCCCCGTCTCATTAGAACAAACCTCGTCCTGGACAAAGTTGGTATGAGTTGTGTTAGACATCATAAAATCAAGAAAGGAGATTGATAAATCGCTCCTTCCCGTCCACCCAGCCCCTCTCTACCTCATTTTCTTAGTGATGAGGCTGCCCTCTTCCAGCCTCTCCCTCCCTATCACGGCTTCTCTCCTCTTCTTTAGATTTGTTTTTTTATTTCGATATATGATAGTCGGGCCCTGATTGTGTTTTTCCTGTCTTTCATGGCTTCGTCCGAATGGATGTACATTGTCTCATCAATATAAATATACAGAGTCTTTGAAAAAAAAAATTAAAAATTCAAAGCCTACATGTAAAACAATTCACATGATATCATTATTTTTCTAATTTGCACGCAACTTCGCACCTAAATAAGCCCCTCACATCTTGAAAGTTAATAATCTGTTGATGACATTTAATACTAATTGTAATATATTATAGTAAGAACTTAAACAATAATTATTATAATAGTTTACGTTATTTCTAAAATAAGTTTTTCCTTAAAAATTAAGAAATAATTTCTTGTATACTTCACACACCGCCCTCTTTAAGTCATCGTCATCGCTGAGCTTACAACTGAAGTGGTATTTATAGTTTAGGAAGTATGCTAAAACTTTATCAAGATGCACCTATTTATTTATTAATAACCATACAACTCATACTATGCAAGCAACCAATAAAGTATGAAAATATATAACAAATTTAATTTAATTATCAATTTTAATTGTTTATTAATCTTATGAAGTAGGTGTAAAAGAGTCGTACTCTATCCATTATTAATGATTTCATACATTCATTTATATGTTTTTTGGCTTTTGCCTTAATGATATTTTTCAGGTATTGATAGACTTATACATAACACATTTGGACAAATATATCTTGTTATTCACCGTCCTTAATACTCTATAAATAGGCTTTAGAAAGAGTTGCTCATGGCAATCCATTCAATCGTTGTCGCTAGAATATTGCAACTTTAATTTCAATTTTCATACTTCGTAGAATTAAATAGGTTTTTCACTCCATGCTTTTGTTTCGAGAGGCTTTCTAAGGTGATGAAATTAGAGCAAACTTTGTTGCCTAAGCCACACTCTATCACCATAACACCTCACATGCATCTCAATTAATAATTCGGTGTAATTATAAATGAAAATTTTATAATTTCTTATGCATCAGTAATCACTCTTAACAACATGGATGTCCTATACTGCATCTAAGTTCAAATCAATACAATGAGTTACACATGACATCCAGTATAGGTCATACCTCTTTAACTATCACCCCACCTTTACGAATGTATTTTTATTGTTTGTGACAAACTGCATTGCATTCTTCTTTTTACGTTCTTTATCACGACTTTTATCAACCTATATATTTATTTTGCTCATAAGACATATCAATAGACTTTAAATATATGGTCCTCCTTTCATGGTAAATCAAAATTTTATGATAGACAATTTCTTTGGTCTCGTCCATCTATTATACATCAGTGTGACCCCGTAAGTTTTTCAAGACGGCTTCAATTCATCGATATAAGAATGCATTTCAACAACCTCATCATTTAGGTTAGGCCCTATAATCTCATATGGTGTAGATGTCACCACAACCATGCCTCCACATTATACTTCAATAATTATATTCTTAGAGTGTGAGCTCACAACTGTCTTATATGAAAAACCTTGACACAAATTTTCTCACATCCTCTCCACTCCAAAAATCCTCCAGTCATTTTTTTTTCCTATCTATACATTATCGTATTTGAAGGTATATTTAGCATCCTCGCACTACTACCGTGTACATACCTAGCCCTCAACATTCTCTTTTACTACCATCACCCCCTTGACTGCAGCTCCTCGCTCCACTCCGCCACCAGCCTCTTATGTAACTATCTAATCAAGTCATTATCTCACTCCTCCAATAAGGACTCTTTAATAGCCCATTTATAATATGAATCATTATCTTCATCCTCCTCCTCTAATGCCTCAAGATTTTGTATCAGACGCACTCACCCCTTTGTACAACAATTTATTTATTTGCACATTCATTTGCTTTAAAACACATGTACAATTCATAACGTTTCGATCCTCCTTCACTAAGTATTTCTTCAAATAGGACACCCCACAACTCTTTGATACTTGTGAATAGTTGCACTTGAACCCATGTCGGTTGTTAGAAAGAAGTGTCTCATGTTGCCAACCAATGTCGAGCTGCCCCATTTTTTTCAAGACATCTTCTACTTTCATTTTTGTGTTAGATAAAAAGAAATTTATAAACATCAAATAGTAGAGTCCGGATCCTATGTTATATCCTAACAAGGATCCTCTGCTTGTAGATTTCCCATTGGTCCACATCATCTGTTATTTTAAAAAATAAATATAGAAAAAACAATTCTGAAAATATTAACAAAAAAAAAAAAGAAAAAAAAAGAAGAGAAAATAGAAAAGAAAAGAAAAAATAACAGAAGAAAAGAAAGAACCTCCGTCGGCTTCTCTCCCAAGTCTCTCTTCTCTCCCAACTCTCCCTCTTCTCTCTCAGCTTCTCTCCTAACTTTCCCTCCTCTCCCAATATTTTTGTTTGAAACAAAGGATTCAAACTCTTTTCCTCTCCCAACATTTCTTCTTATTACAAATAGAGGTCCGGACTTGTGCAGTGTCAAGGCAATTTATACAGTCATGGATGCATGCTAATGTGGAACAGGTATGTGTGATCTTGGCCATTCAAAACTCCAGTGGTCCATAAGAATATACAGGATTTAAGGTTGATTTTTGTCCATTGCTCTTTAAGGTGACCCCTTAGATTTATTCAATGTGTTTTTAGATTTATTTGAAGTATTTTATGTTAGATGATGCGCCGAGTCCCAGTTCAACGTTAGTCAGATGTTGAGGTCAACATCTCAACATGGTGTGTGTGGCATGATGATTCTCATGATATGCTTTTCAAGAATATCATGTATCTTTTAGAATGTGAGATCTTTGGGCTAATTGCTTTGGGTTGCATGACTGAATCTCAGGGTTGATTGGTCCTTTGGGCTGCGTGACTAAATCTCAAGGTTGATTGTTTTTCTTTGCGTTGGCTAAATTTTTAAGCGGTGGTCATTCACTTTAAAATCTACGCTATGTTTTGTTTGACTTATTTCTTGACATGTTTGTTCTCTTAAACTTGCAGATGGAGACTTTGGTAGTAACCGTTGTAGATGGGTACCAACGTTGCTGGTTGAAGTGATGTGTGGACAAAGAGGCTGGAGATAGTTATTTGTATTGGCCAAGCTAGGAGTGGACCACATGGAGGACTTTTTTTTTTCTAATGTATCTGGATAATTTTCAACTTGTTATAAATATTATATATTTTTTTTATTGTAAAGTCCTACAATATTCATTTGTTATTAATTGTACTACAACATTCTTTAGGTCTCAGAAAAGGAAATTCACTTCTGAAAGACCTGTTCTTATGTTTGTAGGAGCAAGTTTAGTAGTATGGGTTGCTTTTGAATGTTTGGTTTTGGGCTATCAAAACTATTTTTATATGTATCGTGATGATTTCATTGTATGTATGTGCCGATTTGTTTCATTATTTGTGCAAAAGTTCTCATTGTTGATAGTTTTGTGCCTTGCATTTTAGAGTCTTGGGATTAGGTGTGGAGACTTGGGGACATCCCTTTTATATGTCTTCTACAATGCGATTCACTCATGAAAAAATTCCCAATAAGGAAGACGTGATTTGTGCCCTCTCATTAACACAGTGGCACGTGGCGCAAGTAAAGGTGGATGATTGTATATGTAGAACATTGGTGCATGTGGGGCATTGGATAGAGAAGATGAATGGTGGAACATGAGGCACACACATGGGGTGCAACAGAAGACGGAAGGCGGCACCATTTTGTTTTCTATTCGGAACCATTTTCAACTTATTGTTGCTAATGTTATATTTTTTTATTGTAAAGTAATTAATATAATTGTTGTTTAATATTCATTTTTAATTGTGTTGTGCAACATTTTTTAGGTTTTAAACATGTAAAAAAATACAGGTTTAAATCAAATATAAATAACAAAATAAAATAAAAAATTTTAACCGGCGACAAGCACATATATCGGTGTTTTGGTCAGGAGAATTTTACCGGTTGTTCATCGGGCCAAATGTGGTGATTCGGTCGGTCCATACATCACTTCAGCAGACTTTAAAATACTTTTTTTTTCAGGGATTTACCGGCTTTTAAAAAAAAAAATTATATTTGCTTTTAAGGATTTGCTGACTCTCTTTTTCAAGATTTACCGGAGACCAGTAGAAGCACTGGAAAAGGCCGCTGGCATCCGGCAAAAGATTTAGCGATGCCCCATTTTTCGGTGTTTGTCTAGCCACCATAATAACTTTCACCGGTGGTTTTTTTTTAAAAAAACTTTTACCGGCATTTTTTACCACCGGTGAATGTCGTTTTTCCTATAGTACTACGTGATGAGATTGTACCTGGGCATGTGATATGGTAGTGTGACAGTGTGAAGAGGTTACAGTTGAGAATGTGAAACAGTTGATGGACTATGTGATGAGATTACATTTGAAAATATGATATAAGTGTGATAGTGTGATGATGTTACACTTGAGAATGTGATACAGCTGATGGACCATATGATAAAGTTACACTTGAGGATATGATTGGTTGTATGATAGTGTGAAGTAATTTCACTTAAGAATGTGATATGATTGATGGACTACGTGATGAGGTTGCACTTAAGGATGTGATATGGTAGTGTGATAGCGCGATGAGGTTACACTTGAGAATGTGAAATAGTTGATGGATTATGTGATGATGTTGCACTTGATGATGTGATATGATTGTGTGACAGTGTGATGTGGTTGTTCTATTTGAGAATGTGATACAGTTGATGGACTATGTGATGAGGTTGCACTTGAAGATGTGATATGCTTGTGTGATACTGTGATGTGGTTTTGGTTGAGAATGTAATAGGGTTGTTTATTTTGACAAAGCTTATAGTTTATTTTTATATATCCAGTTTTCAATATTCATTCATTTAAATCTCTCAAAAGAAATAATGAAAAAGAAATAAAATAAAAATTCTGAGCCCAAAGAAAAAGTAGCATCTACCTAAGTAGATTCAAGCGACAAATTTTAGTTAAATGTAGGGTCATATCACTTGGTGAATAAAATGCCATATTTGGATGTTCAATTGAATTATAACAACACAATGCAATAAAGTAAATAACGAAAGTGGGTTCCATTCCATTCACAGTCGATGTTACTATGGTTACAAAACAACAAAGTTGGACCTAATAGTTAGCTCCATTTCTTTCACATTCAAGGACTTACACCTTACTGTGGTTACTTGCATGTTCAACTACCGAAATTAACCAGACATTTAGCTTACCATTTTGCTGAGAACCATTCCATATTAGCATCTTAACAAACATCATCCTCAGCTCGCATCAACTGCAATTCAATACTTAAGTATTGAGATGTGTTTGTAAATCATCAAAAGTAAGCACCAACTCATTTTAAGAGCCTCAAGAGCCTCCAACAATCTCCAAACCTGTCACTTGCATAACTTCAACTTCCTTTGTCATTATCGCATTTCAAAAGTGAAATTTCAATATATGGATGACATTCCAATGCATCCATAAATGGAATTTCAATATTTAATTTCATTAATTTTCGAAATTACTATACATGAATTCTTACAAACCCACAAAAGAAATAAGCCTCACCTGTCGTATAATGCACCTAAACAACACAAAATGTACATGAATTCAAGCGGGCCCAATAAAATAAATAAATGGGATTCACCTTTCTCGCTTATCATATTATGCACCTAAAAAGCACATAATGTACATGAACTAAGACAGGCCCACAAAAAAAGACCTCACATATCGTATAATACACGTATCTAATACAAAATATGCATTTGATATAAACAGAGAAAAAATATAGTCATTTTGAGTTCTTGAAACATGCCAAAATATGAGCATCCTTCGACTTGAACGATGATCCTTGGCACAATCGAATTACCCTCTCGAGGCACATAACGGAAGAGTTGTTGTTACTTGAACTTCTTGTCTGCGCAAGCCCATCCACAACTGAGTTGCCATCCCATAACATATAATTCAAAATGAAGTTCACCTTTATGAAGATCCCGTTTATAACAACAAATCAATCCTAACTTAAAGCAATCCTTGTACAAAAAAAAAAAAAAAAAAATGAAAGAAAGTAACCTATATTTAAATTTAATTACACATTTAATCCACATTTTGTATATTTTGGTTATACACTTTGAGGTGTATATATTTATATTATACATGAGAATGTGAAGAGGTTCGAAGACTAAGAAATGATGGGGTTTAAAGATAGTGTGATTAGATTGCACTTGAATATATGATATGCATTTTAAGAAAGTGTGATGTAGTTAGATTTAAAAGTGTAATGAAAATGAATGTGTGTGTGAGTTGGTTGAACTTAAGAATGTGATGTGGTTAGAGTATATATCTAAGTTAGAGTAATTGAAATCATGAATTAATAAGAAAATATGTTTACTCTCATAAATTCTAGAATCATATATGCCAATTGAAATTTACCTATGTAAATGCGAGTAAACAAGTGCCACACACACCATGCCCAGTCTTAGTTTAACGTTGGTCAGATGTTCGGGTCAATATCTCAACATGGTGTTATAATTTAATTGTACCACTTTCATTATTTACTTTATTGCATTGTATTGTTATAATTCAATTGAACATCCAATTATGGCCTTTTATTCACCAAGTGATATGACCCTACATTTAATTAAAATTTGCTACTTGAATCTATTTAGGTAGCTGCTACTTTTTCTTTAAGACTAAAGAATTTTTATTTTTTTTCTTTTCGATTATTTCTTTTAAGGGATTTAAATGAATGAATATTGAAAATTAGATATATAAAAATAAACTATAACCTTTGCCAAAATAAACAACCTTGTTATATTCTCAATTAGAACTACATCACAGTATCACACAAGCATATCACATCCTCAAGTACAACCTCATCACATAGTCCATCAACATATCACATTATCGAGTGGAACAACCACATCACACTGTTACACAATCATATCACATCCTCAAGTGCAACGTCATCACATAATCCATCAACTATTTTATGTTCTCAACTGTAACCTTATCGCACTATCACACTACCATATTACATCCTCAAATGCAACATCACCACGTAGTCCATCAACCGTATCACATTCTCAAGTGGAATTACATCACACTGTCACACAACCATATCATATCCTCAAATGCAACATCATCACATAGTTCATCAACCGTATCACATTCTTAAGTGGATATACCTCATCACACTATCACACAACTATATCATATCCTCAAGTGCAACTTCATCACATAATTCATAAACCGTATTACATTTTTAAGTGGATATACTCACACTATCACACAATCATATTATATCCTTAAGTACAACCTTATCACATAATCCATCAACCATATCATATTCTCAAGTGTAACCACATCACACTATCACCGAACCATATCATATCCTCAAGTGTAACCTCTTCACATAGTTCAACCTCATCACATAGTCTATAAACTGTATCACATTCTCAAGTGGAACCACATGACACTCTGACACAACCATATCATAAATCCTTAAGTACAATCTCAGCACATAGTCCATCAACGGTATCACATTCTCAAGAGGAACCACTTCACATTGTTATACAATCATATCATATCATCAAGTTTAGCATCATTATATAGTCCTTCAACCATATGACATTATTCAATTTGGAACCACTTCACACTGCCACATAACCATATCATATCCTAAAGTGCAACCTAATCACATAGTTCATCAACCGTATCATATCCTCAAGTGTAACCACATCGTACTATCACACAACCATATTATATCCTCAAGTGCAACCTCATCACATAGTCCATCAATCGTATCACATTCTCCAGTGGAACCGCTTCACACTATCACACAACCATATAATATCCTCAAATATAATCTAATCACATAGTTCATCAACCGTATCATATTCTCAAGTGTAACCTCATCGCACTATCACACTACCATATCACATCCTCAAGTGCAACCTCATCACGTAGTCCATCAACCATATCACATTCTTAAGCACAATTACTTCACACTATCATACAACCAATCATATTCTCAAGTGTAACTTTATCATATGGTCCATCGGTTGTATCACATTCTCAAGTGTAACCTTATCACACTGTCACACTCATATCATATTCTCAAATGTAATCTCATCACATAGTCTATCAACTGTTTCACATTCTCAAGTGTAACATCATCATATTACATGCTACGATATCACATGCTCAAGTACAATCTCATCACATAGCACTACAGGAAAATGACCTTCACCGGTGGTCAAAAATACCGGTAAAAGTTAAAAAAAAAAACCACCAGTAAAAGTTATTGTGGTGGCTAGATAAACGCCGAAAAATAGGGCATCGCTAAATCTTTTGTCGGCAACTAGCGACCTTTTCCAATACTTCTACTGGTCCCTGGTAAATCCTGAAAATGCGCTATCAAATCCTTAAAAAACACACATAAATTTTAAAAAAGAGCCTGTAAATCCCTAAAAAAACGTCTTTTAAAGTATGTTGAAGCGCCGTATGAACCTACCGAATCACCACATTTAGCCCGATGAACAACTTATAAAATTCTCTTGACCAAAACGCCGATATATGTGCTTCTCGTCAATTTAAAAAAATATATATTTTATTTTGTTATTTATATTTGATTTAAACCTGTATTTTTTTTTACATGTTTAAAACCTAAAAAATATTGCACAACACAATTAAAAATAAATATCAAACAACAATTATATTACTTTACAATAAAAAGTAAAACATTAACAACAATAAGTTGGAAATGGTTCCGAATAGAAAAAAAAAAAAAAATGGTGTCACCTTCCATCTTATGTTGCACTCTATGTGTGTGCCACATGTTCCACCATTCATCTTCTCTATCCAATGCCCCACATGCACCAATGTTCCATATATACCATCATCCATCTTTACTTGCGTCATGTGTCACCGTGTCAATGAGAGAGCACAAATTACGTTATCCTAATTGGGTATTTTTTCATGAGTGAATCGTATTGCAGAAGATATATAAAGGAGATGTCCTCAAGTCTCCACACCTAATCCCAAGATTCTAAAATGCAAGGCACAAAACTACCAACAATGAGAATTTCTGCACAAACAATGAAACAAATCGGTACATATATACAATCAAATCATCACGTTATGTATAAAAATAGCTTTGATAGCCCAAAACCAAACATTCAAAAGCAACCCATACTACTAAACTTGCTCCTATAAATATATGAACATGTCTTTCGAAAGTGAATTTCTTTTTCTGAGACCCAAAGAATGTTGCAGTACAATAACAAATGAATATTAAATGAATATTATATGATTTTACAATAAAAGATATATAATATTTACAACAAGTTGAAAATTATCCAAATACATTAGAAAAAAATCCTTCATGTGGTCCACTCCTAGCTTGGCCAATATAAATAACTATCTCCAGCTTCTTTGTTCACACATCACTTCAACCAAGCAACGTTGGTACTCATCTGCAACGGTTGCTACGAAAGTCTATATTTGCAAGTTTAAGAGAACAAACTTGTCGAGAAGTAAGTCAAACAAGACATAGTGTAGATTTTAAAGTGAATGACCATCGCTTAAGAATTAAGCCAATACAAAGAAAAACAATCAACCCTGAGATTCAGTCATGCAGCCCAAAGGACCAATCAACCCTGAGATTCAGTTAGAGCTGGGCATCGGTCCTGTTTGGATCGGATTAGGTTCAACTCGACTGATCCGAAATTCCACAGGCTTTACCCGAATCCGATCTGATCTGTGCCCGGATCTGGGTCACATGATTTGGACCGATCAGATGCATGGTTTCAGTGACTCGAACAGTGTCCGACTCGGTTAAGAAAATCGAGTCGGATCGGGTTGGATAGAATTCGGATATATAAATTTAATTAAATTGTTTCATGTGGTGTGGTCTACCTTAACCTTTAATATACCTACTTTTTGTACTCAATACCTAAAATAAATTGATGAACGGCTTACATAAAACATATACATCAAGGTGAGCCCCACATGGCTATGGAAGAACTTTTAATCTACCGTATACAGCGTTTTTATTGAATCTTTGACGTGCAATGCATGAAATCGAACTACTTGCCTTTCACACAATCAGAGCCTGTACAGGGTGATTTCTTAATCCAAGTGTGCGAGGTCTGTAGATCTAATCATTGGGTATGTGTTATATCAAAACCGTTCATCCATTTTCCAAGCTCGTCTTAAGGCTTGAGACGAAAAATAAGACGGATCTAACTATCGAGTGGACCACACGAATGGTTTAACAGTGAAAATCATTCTCTGCTGCTATTTGTGGTGTGGGCCATATAATCTTTGGATATTATTTATTTTTTGAATAATACTCTATAATTATCTCTAAAAATATATGAACGGTGTAGATATGATAAACACATCACTGTGGGGCCCATAACTTTGATCTCCTTTGAATCGTCCGTACAACACGGAGCTCGAGGAGCGCCTGCAACTCGAGGAGGCCAGACGTAGTACAGTTGTACGCTGTACTGGAAACGGACTGACTACTCCCCTTGCCACCGGACGTCCGTGCTCTGTGGGCCCCACCATGATATGTGTTTCATCCATGCCCTCCATCTATTTTTATAGATCATTTTAAGTCATTAGAAAAAAAAAATGAGATATATTGAAATCTCAAGTGGACCACATTATAGAAAACAGTGTTGAATGAATTTTGACCATTAAAAACGTTATGTAGGCCATAAAAGTTTTCGATTAAGCTGATATTTATTTTTTCCCTTCATCTGGGTCCTCAGGACTTGATCAACATATTTGATGCAATCTATGTGTTTTATCCACACCGTCCATCCATTTTTAGGAAAGTTAGGGTAAAAAATAAAAAATGTATTTTATATTACCCGCCCGCCTATCAGTCCAGGTCTGTTCGGTGCGGTTCGAGTCCCATCGGTTCGGGTATCCGGGTCGAGTCGGTCCGGACAAAGGTCTATCCGGACCGACCAGAAAAAAAATTAGATCTGAAAACCACAACCCGATCAGGCCCGATCTTGGCCGTCGGTTCTATTCCGAATGGCCTAGATCGGGTCGGATCCACCGGATCGGGTCACAAATGCACACCTCTAGATTCAATCATGTAGCCCAAAGCAATTAGCCCAAAGATCTCACATTCTAAAAGATACATGATATTCTTGAAAAACATATCATGAGAATCATCATGCCACACACACCATGTTGAAATATTGACCTCAACATCTGACCAATGTTGAACTAAGACTCGGCGCATCATCTAACATAAAACACTTCAAATAAATCTAAAAACACATTGAATAAATCTAAGGGGTCACTATAAAGAGCAATAAACAAAAATCAACCCTAAATCCTATATATTCTATGGACCACTGGAGTTTTGAATGGCCAAGATCACAAATACCTGTTCCGCGTTGGCATGCATCCATGACTGCATAAATCGCCTCGACAGTGCACAAGTTCGGACCTCTATTTATAGTAAGAAGAAATGTTGGGAGAGGAAGCGAGTCTGGATCCTCTGTTTCAAACAAAAATACAAAAATATTGGGAGAGGAGGGAAAGTTGGGAGAGAAGTTGAGAGGGAAGAGACAGAGTTGGGAGAGAAGAGGGAGAGTTGGGACAAAAGCCAACGCAGGCTCTTTCTTTTCTTCCGTTATTTTTCCTTTTCTTTTTTATTTTCTTTTTTTATTTTCTTTTGTTAATATTTTCAAAACTGTTTTTTTCTTTATTTATTTTTAAAATAATAGATGACGTGGACCAATAGGAAAGCTACAAGCAGAGGGTCCCGTTAGGATATAACAGAGGATCCGGACTCCAAATTGTATCGTCTCAAATACTTTTATATTTAAAATTGTTCTTCAAATAAATATTTAAATAATAAATATAAAAAATCACAAATATTTCTATAATATATATAATTTATTACCACATTGAATGTACTAATTAGTTGCACTAAATCCTACAATGTACCTTGCATGTATTAAAAAATATATATTTTTTTAAGTTATTTTTTTTGTTAATTCTTTGTAAAAATTAAATTTATTTTTAAAATAAATAAAAGAGTGTCTTGATATGATGATTAACATACAATTATCAATACATAAATATATTAGGAACCAAATTTGGTTGTGTAATACAATATTTTTTTAAAAATAGTGTTTATTTATTTATTAACATTTTTAATTAAAAAAACTCTACCTACTAACACTATTAGACTTTTCCCTAATTCCTCCATTTTCTCCAAAATTGAAAATTGGAGGTAAAAAAAAAAAAATTCATGATTGACTTTGGAAAACACGCAATTTCATGGATGATTAAGTTGGTTCCACTGATTATATACCATTAAAACTTTAAAAAAAAAAAAAAAACAAAAAAAAAACATTTTAAATGAAAAAAAGAACTCATTAATTGGTTTCCAACCCATTTCCACTCTCCTATCTCATTTTTTCTACCTAAATCCTCCTCTCAAACAACTCACAAGGACTGGTTGAGATCCTGTAGGAAATCTAATGACAAATTTTTTGAGAACAAACATTTTTTCTTTTCCAAATTCTTTTCTTTTCGCGATACTAGAGAGTTTTACACGATATATTCAAAATATCAGTGTATCAATAAATCATTGATGCACTGCGGTACAATATTTTCGGCTATAAGGGTGAGGTTTATAGGAATGCCATCTAGTCCATAAATCTGACACGGATCACTGGGATGAAGGGCCATAACATAACCAAGTCATTTATAATAAAAAAATAATAATAAATAAATAAAATAAAAAAGTGACCCACAATGAAATTGAAACTGCCCGATGGTTGGGTCCTACAATGAAGATCAGGGGCCAAACACAATGGATGAGGTCGATCTGATCCACACACCACGTGGGCCTCTCAATAGCCTGTCACCACCACAAGTTGTGGTGCTAGTTTTTGCCTATTGGAATCGTTGGTGTCAACTCTACAGAGGTCAACTTTACAGAGGCTTTGTCTGGGAACTTCCTTTCTTCTAATTTTTTTTTTTTTTTTTTTTTTTTTTTTTTCCGGAAGAGGAATTTTATTTATAATCAGCCAAAGATGTACAACCTTTCAGGCGGGAACCAACAAAAAAGGATCGGGCCTCGCTGAGTATTCTTCTGATGAAATTGAATAAAAACAATTGTTGCTGAGTATTCTATTCAACTGTTAGGCCACAGTACCAAAGGGTAGTGGTCTTCAACATGGAATATTTCTGGGGGGGCTTTCTTCATAAACGTTTAAGTCCATCCGATCAATAGATTCAATCATTGGACTATGGGGTCCACATGTAGCAGAATCCTTCTGCATCAGAATACACCTGCAAAGGAGCAGGAGCACGCTCTTCATGATCCCCATCCCAGCACAAGTATTTCATGATCTGCCAATGACTTAATAAGTGGGGGCTCACCTTTTGGGAATCCAGGCCTTTCATCCAAGGGCTCAAAATGTTCAATAGATGGCCTGCAACCTCATTCAATGGGGAAAACTCAAAAACCAGAGAAGTCTTTCATGGGGAGTCATCAATTCATGATTGGATCCAGATGTGATCATTTTGGATTGTCGAGAAGGCAGGTCACACTGTCATTGGCTAAATAGAAAACACCATTTTGTTAGAGCATTGTCATACAAACAGCGCATTTTGGTAAGAAATTCTTAGATGGACAATCACATCATCACAAATCAATCGAATGGGGACCAAAAGACTTTCCAAATGCCTCTTGGGAAATTCTGCAAAAGCTTCCACCAAAGCAAAGGATGCTATCATGTTTCTCATTGAGGAAAAGGATAGTAAAACAATGGGATGTGATCTCATTACTGCTCGGGTAGGGAACCATGTTTCCTCATCCGAAAGGCCAAGAACTGATATTGTACACCCATCGCTGGGCTCATGTACAGTAGGCTAAACCACATAACTCAAAGACTAAAATTTGGACCCTACATAATAGAGCAGTGTCCTACAAGAAAAGGGCACATCCCGAAATCTCCACTCTTCGATCTTCTGTCTCTGCAAAAGAGAGAATATCTGAAAACATAAGCAAGCATCACAGTGAATACGTGAGTGACATCCAGGCCATTTACAAGACAGGCCCACCATGAAATTGTCCTGGCGCAAAAATTGATATGGTCCACTCAACAGATGGGCAAAATGTGTACATTGGGTAAGGACTATTCGTCTTTTTTCCTTTTCTTTTTCATCTGAATGCCCATTTTTCTTGTACGCATGCAGCCACCTGATTAATGGTCCAACTAGAGTTTTGTTCAAGGGCATTTTCACAATAGGCCCCGCCTGATGGACGGCTGGATCTTCCACATGTGCTGCGAAGAAGACACGACTCCCAAGGCATTTCTCAGGATCAAATGTGAAGAGATTTAGTTTCCTTACATTTACAACTTGTACAAAACAAGCAACAAGGCAATGATAGGCCCCTCGTGTTCACATGCTGATTGAGAAACCCATCTGGTATTGAATAGAAGGATATACTACAAGCTGGGGTTCGCTGGGGGGTCATCCTTCCAGCCCTTGACAAGCAAATCGTAGTTGATTGATGCAAGCTGAGAGAGATTCTGATCATCAAATGAAGCAAATTAGAAACACAGGATTCATGATGAGCCAATGAAAGATGATGGAAGGAACTGTAAAAAGGTGACCCAAAAATGCCAAAATATGGTTAGATCCACAACAGCTTTCATGATCTTGATAGAGGAATGGAAACACGAGTTTGTCCACTTTCTTTGTAGTGGGCTCTCACATGTAGCAGTGTGACACAAGTGAGCACGATCCAAGCTGCTCATCACATGGGCCCCACTTTTGTTAATTCCCTGACACACGAAAAAGGCTATTCTCATGCTTACATGGGTCATGCATGTCACATAATCCAAAATCAGTGCACAAGTGAGGACTACTAGGCAAGTGGGCCGCCTAATTTTCGGCCAGGGCACATTCAATGTGGGCCACACCAGACAAATGTCCCTGATATGGCACATATGCCATGAAGATACTGAAGCTGTGTGCGCCTCATCACATCAGAGGGAGACTTGGAGCTATGGTAGCCGTTTGTTTCTCCAAACTTATGCTGCTCTTGCTTTCTAGACACTTGTTCAAAAAGAATACGAGTGTGTTTGGATGCACCCCACAATGCCAGTGGGTGTTGAGAAGTGGAGCCACATCTGGGGCCGCCCACGACCAGTCGAGGTTGCGCGGATTTCGTGTCGCAAGTCCTTTCGCAACTGGGATGCGGAAAGGAAAGTTGTCAAAACTATAACTTGGGGTCCCTAGGGCTATTCTAGGTTAAGGTGAATTTTAGAAATTATTCTGAGGTGTGGGCAAAGGATTTTCTCTGTACTTCCAGGGAGAGGTTAGTATATTGCTTTAATCTTCTTCGTTCTCTTCATAGTGGATTTTGCATCCGTGGTTTTTTACCCTAGTTTGGGGTTTTTCCACGTATATCTTGTCTTGTGGTTTGTTTTGGATTGCTTTGATCTATTTCTAGTTTATATTTCTTCCTGTCTATCGTTTGTGGGTGAGGCCTTAGATTGGATCTAGGCTCACTGCGTTGTTGGCGTGCTGCGCAACAACTGGTATCAAAGCTATTGGTTTAGTTCTATTGGGAGCGATGGCAGAAGATGGGAAAACTAGAATTGAGAAGTTTGATGGTTCAAACTTTGCCTTCTGGAAGATGCAGATGGAGGATTATCTGTATCAGAAGGACCTCTATATTCCTCTAGGAGGAAAAGAGAAGAAACCAGAAAAGTTGACAGATGATGAATGGTTTTTACTGGATAGGAAGGCTTTAGGAACGATCCGACTCTCTTTGTCTAAGAGCGTCACCTTCAATATATCTAAGGTAAAAACGACAAAAGAATTAATGGAAGCCCTAGCCACCATGTATGAAAAGCCCTCAGCATCCAACAAGGTTCATCTTATGAAACAGCTATTCAACATGAAGATGTCAGATGGTGGGAGCGTGGCTGAACATCTAAACGAGTTCAATACAGTCACAAGCCAGTTGGAATCCGTTGGCATTGCTTTTGAGGATGAGGTCAGGGCGTTATTGATCTTATCCAGTTTGCCAGACAGTTGGGATGGTTTGGTGATTGCTGTGAGCAATTCTTCAGGATCGACAAAGCTGAAATTTGATGATGTGGCCGGTCTAATTCTCAGCGAAGAATCTAGAAGGAAGGCATCAGGAGTTTCAGGGGATTCAGGGAATGCTCTAAACGTTGAAGGAAGAGGAAGATCGCTGAACAAAGGAGGCAATAAACACGGGTGTTCTAAGTCAAGGAATAAGTCCAAGGGACCGAAAGACAAAGACGGGTGTTGGCATTGCGGCAAGAAGGGGCACATGAAACGTGATTGCAGGGCGCTCAAGAAACAAGAAGGAAGCTCTCAAGGTGGGAAAGATTCAGTGAATCTGTCTGAGGAGAGCGACACAGAGGCGTTGATCTTGTCTCTTGATGCGAGGAATGAGTCTTGGGTTATAGACTCGGGTGCTTCGTTTCATGCTACTTCTGTGTAAGGAAGTTCTGCGTGATTATGTGTCAGGTGACTTTGGGAGAGTCTACCTGGGTGATGATGAGCCGTGCAATATTGTTGGAAAGGGAGATGTTCATGTAACTCAGAAAGACGGAACAGTCTTGAAATTGAAGGATGTCAGACATGTACCGAGTTTAAAATGTAATCTGATCTCAGTGGGACAATTGGCCGATACCGGTTATGTGACGACATTCACCAGTAACTCCTGGAATATCACAAAAGGTGCCTTGGTAATATCTCGAGGCAAAAAGGAAGGTACTTTGTATATGACTTCAGGATCGTATAGTTCACTCGCAGTCGCATCAACTGGAGTGAATGGGCAGTTATGGCATCAGAGGCTGGGACATATGAGTGAGAAAGGGATGAAAGTGCTATTGTCAAAAGGGAAGCTACCAGGGCTGAAGTCTATTGACTTGGAATTCTGCGAGGACTGCGTGTATGGCAAGCAGAAGAGGGTAAGCTTCAAGAAGACGGGACGCGCTCCAAAGACACATCTGTTGGAACTTGTACACACTGATGTGTGGGGACCGGCACAGGTATTATCTCTTGGTGGCTCACGTTATTTTGTTATCTTTATTGATGATGCTAGTAGAAAACTGTGGGTCTACTTCTTAAAACATAAATCTGATGTATTTGATGTATTTAAGAAGTGGAAAGTTATGGTAGAAAATGAGACAGGTAAAACAGTAAAGTGTCTCAGATCTGACAATGGGGGAGAGTATTGTGATAAGAGGTTTGAGGAGTATTGTGCAGCAAATGAAATCAAACATCAGAAAACGATTCCAGGGACACCACAGCAGAATGGTGTGGCTGAGCGCATTAACAGGACCATCCTTGAGCGCGCCAGGAGCATGAGGTTACATGCAAGGTTGCCCAAGACCTTTTGAGCAGATGCTGTGAATACTGCCGCATATCTCATCAATAGAAGTCCCTCAGCACCATTAGATGGTGGGCTACCAGAAGAAGCGTGGACTGGGAAAGAAGTGAACCTTGCACATCTCAGAGTGTTCGGTTGCACTTCATATGTTCACATTGATGCAGAGCACAGAAATAAGCTGGATGCGAAGTCCAGGAGGTGCACGTTTATAGGCTATGGGCAACATGATTTTGGCTACAGGTTCTGGGATGCAGAAAACAGAAAAATCATCAGAAGCAAGGACGTAGTCTTTAATGAAAAAGTGATGCATAAGGACAGTGTGCAGGAAAATAAGGCCGAGAAAAAGGAATTCGTAGAGTTGGAAGAGTTACCGGACATGGGTGTTACAGTGCCACAGGATGAGGCAGAGCCGCATACACCAGTTGTGAGGAGGTCTACTCGGGAGAGGAGACCCACGGTCTGATACTCACCCTCCTTACATTATCTACTACTGACAGATAATGGTGAGCCAGAGTGTTTTGAAGAGGCGTTACAGTCAGATATACGGATTAAGTGGGAGCAGGCCATGGATAATGAGATGGACTATCTTGAGTCTAATCGTACATGGGAGCTACTCACTCTACCCAAGGGTAAGAAAGCTCTTCATAACAAGTGGGTTTACAGACTGAAGGAGGAGCACGATGGTTCGAAACAGTACAAGGCCAGATTGGTTGTGAAAGGGTTTCAACAAAAGGCAGGTATCGATTTCACTGAAATATTTTCACCGGTAGTGAAAATGTCTACGATTCGCATGGTCTTGAGTATAGTGGCTTCAGAGGACTTACATCTAGAACAGCTAGATGTTAAGACAGCCTTTCTTCATGGGGACCTTGAAGAAGAGATATATATGCATCAGCCGACAGGATACGTGGCACCAGGTAATGAGAACAAGGTGTGCAGACTGAAGAAGAGTCTATATGGCCTGAAGCAGGCCCCGAGTAGTGGTACAAGAAGTTCGATAGTTTCATGTCGGGAAACGGTTTTAGGAGATGTCATGCAGACCACTGTTGTTACTTGAAGAAGTTTGACACGTCATACATCATCCTTCTTCTGTACGTTGATGATATGCTTGTGGCTGGCTCAAGCATGGAGGACATCTCAGATCTCAAAAGACAATTGTTTAGAGAATTTGCCATGAAGGATTTAGGAGCTGCAAAATAAATCCTAGGCATGAGGATAAAGCGTGACAGGGAAAACAAGAAATTAGTTTTGTCACAGGCAGAGTACATAGCCAAGGTACTTGATCGATTCAATATGGGAGGTGCTAAGCCGGTTAGCACTCCATTAGCCAACCACTTCAAGCTATCTAAGGAGCAAGGTGCAAAGACGCAGGAGGAACAGGACTACATGGCTAAAGTCCCATACGCGTCAGCTATTGGGAGTCTCATGTATGCTATGGTGAGCGCGAGGCCAGACATTGCTCAAGCAGTGGGAGTTGTTAACAGGTTCATGAACAACCCCGGGAAGGAATATTGGGAAGCTGTGAAGTGGATCCTTAGGTACTTGGTAGGTACTAAGGACGTAGGGTTGTGTTATGGTGGATCGAAAATCAAGTTACAAGGCTACGTGGATTCAGATTTGGCAGGAGATATCGACAGCAGAAGAAGCACTACGGGTTATGTTTTTACTCTGGGTAGTGTTGCAGTCAGTTGGGTTTCTCAGTTACAAAAGATAGTATCTATCAGTACGACAGAAGCAGAATATGTTGCAGCTACAGAAGCATGCAAGGAGATGGTGTGGATGCAAGGTTTTATGGAAGAGTTGGGTAAGAAGCAAGCAGATTGCAAGCTGTACAGTGACAGTCAGAGTGCAATACACTTGGCTAAGAATTCAGCCTTTCATTCAAGGACCAAGCATATTGCCATCAGATATCACTTCATACGTTCGTTACTGGAAGATGGATCGATTGCTCTGGAGAAGATTCATACAAGTGAGAATCCTGCGGATATGCTGACCAAGGCAGTCACAAGGGAGAAGTTGAAGCTCTGTTCAGCTTTGATTGGTCTTCAGGCTTGAAGACGGGGAGGTGGTGCACTCCGGATGAAGAAGACAAAGGTTTATGGAGATATGTCTCCAAGTGGGAGATTATTGAGAAGTGTAGCCACATCTGGGGCCGCCCACAACCAGTCGAGGTTGCGCGGATTTCGTGTCGCAAGTCCTTTCGCAACTGGGATGCGAAAGGAGTTTCGCGGATTTCGTGTCGCAAGTCCTTTCGCAACTGGGATGCGAAAGGAGTTTCGCGGATTTCATATCGCAAGTCCTTTCGCAACTGGAATGCGGAAAGGGAAGTTGCCAAAACTATAAATTGGGGTCCCTAGGGCTATTCTAGGTTAAGGTGAATTTTAGGAAATTATTCTGAGGTGTGGGCAAAGGATTTTCTCTGTACTTCCAAGGGAGAGGTTAGTATATTGCCTTGTAATCTTCGTTTCTCTTCATAGTGGAATTTTGCATCCGTGGTTTTTTACCCTAGTTTGGAGTTTTTCCACGTATATCTTGTCTTATGGTTTGTTTTGCATTGCTTTGATCTATTTCTAGTTTATATTTCTTCCTGTCTATCGTTTGTGTGTGAGGCCTTAGATTGGATCTAGGCTCACTGCGTTGTTGGCGTGCTGTGCAACAGTGGGATGGATATTCAATATGATAGATGCTTTCCACAACTAAACTCTTCTGATCGCTCTTCTTCTCTTTCTCCTGCTACTCCTGCACCTGCTCCTACTCTCTTCTTCTTCTTCTTCTTTTCCTTCTTTTTATTGATAAGCTAGACATGGATAGTGGGAGAGACCATTGATCTGGCAGGCCACCACAAGGATAGGCCCATCCAAAAATCACTGTAATTGGATAATCCTAACCAGCCCATCATTCTGAGTTTACTACTTGAATGTGGACTGAAGCTCGACTCTTTAACCGTACAGTTACAAGTGATCAAATAGCTACTGTGGTCCAAATGACCTGCTTTTTCATTTCCCATCCACACGATAGCTCAGCAAATCAATGGTCCTGATCCCTTGTATAAGTACCACCTTAAAAGTGCCATATGCTTACAGTGAAGATGTTTGGTGTGCGCTTGATGCAAAATCCAAAAGCACATGCAATCATTGAAAGAAAGAAGAAGGAAAAAAAAAAAAAAAAGAACATCTTGTTGCTTGTTTCCAGCCATGCCGAACAGGGTGGGGCTGTGAACTCAATACAACCAAGCACAATCATACCTTAAATGAAAAATTACTGAACGAGTAGCCAGGTTCAAAAAGCTCTCTACATTCATCCCCCTGTTTGCAATGAATACCACCCCATATAAGTTATTTGCATGGTATACATAACATATGCAAGAATGATGAGTTATAAGTTCAATACCTGTTCATCTTGACGACGGCTAATGCAACTGCTGCTATCACTCATGCTGTCGCTGTCACCAGAATCCTCTGAATCACTGCCTGCATAAGCACGATCATCGGACTGGCTCCAGGAGTAACGGCTAGTGAAGTAGCTCGTATCAAGCGCGCTATCTGAAGCTGGAACAAATGCGGCCTGTGAAAGCAGTGGCAATTTCATGGTTTAAATATGCTTAGTGTTAGTGTTGCATAAATGCGCATACAGATCGGAGGGGAGAAAATAAAACATGTAAATATGGTGTCACCTTTTGCCTGGCGAGCGTGTCCCAGTTGATATCTTTGAAAAATGGATGCTGCTTCACCTGGGTCACAAGTTCTATTTGAGGACTGATATATCTTTAGTAGGAATAGCTGGACATCATGGAGACTATGACATGAGGATACGAATAGTAACATCAGGTTTTGAGTCTGTAGACTATGTACAAGTGGGGCACAAGGTTGGGTTTGCCCATCTGATTTGCCTTACTCTGGATGGGCATATGCCCCAAAAAATCTCCCGGATTAAACATACTACCATCAAATCTTCAGCCTTTTTTTATGTCGCAAGTGGACCACCAACATAATTTTCTGAACAGCCTAGTAGGCCACCGGTGGAGGTAGGGCTGTTAATGAGCTGGGCCAGGCCAAACAACTAGCATGGCTCAATAAGCCCAGACTGTCCAGTTTAAAATATGGGCGCAAACCAACTGAGGTTTGGCTCATTCCAGCCTCCAATGAAGAGGTAGGGATTGTCCAATCAGAAGATTTTAGGTGTGACCTATCCACAGTAGGGTGAGGGTCCCTCAGATCAATGGATTGGATCATCCAACCATAACCCACTCTACAGACTCGGGATCGATAGTATGCATATCCTCAGGTAATCATATACTTCCTCCTGAATTACAGGACACATTGATGTGACATGATGATTAGTTTCATTACACAGAACAACAAGTATACCTCTGAAGCACCTTTGGCTCCAAGTCTCTGATGAGGATCTTCTGCCAACAATCTAGAACATAGAGAATGCATATTGAAATTCCAAGTCCAGAGCAACAGGAACATTACGGAAGGAAAGGAACAAAAGCAGAAGACTAGATATAGAAACAGCTATCACAAAATCAAGAACATGAGATCCCAGGAACAAATGCAGTACCACAAATTCAAATTCCCATTTGTTTACAAAGGCTGCAGAAGCTGGATCTGGCAGGCCTTCGAAACAAACCTCACCTCATATATAACACGACAAAGATGAATTTGTCTTCCATGCTTTAAGGGAAATGGGTGCTCAGCCTCAACAGCCCATGCATTTGCAGCCCATGGTTCGGTAATCCAGATGTTGTCTGATGGGCCCACTGTGGATAGGGTTGCCCAGAAACCTCACATATCGGAAGATCCTAAACCTTTGATCTTGAATATGGACTGCCTTTGGGAATTTGAAAAGAATGAAAGAAACTAAATCTTCAACGTATTGAAGGCATGATGATGAGGACATCCGAGCACTATACTAGAGGGGGGTTAAGCCAGTCTCCTTATGGCTAGACGACCAGTACATGGGGACCACTTAGCCCAACTCACATTCATAGCCGCGTTGGAAGACCCCACATGCATGTTCATGCATCTTTGAAGACCCCACAATGAGAAGATGTAGGTGGGCTGCATATAGGAACTTGATGGACACATCGAACCTTTGGATTTTGACCATGGACCATTCTAACAGTTGGATTATCATCATTGGACATCTTAATCGTGGACCCCCATGGGCCATGGAATAGTTTAGTTGTTTATTTTGTTTACATGTTTCATTATTTTGTGTATGGTTCATATTTGTGTTAAGATTAGGGAGTTAGGAACAACTTTTAATTCTTTAAGCGTCTTTATGTTGAGAATCATATCTGAGAACGTCTTTGTAAAAAGGTTGTTTCTGAGACGAGAAAGGGTTGGACGTCCCCACCCTAGCCCTTATGCATGTTATCAATGAAAGAGATTTCTCTCCTTTTGCTTTGAGATTGAGCAAAAATTTCATCCTTTGATTGGATTGGTGGTGCGAAGCCACAGTGAGCGATTCCCTGGTTATCTTTTCTACTTTTCTCTCTTCTCAACAGGGTATTATCTTCCGCTTCTCCTCTTTTCTCTTTCTCTAGTTTCCCCAATCTCTCTCTTCTTTAAATTTTCTTGTCTCCCTAAAACCCTAACTTAGATTCTAGAATCCCAAACACTAATCCACAAATCCTAAATTTCAAAATCCTAATCTTCAACCCCTTTATCAAAACCCTAGATATCCTATATCCAAAATATGAAAATCCATTGTCCAAATCATAAATCCTTAATTCCCACAACCTGAAACCCATATTCCCAATTCTAGAAACCCTAATTCCTAAATCCTTTAAACCCAAAATCTGAAATCCTAACCTGAAACCTCCCAAAACCTCAACCCTAATGTTCCAAACCCTAATTCATCTAAGCCTAGATACCCCAAACCCATTTCCCACATTCCCTAGCCTTTAAAACAACCATAACACGTCAAAACTCTTACAAGACACATGATTTCCATTGAATTTAGATTTAACCCAATGCTGGGATGGGGTTTTTATCTCCCATAAGTCCCAATTAATCAGTAATTTATGAGATTTGCATTGCGGGACTGTCATAGGCTTGAATTTGGACATGTCATGAATATGAAATTTCTGAATTTATGATAAATTAGCTTTATTTTGTTGCTCCATTACTCTAGTTAATCTGTCTTTTAATTTCATGGCATCATATTAGGTTAGATCATTCTGTCTTGCATCACATGACTGTTATTGGTACTAGAGAGCGTATTTTGAACCATATGGTTTTGTTCGCTTTAGTTGGTGTTAATGAATGTGATGTGGGCCTACAGAAGCCACTTAAATGGGTTGTTTTGGTCTAAGACGGAGGGGATTTTTTGCTTTTGTTATTAAATGGAATTTCTGTGTAATTATGAAACTTTCATAATATGGTTTTTTTTTTTTTTTTTTGTGGGGGGGGGGGGGGGGGGGGTGTTAACGTAGCCCATTCTCTCTCTCTCTCTCTCTCCCTCCCTCCTTATTTCTTCTTTTCATTTATCCATTGGTATCCCTTACCTTGCTTGTGCTGAAATTTTTTTAATAAACCTCGGGGGTTTTTTTTTTTTCTCGTGTGTCAGGCCTTTTGTAATGGTCCGTGTGTGAGTAGGGGAATGAAGACATTGACTTCTTGAATGATATCACCTCATGTGTGATCATTGCAAATGTGTAGGCAGTTTGCTCGTGTTGGATGCCATGTTCTTAAGTATATTTCTTCGTGGCCGGTTGGAAGTAGTGGACTTGTGGGCTAGTTCTTCTATCTAAGGGGAGATGTGCATCGTGTGAAGTGTAGTGCTCATCGATTGTGCTAGATCAACACACATTTATACTTCTAGGGTACTCTTCTTTTATTTGTTATGGAAATAAAAAATGACCCAAAATATGGGTTTATAAAACCATCTAATTTATTTAGGGGTCTAGAAAACCTCTATTAAGTTAAATGGGATAAATTATTTACAGTGACCTAAGTCAATACAAGTTGTTCTCACAATCCATGAAGAATTGTCACGCCCCAGACTCGGTAACCGGACTCACAAGAATGGCCCCACCATGATGCCTTCTCTTTTATTCTTGCATCTCATAAGCCACCTAGGCCTTTGCATGCATGAAGGGAGGGTGTCCCTACCCACCAGCAAATTACCTTGCTGCATAATAGCTTGCATGTAAGTGTATACATAGTGGATGGTGTGGATTGTGGAGTGGAAGGTCCATTAGTGGCGGGACCTTCCACCAATGGCCGATTTACTTTTTCCTTCTCCCTTTCTCTCTATTTTTTTCCTGTGTACTCTGATGATGTGTGGCCCACCAAGGAGAGGTTAGCAACATCTCAGACCCTTAGCTAAATGGGAAGTCCAAGCCCACTTAGACTAGATGTCCAAGCCCACCATGGAAGGAAATGAGTAGGATCTAGGCTCATGGCCTTCATCCTAGGAACCATGTAGGACCTCCACCATGGATTGGTGAGTCTTACATACTTCCATGCATGCAAGGAAAAGAAAGAAAAGAGAAGAAAGAGAGAAGAAGCTAAGGAGAGCACCCACCTCAAAGCTTATTCTCCTTCCACACTTGGGTTCTATAGCTCCAATGGTGAAGTTTTAATGGTTGAGATGGGTTTTTGAGGGTTAGATTGGGAGATCTCTAGCTTGAAAGGGGCTGGAGAATTTGGAGATTTTTGGAGGAAGGTTGCTAGCTAGAAATGAGAAGAGAGAGAGAGAGAGAGAGAGAGAGAGAGAGAGAGAGAGAAATGAGAGGGAAGAGGGAGAAAATCCTTTTAAGCAAAGCAATCATTGCTTTCTTACTTTGGTTAGAGAGTGGAGATGATTGCAAGTAGGGAGTTACAACCAAAGTTGTACGTTTAATAGGTTAGTAGGCATGTGGGTGGTTTTTAAGGATAGGTGGTGTGTGTGGTGTTTGTTGGAAATTGCACCAACAAGGGAATGGGCCACCTTGAAAAATGTGCTCTCCTCACTAGGTGGGTTACATGATCATTATCAAGGGCTAGAATTGAATTGTCTACATCTTATGATTTACACGTCGGATAGATGCACAAGACGCGGCATCGGAACTGCAACGGCGATGCGAACAAGATGACACAGGTTTCGGCTCAATCCGAGTCGGGTCTACGTGACCGGACTTGAGGATGACCGCAAATACTATCCAATGGTCGCGGGACTAAGATGAACGAGATGCATACTCACACACACACATGCGAACTTGGGTCGGGTCTCACAATCGGAGTTGGTATCAGAGCATAGCAAGTAAGATAATAGTTGGAATAATAATGGCACATCAGAACAGATCTACTGCGAGCTTAGGACAAGTAGTGTCCCGAGTACGTTTTCCCTCGTTCCGTTTGAGCCTTCAAGGATTCTAATTCCTAAGTGTCCATCACCTTTGTTCTTTCTGTAGACCATGCCGTCTAGTCGAGGTGCCTATGATTGTGATGCCCGTAGCCATCGTGCCCATGGACATGGTTCTCATTCCGCTCCAGTGATCCGAGTGACTTTTGCTCCACCATCTGAGATTCCTGTTTCCCCTCTGGAGCCTGTCGTACCTATTCCCGAGGCTCCCGCCATACCTGTGCCTCCGTCAGAGGCCAATGTTACCCCCGCTTATCTGACGATTCCTGTAGGAGCTGAGCATCTCCAGCAGTTGATGCAGGTCGTCACTGATGTTCTTCAGACCCGTCGGCCCGTTCCTGAGGCGCCCGGACAGGCAGAACAGGAACGTGCAAGCCCCCTTTTGCGAGATTCGACTCTGCAGTGAGCTCCGTTGGCAGTATTTGTACTTCAGGGTGAGGCCAAGTGTACCGGTTCGCAGAGGGATCGTGATCAGAGGAGAGGCCAGAAGAGGCAGGCCCCCTCCGGTAGCTCCCGGCAACGTTGACAGCGGCAGAGGTGCGTAGCCTATCGAGCCGCCAAAGCATCAGTATCACATACAGTGGCTTCTTCATCATCATCAGCACCGCCGACCGCTTCATCTTCCGGCCCCTTTTCCGGTGTTTGCTTCGGTTGTGGACAAGCCGGGCATCGGGGACGCGAGTGCCCTCTTCCCTTGCAGCAGCGATAGTGGCTCCCGCCACCGAGACACCAACAGCAACCGAGACTGCAGTGTAGACCCCCGCAACGACCGCAATAGCAGCAGAGATCGCAGATGCAGAGGAGACAGACACCTACCCAACCACCTCAAGCTTGATTTTTGCGCGACTCAGTAGGACTCTTAGTTATTAGGGGAGTCGTTATGGGTATTCTCATTGTCTCCATATGTAAGTCGTGTTTTGGTGCATCGTACCCATTTTGTATCCAAGGGCTTTTGTTCGATCAAATTTCTATTAGAGTCTGCCGTAAGGGATTGTCAGTATCGACATTTTTGGGAAGATCACTGTGTTAGGCCGATGATATTATCATGTTCCGTTTTGGTTGGTGAGATGTTCTTGCCCGCTGAATAGTTTGGTATTGCCAATGTTGAGCTTGTTAACTTGTTTTGTTGTTAAGGCAGTACTTCTGGCAGGGGATGAAGCACCAGATTGCTAATTTTGTGGCCGAGTGTGACACATGCAAGCGTGTCAAGGCCGATCACCAGAGACCCCCTGGTCCCTTGCAGTCGTTGAGCATCCCAAAGTGGAAGTGGGAGCACATATCGATGGAATTTATCGCAGGTTTGTCGAGGACTCAGCGTGGTCACATTACTATCTTGGTTATCGTCGATCGTCTGACGAAGTCGGCTCATTTCATTCCAGTGCGTGCTTCCTGGTCTATGAACTGGTTGGCGAGGATATTCATTGAGGAGATAGTGAGATTACACGGCGTCCCAGTTTCGATCGTTTCAGACCGAGACTCCAGATTTACGTCTTAGTTTTGGAGGAGTTTTTAACAGGCGTTGGGGGTCTCTTTGCGTCTCAGCACCGCTTATCATCCGCAGACGAATGGGCAGACCGAAAGGGTCAACCAGATCCTTGAGGATATGCTCAGGGCTTGTGTGATTGGCTTTGCAGGCAGTTGGGATGAGCATATGCGCCTCGCCGAGTTCGCGTACAACAACAGCTATCAAGCGACTATCGGCATGGCTCCTTTTGAGGCACTTTATGGTAGACCATGCAGATCTCCTAGTTGTTGGACCGAGGTTGGAGAGCGCTGTCTCTTAGGTCCAGTGCTTGTGCAGCAGACGTCAGAGGCTATTGATGTTCTCAGGTAGAGGATGCGCACAGTTCAGAGCCGGTAGAAGAGTTTTGCTGATCGTCGGCATCGACCCCTCGAGTTCGCAGTCGGGGACATGGTATATCTCAAGGTCTCGCCTATGAAGGGCGTGGTTCGCTTGGGTGTGAAGGGCAAGCTCGCCCTGAGATTTATTGGACCTTTTGAGATTACCGAGCGCATAGGTGCTATGGCCTTTAGGCTTGCCTTATCTCCTGAGTTGTCCGCAATCCACAATGTGTTCTATGTTTCTATGTTACGGAGGTGTGGGTCGGACACTATTCCTATGATTGATTGGTAGCCACTTGAGGTCTATGAGGACGCTTCCTACATTAAGCAATCGATTCATATTCTTGATCGGAAGGAGCAGGTCCTCAGGACCAAGGTCATTCCCTTGGTGAAGGTGCAATTGGGTCATCATTCGAAGGCCGAGGCGTCTTAGGAACGCGAGGCTGAGATTAGAGAGCGTTATCCCCATTTGTTCGATGATTGATTGCTTGTATTGCCTTCTCTTGATTGACGATTGATATATATGATGATGTTTATGCGTTTTGTTGTCTCGATTTTGTCAATTTCGAGGACGAAATTTCTTTGTTGGTGGGGAGGATTGTGAGACCCGACCCGAGTTCGCATGTGTGTGTGTGAGTATGCGTCTCGTTCATCTTAGTCCCGCAGTCCTACCAGTCGAATTCCGGCGACCCGCGACCATCGGATAGTGTTTGCGGTCATCCTTAAGTCCGGTCACGTAGACCCGACTCGGATTGAGCCGAAACCTATGTCATCTTGTTCGCATCGCCGTTGCGGTTCCGATGCCGCGTCGTGCATCCATCCGACGTGTAAATCATAAGATGTAGGCAATTCAATTCTAGCCCTTGATAATGATCATGTGGCCCACCTAGTGAGGAGAGCACATTTTTCAAGGTGGTCCATTCCCTTTTTGGTGCAATTTTCAACAAACACCACACACACTACCTAGAGTTCCATCTCACACACCAACTACCCTTAAACACCACCCACATGCCTACTAACCTATTAAACCTACAACTTTGGTTGTAACTCCCTACTTGCAATCATCTCCCCTCTCTTACCAAGGTAAGAAAGCAATGATTGCTTTGCTTAAAAGGATTTTCTCCCTCTTCCCTCTCATTTCTCTCTTCTCATTTCTATCTAGCAACCTTCCTCCAAAAATTCTCAAATTCTCTAGCCCCTTCCAAGCTAGCTACATCTCTCCCAATCTAACCCTCAAAAACCCATCTCAACCATTAAAACTCCACCATTAGAGCTATAGAACCCAAGTGTGGAAGGAGGATAAGCTTTGAGGTGGGTGCTCTCCTTAGCTTCTTCTCTCTTTCTTCTCTTTTCTTTCTTTTCCTTGCATGCATGGAAGCATGTAAGACCCACCAATCCATGGTGGAGGTCCTACATGGTTCCTAGGATGAAGGCCATGGGCCTAGATCCTACTCGTTTCCTTCTATGGTGGGCTATTCTCCATGGACCCACCATGATGCCTTCTCCTTTATTCTTGCATCTCATAGGCCACCTAGGCCTTTGCATGCATGAAGGGAGGGTGTCCCTACCCTCCAACAAATTATCTTGATACATAATAGCTTGCAAGTGTTTACATAGTGGATGGTGTGGATTGTGGGTGGAAGGTCCATTAGTGGCGGGACCTTCCACCAATGACCGATTTACTTCTTCCTTCTCCCTTTCTCTCTATTTTTTTCCTGTGTACTCTGATGATGTGTGGCCCACCAAGGAGAGGTCAGCAACATCTCAGACCCTTAGCTAAATGGGAAGTCCAAGCCCACCATGCATGCATGGTTTGGGTGTCCTCCAAAATGGCTTTTTTATGGAGGTCGGAGTGAGCTCCTGGGTCTGAAATTTTGTTAACCCATCAAGGTGGACCCCACATGTTGAATCAGGGCCATAAACCCCTTTGATTAATTTATATGGGCTGAAATATGGACAGCATATGTTGCTGTCCAGATTTCAGGCCCAGTTTGAGCATGACTTTTGAGCTAATGTTTGGATTTGTTTGCATGTCTTTTTCTCCCAAATTTCTTTGGGGGTTTTCTAGAGTGTGGACCCCACTTTGATGTGGAATGGGGCCCACATCATTTCCCCCATGCTTGAGGCCTATGGGATGGGCCAAAGTAGGCTGACTGTCCAGAAATTTCTAGACAGTCCAGCAACATTGCATGTTAGAAATGCTCATTTTCCATCTTGATTTGGGAGTAAGTGGGCCACTCCAGTGGACCCCACTTGCTGTCCATATGTGGGACCATCAAACCCACCAATTTTCCAGTAATTTGGGCAAGTATAGCCCCCCTCCATGTGGTGTTAAACATGGGACAACAGTATTTTCTGCACCAGCAGATTTTCTGGATATTCATTGCCGGCCATCAGGTTCCTTGTGAGTCCGGTTACCGAGTTTGGGGCGTGACAAGAATCCATTACTTATGACCAATGGATCCAAGAAAACAAACAAATTATGACCTAGTTATAGAATAGTACGGAACCCTCTATAAATGCAAATGTCATGTTTCTGGATAGGCCAAGTATGGGATGCTCAACGAGAGATGTATTCATCTGATAAAAACATTTGTCGCACTTATCGGTCATATGAAGAAATATTCAAGCTTCACCAAGGAGATAAATTGTTGGGTGAATACTGTTAATGGGTGTGGGTTGTACCACTATATAGCGCACTTATTTCCATTAGGTGTTCTTGAATTTGTTATTTAAGGATATAGGGGGTATTTTTGCTTCTGTTACTTAAAGGATGTATTCGTCATTACTCGTAAACTTTAATATAAAAGTGAGGGGTGGGAACGTGTGCCATTCCAAACCCTAACCCTTCTCTTTATCTTCTTCTCTTTTTTCTCTCTCTTCTCTCTTCTTCTTCTTATCAAGTTTACATGGTATCATAGACTAGATATGGGATTTGTTTTTCCCTCTTAGCTTGACGTTTATTTTCTTCTTCTTCTTCTTCTATTTTTTTAAGGTGGATTTTTAAATCGTTTGAGGGCTGATCTACACAAATCTTCTCTCATCGTTGTTGAACCACCATATGGTGGGTTGTGTATTCGTGTCCCTTGAATACCTGTGAGCCCCACTTTCATATATAACCATTGTGATGGACCAAATTGGGCCATCGCGCATTGGTCAGATCTGTGGTCATCTTTAAAGATGAAGGTACATGTGAAAGTTGGTTGTGGCAAGAGGACTAAAGAGCAAGTGTACGTGTGCAAGTTTTGAAGCAAGTGATGCTACCTATTGATCATGTTCTTTGATATACCATATATTAAGATTCATGTTGGATATGTTAAAGTTACAAGTTCTTCCCTTTTTTGTTTGATTTCCCTTTCAAATATGGATGCCAAGAATGAAGCAAAGACTAGTCTTTAGCCTCTATCTGAGTTTGTAAATCTTCAGATCACATCCACCAAACTTAAGGGAGCAAATTATTTACAATGGGCCACATCTGTAGAGGTGTTTCTGATGGGCCACATCAATAATTTGTTGCAAGAAATGGGATTTATAGTGCATCTACCTATGCAATTATTTTGAAACAAACAGATTGCTTTATACATAGCTAACAATTTGGTCTATCACAAAAGAACTAAACACATCCAAGTCCATTGTCACTTCATACATGAGAAAGTTTCCAGTGGCAAAATCTCTAATACATATGTTCGATCTCATGGGCAACTTATTGATATGTTCACTAAGGCTCTTCATTCCACTCAGGCTATATATATATATATATATATATATATATATATATATATATATATATATATATATATATATATATATATATATATATATATATTCCAAGCTTCTCCAGCTTGAGAGGGAGTGTTAATGGATGTAATATGGACCTACATAGGCCCACTTAAATGGGTTATTTTGGTATGGGAAATAGAGGGGATTTTCATTTTGTTATTAATGGCATTTCTGTAACTATGAAACTACCATAATATAAAAGGAGAGGGAAGTGTGAATCTTAACTTCAGCCCATATTCTTCTCTCTACATTCTCCTCCTATCTTTCTTCTTCTCTATTCCATCTCTCTTTCCACTATTTTTGTTTTTGAAAGATACAGTTGGTAATAACTTTACACACACAACCACAAAAGATCACCTTGAAGATTGGAAGTCAAGAACATATTAGGGTAGTTAAATCCCAAAACAACTTGAAACAGGAAATATGCTAGGGTTTGGTGAGAGAAACAGGGTAGAGAATGGTTTTGATGGCGTTCGTATAAATTTCAAGCTGTTGAAACCCTTGAAGACCCAGATAACCGGAGAAGAAATGAAAATTCATTTTCCATTGCATCCTAGTTTTGTACAACCAAGCACAAACTCAATCGACTAAAAAAATATAATAATGATAATAACCTAGCTTCTGGACAAGATGTGTAGTCAATTCAACTTTACTCATGACCTGACAAGACAATTCAGCTCAGACAAGATACAGAGTCAGTTCAGTTCATCAAGTTATTAAGCGATTACTGCAGTATTTATCTTGCCAGGCCCAGTTGTCAAACCTTTTTGTAATAAAAATAGAAAGGAAACGGCATAAATTAATAAATTTCAAGAGACGGAGTTTTAGTGAAATGGAGTGAAGTATTACAATTCTAGAAGGAACAAAGTTAGTGTAGACAACTTTTAAGTCTATTTAACGATCGGACATGAGGTCAGCCATTTCCACAGGAAGATGACCAAATTGTCAAAACTTGCAAGTGAGGGCTACACCTTCAAAGGTCCCTTAATGGAATTAAATCAAATTAAATTATACGTATTACTTTCTGGTAAAGTACGAACCAAAGCATCTCTAAGAAAATTGAAATAAAATGACAAGGATAATCGCTAGTCTTACTTGTCAATTAGATCTTCTGCTTCATAACTCATTTCTTCAGGTACCCGAGGCCAAGGTATTGTACGATTGAGTATATTGTCGAAAATTTTCTGTATGAGAACATGACACAATGGTAAGAAAGAAATCATGATTCTAAATTGTCTGAATAAAAAAACTACCACCAAACAATTAAAATAAAGAACTGCAGAATGCCTCTAAGATGGGTTGTGGAGTTCTACAATTTGAGTAGGTTTTTGAGATCCAAAACATGACTACGTAATTACATTTGCCAAAAGTACATGGCTGGTTTGTAAGCTAAATACAAGCATACTCACAAGATTTTTTTCCCCTGAAATACTTCACAAGGAAATTACTAGCAGTTGTTTTCTCAAATTTTCTTACAAGAAAAAGGAAGAAATGATGTTTGGTTCTTCAGTTGTGTAAGGCTCATAGTTCAGTGATCCAAACCTTGCATATTATGATGGATCTCACAATGGATAGATAATACACCAAAAAATCCGCCATACCGGAATTCCTAACTACAGTTATTTGATCTTTTTTACTGTTAACCCTAGACGTTTTTTTCTTTCTTAACCATCTATTTCTTACCTTGACTCCACCTGGAAGCAATGTGCCAGCCTGTCCCCAGGCTGCGTAAAGGAGTATTACGTCAGGTATCGCCATGCAATCATTAAATAACTCAACCCCAAATAGCCAGGACAAGGCTATGATGATGATGAATGAAGAAAGGCGAGATCTCCAAATATGATTTGGCTAATCTAAGGAATGCCTGAGAAATTGCAGTAATGATAATTAAAAAGGCATTATTTATCATTTTCCATCTTTTTCAATGATAATTAACATTTGTATCAAAAGAACTGGTACAGGTATTGCCTGTACAGTTAAGAAGATGTATTCAGTTCCTACTCTAGTCGACTTTTGTTCTATTTTTCTTGTTTCGGTCCATTCCAACCAGAACGTGTCCTATAAGACATTGTAAATTATTTTTTATAGGTCATCTTGGCCTATCAAGATGCATTGAAGGAAGAAAACTTCTCAATTAACTGAGCTTTTAGAAGTACCAGAGATTCTTCAGGTAAATAGAGTATGTCCTTTTCTTATTATTTATTTGCTTTTTGTGGATCTTCACTGAAGTGGAACACCAGAATGGCCAGAATGCCGAATGGTCTATTCAAGTATGGAAAATGAACCTCAAACAAGCGAAATTGACAGATATGAATTGATCAGATGTAAATGTTATAATAAAGTGAAGCAAAGTACAGAGTAACGAACAAAAGTATTACAGATCTAACATCTAATTCCCCACTACAAAATTTAAATGTACACCAGAACTGGGCCAACTGTTAGATTCTGAATCAAGTTCCACATGGAAGTGATAAATGCAACCCACAGAGGCTGGGAATGAGTCCGCTTCATTCTTTTACATGCATATCCTGGTGATGGCACCGTTACTAACATTAATTTGAAGGTCCAATATAGCTTCAGAACATCTTAGAATTGCTTTTGTGATGCCAAATTAAGAACATGATGCTTCACAAAGGATAATTTCTTCTACTTCTTTTTTCTTTGGAAAGATGATGCAATATTATTAAAAGGTGAAAGCCAAAAGGAGAACAAAACCAAAAAGAAATGAAAAAAGAACAAAACTAGAATACAACAAGGAAGCGCAGCCCTACCTAACCAACCCTAGAAATGGATCAAGGAACCCATTCCCTAATAAACAAGGCAACCCAATTACAAACCCCAATCTCAGAACCACTCAAATTACAGCAGCAACGATCATTTCTTTCAAGCCAAATTGACCACAAAAGGGCCAGCAATGCAATCCTCCATCTAGAAGTCCCAAGAGAGCCACCCTCACCAGAACACCAAGAACGGAATAAACCTTCAATCAAACTAGGCCAGCACATATTCGCGGAATGAAGGATACCGGACTACACAACCCAGGAGAAAGAACAATAAATGAAGAGGAGGTCATTTTCTTTTAGAGGTAACAACAAAACTTTATTAAAAAGCTCGTGAAAATGCGAGGGAAGAATACAACCCAAAAGCAAAAAATAAAAAAGGCCCAAAGCTATGGCCAGCCAAAGCTACCTTTACATACACAGACCACCCAACCCCAAAACAAGACCCCTAAACTCTAGAAATGGCCTCCTTCTCACCCTCCCACTCATTTTGAAAGCAACGACCATTCCTAGCCTCCCAAATGACCCAGAACACCGCCATGATTAACAATCTCCATGTAGCTTTGCCGGATTTGCCCACTCCGTGCCAAGCCGAAAGCAACTTCCTCCACTGTCTTCGGCATGACCCAGTCAGTATGAAGCGACATAAGGAAGTGTGTCCACTCTGGTAGCAAGCGGGCAGTGAATGAATAGATGATCAATTGACTCCTCATTATCCATACACATGAGGCAAATATTGGGGGGAAGAATATGCGATCTCCTTTGCAGGTAGTCAGTCAATCATGATAATTCTCTTCCGCCCTACCAACCGAACGAAGGCTGCCATGTGAGGGGCTCCACAAAAGCAATGATGAAAAGGGTGACACGGGCCCGAATGGCGAGGCATCTCGGAAACGAGAGTAAAAAAAGAGCTCATCGAGAACTTTCCAGATGGATGTTTTGATAGAAGGATCTTGTCTTCCTCTTGAATTGCAGGCATAACATTGTTAAGAAGATCTAGAAGGCCAGCTAGATTGTCAATTTCCACCTCCATTAAAGTACTCCTTAGCGCCCAAACAGGCAGGACAAGCATTGGGCAACACCATAGATCTTTTCTGCAAATTATCAATTGTGAGGATCTGGTTCCTTCCAACTAGCCACATGAAAGTTGTGATTTTTGGAGGGGCACGATAGGAACAAAGGAAAGCAGTATGACTCGAGCAACTTCCAGAAATATCCTACGACAACTTCACGTAGAACGAGCGCACCGAAAAAATTCCGGACTTGCTGAAACGCCAAACCAAGGAATCCTTCCACTTCAGCAGTAGGCGAAATCCCCTGCAAACGAGATAAAAAGCCCACCAGATCAACGAATTCGAAATCATTCAAGTTGTAGCAGCTAGGAGGAAGCCACATGGCACGGGAAACCTAATTGGAAAAATGGTTTGCAATAGAAATATTAGCTATCGGGCAGAGGTTGGCTAGGGCAGGGACAAGGAAGGACGCACAAAGGGAGGGCTCTTCGCCAAGGTATTCAAAATCGGTTATGTAACAGCCATTACATAACAGTAATGGTCACAACTGTTACGCGTCACGGGGTCAAAACGGTTGTTACAGAAAAACGGGTCGTAACGGCCCCGTAACAGTTTTTTTTTTTTTAATAAAAAACAGCCGTAACGGCCAATACGAGGGTCGTAATGGCCAATACAACCCTTGTCATAACGGTAACGGTGGTGGTCATTACGGCCACCGTTACCGTTTTGGAATACCTTGCTCTTCACACCATACATCCTCCCAGAATCTAACCCTAGTCCCCTCCCCTATAGCAAAACTTATACCCTCAGCAAGCAACGGAGCAACTCAAGCCACCGATTTCCACATGAAAGAAGCCCTATAGAGAGACAAATCCCTAATCCACCAACCCCTGGGAGAGGAACCATACTTGACAGCAATAATTCTCCTCCAAAGGCTAGAATCCTCAACCCCAAAACCCCACACCCATTTGCCCAACATGGTTGAATTAACTACATCAAGACACTTGATGCCCGCTTCACTTTCCTCTACTGGACAACAAACTTCTTTCCAATTAAGCAAGTGAAACTTCCTAGTAGGGAGCCACCTTGCCATAGGAATTCCCTCCTAAGCATATCAATTCAGACCAAAACCGACTTAGGACACTAAAAAAGAGACGAGAAATAGATAGGGAGATTGGAGAGGGAGGCTTAAATGGGAGTGATCCTCCCACTTAGGGAGAGCAACTTACTTTTCCACGAAGAAAGCTCTCTCCAATCTCTCAACCACCTCGTCCCAAAGGTGCAAAGTTGGCTTTCCCAAACATATGGAAACACCCAAGTAGGAAGAAGGGAAAGACCTAGATTGACAACCAAAAGTTACAGCAAGCTGGACCACCTCGGCCTGAGGGATATTAAAACCCAGGATTTCATTTTTCTCAATATTAATTTTAAGGCCTAATATCATATCAAACCACAAGATAGCTATCCACAAGTTGTACACCATGAGCTCAGAAGCTTGACAGAGTAAGTGTGTAATCTGCAAACTGGAGATGGTTAATCTAGTAAGGGAAATTGGGGACATGAAAACCTCTAAAAAGACCTTTAGATACCTTTAGATAACATTTTACTGAAGGCTTCAACCACCACCATAAACAAAAATGGAGAAACAAGATCTCCATGATGAAGGCCCCAGGAAGATTTGAAAAAACCAAAAGGGGATCCATTGATCAGCACTGAGAGTTTAGCTGATGAGACACAAGCATGAACCCATTTCCTCCATTTGACATTGAAACCCATACGATTTAACATGTAATCAAGAAATGACTAATCTACGTTGCCATAAGCCTTTTCAAGGTACAGTTTAGAAATAATAGCCTTCATCCCTTCCTTAAGACAAAATTCCAAACATTCATGCACAATGAGGGCACTCTCAAGGATCCGTCTCCCGTCTACAAACACACTCTGGAAGAGTGAGATAACCTTATAAAGAACCAATTTGATTCTCTAACTAAGAATTTTAGCTAAGATTTTATAGGGACTCCCTATCAGATTAATAGGTTTGAAGTTCTTAAGGCTATCCACACCTTTTGGCTTGGGAATAAGAACCAAGAAAGAACATCCTAATTTAGATGCAATGCTACCCAAATCATAAAACTCCACAGCAAAATCCAAAATATTCGATTTAACAGCCCAAAAAGATTGAAAAGAAGAAGAAGAAGAAGAAGAAGAAGAAACTATTGGAAACTCGTCTGGCCTCAAGGCTTTAACCCTCCCCAAGTCCAAAATGGCGGCTTTGATTTCCTCCAAGCTGATGGGAACCTCAAGAGCCTCGGCTTCCTCTAGAGAGAGAATCAAAAGCAAGATTGTCTAAAGATGGACTCGAGATCCCATCATTCGAGAGCAAGGCTTCATAAAATTTGACTATGGCATTACTAATAGAATCTTTATCCATGACTCTATTCCCATCAACAACAAAGGAGGAAATACAATTGGATTTGGCCCTGGTGTTAGATATACCATGAAAAAAATCGGTATTTTTATCTCCCTCTTTAAGTCGAACCACTCGAGACCTTTGGCGCCACTTGATTTCCTCTTCTTTGACCCTAGCAGAATAATCAAAAGATAACTTATCTTTCATAGCCCGATCAGAATATGAAAGTAGACCACCCTCCTTAATGTTGAGAGCCTAAATGTCACTCAGAGCAACTCCATCTCGAGCTCCCTGAGGCCAAACACTTATGCTTCCAGGAAGAGAGCTTGGCTCTAAGCATCTTCAACTTCTTGAAAAGCCTAAAACCCACACGCCCATCAATATCAAAGGACGACCACTAATAGGAGACTAAGGTTCGAAAACCTTCAACCTCCATCCAGGCTTAGGACCCCAATTAATCTCCATCCATATCCAGCAAAACATGACAATGATTTGACACTGGCCTAGGTAGATCCCTCTGATGGGTAAGAGGGAACTTTCGAATCCACTTTGGAGACACTAGAAATATGTCCAAGAGAAACATACAATGAGATGCTTGACCATTGGACCAAGTGAATCTCGCCCCTCCCATCAAGATATCCACCAAGCTACGACTAAGGACCTAGTCAATAAATCCTCTCATACTAGCAGAGACCCAACCACCATGGAGCTTCTCGTGAGCAAACCGAATAACATTAAAATCCCCCCAATACACCATGGAAGATACCATCTAACAAAGACAAGACAAATCATCCTAAAAAAGGGGGCGAAGAGAAGGGTGGCTCATACCATACACCCTAGAGAACATCCATTTGAATCCAAAAGACACCTCTCGGAAAACAATATTAATGGAAAAGACCCCCACCCAACTGTTCTCTTTGTGCCAAAGATAGGGGTTCCACAACACCACAATACCCCCCACGACCCTATCGAATCAAAAGACACCCAATCCATAACCTTACGACCACATAGACTAAACAATGCCCCTATCAATAGACTGAAGCTTGGACTCTTGGATGACAACAATACTGGCTTTAGACAGCTTACAAACTGACTTAACTATCACACGCTTTTGGGGGCAACCAAGCACACGCACATTCCAAGAAAGTCTCTTCATTGGGTAACCGATCTTACCCCTCTTCCCCTCTCACTACGAGGAACCACATCCAGAGGCCCATACGAGCTAACCCTTAGGTTAATCAACTCCCTACACCCCTTCGAAGACTTTGAGGATCTCCTACAAACATCCCCTGACGGCAAACTAACGCTTTTTTGAACCATAAGTTGGAATAAAGCCACACAATTCTCATCTATGTCCCTAGAAACAACCCCAAATAATCTACCCACATGGCAAATAGCATCCCTAACCCATCTTTTACTACTAACAACAGCAACTAGACCCTCCACACTATCAAAGGATAGAATCGAGGAATGGAGATGCCCTGAAGGGGTCCGAATGTCCTCAAAACAGATAGCCTGAATAGGTGAGACATCCAAAGAATCCACTTTACCATGAGGAAACCTAGACTGACACTCGAAGGAGACATCCCCGATCTCCTTAATTGCAGCCCAAGAAGGGTTGATAGACGAGAAAGGGAACTGTAGCAAGAGACCATTTCCCATACCATTACCGCCCAACAAGATATCCCGACTAACCCTAGATGGAGACTCTGAATGGAAGCGAAGGGAGGAAGAGATTGGGGTATGAAATGAATCCTATTGAAACGGGGAACAGGGGTTTAACTCGCACACGGGAGACGGAGCTCTCACGTGCCAACCTACTTGGACAACCCACACAAACAGGGGACTCCACATGAATGGGTAAAGGGGGAGGGACACCTCGCTTCATATCTAAAGACCCCATGCTAGCTAGTGAAGAAGCGTGGGATGAACACCTGTCACTGGAACTGTCAGACATGTCATCACTAACATTCTCAAAAGGCTCCCCATCCTCCATCAGATATGAAGGCAAGAGGACGTTTATCTGCATTCTATCGACTACAGTTGTCTCGAGGTGGACACGCATTGGAGACTCATAGGTGTAAGAGGTGGTTGACTAGCCTTTGTCATCAAGCCCCATAAATGCGAAAGGTTGTTAATGCCATCACACCGTCATCACAAATACCACACATCTGATCCATATGCATCTCGAGCTCAGTGAACAACAAGCCTTCTCTCTAGGTGACACATAGCCACCGCACTACACGAGGAGCCTCTAGTAATAAATGCCTAAGGATCTAATTCAGATCCATTCCCACTCATTTCTCCTCCTAATGCGAGATCAAGCTAGTATATGGACGCGTGGGTGGGATTCCATTCTTGAGACAAAAGGAGGATCAAAAGGGCCTCATCAAACCGATGTGGCATAATTCTGAGGCTTTAATCAAAAGGGACCACTAGAGGGAGAATCAAAGCCCTACAAATGTCGGGCTCATCATTGCATGGAGCCATCTCAAGGCGTGGTGGAACAACTACATGGAACGGACAAGTGGGAGGGAAGAGGATGTCAGCTGTATATCAAAGAACATGATAGGAAGTGTCAGGGACATGTATACACACCACTTGCCTCAATGGAACCACACGAGTCAAGGACTCGGATCTCAACTTACATGAGCATCTCGAAAGATCCAGTAGCCTATAGCAAAGCCTCACTGCAGTATCACTAGAATCCGTGATACACAGTTGGAGAAGGAGCCCTTGTCGGCTTCTTGCCATGAAAACCGGCAAAAGCAGCTCCTAAAAAATGCCCATCCCTTCCATTTGGACCGCCCTGATAGCGAGTTTTACCTCCACAACAAAAACAGAAATGGAGGGAATCGACACCGAGATTTTTATTCTAACACAGATCATGTCCCATATGAGTTCCTCCCGCCTCAAGTTGGATTCATCGATGGCAAGCAATTCCCCCAAAAAGGAACCAATAGCCACCATCGCTTTCTCCAACCAAAGCTCCAAAGGGACATAAAAAATATGGAACCACATGTCAGATGAACAGAACAGAGACCAATCAACCCATTTGCCGAGAGAAAGAACTAGACCGCCCATGTGAAGCTGACCCGCAAAAACTACACAATTGACTCTCTGTTGGGCTGAGAGAAACCCGAAAGACGAACTCAGATATTTGTTGGAGAAGGAAACCCCCCCTCCAACAAACTGCAAGATTGAATAAACTAGAAGGCCAACTCCAAGGACGACATTTCCTCCCTTAGAGACGCAACCAAACTCCATTGCAAATTAGACCAAGCTTTATCGACTACGGGAGGGAGATCTCTAATTTTAGACCCAATAACAACATAACACTTGGTGATAGGGCATGAAATTGGAACCGGAGAGGATTCTGAGCAAGGAGAGGAAGTGGAAGGAGATACATGATTCTCAACCAAATTTGGTGGATAGCTCCCAGTAACTGGTTCACCCACTAGGGTCTCTTTGAAGGACATCGGACCCTTCCTCAAGTTGGAACCACCACCATCCGATCTAACCAAGATAAGAGGAAGAATTAGGGTTGACTCTTTTCCCTTGTTGTTGCCTACCCTTAACCCCTTTCTCTTCTCCATTCACCGCCGTTGGCCCAAAATGTGCCCATTGGACCTTGATTTCCCTTCCATTGAAATTTCTACCCCTCATCCCTTCAAGAGCTTTACAGAGCTCCTCTTCGCTATTCATCCTAACAAAAGCGAACACTTAAATGGATGAAGACCCTTTAACCCTAGGTATGATCACCTCCCTTACTTTCCCTAAATGCCTGAAGACCCTAGAGAAGTTAATCTCCATCCACTCTTTAGGGAAATGGTTAACAAAGATGGTCGAAAGTTCCTTCAAAGATTCGTCCCCTGTTCTACCATGTTTCCCCAGCTCCCTCTTCCTACCCTTATCCACTAGGGTCCATTCACCATCTTCCTTATCTCGAGCTGATTCGACCACCTTAACTGGTCCTTCGTAAGCAATCCCCTTTCCTTTAAATCAGGCCCTAGCTCTACCACCCTCTATGCTTCTCAATGACCTCCTACTTTTGCATGCCAATACCACAGAGCTTCTTCCTGCCCTACTTCGGGAAGTATATCTTCCACGAGACCCCTTTAAACCGGGGCCATAAACGCAATCCCACTCATCGACTTCGTATAGACCACGATGATCCCTACTATCTTCGATATGCCCCGCATCCCTCAAGGGATCTCTAATTCCTCAGGAACTATTGAAATCTTCCTTGTCTCAATCGTTGAGACAATTGTCATCTCGATCTCCATGAAAATCGCCGCAAGAAACCCCACGAGCATACATGGTTTAAACTAAGAAATGGCCGCGAGAAACCCCAGGACTTTTATGCACTTTTTTCACAGTTTTTCTTTGTATCCCCTTTCACAATGGGATTTTGTCATTTGATTGAGGTATCATTCATGAGTTGAAGGCATGAAATTGGGATTCCCAGGATATCAACCAAAAAGTAATCGAGGATACCAATGTTGGAAGTGGCGGTTACGAGCTCAATAAGGCCTTAGGCCACATTAGAAACGAGGGAAGGGAAGAGCAAATGCCCATATGAAAGGCAATGAAAATATTAAAGAATTCTTTTGGGAATCCATAGAACAAATAAAGAAATAAGTTGCAGATACACATGCCAATGTTTTAAATATCAACAATATCGGCCGATATATCCTAAGATATATCTTGTATCCCACCTGTGTGATACGAAACGCACAAGTAGTGCCGATATATCCTACCTATTCAATCCAGTGAGCATTTTCGATTTTCGATCCATGTTTTTGTTGTAAATCATGTTAAACTAGTGTCAAACGGTTACAAATCTATGATTCTTCATATTTTCCATGAAAAATCATGGATTTGGAACTTCGATTTCGAGATTTAGGGGAGATGGGGCAAGTTGCGAAAAATTGAGAAAAATCGAAATTTCTCAATTTCTCGCAAATTAGTTGCAATCTTTGTATGCAAACACAAAATTAAACATGTATGTAACCTGATCTGGTGATTCTTCTTTTGCTTTTGAATGTATTGCTTGTGTTTCCATACATGTCTTCTTACGTTTATAAATTATATGAATAGACTTTGAATATACTTGTATCAGTTCAGTTGGAAAGCGCATATATTAGGGCCCCATACAAAGGAAACCCCTATCATGTGCAATTTTTTATTTTTTATTTGTAATGTTTTGATTTCTAAGTGTGTATTGATGTCTTTTTCAACAATCCCTGAAGTTTCTTTGAAAAATTCGACCAAATTCCCAATGATCCCATGTTTCCCAACAACAACAATATATTACACAATACAACTGATATATCATATGCGATAACCGATATGTATCCGTATCCCAAGGGTGCGATACATTACGCAATAACGATATTTAAAACATTGACACATGCTTCAGAAAGAACAATCTACTCGATCATACGCTTTTTCCACGTCAACTTTACAAATAATGATTTGTGTCTGACACCCTGCTACTTCCTATAGAGTCGACACCCTGAAATGATGATTTTATAAAGCCCATAACTTCTTGGAGTCCATCCGTGAGAGCTTTAGGGGTCGTTTGGCACCATGGATTTGGGGGGATTTGAGGGGATTTCAAATCCCCTGGTTGTTTGGCACCATAAAGTAATTGGGGGTTTCAAATCCCCTCAAACAAGGGGTTTGAAATCCATGGTGAAAGCTTGGATTACATCTAAAATCCTTCCAAGAGTTGCATGTGCAACATGTGTCACTAGACTATTAATCTATTGGACATGGCCCACTAATGATATCCCAAAATAATTAGATCATCAATTGCATCACTATAATTACTTTAATACGATGATCAGCGCCGTCCAAACATTGTCGATGCAAATCACACTGATGCAGGACAATTAACCATTTGCTCTAAAAGCTCGAACTGTTAGAGTATGGCGAATTAATCCCTTTATCTCATAGCCCAGGCCCCACATCACATGGGTTAGGACCTCGGCCGAACCCCCTTCGTGGGCCCCAAATCACATGGGCCGCCCACCCCAAGTGTCCCCGCATCCCACGAGCTACGCCACTCGAGTCCGGTGTGAAATGCGCATTAATCACCCCTGGTGAGGAGTCTCGAACACAAGACCTCCCCCGTGGGCCCCAATTCACATGGGTCACCCACCCCAAGTGTGCCCCTGCATCCCACAGGCGACCCCACTCGAGCCCAATGTGAAAATGCCCCTGCATTAATTACCCCCGGTGAAGAGTCTCGAACACGAGACCTCACGCTCTGATACCAATTTGATGCAGGACAATTAACGACTTGCTCTAAAAGCTCGAACTGTTAGAGTATGATGAATTAATTCATTTATCTCATAGCCCAGGCCCCACATCGCATGGGTTAGGACCTCGGCCGAACCCCCTTCGTGGGCCCCAAAACACATGGGCCGCCCACCCTAAGTGTGCCCCCGCATCCCACGGGCTACGCCACACGAGACCTCCCCCGTGGGCCCCAAATCACATGGGTCACCCACCCCGAGTGTGCCCCCGCATCTCACAAGCGACCCCACTCGAGCCCAGTGTAAAAATGCCCCTGTATTACACACTTGGACGTGATCTTGTGCTTATGGCCCATTTGAGACTTGGAATTTCATCATTTTCAGTCAAAGTATATATTTTCAGCGGGCTTATTACAACCATTGTGTCAAACATTACGTACGTTCAGTAATTAGAGATATTAAAGTTGATTTAGTAATTAAATTCAAACCCCTATAAATATACTATGCATAGCTACTTTTGGATTAAAGTTGATTCTGAATCCAGGGTGACAAACACAATAAGAGGATTTCAAACCTAGGGGGTTCCAAATCCACGCTCCCAAACGGGCCCTTAGCCAGTATCTTGTTATAGGACTCCCACCTAACTTAACAGCCAAAGATCCACCATTCTAGAGCCCAACCTTTCTAGGAATAAACGAGATGAAAGTGGAGTTGGTGTCAATGTGAATTATACTCTTTCTAGTATTCATTGAATATAGCCATTGTGAATAATGCATGTTTCCTAGAATTGACCGAATATGTCCTTGATTACCTCTCGACATTTCTAATAGACTGCCATTGTAAATCTATCCGGTCCAAGCACCTTACTCCTCTACATAGCAAACACCAAGGGGCCCCCTTGATTTCCTCACTAATTTTTTTTTTCCTAACCAACTAGCCTTATCAATTGGAATGATTAAAACACAATGTCATCAAGGGTGGAACTGTTGACCTCTTCCATGGAGTAGAGAGATTGGAGAAATTCAACAATCAAGTCTTCAATCTCTCTCTTCAACAAAACAACTCTTCACCTAAGCTTGGAAATATGGTTAATACTTCTTGCATTGATAGACAAATGGAAGTGTTATTGAAGGGACTACTTTCGGGAAGATTGATTCTATTGAGAATGGCATATTTATATTTATATATATATATATATATATATAAGATCTGTAGACAATCTTAACCTAACTAGTATGAGTTGTACATGTACAGTTGTAGATATGTATCTTGAGTAAATAGAGAAGAAAAGAACAATCTATTCTATCATAAGCTTTTTCCACGTCAACTATACAAATCATGATTCGTGTCTGGCAGTCTGTTTCTTCCTATAGAGTCAACGCCCTTAAATGGGGATTTGATCAAGCCCATAACTTCTTTGAGCCATACGGGAGAGCTTTAGCCAATATCTTGTTACAAGATTCCCACCTAACTTGATGGCCGAAAATCTATCATTCCCCATAGCCCCCATCTTTTTAGGAATAAACAAGGTAAAAGTCGAGTTTGTGCTAATGTGAATTATGCCCTTTCTAAAATTCATTGAATATAGCCATTGTGAATCATGCTCATTTCCTAGAATTAACTGAATTCATCTTCGATTTCCTCCTAACATTTTTTTATAAAATGCCATCATGAGCCCATCCGGTCCACGCGCCTTATCCCTCTCCATAGCAAACACCACTCCCTTCGATTTCCTCACTAAAATCTTTCCAACCAATTCACTTTATCAATTGGAATGATTAAAACACCATGCCATCAAGGGTGGACTTGTCGACTTCTTCCTTGGAGTAGAGAAATTAGAAAACTTACATACGCACGCGCGCACACAAACAAACACAAGATGTGAGAATCTGAAAAGATCTTAACCTATCTACTATGAGTTGTACATGTACTCCCAATGAGAACAAAGATGGGCAGAAAAGGATTCTGGCATAAACATGTTGGCTACATTGCATTTAAGGCAACGAGGCCAAGGAGATGAGGCAACTGCACAACTTCAAAGTGCTCCTGCACAGAATTGAAACTGATGCTCCCAATGAGCACCAAATGAAAGACACCAAACACCTCTTTTCTTCCAAGAACAAGGTGGGTTTTCACAACTCTCCACCATCTAGGAAAATATGTCACTGTATTGATGGTCTTGAGTGAAGTTGAGGGCTAAACCAGCAAGATGGTCAGATAACCAACCAGGGGGGAGTTTACAAAAAGAAGAAGAAGAAGAAGAAAGCAAAAGAACATGATAATAACAAGTCGGACTTGTTATCAAGGCATTCTCATTCAAAAGCAGTGGATGTAGAAGTTTTCCATCATTCCAATGGCATTGCAAACAGTGCGTTAATCTTTTCATGAAGATGAAACGTGTTCTATAATGCTAAATTTCAGCTTTAATAACCTTCAATTTGCCTATTGGGCATGCAAGTGATGTACGCCCACGGCCCACCTTAGGGCCCAATATGTGCTGATTTTTTTAATGTTTATTTAAATATTTGGATCCTAAATCAAGGATTGCAATTTACAATGTGGAAAATATGGAGGCGGACTTAAGGGTGTGATTGAAGAAATGAAGGCATGTGGTTGAAGATATGGGATGTAATTGAAGATTTTAGAATTATTTTTATATTTGCTTTTACTATTACTAGGCTTTTACCATCTTAGGTAGATCAGATTGATTTGAAATAAACTACGAGATGTAGTTAGTATTATTTTCTATATTTGCTTTTACGATCTTATGTAGATTATATTGATTTGAAGTCAAATATGATAGATTTGAAATCAATCTCTTAGCTGGGGGGAATCTCATTAAAGATTCACTTAAGAGCGATTGTTGGGGGGGGGGGGGTTTGGATGGTAAGTAATTCCAAAGTTTTCTAAGTGTGAGTTCTTTTCTTAAGCATTGTAAGAAAAAGCTTGATATTAATAAAGTTATTTCTCATTCTCTACTTAATTTTTCTTATGACTATAATTCTAGGTATTTCCAAAATTTTCTAAGTGTGACTTCTTTTCTCAAACATTGTAACAAAAAGTTTGACATTAATAAAGTTATTTCTCCCTATACTTAATTTTTCTAGTGAGTGTAATTCTTATCTGCTTCTTTGTGATTCGTTGTCGATATTTCATTGATTCAATAATACAACCTGGTTAAAGAAACAATGAGATAGCAACACCAAAACGAAAAGAAGTGGACAAGAATTACACTTTCAAGAAAAAATGAGTAGAGGAGAAATAACTTTATTAATATCAAACTTCTTCTTACCATGCTTAAGAAAGGAACTTGCACTTAGAAATTTTTAGAATTACTATTTCCTACACGCTCCCTTTTTATAAACTCTAAGTGAATCTCTAATGAGAATCCCCCCAACTAAGAGATTAATTTCAAATCAATCATAGTTGACTTCAAATCAAGGAGATTGTAAAAGTCTAATAATAATAAAACCAAATATAGAAAATAATCCTGATTACATCTCATAGTTGACTTCAAATCAATCTAGTCTACCTAGTAAAAGCAAATATAAAAAATAATCTTAAAATCTTCAATTACATCTCTAAATTAGCCACATATCTTCAATCACATCTCCCTCGTATCTTCAATCACATCCTTAAATCAACCCTATATTTTCCACAAATTGTAAATTGCAATCCTTGATTTAGGCCCTAATCAGTACATATTGGGCCCTATGGTGGGTCCTGGGCTTACATCAATAAGAGAGCAGCACTTCTACCTTGTCTGCAAAACAAAGTTTAACAAAATTAGCTCTCTCGACATTGGCTTAGCAACTCAATTAAACTTTACCTCCAGCCCGACAACTAGAGATTCATCCTAAGCATCTATTGATCTAAAATTGGGCCAAAGTTTACGCAAATCCCACCCATTATTTATGCTAGCTAGGACAAATAGATAGTTGAAGCTAGTGTTTTAAATATCAACGATATTAGCTGATATATCCCACAATATATCTTGCATCCCACCTGTGCGATACGAAATGCACATGTAGCGGGATATATCCCACATGTTCGATCCGGTGAGCATTTTTTTATTTTCAATCTTTTTTCTATAAATCATGTTAAATTAGTGTCGAATTGTTACAAATCCATGACTTTTCATGTTTTGCATGAAAAATCATGGATTGGGAACTTCGATTTCAAGATTTGGAGGAGGACCGAGTTGTGGAAATTTGAAATAAATCAAAATTTTCCCAATTTCTCACAAATCAGTGGCAATCTTTCTGTCCAAACATAAAATCAAACATGTATGTAACCTGATCTAGTGATTCTTTTTTTGCTTTTGAATGTATTACTTGTGTTTCCACACGTCTTCTTACATTTATAAATTATATGAATAGACTCCGAATATACTTGCATCAATTCGGTTAGACGGCACGTAGATTACGACCCCATACAAAGAAAACCTATTATGTGCACTTGTTTTTTGTAATGTTTTGATTTGGAAGTATGTATTGATGTCTTTTTTAACAATCACTGAAATTTCATTGAAAAATTTGACCAATTTCCAATGTTTCCCCTATGTTTCCAAGAACAACGATACATTACGTGATACAACCAATATATCCCATGCGAAAACCAATACGTATCCGTATCCCAAGGGTGTGATACGTAACACGATACCGATATTTCGAACACTGGTTGAAGCGAGACTCTGAGCATACACTTTTCAAACTTCTCAATATGATTTCGCAGACCATGACCACATACTCTATAGAACTCACTCATGTATACAAGGCGTAGACACGCTCATGCCCAAATCTATGTTACCTGAGTATCGGCATGTGTCAAGTATAGCAAGGATTGGGTAAGATGGATTTAAACCTCGAATTCTCAAGATATGGGTAAGACAAGGATTTGTTACATGTCACAAGAACAATCATGTCTAAATATTTTCCCGAGAATATCAACAACATGTGTTTTCAGAGAATTGGTGCGCTTCACTTTAAATCTAAGTTGCATAAATTGTCAGGGGAAGTAGTAACAGATTTCATGGTGGGAAAGGACGTAAGAATGTATTTCGAAATTTTAGCAAGTGTAAAAGCATAGGAATTGGAAGGGGGACCACAAGTCTAAAGCAGAAGCGCAAACAGCACCTCGGGTAGAAGGTTCCTTCAACTCAGCTATAAATACAAAAGAACTTTTGACTTTCCCATGCCTACTACTCAACCACTGAAACAATTGAGTTAATATTCTTTACATTTCTATGCATAAACGCCTGCTCAAAAAATAAAAGAATTCTATGCATAATCACCAATAATCAGCTTTGCATATTTTCCTCAAGAAACAAAATCATTGCTGTTCTATACAATCCTCAATTCCTCATTTCCAAATAGAAAAATGAGATAAAAGGATTTCAGGGTTCACTAAGAACAATAGTGGTCATAATCCGAATCTAGTGGTGCCACGAGCAATGTTATGATTTAGTAAATAAAAATTGTGGATATCAAACCAAACAAGACTAAAACACTTTGGGATCAGGCAATAGAATAGTAAAACAGTGCCAAGCTTAGGGAGCATAAGGTAGCATGTAACGGCTGCATGCTCTGGCCTTGGATTGAATCCCATCTTATCACCGGGAAAAAGAAAAAAAAAGGGGGGGGGGGGGGGGGGTATTGAAAAAGAACCACAAAAAATTAGATTTCTGGAAGAAATGTTCCAGGAATATGAAGCAAACCTGTGGGTGCGCTGCATTGAAGGGTGGAATACCAACAATCAGTTCAAAAAGAATAACACCCACAGACCACCAATCCGCAGTTGTACCTGCCAAAATGGATCATATGAAAGTCAATTCTAGAGAAGTGACCTCTGAATAGCCGAAAAAGGAAAAGCATCTCCTTGGCTAAATAATGATTAATTGTGTGGTGTAAAGTGGAAGAATGTTATACCAACCATGTGCTACTCCCAGGAGTATCTCTGGTGCCAAATAATCAGGGGTACCAACAGCGGAACGTTTCTGCTGCCGCTCCCGTTGATGGAAGTGCTCATATTCAGATGACTGAGATTCATCTTCTCCAAGTAGTGATGTCCCACTAACTGCTGGACCTGATAAATCATCAGTGCTGTTGATGAGACCAACCTTTGAAAGCCCAAAATCTGTCAACTGTCCAGAAATTTAACCAAAAAAATAGTAAGCGTCTACATGAAGGAAAATTGACAAGGGTACAGCCATTTGATGATGTTAAACATGCCAAGAATACTAGATTGATAGGCCAGTTATCTAGAAAGAATACTGATTAATTAAAATAAACATTGGGAAGTAAATAAATAAAACTTATAAATAATTCTACTCTTTCAAATCAAATAATTCACATGACATATCAAGGAAGAAAATTGATCATGGTAATATAACCAGCCATTTGGGTGAATGAGCTATGCTGAGTTTGATACTCCTTCACCAATCAAGTTTCGTTCTAATAGTAGCCAAGAGTTAACAATTGTCTCTACCTCACTAGAGACATTGAAAAGTTTGGCAAAAAGCATCAAATGCACGAAGTGGACTTTGTTTGAGATTAACCGGTTAGCCTGTTGTTAGAACTTTGATAAGGATACCTTGCGCATTAACCGGTTAGCCTATCGTTAGAAGTTTGATACACACATTGTGACAACTTGAAAGAAACCAAAAGAAAAGGCTCATAGAGAATCTCTCCCAGAAGTCCCAATCAAATATCACGAAACTTGCAATTCAGATGAACTGCAAAGAGAAGGAATTGAAGTCTTACAAGGAAGCAAATCAACTTTGGACTGAGAGGAGGTTTGTCCAAACCCTATATGTTTGTAGGTATACCATTGCAAAACGTCCAAACCACGATGAGACAAACAAAAAGTGCCCCATCATGAGACCAAACATATCAAAACTAAAGAAACGTAAGATACTGCTAGCCAAGTCCCTAGAGAAGCTGACACTGCTGCCAACTGTTTAGCCAAGGTATACTTACAGTGTGGGGGTAACGTGCATTTATTGTTTTATTGGACTTTATCCACTAAAGATTTCAAATCAATTATTTGTTTATTTTCAGCAACAAACATCCATTAAGGTAATCGATAAATGCAGGCAACACAAAATAGAGTCTAGACACTGACTACACTATAACATCTGCAAGGAAGAAGCAATGTCACTCGATTATTATCAAACTGATTGTAATCTTTTTCTGTCCATGAGGATCCCGCCAGGCCATAAATCTTGCTAAGAAGAATGCCCACGTTGTGGCAATTCCCCCTAGAAGGTAATGGGTTACTCCCACGTCCTTCCAGAGTATCTTTTCACGGGTTAACCAAAAACAAAAAACAAAAGAAATTTTGAATATTTCCCTCTTCAGTTAACCTCGACATCTGTTGACCTTTTATACTATTTCAGAAGGACCTTTCCTTTACCTCTGGGGTAGGAAAATCATGACTGGGATAGCGGATACAAAGCTATGGAACACGTACTCCCACGTTGGACATATCGCGTAGCAAATTGGAGGAATCCAAATATGGCATATAAACAGAACTTCTATTGCCCTGCCCCATCAAAACATTGAACTAGCAACAAATCTAAAAGAAACATTTGATGATCAATTATGAATTTAAACATAAAAATGTTCAGATAATATTAAAATACAACAGATTCACGAATAACGGATATCTCCAAAAAAGATTTCCAGCACGATCTTTTTTATTTTTTCTCTCGACTCTAACCAACCCACCTATTTTCCCACTCTAAATCGAGAAGGTTTTACAGGAAGAAGAATTTGTTCAGCATGTTCTATTCCAAGTTGGCATCTCCAGGAACATGATTGAAAGAAAATCGGCCACTAAAGATTCTTACTCCCTTTAACTAAAAAACCAACATGTCCAAAAAACCATGGTACTGCTTGACAGTGACACCCAGGCTAGATCCACATCCAAACAACAGTGGTACCACTTGACAGTGACACCCAGGCTAGATAGTTACAAGAGTCGCCTCAGTGATAACAGTCGCCATCAATTTTCTATGAAAAGCAAGAATTCTGACCCTGATAGCCTCCGATTCCACTCTGATTGAATAAACTTGCCCATTAGGCAAGAGAATGCAAGATGAATCAGACCATTCTCATCACTACCAACACCCCCAATGCCAGATGGGCCAGGGTTGCCAATAGATGACCCATCAATGTTAACTTCCACCATCCACTAGGTGGCGGCTTCCGCCTTTCCAGAATCTCTGGTGCATGTTCATCTACACCTTTTTTATTTGAAGGCACGATCATCTACACCAATAATATCACTCCAACCACAAATAATGTCTTCCACCAAGACACTAAAGACAGGAGAAGCAAGGCCCCGGTCAGCAATCACCAATTTAATAATTAGCCATAAAGGATTTGTCATCAGACATTCTTTCCGAATACCCCACATGATATCCAAGAGGAACATTGTTCACAAGATTGCACCACGCAATTTAAAGAGAGAGAGAGAGAGAGAGACACCAACTTCCAATAAGAGCCTCGATCAACTCTAGGAAACTGAAGTAATCTTAAAAAGGTCATAGAAAAGGGGCCAAATCTCCCACACTGCAACACAATGAATGAATAAATTAGTTGTTGTTTCTGCCTTCTTCTGGTACAATTAACACATTCAGAATCACCACAATCCTATTTCCAATATTGTCAATTATAAGGATCTTGCTAGCTGACACTAACTAACAAATGGTCTCCACAAAAGGGGGTGTAAAAAGACCCCCACACTTTAGTTGCATAGACCTCCTAACCCGAAGCCACTCATGCTAGGACTCGCATTTCGAAACGATCTCCTGCTCCCGCTTCGTAGTGACTGATACTTGCTAGTATCTCGGAAGACACTTCTCGGCTCCAGCACCTGAATCTGTTGCCATTTCAATTCATGCTTCGCACCAATTTGAAAGCATGTATTCACATTTATTCTTAATATTAGTGAAGCATATGAATTGACCATTCACAGGGCTAAAGAAGCAATGGGAGGAAAATTTTCCCAGTCAGTTGGCTAGATCTTTCATGCAAAATGATTGGAAGAAGCTAATGTCCATATTCTTGATGCAATCCAATTGATTGGTGAAGAGGAAGACGTGGCTCAAATACAAGGCGCAAAGAGCTTCATGGTAAAAAGAAGGTGAGAGGAGACTAAATGAAGGCAACAGTCTACGGTGGTTTGGCTAAAAGAAGGGGAAAACCCGAAATGTCTAAGTGTTAATTGTTCGAATTATCTCCGATATTATCGAAATATCTTCGATATTATCTTTATCTCCAGCTCAGCGATACCGATAACACTGGCAGCGATACCGATAATGCTGGTAGTATCAGAAATTTCAGGTATTAGCAATGTCTTGCAAAGTATCGCCAACGTATCAATATCACTAATGTAATCGCCAATATTTTCAACTACGTAAATTCTAGGTGTCGCTTGTATTGTCAATGCATCAATATTGCCAATGCATCGCCAATATTGTCGACTATGTAAATTCTAGGTAATGCTTCTATCATAAGTGTATCGACAATATTTCAATAATATTGCCAACGTATTGATATCATCAAATTTTAATTTATTAGGAAAAATTTTATGTAGTGTTCAATTTGACATTGATAATATTGATAATATCTCGATATTATCGATATCACAACGTGCGTGATATTGAGACCACAATCTTTCATTTCCTTTCCAATTGGTTATGCTTTCTTGGTGAAATATAATGTGTTGTTGATATTTTGCAATATCGATGGATGTTTGGATGGAAGGTTGGATGGGATGGTTGGACTGATTTCTTACAACAGCACATACTTTTAAGGCCCTATTAAATGGAACCTTGTTATATATGCATTCTTTTTGCAATTTTTTATTTTTAAATATGCAAATATGTATATTTTAACATCCCCTGAAGTTTCGCTGAAAATTCCACCGTTTTTCCCATGTTTCCCCGCATTTCCAGTTATCAGCGATATTATCGGCGATATCGATATTGTTTCCATATCCCTGGCCAGCGAAACCTGTAGCGATACCAATACTTCGAACACACACCAACCAAATTAATACCCCAATAACACCAACATTTTCAAATCAATAGCTTGTTGCTAACCCAATGGCTTTGGCAAGCTGGCAAGGGGTTAGAAAAGATTGAACAAAATGAGGGAAGCAGCATACCAGTCAATATTATCAAAGCAAAATGAGAATTCTCAAAAAAATATGGAAGTCCAATATAACAAAGATGTGGGAGTCAAGAAACCTAGTAAAAACACTACAAAGAAAATCAAGAAAGTACGCGACCAAAGAAGGAAACAGATTGAAAGCAAAACTTAAATGCGGTGACTCTACAACATTAAAACAGCAGTCCAAGGAATTCAAACTGAACAGAAAGGGATGATGATCAGTATAATGACAACACCAAAAACAAGGAAATTCACCCTCTCCAACCATTGCAACACACCCAAAAAAATAAACCGGCATGCATGCACCAAAGAGAATAGGTATGCAAACGAAATTACAAAAAGTAGTAATTTGACAACTATATGTTTCCAAATATTATTGAGAAATGAAGATCAACCACAAAGGTTTGTAAAGCCAATTTAAGAACCTCCTAGAAAGGGAAGTCTTCATGCCGCAGTCGAAAAAGAAGGAAGAGACACTGGTAAAATGACCAAGGCAGTTCAAGAAAGATAACCAACCTTGATATGACCATCATGAGCAATCAACAAATTATCTGGCTTCAAATCACGATGCACCACACGCAGGGAATGTAAGTATTCCAATGCAAGAACCTGCATGCCATTTGCATTAAGAAGAGAAACAAATATTTCACAAAATAAATGACACCAAATTACAGAAAATGTACACTTGAGCTCACCACTTCTGCTATGTATATACGAGCAACATCTTCTTCTAAGCAACCTAAGTTTCTCAGTAAAGAGTATAGATCTCCTCCATTCAAGTACTCCATTACAAGATATAAATTCTCTTGACACGTGAAAGAATAAAAAAACCGTACCTGAAATGTTTAATATTCTAGTCAGAAAGAAAAATTTTAAGTTTCCACGCTAAAGATAAGTGCTTTTTTCACTAGACCTCACCACAAAAGGATTGCGAACTGAAATTAAGATGTTGCGCTCGGCCAAAATACTCTCCACAGCATTTTTACGGATCATGTCAGCCTTTTTAAGAACCTGTACGCATCAAATATTCATAAAAATTGATCAAACTTTTAACTCTCCCATATAGCTCCCAAACGATATAATCGTAACTCAATGCCAGATCAAACTAAGTGAAATGGAGTTAAAAGAAGGCATGAAAAAGAAATATATATATATATATATATATATATATATATATATATATGAAGAAACAAGAAAAGGATTTCAATTCATCAACGTCTTAAATAAAGATTAGAGGCTGAGACTATAATCAATACTTATGCAGTCTCTCCAAAAATATGGCAATTTATCGTGCAGAACACTAGCTAACCAACCGCTAGTGTTGACTGTAGCATGTTCTTCTTTTCGGACCTGTTTTGATGGGAAGGCTGCAATGCAACCAGATAGGAAATCCTTTATTATTCTCATTTCAGGCGAGAGACAAATGAAAATAATTTGAAAAGGGCGCTCTTTTAATACCATCTCCTCTTCTTTTTTCTATCAGTAACAAGGAATTTATTAAAGGAAAAAAAAAAAAAGCCCATCAAGGCAATGGATAACAGCCCCCCATACAAGAGAAGATATATGGATTAAGCAGTGTGTAGGAAAATATATGTAATTGTGTGTGTATTTTATCCAAGTACTACTGTGAAGCACTATGTTACTCCCATGTTAATGTGTATGTGTCGGTTTTTTGAGCTAACACTTGGGCATTTGCTTACTGAAGTTCCATTTGGACAGCCTTCTCTGAACATGGCACATGTCCTTGGTTTGTCAACAAAAGTATTTTGATATGAAATTAATTTCAATAAAACCGAAGACAGACACGCTTGTCTAAAAACTAGCCATTACTGTGGATTGGGCAAATTAATTTCAACAACACACACACACACACACACACACACACACACACACACACACACACACGCTTGTCTAAAGTAGCAATATTATGTGCGCATGCATGGCATGTGTGTCACAAGTGAGACCGCTCATCTTCAAGCACCCTACGTGTGCCACTTTCAACATTCAAGCACCCAACATGTCCACCTGTGCCAATGCCCATGTGTACATACACCTCATGTACCACATCTACCATGTGTGTCACCACACATATTTAAGAGAATGACATGTGTTACCATGCATTTCCAAGTAACTAGTATGAGCCACATTTGCCATATTAATCTACAACTACGTCGCATGTCCACACGGGCCTAATGATGTAGGACCGATGTATGAAATTAAATAATGAATGGAGATCAATCAGCAAATTACTTTAAATCATTAAAAATCACAAGCACACTAAATACCATCACACATTCCATGATTCTAAGCAGTTATGAAAAGTTCAAACCTAAATTAACAAGCATACGTCCTGCATGACATTAAATACATGAAACTAGGATCTAATGGATGTAGGAACATCCTAAAGCATAGGGATTATCCTAACTTAAAAGGGAAAATGTAAAACTAACTAGGGCTATCTAGATTTGGGTGTGTCCGTGTGGGTAAGGCTAGAATTTAGGGAAATTGGGGGAAACTTGAAATTAAGGTTTACTTGGGTAAATAGGGTAAAGGAATTGATTATTTAGGTTTTAACTAGAGGGGAATTAGAGTTTTGGATGGTTGGTGGCTAGGGATTTGAGATGAATGAGGGGAATTTGGGAATTAGAGTTTGGAAATTTTGTTGAAATTGGGGATTTTTGGAATCGGGTAGTAGGGTTTGGGTTTGGACGGGGGAATGGAAAGGGTTTTGAAGGGAAAAGAGGAGAAGGAAACAAAAGGGATGAAGGGGGACCGTACGGCCAGCCCTATGGGCTCACACGTGTGACCGTACGATCGCGCGTGTGGGTTCGGTAGGGTAGGGTTTTGGGTCCCAAGGTTGGGTTTGATGTGGGAACCATGAAGGAGAAAGATTGAAAGAGTTTGGAAGTGGTTATGAAGAATTTGAATGGGAGAAATCAAAAGTTGTAACAAATACCTTGTAAAGAAGAAACTCAAAATGGATAGATGAGAACCTTGCACTCTCGTTGATGGAAGATTTGAAGACTTCTAGACATCTCATGAAGATTAGAGAATAGAAAGAGAATTTTCTTCTTTTCTTAATGAGCGAAAACACCTAAGAGAGGTCACATGGAAGACTTCTTCACCTCTCATAAAGTGTCCAAAAGCATAAATCAAACATAAAACTAGATCCTAAAACATATATGTCCTATGATGAAAAATGGCCCACGATCAATGGCCAGATCATATACTCCATGCGATCCAACGGTCTGATCATCGCGTCCTTCAAATCCAACAGTCCAAATCACTCCCTAAAGCAATCCATGTACATCTTCTCAACGTAGGGTCTTCCAGATGCTCGTACACGCATTATGGGGTCTTCAACACGGATACTCGCCTATCCACGGAGAAACTAGGGCTTGCCTCCTCTGAAATGTGCGCAAAGGCGTACGTGATGCGATGTCCTCATCACCTAATGTGTACAATAGTTACTATGCTTGTCCAGACAGGGAGTTTGACAAACAACAGACTAATGCAACAAAATAGTCCATTCATCCAAGCTTGTCCTAGCCCTCTAAAAGGGAAAAGTATGGGATTTGAAAGAGCTTGATTTTAGAATATTTATGGCAATTTTTTTGTAATTTTTTGGGGTGTTTACAAAAAAAAAAAAAAAAAAAAAAAAAAAAAAAAAAAAAAAAAAGGTCTGGAAATGGTATAGATTTTGTTTTTTCTGTACAATTTTTACAAGGATTTTTGTAATGTTTCTACATATGGATCTGGTGCGGTTGAGTGCTTCCCTACTACAAAAACAAGGTTTGTGTAACTCGGATGAGATTCGAACGAGTCTTGAAGTTTTTATGGAATAACATTGTCGTGCAAGAAAAAATAGTTATGTTTTGGGGGTTGTTATGAATTATTGCTCAAATTTAGAGTTGTACACGAGTCGAGTTAGCTCGATCAGCTCGCTCGACTCGACTTGATCAAACCCTGACTCGAATCGAATTGGGTTGGTGACTTAGTCATTTTGATCTTGATGTTGCTCACCAAGTGTTTGATGAAATACCTCAACAAAGTGTTGTTTCTTAGACTACCCTCATATCAGGGTATTCTCGAAATGGGTATTCGAGGGAAGATTAAATAAATAAATCCCCACAAAAAAAAAAAAACTATACATTATAGGACTGCCCTCATATCTTGATCTTGATGTTACTCACCGAGTGTTTAATGAAATGCTTGCAAAGCGCTTTTACTGAGAGCTTTCGAAGTGTGAGAGATTGAAGATGCAATCTGTGTTTGAGAAAATGTCACACAGGCTTGAACTTGGCCCGAGCTGCTGACCAAACCAAGCCGACCTGGCCAGTCAGGCTCGACGACTGAGTCGAGCCGAGTTCGAGCTAGGGTTGGCAGTTGGCCGAGTCAAGTTGTGCCAAGCTCGACTCGTGTACAACTCTACTCAAATTTGGTGATCATATGAAGTTCGATGAAAGATGGTCGATTGGGTAAATTCAGGACTATTTTGTGGTTATTTGAAGAGATCTTTTGATGCAAGGAGCAGTGGGCCTAGCTAATCTCCACCATTTATCTTTAGGTTGCCCGAATCTTACCATTCAAAAGCTGGTGTTTTCGCAGCATTACATGCAGATCATCATCGATGACCCATGTAGACCACTACTTGCATCATCTGGATCAAGAGAAGGACGAAGATTATTGCTCGTTCTGATGAAGATTTATATCTTTGACCTAGGCAGGCAGATTTTACAATTTGGGTTGTTTCAAGCTTTTGACCCACTTAGGCTCGTCGAATCTTCAAACAAAGATCACCACAAGGTGAGCTTTGGATGGTTTCAAGTTGTTGGCCCACTTAGCCTCATCAAATCTATCAATGGAGATCATCACACATGGGCCACGATTTCAAACACCTTAGGATCAAATTTCCCCCAATGGACCAAATCAACTCGATGGACTCCCACAACCCAACCATCTATGCCGATCCTGTCACTTTTCTTGTAGCGAACCACTTTTGGAGGACCAACTCGAAACGGTGCAAAACTATTCTCGTTTGAAAACTAATTGATCCAGCTTTCCAAGGAGCCCAAGAATGTGGGATTCTGATGTTGTATGGCTAAGATATGGCCAATATAGTGGATGGCTATCAAAATGTTGCGTTTTTCCGAAACTTTTGACGCAAGGAAGCTGCCACCAAATTTCTCTTTGGTTCGCTTCCTCTCTTCACACGTTTTAGGCCTCCTCTCACTCCCTTACAAGCCATGTGTCATGTGGAGATGAATTTCAGAGATTTTGTGGGTGCTACTTAGAGGCAAATACATCCAAAGTCAGTAATTTAGTTAGTTTTTACTTATTTGCTTAGTTCTTTAGAGAGCTATGATTAGTTAAGGGTTTTAAATGTTCTTTCTCATTAGTAGAGTGAAAATTGTCTTGGATCTAAAATTGTTTTAGTTAGCGATATAAAAAAAGGCTCCCAACATAGGAGCATATAGTGATTGAGGTTTAAAATTTTATCTTGCAACTTGTGTGTATTTGTGGGATTGTGATTCCCATGCTCGATCTGCTCGCGGATGTTCGATTTCCAGGTTTTTTGTTTCTCCTTGCTAAATCACTCAAGTTGCTCGCTAAATCATGGTATCAGTTATTTGTCATCAACTTCTGTCGTTAGCTATTTGTCATCATCTCTGATGCCCACACTTGTCGTTTCAACTATACGTACGACCTTCGTTAAGTGGCATCATAGCAGAGTCTAGTCCAACATGACCGATCTAAGTGTTTGTCCCATCTGTCGTTTCCACTACCTCTATTAATATCATCGATCACCATCCAATCCATTCGGGCCAGTCATCTACAACGACGGATCAGATCTTCAATCTAAAAGATGTATCAGTTACGTACGGTTGAGATCTGTACCTTAGCAAAAGCCTGATTTTCAAAAGGGAACCTAAAGAGATTAGCTCAATCATCACCGATCACTTTCAAAGGGTCATCATCAGCATCAACATCCACCATCGCCTTGTCACCATTATTTACTCCAATCCTCCATCACTATCGTAGAATCCTTCACCTATAACATCCGTTGAGCACCACAAGTGAATCATCAACATTGATAATGAATTAACTGAGGAGTATTCCTATTTGTTACATACGGTTGGGATATAGGCCTTAGCAAAGGTCCAATTTTCGACCAACAACCTGAAGAGATTAGCCCAATGATCACCAATCACTTTGGCAAAAACATCATCGACGTCAAAGTCCATCATCAACTCCAATCCACCATTGCCACTGTTGCATCCTTTGCCTCTACCATCTACTGAGCACCCTGAGTGCAGCATCAACATCATCGATGAAGCGACTACGAAATGTTCATATCCGTTCAATCTAATTAACATCTAATACAAATCACTTGTCAAATTAGAACTCTCATGGACAAAAAACTCGAGGGCAAGTTGCTTTCCAATCAAGGGAATCTGATCTAAAGAACATTTGGGTTAAGTTACTCTTTACCATTTATCTTTAAATTTCCTATGATCTTATCATTCAAAGGCATATGTTTTTTTATGCATTACATGTAGGCTATCGTCATTGACCCAGGTGAGCCACTACTTGCATTATCAAGATCTAGAGAAGGACGAAGATCATTGCTTGTCCTGATAAACATGTACATACTCGACCCAGTTGGAGAGATTCGACGTCTATATTATTTCAAGCTATTGGCCCACTTAGGCTCATCAAATCTACAAACAAAGATCATCACAAGGTGGGCCACAAACTCACACACCTTCCAATCGAATTTCAGCCCCAATAAACCCCATATCAACCTAGTGGACCCTACCACCAAACCAAATGTCCAAAACCCGTCAAATTTCTTGCGGCCAACTTTTGGACAACCAAGTGACATCAAAATAGTGCAAAATTAGTCTTGTTTGAAAGTCAATTGAGTCAGGTTTCCAAATCAGCCCAAGAACACACAATTCGGATAGTTATGGCTAAGATATGGCAGACGACTGCCAAGAGGTTGGGTTGTTCTAAGATTTTTGGTGCAAAGAAGTTTCCACCAAGTTTATCTACGGCTCACTTCCTCTCTTTAGACGCTTTCGGCCTCTGCTTGTTGCCTTACAAGCCACATGTCGAGTTGAGGTGAATTTAAGAGATTGTGGGCCCCCGCTTTGAGCCAAATACATCCAAAGTTACTAATATTGCTATTTTTTACTTCTTAGTTCTTTGGAGAGTTATGATGGGATTTAGAATTTTTTTTCTCATTGATAAAGTGAAAATTGTACTAGCTTTGAAATTGTTTTGGTTAGCATTACAAATACAGGCTCCAATGAAAGAGTGTACTAGATTAAGTTTTATAAAATTATCTTACACATTGTGTGTGCTTATTAGGTTGTGATTCTCTTGCTCGACCTACTCACAAAGACCTAATTTTCAAGTTTTTTGCTTTCACGTTGCTTAAGTCTCTCACAAGATGCCAAAATCTGGAGCAATTAACATGATTTGTCCTAAAGTTGCTCATTAAATCATAGTATTAGTTATCAATTAGAGATCTCCATCGTCTATCTTCGGTATCATCGCGAACGATCGTCCACACCATTTTGGACAACACAAACAGTCTCATCGAGTGGTATCAAAGATGATGAATTGTTGACGAGATTAAGCAGAGATGATGGTGGTGAATGACGAACGTAGAGATGATGAATATGGTGGATGATGAAACGAGACAAGACAAACTATGTGACTCGACTCTGATATCACTTGATGATGGCTATACATGTCGTTAAAATGACATGCGCAGGCATGACGGTGAAAAGTTTACAAAAAACTGATATCGTAATTTGGCAAGCAACCCAACAACAAATCGCATTAATGGGGGCAGATTTCGGCACCCTGCAGGCAACTCAACAATGGCCAACTAAAACCCTAGAAATTGGACCTCCACAAGCAACTTGAGCAGGGGAATCACAATCTCACAGACACGTAACACGCAAGATACTTTTATAAAACTCATTCAACTACATGCTCTTACATTAGGAGCCTTTATTTATGAAGTCAATCAAAACATTTGCAAATCCAGTACAATTTCTACTTTACAAATGTGAAAGAATTTCTAAAACCCTTAAACAATCATAACTCTCCAAAGTACTAAGAAAAAAAAAAAAAAAAAACTAACTAAACTGCCAACTTTAGATGTATTTAGCTCCAAGTGGGGCCCACAAAATCCCTCAGTTTCACCTTCATGTGACACGTGGCTTGTGCGGTAACAATAGAAGGCCCAAAAGGCATGAAAAGAGAAAATGAATTGGAAAGAAACTTAGTGGAAACTCCCTTGCACTAAAAATTTTGGAAAAACACCTCTTGATAGTCATCCACTAAATCCGCCATACCTAAGCCATATGACATTGAAATTGCGTGTTCTTAGGCTTTCAAACAAGACTAATTTTGCACCCTTTTCGACATTGTTTGGTCCTCCAAAAGTCGGCTAGAAGAAAATTGATGGGATCTGGATAGACGATTGGATCATTGGGTCCATCGGGCTAATTTGAGGTCCATTGGCCTTGAAATACGACCCAAAGTGTGTGAGATTGCAACTCACCTCATGATGATCTGTGTTTCTAAATTCAATGAGCCTAAGTTGGCTAAGAAATTAAAACGATCTAGATCATCGAATCTATCCACCCGAGTCAAGGATGTGGATCTTCATCAAAACAAGCAATAATCTTTCATCCTTTTCTAGATTCGAATTGTGCAAATGGTGGTCCACCTGGGCCAATGATGATGATGATCCGCATGTAATGCATCAGAAACGCATGCCTTTGAACTGTAAGATCATGGCAATTTAAAGATCAATGGCTGGAAATTAACTTGGCCCAAAGGCTCCCTACACCATATTCCCTAGATTCTATGGGAGTTCTAACTCGACGTGCAATTTATACTAGATGTCAATCAGATTGATTGGATAAAAACACCCTTCAATCACTTCATAGTTCATACACAATGTTCATGATACACACGAGGTGCTCAACGGATGGTAGAGGCGAAGGATAAAATAATGATGATGGTGAAACTAAGTTGACAATGGCAACTAAGAGATGGTAGACTCCGACGTTGATAATGTCCCTGTGAAAGTGATCGGTAATGATTGGGCTAATCTCTTCAAGTTCATGGTCAAAGATCGGGTTTGTGCTAAGGTCCAAATCTCAATCGTACATATCAACTACATCTTGTAGATTAAAGATCTTATCCATCGAGGTAGATAATCAACTGAGATGGATCAAATGGTGATGAATGATGATGGTGGTGGAGATGACATTGATAAAGATGGTGGCGACGATGGATGGGGCACAAGTACCTAGATCAGTCACGTTGGGCATGACTCCACACTGATTCCAAATAATGATGACCATCTGAATCACTGACACTCGTGCGTGTCACCTCAACCATATGGAAGGTCATCATTATCTCCTTCCACCATTGGCCACGTATGGGGTATTTTGCAATTTCCTAAAATTTTGTTGTATTCAAGGATAATTAGTGATTAAGATATTGTAGCGGGTTGATGGTGTTCTCCTTTAATGTTTTGAGGGATTAACTCATGTGTATATGTACTAAGTGAAGGTGAAGCAATTTAGGTGCAGTATAACTCATACAAATTGTTTAACTTAATGCTCGACCCAACCTAACATGGATGATTTTTGCAAGCATTGGAGTTTCCTTTTCCATTCACCAATCTTCCTTTGTTAGGCCTTTGTTATTAATTATGGGTGTAGTTCATTCACATGTTATATAGTGTTGCACATGCATCTTCACATGCCGTTGTAGGGGGAGCTCCCCTCTTAACCTTTGTGAGCGCAGTTCATTTGTTGTGCTTGTTGTGCGTCTTTGAGAGGATTTTGCATGTGAATGGCAATTTGATTGCTTAATAGTTGTCAAGCTTGGCCATGGCCTTCTATTCCAAGAGGAGATTCATAGACGTTAGAAGCCCATACGTAGGAAATGAAGATTGCATATCCCACCATTTTGTGTTTGAGGGGGAGTGATGGGCTATGTTGATTGTTATGATCTTCAATATGTGTTCCAAGCTAGGCATGATTGACATTCATGCTCCAACTTGAGGGGGTGTGTAAGAAAGCATATATGTGATTGTGTGTGCGTATCTCTCTCTCTCTCTCTCTCTCTCTCTCTCTCTCTCTCTCTCTCTCTCTCTCTCTCTCTCTCTCTTGTCACTCCATTGAAAAATGTTGGGATCGTTATGGGAAGTCGGCATGAGCTAATCAAGGATCAGACATTGGAGAGAACAATGGACCTTCTCCGGCTAATTCTATCTACAACTCAACAGTCACAAGAACTGATTACACTCACTCAGGAGGATTATTCCAAGTTGCTTAAAAAATCTGCAGAATCAACCTACACCTACAGCTTCTGGAACTACTTCCACCGCTAAGGTTACATTTGTGACCTCAGGTATGGCATGTTTAGGTTCCAAGTTTCCTACTCCATGGGTCATCGACTCTGGAGATCTGACCATATGACAGGTGAGTTCAGTTGTTTTCCCAAATTAATGCATCGTTAATGGGTTCATTTGTCACTCTGGCAAATGGTACTCAATCTAGAATATGTGGAATTGGTATTGTTCACCCTAATTCTTTCCTTTCATTATCATGTCCTTCATGTTTCTAAATTTCCCTTGAGTTCCTAACTGATAGCAAACTCACCAAACCTCTTAACTGCTTTGTGACCTTCCATCCCTTAAATTGTGTTTTTCAAGATCTAAAGACGAAGAAGAAGATTGGCGGAGGACATGAACGTCATTGGTTGTACTATCTTGAGCGTGACGTTGTTGACACAATAACACAGAAGAACGTCTCTCCTTACCAGTGACAATGCCATCTAGGTCATCCATCCTAAAAGATTCTTAAAAGCATTATTCCCTCCTTGTAATTTGTGTCAAATCTAGAGTGTGAAATGTGTGAGTTAAGTAAACATCATCCTGCTACTTTTTCACCATGTGTGGAAAAGTGTAGTTTAATTCCTTTTTATTTAGTTCATTCACATGTTTGGAGACCGATTAAAATCTCCAGTAGATCAAGGTACAAGTATTTTAGTTCATTCAGCCTGGGTGATGCCCAGTTTGATTGTGGACTTATTTTGGGCTTGGCATGGAGGCGGTTGGTTAAAGAAGGGAAAGCTCTATGGCATTTGCCCTTTTTAGTAGTGTTTATCGTCCATATGGGGGAGCGTAACAAGAGATGCTTTCACAATAGGAGATCTTTGCTTGAGGAGGTCATTAGTGAAGTTAAATGCAATGTTTCAAGTTGGGCTGATGTTATTAAGGCAATTAATTCTACCATTCTCTTCTATTTTTGAGTTATAGAGTTGGGTTATATTCTTTTACGTTTTTTGCGTTTTTCTAATAATTTTTTCAATTCTCTCAAAAACAAACTCACAAATGACTTGGATTTATTTAATGAAAGACGTATCTGAATTATTCTCTATTTTTAAGACTTTTCACGTAGAAGTACAAAATTAATTTAATTTAAAAGTGTTTGTGTTTCATTCCGATAACGCCAAGGAAATATATGTGTATATATGTGTGTGATATATATATATATATATATATATATATATATATATATCTATATATATATATATATATATATATATATATATATATATATATATAGCCTTTGGCCATAACTTTTTTGAAACAGGAATCCTTCATCAAACATTGTGTGCCCACACTTCATAACAAAACGGTGTTGCAGAACGGAAAAATCATCACCTAGTTGAGGTGAATCGTGCTCTATTACTTCATATGAATGTTCCCCAAAAAAATTTGGAGTGATGTAGTACTCACATGTTTTCTAATAAATTGAATGCCCTTAACTGTTCTAATGAATCAATCACCACCATTGTTTGAAGTATCCTCAATATTATCCGTATCTCTAGCTTGGTGATACTAATAACACTGGTAGTATCAGAAATTCCAGGTATCGACGATGTATCGCTAAATATCGCTAAGTATCACTAATGTATCGATATGACCAATGAATCACCAATATTTTCAACAATGTAAATTACAATTGTTGCTTATATTGCCAATATATCGATATCGCCAATTTTTTCAACTGTGTAAATTCCAGGCGTCACTTGTATCACCTATATATCGGCAATATTTCGATAATATCGCCAATGTATCAATATCGCCAAAAAAATTGTTTATTAAAAAAATTCCATTTCAATTTTTTTAGGGGCACATGGTTGTATGCAATGTTCCATTTGTCAATGATAATATCGATGATATCGCGACATTATCTTTCTCACAACAATGGCAATATCGAGACCACATTCTTTCGTTTTCTTTTTAGTTGTCAACAATTTCTTGGTGAAAAAATCGTGCGTTGTCTATATTCTGAAATGTCGATAGATGTTTCGATTTAAGGTTGGATGGTTGGATAGATGGGATGGTTGGACTAATTTCTTACGACATCACATTCTTTTAGGCCCGCATTAAATGGAAACTTATTATGTGTGCATTCTTTTTTGCAATTTTTTAATTCTTAAATATGCAAATATATATTTTAACATCTCCTGAAGTTTCACTAAAAATTCCACCATTTTCCCCATTATTTCCCGCATTTCTGGTTATCAGCGATATCATCGGTGACATCGATATTATTTTGTATCCTCGGCCAGCGAAACTTGTAGCAATACCAATACTTCGAACACAAACGTAATCTTCACCTCCTTTTTCCAATATTCCTATCCCCCCATCATGTCATGAAGTCAGAAGATCTTCCATGTGATTGGGGAATACCCATAAAACTCCAAAAGAGCGAAGAAGAAGAGTCCACACCTCCCTCAAGGAGCAATGAATAAACAGATGATCCACTGATTCTGCATCTTCATAACACATCAAACAAATGTTCGGTAGGACCATCTTCCTTTTGCAAAGATTGTCAATTGTAAACACTTTGTTCCTTCCTACTAACCAACCAAAAGCCGCCGCCATCAAAGGAGCACAATAGCACCAAAGATGAGTCGTAGCAGAAACACCATCGTTCCTTTCATCTTCAGTCAAAAACTGATAAAAGGAACCAACGGAGGAATCCGACCTATCCTTTAACCACTTCAACAAATCCACATCTAAAGGCACTGAGGCAAAATTCCTTAGAAGTTGAAGCAAAAGAACCAAATCTTCGATTTCCTCATCATCAAGATTTCTTCTAAAGGTAAGAGTCCAAGATACTTCCTCACCTCTCACTGAAAAGCAATTACTTACCTTCACCCCTTCTTCCCTAGATAAAGCCCCTGAAGATGAACATCAGTTGGCCATGATAAATTAGACCCTGAGTCATTAAATGTCTTTTTCTTAAGTACTTATGGACACAAAGGGGTTATCATTGTTACAGTCCTCTTTAAAGACAATATGTATGTGCAAATGTTACATTTTTCGAGTCCACTCTGCTCTTCTCAAAAAACAGTATATCTCTTGATGTGGAAGTTGTGCATGTACTTGTTGCAGTTGAAGAAGATATAATCAAATCTCCTCCCTCTGTCGATTCCACCATTCTCACTGTGCCTCCACTGCAAGTCTACTTGCAACAAAAGCGTACAGGTAATACAGCCAACCATGGTGTGCCATCCACCATATCTTCTGAGCCTAATGATCTAAATAAGTATGATGCTCATATTACCTTAAGGAAAGGTAAGCGTGCTTGTACTAATCATCCTATTGACAAATATGCCTCCTTTCAATGCTAGTCTCTCACTTTTCATAGATTTGCTCTATCCTTATCCTCTCATTCTATTCTCAAGCTATACTAGGAAGCATAATCGCATAAAGGGTGGAAGCAGGCAATGGATGAGGAAATGGTTGCACTTTATCATAATAGCACTTAGGAGCTCACTAATCTACCTTCCGGAAAACGTGTTGTTGGTTGTCAGTGGATGTACACTATTAAGTTTTATCTTAATGGAGCGATTGAACATTTGAAAGCTCACTTGGTTGATGAGGGATATACTCATACCCTTAGTGTTGGTTATACTGAAACCTTTTCCCCGATTGCCAAGATGAATTCCATTTGTGTTATTCTTTCCGTGATAGTTAACCACGACTAGACCCTTTTCCAAATAGATGTCAAAAATGCATTTTTTTTTCATAGTGATCTCACGGAGGAGGTTTATATGGAGCAACTGCCTAGATTTGTTGTTCAAGGGGAGTCAGACAAAGTGTGTAAACTGAAGAAGGCGATAATGGGCTAAAGTAATCCCCATGTCCATGGTTTGACAAATTCAATAAAGTTGTGCTGAACAATAGCTTTGTTCAAAGCCATGCTGATCATTCCATCATATATAGAAAGGCACCTCAGGTCTTATTTTGTTAATTGTTAATAGTTTATGTTGATGATTTTTTTCATTACAGTAAGTAATAACAAGGGGATTAAGGAGCTTAAAAGGTATCTTCAAAGGCATTGTTTCATAAAAGATTTGGGTTATCTTTGATATTTTCTTGGTATAAAAGTGGCCAGATCAAAGGAATGAATTAATCTGTCTCAACGGAAATACGTTCTAGATTTGCTCATGGAGGCGAGCCTTCTTGGTACTAAGCCGATTGATATACAAACAGAGTTGAATCACAAACTTGTTGGCGATCACGTATTTGAAGACCTAGAGAGGTATAAAAGACTAGTGGGTAAATTTATCTACTCAACCATTAGTCGACCAAACATATCTTATGCGGTGAGCATCATGAGGCAATTTATTAGCTCTCCGAAGTTACCTCACATGGATGCAATTATTTGAATTTTGTGAATCTTAAAAAAGCACAAGGTTAGGAAATACTATATAAACAGAACAATCATCTTCAAATCATAGGATACTCTAATGCAGACCAGCCAAGTTCTTTAGTAAATAGTTGTCTAGTAGTAGGTATTGCATGTTTGTAGGGGGAAACCTTGTTATGTAGAAGAGTAAAAATGGGAATGTTGTGGCCCAATCAAGCACGGAAGCAGAATATAGAATGATGAGTCACACTACGTGTGAGTTAATGTGAATCAAGAAATTATTACAGGAGATGAGGTTTGCAGTGAATCTAACTATGCATATGTTTTATGATAATCAAGTTGCATCCTATATTGCAAACAATCGAGTCTATCATGAGAGATCTAAATGTATTGAAGTTGATTGTCACTTCATACATGAGAAGGTCTCCAGTGATCAAATCTCTATGTCGTATAGCCGGTCTCAGGATCAACTCACTAATGCATTCTCCAAGGCTCCTGGTCATACTTAGTCAACACGCATATTCTCCAAGCTTGGCATCAATGACATCTATACTCTAGCTTGAGGGGGAGTGTTAATTGAAGTGGATACGGCCCACCTAGCTCTTATTCTCATATTATCTTTTATTTATGTTAATTAGGATATGTTGGGTATTTTTGCTTTTGTTAATTCAAGGATACAACTGTCATATTGGATTTGTTTAGTTATAAAAAGGGAGAGAGGAGGAGGTCCAACTCAATTAGGGCTTTCCTCTTCTTTTCTCTTTTTCTTCTCCTCTTTCACGTGCCACAGTACCATGCTATTACTGTAGTAACAAGAAGATTGTTCCACAATACTTACTACTCAATTGATATTTTTTCAAATAAAATCAATTCTTTCTTCTTGACGGATGAAAAAACTGTAATGTAACAAGAAAAGATACAATGTTAGGGGAGAAGCAATGAGGAACCAAATGAAGGTGACCTCACATCACTCCTTTAGCAAGAGAATCTAGATTTTATTTTTTATTTTATTTTATTTTATTTTTATTATTTTTTTTGCCTCTCAGAACTTGCCTTAAAGATGCCATTTATATGGGAAGAAACTGAACGTATCTACCAATGAGCCAAAGATGCAATGGTCAATGCCCATTTGATGACGTTAAGTGGATCACTTTCAACAATCAAAAGAAAAAACGAATGCTTTGAAATTCAAAGACCTTGTAGAAGAGCTCTTGATTCAAAGACCTTGTGAAAGAGATCTCTAATACCCAAGAAATTGTACCAGCCATACTGAACTCATGCATCGCAGAACATTTAAGAATTGACTATCACAGTATCTGTATAGCCTCCATTCTGCTTACAAAGAAATACTTGAAAAAAAAAAAAAAAAAAAAAACATTTTTGTTTCTGCCTTGACTGTGCAACATTTGGTTTATGTAAAGCAGTCAGATAGCTCAGTGAACCTATAGAATAATACTAATGAATTTACTGGTCTGATGTGCTGCCAGAATGCCATCAAGTTCACAATACAGAGAAATGAACTTCAAATGCTGTACAGATCAACTGTTCTCACCGAGTATTGTAAGCACGCATGTTTAAAGTGTGTGCGCGTGCACACACAAAAACATGTAGAAAAGCATTGCCTAAAGTAGCAAGCATGCTAGTTCTTAAAACATCTATAAGAAGTGTTGAACGAATCCCAAGAGTGAAATCAACCGTGTTTTTTTCCCATGAACTAAATGCAACAACAACCAGAAAGCTTTTCAATGATAATGATCATTAGCAGCAATAAGAGCTTGATAGTGAAACATATGCAAACTGCAAGCACAAGATAAAGATACCTTTATAGCAAAGAGATCACCCGTTGTTCTTTTCTTTGCCAAGAAAACCCGACCAAACGCCCCACGACTGATTGGTTTAATGATCTCAAAGTCATCTATTGAAGTCCGGTCCTTAGTAGCATGAATGGGGCTTGTACGTAAGCTACGAACCGTGTCATCTTCCAATGGGCCATCTTCATCAATTATAATACTTGTTAAATCAACCTTTTCATCATCAATCAGCTCACAAAGCTGAACATACTTCTCCCTATGAAATCATAAACCATCCCAGGTTGAACTAATAAATGAGAAATTGGATTACGAAAACCATGACGAAAAATTATAAGAGTTAATAAACATTTGGTGCAATGAGCAGATTTTATGCACAAAGTTTGAAGAAAAGTGACAGCATGTGTAGAAAAGGATTTACTAAATTGTTTCCTGTTTACTAGGAGTGCCGAACAACCTGCACAGCTAAAAGACTCACCGAAGCAGTTTCTCTATGCGTGCTCCAAATGTCTGCACAGTGACTGCATCTAGTTTCCTCCGATGAATAATAAGTTGTAGTTCCTCTAGACAGGTGACCAAATAAGGCAAAGATTGTTCATCCATGGATGTATTTGCGATGCAGCGAGCAATATCGGCAAGATCATTTATCTGCATTATTTCAAAGGAGAAGTTTCAGCACAAAAACAGACACTATTGAAATTTAAAACACGTACATCCAAACCGCTACTAGGCAATAAGCAACATCAGAAAGTTCCGCACCATCTCAACCCGATCAAAGAAAAGGATGTTCTAAAAAACTTTTCTTAAGAAATAGGAAGTAGTGTGCCATTCTATGAAGGATTACAAGTTGAACGATAATGTCAAAGCAGAGTGAATAGCAAGAAGTATATATGTCTCTTTCTAGTTTTTTATGTCAGGGAGAGATGGACAAGGTGTGTCATCTAAAGAAGGCAATTAATGGACCGAAGTAGTTTTCTTTTCTTTTCTTTCTTTTTTTCTTTTTAGAGGAAAGACAAGCAAAGTAGTTTCCAGGTTAGCTCATCTGATGTGAAGAATGCTTTTCTTCACAGTGAAGTGCAATAAGCATTTGTCTATTCCTCCTGTTTTTGGCATCAAGGATAGAAAGAGGTGTGTCATCTCAAGAAGATGATTTATAGATTAAGGTAGTTTTTTGGTTGGTGCAGTCACAGAAAGGAATTTGTCTCTCCGCGGAAGTAGACGTTAGATATTATGCAAGAGGCGTTCTCCCACTTCCATGTTTAGGGATCCACCATTCATGTGAAACCCATTGAATTTAGAAGCTTTTTTGGGGTGTCCATCATCTTCTTCTTCTTTCTCTTATTTTTCTTCTGAAAATTACCAAAATGCCCTGGCTCAACTGACTCGCCAAACCAGGCCTAGTCAAATAAGTCCCAAGCTGACCCAGGACACCAAGGTTGGGTCACAGACAAACCAAGGTGTGCTTATTTTCTTGACCCGGTAACGATGCCTGTGATCGGGCCAGATTGGCTCCAAGGTTTACCCGGATCATGGGTTGCTTTGGTACGTGGTATGGGAATGGGCACACAGTAAGCTACTTCCTCCAATGCATGGTATGCTAGGGGTAGGATCCTGTGCATCACTCAATACGTGCACGGTGTATGCAATATAGTTTAACATATGAACTCATATTGCAATTTATATATGCAATGATGAATGTTATTGATATAGACCCCGCATAGAGAGTGTTATATTATAACTAAATAAATAAAGGTATCATCACTACATTCTAAATATAAATTTGCATTAACTTAATCGATATTAAGAACAAAAGAAATGATGGTACGAACAAAGAGCACTGAATCGGATCACTAAAAATAGCAATTTGGATCACCAAATACCCATAATTCGGAACACTTGATCCAGAACGTAAAACGCAGAGGTTTTCACGTTTTAGGCATCATTGGTTGGCTCAGTAGAGTCCAGAGTTGATCCACCTGGTTTGAGAGGAGGCGTGCTTTTCAAATGTCATGGATGCTTGCAAGTTTTGGCATACTCCAATGCTTGATGGGTTGGTTATGTGTCAAATCAAAGATTGACTACTTGCTACTGCATGTTTGTTGGTAACATTAGTTTCTTGGAGAAGTAGACTACCCAGCAATGGCTCATGCGATAGTCCATGGCTCAAATCCCTTACAATAGAATGTTGGATTTGGTCCTCTCTGCTATGGCTCTACATTGCGAAGTCAGGCTGTGATGCATATTGCTCTAGGCCAGTTTTTCATGACCAGAAAAAATAATAATAATAATAATGATAAATAAATAAAAATCATACAAGTGGACTATCATTTTGTTCAAGAAAAGGCTGCCAAGAGCGAGATTTCTACACACCCCTATGTAAATTCAGCAAATCGGCTAGCTCATATTTTTAAGAAGGTTGTTAACCGTCCTCAACTGCAGTTCATGATGGATAAGATGGGAACAGATAATATTTATGCATCGGCTTGAAGCGGAGTATTAGTCCATATTTCAGCAAAAGGACAAAAGTTACGTGAAATCAGCAAATCGGTTAGCCGATATTTTTAAGAAGGCCGTTGGTTGTCCTCGACCGCACTTCATGATGGGTATGTGAGTTCTCTCGTACTCTCTTTTACTAAGGGTACTCTTGTAAATTTTGATGACTTCAAAAAATAAAGAGTGTTAGTCCTCTCTTTTACATTTATTAAGCCACCCTTTCACCCTGGAGTGTGACTTCTCTTTTACCTTTACTAAGCCGGTCTCATCGAGTGTGACAGAGCTTTTAAGAAACATATGTAACAACCCATCATAGATCTGGAGTTCTGGACTGTCCATTCATTCCGTACCACTACTAGAAAGCCATGTTCAAATATATCAAACCAGGTCCGATGATCCTAACCATATGATCAACAGCATAAAAATCAAGATCAAGCAAAGAAAAAATAGATCGAATCATCATCTCAAAGCATCTATTTAACAGGACCAATGGTGTATTGCTAATGATATCATATGATGCCCATTTGATATATGGCTTGTAAAAAGCAGATGTCTATGACAAAATGGCTAATGTTCAAAGGGTTAGTATCATTGGATCAGGGTGATTTTTGCATTATGCCCTCTTAGTAGTGGTTTGGAATAAATGGAATTTCAGGATTGATGTTGGATGTCCTAAATATCATTTCAACGCTGAGCATTGCTAGCATCCCATGGTGGAGGTTAGCATTTTTCACTTAGAACTGATTTTCTTCTCCCATTTTCTCATTTCAACTTCTCTTCCCCTCTTCGAGTCACCTAAGTCTAGAGGAGCATTTGGAGTCGAATGAGTCTTCAATATTGCTTTGAGTATAGTCAATCGATGCTCATTCAAACAAGAAAATAGAACCACAGCAGCAATTAATTGAGAATTAAGTTTAAGAAGAGGAAATACCTGCTGAAGATCTTCATGTTCAGAAAATGAACCCCTCCCTGCCAAAAGCAAGTCTATCTGACTGGTCCTAGGTGTCAATAATGGAGATCGAGGAGTCATGCTGCCAGCCGATGATGTTGCCATTCCTTGATCAGACTTGGGACCAAAACGGGTCCTACATGACATGGACGGAAGACCCTTTAGATCATCCACAAAGACCGAATTGTCAGCTTCCTGGAGGCAATCAAGCATGTCTTCTGATCCCCTGCGGGACCAATCACTGAGCTTCGGAGAGAGAACATCAGATTCTTCAGTGACACTCGAGTTTGAAACTTTAGCAACATCCGGACTACCTAGTGCATTCTGTAAATCCTTATGTGAATAGGACTCTTTGTGTGAATAGGGCTCTGCCATCTTCTCAAGAGTTTCAGCAATTCTGAGAAGACGCTCATTGACACTTACACCCTTTTGATCGCATCTATCTGCAATTGCACAGATTCTCGAATGGTCTTCCACATGAAAAGTTGGAACTTCTTCCTCACAGATGCGACAGATTATCGATGTCTCGTCAGAAAGATTTTGCTGATCTCCCCAATAACCCCAAGAAACCTTATGCTGATGCTTGGAAGGAGCAGAAGAAGGCCCATGAAAATCTTTTGCAGGAGGAAATTCAGGAGGCTTACAAGCAAGTTGATCTGTATCGGAACTTTCCCTCCTGTTGTTTAACATCTGCAGGGAGTCCAATTTACCTTCAAATAGCTCATCTTTAGCTGATGTAGCTTCTTTTTGGGGTTTTCCTGCCGGAGACGGAAGCTTCTTCCAAGAAGCTATCCGATCACGGGCCGCAGGCAACTCGTATTCTCCAGTTTCTACTTCATTAGGTGAGGAGATATTTACAGGTGGTATCGCCTGTTCTCTCTTCCAACTCAAGCCTTGTTGCTCCTGACTGTACGACTTTCTAGCAGAGGCCGCTGCCTTTGAGCTCCTTCCACTGCTCGAGCTTTGTCCATCCCTTCCTGTACCTGATGGAACTCGTTTCTCATCAGAATACAGGACTCTCGACTGACGAAGGCCAACACCAAGAACATGGTCATCCTCAGCCAACCCACTTTCTTTGTGGAACTGCAGCAAACGGGTGCATCTTGTGAGAATGAAAAGCATCCGGGTATGGAGTTGCTTCAGCATGCCCATGGGGAGCTCCTGCCGTCGATCATCCAGATCTTGAACTATACCTTCACATTGAACCCAAAATTCACTAGCTGACATAACAGCACAGTGCCTTGCTAGAACCAATAAATCCTCAATGATTTCCTGCCATTCAGGATGAGTTTCTACATTCTTTTCCAAAATGCCAACCAAATCCCCTGCAAAAATAGCCAGATCGGAGTCCACTTCTTCCTTCGCTTTGTCAAATTTTGCTCGAATAACCACCAACACCTCCTGTGTATTAAAGTAATAATAATAAAAGACGATTAGGAACTGAAAGAAGAATTCTAAGAAGCTCCACTTAAATGTGCAGAAAATTAGCATCAACAGAATACATGCATGCATATGTATGTATATGTGTGTATGTATTAAAGCACCTGCAAGAAAACATGAGCATAGACAAATAAAACAGTAACCAAATACCACATGATGGAAAGAAAACTAATACATATAGAAACTGGAACCTTATCTCGCTATCAGCATATCCTTACCTCCAAATTAGTTAAGCCTCGGGGCTTCCAAAATGGAAAAGGCTTCACTCCTTTCGAATTCAACTCATGTGAAAAACTCTTAATATCGCCAGGAAACCTCTTCCTAGGAGCACTTGTAACCCGCATTATGGCTTGAAAACGTGGAGATTCAGATTCCTTAGGAGTGCCACAATCATCATATGGAGTCTACAAGAGCAATTGAGCAAAGAATCAAATTATCACTCATGTCACTCCCAATAAAAGTTATAAAAGGCAACAGATTCAGTTAAAATATGCTGCTTTCATGAAGGATAACAAAACAAAACAAAACAAAAAAAAAAAAAAAAACCATGTGGTACCTGTGGCTCTGGAGTACAAGCATCTGAACTTCTTAAGCTTTGAGAATGGCCACCTGAATTGTTTTGCCCTGGTAAGTTAATTCAAAGAATCAAGTTAGCATCTAAGCATACATAGGATGCACAGATCTCACAAAGACATTACAAGAGCAGCATAGAGGCCCCCATCAGCAGAGACGATCCTCAGCTACAAATAAGCAATCTCAATTTTCTATGTTTTTCTCTTTTTTTTTATTTTTCTTTCTTTTCTTTTTTTTTAATATGTTAAAATATCTACCAGGAAGAAAAGAAAGAAAGAAAGAAAGAAAGAAAGGGGAAAAAAAAATATATGCTGAAAATATTTCTCTGGCACAAAACGTTCACAATGAAACTCTACAACCTTTTGCTAACTTCAAGGAAGCTTTGCATCACTAATAGACAATCTCCTAGTGTTAATAGAATCAGCTTAACGAGAAGTGGCCAAACTGTGTAGAAATGAATATTCAGATGCCCCTCAATGGTGCACTTGCCTACACTACCGTAGAATCTTTAATATCAACAGACCTACAAATACAAACCATGTCCACATCCAAGTTGCCTAAAAAACTACATCAAGATGTAATTTCAGAAAACTAAATAGCAGCACCTTCCATCTCTATGCAAACTTAAACAGGCAATGTAACATCCCCAATAGATTTCCAATCCCTCAATCATGGCAAAGAATGCTTCATCTCTAAAAATTCATCCAATCATTCTTTCCTTCCATGTCCCCCCACATGATCGCTGGAAGGCAACCTTCCAGAGTATCCACTAATTCTTAAGGGAAGGGGCTGAACTTCCATGCATCCGACAGCTTCGTGAAAGACAAAGTGTTTATTTATTTATTTAAATGGTGACAATAATTTTATTCGAGGACCACATCACTGCCAAGAAAGAAAGACACCAATGACACATTTTCTGGCTCCAACTATACACCAGGCTCCCGATTGAGCCAGGCTTAAACCATTATATAAAAAACCAAGGCCGATATCATTGCACATGTATCAAAAGCGAATTCACAAGGGATCAACAGGTGATCCACCGACTCTGAATCTTTAAGGCGCATAATACACCCTTTTTTATCACCATGTTTCTTCTACGAAAGTTATCCATGGTAAGGATCCTGTCTTTGAACATTAGCCAAGGAAGTGCTACAACTCTTGATGGTCACGGGCATGTCCCCATGGTGGCCAAAGGATCTGAGGATGAACTCAAATCCCCCTACTGAGAAGCCGATAGAATGATTTCACCAAAAAGGAAACTAATCTGCAAAGGTCGATGGATTAACTGCAAAACCCTTCTAACAAGAAGTGGAGGAAGATGGTCGATATTCTCTTCTTCAACAAAATAAGTAACTCATATTATATAGCATTAGAGGACCTGATGTTGGAGATAGAACCTATGAGAATCTTGTCCCAAACTACAGTTCGACTAAAACCTAACAGCCTTGGAGCACCCCACACAACACTTCATTCTCCAAAAAAAGAAAAATCAAAAGATCTAAAAAGAAATCCCATTATTTTCAACCTTTACACCCAGTGAATCATATCTGTTAGGAGTGTAGGTCCCTCGAACTTACCTAGCAACCCAAGCTCATTATCCTTCAGAAGCTTTAAAAGCTTAAAGCAACAAAACACCATATTGCCACACCATGAATGCATCGCCTATTGTGCTCATTCCTTAGAAATTAGATGCTTAAGACATCAAAAGAACATCTGCCCATAAGCCTTCGCAACAGTTGCTACAAAACCATAGCTAAGTAGTGGCTTCGGAATGAGCAAGGTTCTCAGGTCCATTATCTCTCCATCCAATCAGCAAACATCCCTGGAGATTTATTGTTCATGGGCCTTTTGTCACTCATGAATTGATTAAGGACTTTCAGAAACTAGGGGAGAAAGTCTTAGTCTTGAAGATTGACCTGGTGAAGGCATGTGACAGCATAAATTGGCGATTTCTCAATTACATGCTAGAAAGGAAGGGATTTCAGAGAAAGCGGAAGAGATGGACCAGTCCCCTTTTGGTTTCTTTAAGGGATCTTGTGGCATTCATCAATGAGATCCTTCTTCACTGCTGCTTTTTACAGTAGTTGCAGAAGTGCTCAACAAACTTATGGGAAAAGCTATTGAGAACAATTTCATAAAGGGATGTCAACTATAATGTAATTTTCCAGTGCTCTCACCTCCAATACGTAGACAACGCAATTTTGTTTCGATTGGGAGGCAGGGAAGAGGTTCAAGGCTTCAATTTTGTCATATGCCGGCTTGAGATTAATTTTAAGGATAAATATAAGTAAAAGCTCTATCGCAGGGATCAACTTGGAATGAGGAGTGAAAGTGTTGGCAGAGGATCTAGGCCGTAAAATAGAAAATATGCTGATCAAGCTTCTAGGTATGCTACTGGATGTGGGCAAGCAATCCAAAGCCACATGGAACTCAGTCGTTGAAAGGGGCATGTCCAAACAAGCAGCTTGGGAAGGCAAATTTCTATCACTTGGGGGAAGATAACCCTAATATAAGTAGCTTTGGCCAATGTTCCTCTCTTTTGTCTTCTTCTTTTTTTCTTTTTTTGAGAGGGAGAGGGAGGGAGAGAGAGAGAGAGAGAACTGAAATTTATTAGAAGAGCGCAAAAAAATTCACCCCGACTCTACAACTTGAAAACAGAGGAGAGATGGGCAAGATTGACTGCCTTAACAAAAGAAGCCCAACCCAAAACATTAATTTCCCTAATGACCTCAAGCGAAGATCTCCTATTGCGAAAACATATCCTGTTTTGCACCCCCAAATGGACCAAAGTGCCGCTAAAAAGAACAAATGCCAAATAATTGTCCCCTCTTTGCCCACCCCACCACTGTGCCAAGCCCAAAACAAATCCGTGATCGAACTCGGCATCACCCAAACTGGATGGAGCACATAAAGAAAAAAGTTCCACACCTTTCAAGCAAAAGAACAATGAATGAAAAGGCGGTTGATCGACTCCGCGTCTTCCATATACATCAAACAAATATTAGGGAGGATGAGGGTTCTTCTTTGCAGATTATCGATGGTTAATACTCTCTTTCTACCCACGAACCAAGCAAACGCAGCCACTCTTGGAAAAGCACCATACAACCAAAAATGATGCAGAAAAAGATGAGTACAGGGCTCGCCACATATCAGCTTGTAGAAAGAACGAATGGAAAAGAGACCCAAACTATGGACTTGCCAACCCATTGTGTCCTCTTATTGTAGTGAAGGAGCTAAATTCTTCAGCCTCGCCAACAAATCCGCAAATTTAGAGATTTCCTCATCGGACATATCCCTTCAGCAAGGAGGGGATCAAACGATCAAACAACCACATATAGAGAAGCAGTCTTGCACAAAGATAAAACTATCAAAGGTGAGACAAGCCACGCTAGGAAGGTCGTCTTGAAGTGATGAATCTCCTGCTCAGATGTCCACCTAGAAACGGATATGACTACTGGTTCCCAAAGAGAAGGAAATTCCTTTCATAAATAAATGCTACATAGCTGCCGGGCTCACCAACTCCTCATTATCTACATGCACTCCAAGCAGTTCGCTATTTGCCACATTAACGTTGAGCCCTAATACCGCTTTGAAACAAACAATGATTTTCTACAAATTATCCACCGATACCATGTCCGCATCACAAAACAAAAAGGTGTCGTCGACATACTAAAGGTGACTAATCTGCATCCCCCGTTTGATAGTCTAACAACTAATTAACCCAAAAACCTCTCCTCTATGAAGCATGTGGTTCAAAGCCTCTGACCACAACAAATAAGTATGAAGATAATGGATCACCTTGCCTAATTCCCCTGGAAGACTTGAAGAAGCCTTTAGGCGGTCGGCGATCCATTAATCAAAATGGTGAAAGAAGCCAAAGGAACACAAGACCACATCCAGTCCCTCCAATTCTGCCCGCGACCCAGCCTACTAAGCATATAGTCGAGGAATTCTCAGTCAACATGATCATACGCTTTTTCAATGTCGAGCTTGTAGACTACTCCCTTTACTTATCTTTGAACCGTGAATCGATACATCATGGGCAATTAAAGTGCTATCCAAAATTTGCCTTCCCATCACAAAGGCCCCTTCATTCTCATATATGACACGCGCAAGAACCTCTCGAAATCGAAGAACCAAAACTTTAGCAATGATTTTGTATGGGCCTCCAATAAGACTAATGGGCCTAATCTCTTTAATCATTTCCACCATTTCAACTTTAAGAATAAGAGCAATGAAGGACGCCGCTAACTCCTTAGATAGGCGGCCACAATCATAGAATTATGAAACGAAGTTCATCAAATCACTTTAAACAACAGGCCAAAAATGTTGGAAAAACAACATTGGGAAACCATCAGGGCTGGGAGCCTTCTCCCCACACATAGAGTCAAGGGCAACTTTGACCTCCTCAGAATAGGGCTTTCAAGAGACTACGCCAACTTCCTCGACAATTGCGAAAATTCCAAATTATCTAATCTCGATCTCAGCCACTGCTCATGAGATAACAGGTTCTTGTAGAACGAAATAATGGAGTCACAAATCTTCCCCTTCTTTGAAGTTCTACTCCTAATCTCCCATTGATGACCAAACTACTTATTTTATAGTACCAGCCCTTGCACTAGCTATGTTGTGAAAGAAACGCATATTTCTATCCCCTTCTTTAAGCCATAACGCTCTTGATCGATGCCTCGATTAGATTTCCTCTCTTTCTAATATGATTGGTATAACTAGCGGCAAGTTTGGATCTCTCTTCACAATCTTCAATAAACAGCAGATCGGTCACCTCCTTAATATCCGACTCATTAATCACCTTCCACAAAATCTCAAATTTTGCCTCCCTAGCACTCCAAACCTCTTTTTTCAACCCTTAATCTTTTTTTCAACAAACGAAGTGATGGGGACATCAAAGGACCTACTCGGATGTACCAGAGACGAAGACGACCACCCACATTAGCGCAGCTCTCTGTGGATGGAAGATGAGTTCTAGATGGGGCCCACCAGGCCATTTCCATTGGGCACACATCAAAAAGACCCCACTTAGGGATGATGCATGTGGTCTACTTAAGAGACAATTTTAGTAATATAATTTTTATTTCATGTCAATCCAACCATTGGATCTTGTCGATCAAGCTATCAGGCCATCAGATCTTCCAAATATGGGGCCCTTGGAACCTGATCTTGTTTCGTTTATGTTTTCTGTTATTTTTAGGATTTATTGACGGTTAAGATTCATGGAAAGTGTTTTAGTTTGCTTATTTTGGATGATGGGCCATGTCACTTAAGTGAATGGCATACTTGTAATTTTTTTGAAGTTCTAATATAAAAGCAGGGGGGGGAAAAGAAAAAAGGTCCTTATGTTGAAAGGGTATTTTCTTCTTTATTTTTAGGGTTCGTAAGAAACCCTTCATTCTAATTGAATTGTGGAAGGGTAAAAGGCTTGCTTAGTGGTGGATTCCTCCAAGGTGCTTTCTTCCTCTTGCTCTTCTCCAACAAGGTACTTGACTTTTTCTCTTTTTTCTTCTTTTCTTTCCCTTACAACTCTTTTAAACCCATCAAAACCCAACCCAATCCACCTCCTTTCTCTTTTCCCCTACCCATCCACGCGTGGACCCGCACACACGTGTGTCCATACAGGCTGCCACATGTGGGCCCATTTTGTTACTTTTCCCTCCTTGATTCCCCTCCCAAACTCTACCTAATCCCTAGATCCCTAATTCCCAAATCTCAATCCCTAAATCCCAAAACCATAACAAAAATCTTTTTTTTTTGTAAAACCTTTCCCAAAACTTGATTTTATGGGGGGTCATTGTCTTTTCACCTGGTTGTTGCACTACATATGCTAGATTGGAAGTCCCTACTTCCAAGTGGGCCACTCTCGTAATATTTTATATTTTTGTGCACCGCGTATGTGATAGCCTAGGCCCTTTTTATTACAAATCTAAATTTTTTGAATCTATTATGTGAATATGTTTGGTTTTACATGCTGAATGATGAAATTAATACGTAATTGATTTCACATATTGCATCGTATGTTAGTTTTCAATCATCCTACATCAAATTTGGTATTAGAGCCTAGGTCTAGCGTAGGGTAAGTGTTCAACGAAATTCCTATACCAATAGTAGAGCATATGGATCGCATATAGCTTGCTAAATTTTCTGATTTGGCTTGTTAAATTTTCTGCTTGGGTATTTTAAAAAGTCATATATTCTGGAATTTTCAGATTTAGTGACTTTAAGACGCCTAATTTTGGCCTTATTAGAATCATTCTAGGATTGTCCATAGGGTTTAAGGTACTTAAGAGTCATCATACATAAAGTACAGGTGCATCATATAGTATCACATTGAGCGTCATCAAATCCGAATTTTGCATCGCATTCATCATATAGATAGCTAGGTTGCCTTTCATTAGGGTCGTTTAGTATATGCAAACGCAAACAAGTCATGGTTTTGGTCAATTCCCCACAATGAACCCATATCAAATTGTCGAGGCTCTCGAAAAGATTCACCGCCATTGAGACGCACAATAGGACCACTACCGCACAATTCACTGCTAGCAACCAGCATATCATGCGGCTAGAGGCTACCTCCCACGGTTCTCCCATCACCACGGAAGACCACCCGTCTCAAGCAGGAGAACCAGCGAATGAGGACCCAGTTGAACAGGGTTCAGTCCCAGTAGAGCCCATTAGGGGTCGTAATAGGAACTTTGGTAAGGGAGTAGGTCATGTAGGACCGCGGGCCCACGGGCCCCTTGGAGAGTCGCGGGATCGATACGACCCTGAAGAACGAGTTATGAAGAGCGTCAAAGTCGATGCTCCCACTTTTAATAGTAGCTTGAACCCGAAGCATTTCCGTGACTGGCTAGCTGACATGGACTACTTCGAGTGGCATGACATGTCAGATCACCGTCAAGCAAAGTTCGCTGAGATGAAGTTGACGGGTCAAGCCAAGCTATTCTGGACCAATACAGAGCAGAAGGCAGAGCGACGTGGAGATGAACCCATTACATTATAGGTTGAGATAAAAACTTCTTAGGGAAAACTACGTCCCGCTCTACTACCGTGATCACCTTTTGGATCAGTAGTAGTCCTTGAGGCAAGGATCAATGCATGTATCGGATTACATTGAGAGATTCAAGGAGTACATGATGCGATGTGATGTCGATGAGTCCTCTGCAGTGACCATGTCTCGTTTTAGGATGGGCCTGCACCCTTAAGATTAAGCGTGAGCTCATCCCTCATGATGTTGGTTCAGTAGAGGAGGCCTACCTTAGTATAGAGGAGCTTGAACAATACATAGTGTAACTGACCATGAAGCGGTTTGGGTCTCGTGATTCCAGTGGCAGGGTTGCTTGTCAGGGAGCCAAACCTAACCCTGGGAGCCAAACTAAAGCCTCAATTGGTGCTCCCACCTATAATAGAGATGTTAAAGGTAAGGGTCTAGTTAGCACTAGTTTGAAGAGAAGTGAGCACATGCAGAATTTCTATTGCAACGGTTATGGTCACCTCGCAAAGGTATGCCCGAACAAAGAAAGGGGTAAAGCTCTTATGATAGATGAGGCAGATGAGGATGACGAGGGAAATTGCGATGTAGAGGAACATGAGCCTGATGTTGGTGTTAGTGATGAGGAGTTTGATGAGCAAGACCCCCACACTCTCGTAATAGTCAAATGCGCATTTGCCCAAGGTAAAGAAAATGATTATTAGAGCAGGAACATGATCTTTTATACTTGTACCAAGTGTGGAGAAAAAAATTTGTAAAGTGATCATCGACAATGGCAGTTGTACCAACGTGGTCTCTACCAGCACCGTGAGTCGACTGAGCTTGAAAGTTGAGTCTCACCCTCAACCCTACAGAGTGTCGTGGGTTGATGAGTCCTCCATTCCGGTCTCACAGCGATGTTGTATCCCCATCCAACGTGGGTCGTATAAGGATTCGTTGTGGTGTGATATGGTTCCCATGGATGTCGGCCATATCATCTTGGGGACACTACAATATTCGGTCGCTTGAATATTTGTACATTCATGTTTGAGGGCAAGAAAATTAGATTGAGTCCTCTTCCACCCAAGAGTATACCGGAAAAGAAGGAGACCACTACGAATGGTGATCCTAGAACTTCGAGGAAGTCCAAGCCTAAGTCTCTACACATTATTAATGTAAAAGAATTTGAAAGAGAGATTGGGGAGGATTCAGAGGTGTATGTATGCCCTCGTAACTAGAGAGGCTACCCCCTAGGTTGGTGTAGAGTTACCTACTGAGGTGATTTCGATGATGGAAGAGTTCAGTGATGTCTTTCCTGACAACCTCCCAGATGAACTTCCACCTATAAGGGAGATCCAGCATGCAATTGATCTTGTCCCCGGGGTCGACTCTCCCAAACCTTCCTCATTACAAAATGAACCCCACAGAGCATGCGGAACTCAAGAAGCAAGTTGATGAGCTTCTTTAGAAAGGGTTAATTCAAGAGAGCATGAATACATGTGTCGTGCCCGCCCTTCTGATGCCCAAGAAGGATGGCACGTGACGCATGTGTGTGGATAGCAGAGCCATCAACAAGATTATCGTTAAGTACCGGTTTCTTATACTGCGTCTCAATGATATATTGGACATGATGGTCAATGCCACAATTTTCTCCAAAATAAACCTCAAGAGTGGATATCACCATATCCATATTCACCCAGGTGATGAATGAAAAACTGCCTTCAAGACGAAGGATGGGTTGTACGAGTGGGCTAGTCATGCCTTTTGGGCCGACCAATGCCCCAAGTACATTTAAGCGGGTCATGACCCAGGTGTTGAAACCCTTCATGGGGAAGTTCCTAAAAGCGTGCTTTGATAACATCCTTATTTATAACATGACTAAAGAACAACACCACCACCTGAGGCAAGTGTGGGATCCTTACGGCAAAGAAGTTGTATGTCAACCTCAAGAAGTATTCGTTTTTGTCTAATAGTGTCATCTTCTTAGGTTTTATCGTGTCATATGAGGGCATGTCTGCGAATCCCGAGAAAGTCAAGGCCATAGTCAATTGGCCTAAGCCACATAATATTCATGGGGTGCATAGCTTTCACGGCTTAGCCACCTTTTATAGGCAGTTCATTAGAGGGTTTAGTTCCATCATAGCTCCCATTACCGATTGCATAAAAAAGAGGAGTTTTGATGGACTAAAGCAGCCTCTAGGGCATTCAAGGAGATCAAAGTCAAGATGATTGAAGCTCCTATCATGCGACTTCTGGATTTTTACAAGGCTTTTGAAGTTGCTTGTGATGATGTGTCTGGTGTAGGTATAGGCGGAGTGTTTAGTCAAGAAGGGCACCATGTCGCTTTCTTTAGCAAGAAGTTGAATGAAGCGAAACAAAAGTATTCTACCTATGACAAGGAATTTTATGCGGTAGTGCAGTCTTTGCGCCATTGGCGACAATATTTATTACTGCAGGAGCTCGTCTTATTCTCTGACTATAAGACTTTACGCCATCTCAACTCGCAAAAGAAGTTGAACCCGAGTCATGCCAAGTGAGTCCAATTTCTTCAGGAGTACACTTGTGTCGAAGCACAGGGCCGAGGTTGAGAATAAACCTGCCGATGCGTTGAGTCATAGAGTTGCGTTACTCCAATCCATGAACGTCGCAGTCACTGGGTTTGAACGATTAAAGGAAGATTATTCTAGTTGCCCAGATTTTGGAGAGGTGTACGCATCATTGTTAAATGGTGAGTCTAGGGGTAGTAGTGAGTTTGTCCTTGTCAGTGAGTTTTTGTTTAGAGGTGATAGACTGTGTATACCCCATATGTCCCTCCATGACTTTCTTGTCTAGGAGCTTCATGTTGGAGGGATAGTTGGTCATTTTGGGCATGACAAGACTATTGCCCTTGTAGAGGAGCGTTTTTATTGTCTAAGTCTCAAGCGAAACGTGGCTAACACTATGGGGCAATGTAGAACTTATCAGCTGGCAAAGCAAAGGAAGTAGAACACCAATTTATATACACCTTTGTCAGTCCCCCACACCCCATGGGTTGATATTAGCATGGATTTTGTACTTGGGCTCCCCAAGATGATCAAAAAGCATGATTCCATTTTTGTAGTTATGGACCGTTTTTCGAAAATGGCTCACTTCCTCACATGTTCTAAAACGTCTGATGCCACGTTAACGTGGCTAAGATATTCCTTAGAGAGGTAGTTCGTATGTATGGTTTGCAGACGACCATTGTGTCAGATCGAGATGTGCAGTTTATGAGTTATTTTTGAAAAACTATATGACACATGATGGGAACTAAGTTGCAGTTCTCTTTGACATACCGTCCTCAGACTGATGGTGAGACGAAAGTTGTCAATCGAAGCTTAGGGAATCTGCTACGATGTCTGGTGGGAGACCATATTAGGACTTGGGATGCAGTTTTGCCCATAGCCGAGTTCACATACAACAATTCCATCAATAGATCGACAGGAATGAATCCACTTGAGCTAGTATTTCGATACAAGCCTAGAACACCTATAGATCTCATACCCATGTCCGTCTCACATAGGTCATCTGAGTTCGCAGAAGCATTTGCAAGGCATATTCATGACTTGCATAGCGAGATCAAGAGGCGCATTAATGCTAGTAATCAACAGTATAAAATCTCTACAGATTCGCATCGTAGGTTTAAGGAGTTTCAGGTGGATGACTACAACATGGTCCACATTAGGCCCAAAAAATTCCCACAGGGAACCATGAGGAAATTGCATGCCCGCAGTGCAGGTCCATATAAAATTTGACAAGAGTAGGCCCTAATGCGTATGTGGTGGATCTTCCATCTGACATGGGCATTAGTGCAACATTCAGCGCGGAGGACCATGTGCCTTGTGGTGGACCCACACTCCCATCTTCTAGCCCTCCTGCAAACCTTTCTCCTAGCCCAGATGGTGTCCCTGACCCCACCCCCAGCCCATGGCCTTTAACAGACCCTACTTCCCACCCATTGCCATATCTTCCATCACTGGTCGGAAAGAAGAGATCAAGGATATTCTTGACCACTAAGCGGTCTCTACTCGCCATGGAGGATATTAGAAATACCTAGTGAAGTGGAAGAATGGGCCGAAATCAAACAACACCTGCATTACAGAGGCAGAGTTTCAGCGCATTGATCCTGACCTCCTCGAGCGTTACCACGGCTTTATTTTGCCAATGGCGAATTCTTCTCAATCGGGGAGAGTTGATGGGGACATCAAAGGACCTACTCAGGTGTACCAGAGACGGATGCGACCACCCACATCAACACAGCTCTTTTTGTGGATGGGAGACGAGTTCCAGATGGGGCCTGTCAGGCTATTTTGAAGACCCCACATGTATTGAATGTGCATTAGGAAGACCCCACTTAGGGATGATGCATGTAGGCTGCTTAAGAGACAGTTTTAGTCATAGGATTTTTATTTCATGTAGCTCCAACCATTAGATCTTGTCAATCAGGCCATCGGATCTTCCAAATCCGGGCCCATTAGACCTTGATCTTATTTCATTTATGTTTTTTTTTTTGTTATTTTTAGGATTTATTCAACGGTTAAGATTGATGGTAAGTGTTTTAGTTTGCTTATTTTGGATGATGGACCCTATCACTTTAGTAAATGGCATATTTGCATTTTTTTTGAAGTTTTAATATAAAAGCGGAGGGGGGGGGAGGCTTGCATGGTGGATTCCTCCAACGTGCTTTCTTTCTCTTTTCTCCAACAAGGTACTCCACTTCTTCTCTTTTTTCTTCTTTTCCTTCCCTTACAAGTCTTCTAAACCCATCAAAACCCAACCCAAAACACCTCCTTTCTTTTTTCCCCTACCCATCCACGCGTGGACCCGCACGCACATGCATCCTTACGGACTACCACGTGTGGGCACCTTTTGGTACTTTTCCCTCCTTGATTCCCCTCTCAAACCCTACCTAATCCCTAGATCCCTATTTCCCAAAAAAAAAATCCCAAATCTCAATCCCAAAACCCTAATGAAAATCTTTTTTTTAACCCTTTCCCAAACCTGATTTTATTGATGTCATTGTCTTTTCACGTGGTTGTTGCACTACCCACGCTCGATTGGAAGTCCCTACTTCCAAGTTCCAAGTGGGCCATTCACGTAATATTTTATATTTTTGTGCACCACGTATGTGATAGCCTAGGCCCTTTGTGTTACAAATATAAACTTGTTGAATCTATTATGTGGATATGTTTGGTTTTACATGTTGAATGCTGAAATTAATGGATAATTGATCTCACATCTTGCATCATAGGTTAGTTTCAATACTTGAGGATTGTTGAGCTTGCTCACAGTCTTTCATTCGCAGTCTCTAGCATTCGGCTAGAGGAAGTTCTTTCCCACAATCTCTTTCTTCTTTTCTTTGATCTACTTGCTTTCCCTTTGGAGGTTTGCATTAATTGGTATTAGAGCAAGTTCTGCTCCTTGGAAACTTAAAGAAGGTAATTTTCTCATCTCAATCCTACCCTTTTATCTTTCCCCTTCCTCAATCCTTCATCTTCCATTTTCTTTTCTCTTCCCAAAATCACCAAACCCTAAACCATACCTTTTCCTTTTTTCCCTAAATCCTTCAAACCCTAACCGTACCAAAAAAAAAGCTTAAATTCTCTTACAACCCTGCCATATCCTAATCTCGTTCCAACCCATCAATTCCTTGCCCTTCCTCTTTTCCTTACCCAAAAAAAAAAAAAAACAATCACAAACCCCGTAACCCTCATAACTTTAGACTTAGAATCCAAACCTATGGTTCAGCCCATGTTCTTGTTTGGAGATGTCGTGGATATAAAGATGTTCATATGTGTCATACAGTTATCCCTATTCGAACTCTCATGCCTTTTCATATCCATCGCGCTATTCTACCCCAAATTACTTCAATAATCAAGATTGCCCTTCATATCACCTTGAGTCATGCCCATTTTCATATGTGCCTTATAGTATCTCCAAGAAGAAGAATATGAGCCTAGCTACGGAGTCCAACAACATCGTTATGTGCAATCGAGAGCCAAATGGATGAACAACCTCTAACGGGACTATCCAATTTATCCCGAATGAGGAAGAAATGTTCGCACTTTGGATCCCAGTAAGCATGGCAAAATTGACATTTCAGATTATGATGGTAATTTGGATCCCAAGGTTCAATGACTACCTAAAGTCAATGAAGTGATATTTTGGTTGGTACGAGATGTAAGAAGCCGTCGAGTTACGTTTTGTTGCCCTAAAACTTAAGGGCACAGCTCAAGAATGGTGGTACGCTATCGAGGAAGATTTGCAACGGCGTGGCCTTCCTCCCATAAGCAATTGAGAGGAAATGAAGCCAAGATTGAAGCAAAGGTTCCTACCACTAGATTATGAGACAACTTCTCTCCAAGAGCTCCTCATGCTTCGACAGGACAATCTGACTGTGGAATACTCACAACGTTATTATGACTTAATTATCCATTGCCGCTTAACAGAAACCGGAAGACAACATGTGGCACATTATTGCAATGGGCTACAATTTGATATTCAAAGAAAATTGATGATCGTTCAGCTTAATAACATACACGAAGCGTATCAGATGGCCCAAAAATGCAAGAGTACAAGTTGGTGATAAGGCATGGTAGCCCTCAAGGTGGGGACTATGCATCCACCTGCCCCGTTGCTAGTGGCTCCACTTCGCGTTCACAACCATTTGTGTCCCGCAATAACTTGCCTCGGGATTACAAAATTAATCAAAACTCTGCCTCCAATCCTCTTTTCTGAAATGGTGATACAAAGGGAAAGTCTATTGCAAGGGAGGTCGACCAACACTTGTTTCGAGTGTGGTAGCCGTGGATATTATGCGATAGAGTCTCTCTTTCGTGATCTCCAGTTTAGAAAAGCAAAAAAACTTCATTGCAGACCAAGTGGAAGATGAACATGAAAACGATTCGTAAGATGACGAGCGAGAACTTGAGGAAGGCCTAAATGGCCTTAATGAAAACAAGTTATCATTGGTAGTCAGAAGGATTCTGATAGCACTAAAAGAGGAGGCCAAGAAGATTAGTTGAGAAGCAAAATCTTCCTTACACAAGTAGTGTGGTGGAAATGCTATCAAGATCATTATTGATGGAGGCGGCAGCATGAACGTGGCCTCACAAAGCATGGTAGACAAGTTGAAACTTAGACCTCAAACGCATCCCAAGCCATACAAGATTGCATAGGTGAATTACACGTTCATCCTTGTGAGTAAGAGGCGCTTAGTGAACTTCTCTATGGGTCATTACGAATAATCGCTTTAGTGTGGCATCATTTCAATGAAGGCCACACATATATTATTAGGGCACTCGTGGATATACGACAGGTATGCAACTCGTAAGGGTCGCAAGAACACGTAGAACTTTATGAAAAAAAGGAAAGCCTATTATTCTTAACCCTATAAAGGATGACAAATCCGAAGAGGAAAAGTCGACTTCCACAATGTTGAATATGGCCCGATTCATGGAATAAGAATCGCGAACGGGAAATCATGAATGCTCTAGTAGGATGCAAGACCAATCCAGTTGGTGATGTCGTTGTTCAACCACTTGAGATTCAGGACGTTTTGTCCCAATTTCAGGATTTAGTCCCTGGTGAACTACCAAGTGAGCTTCCACCCATGCACGAAATTCAACATGCGATTGATTTGATACATGGAGTGTCATTGCCAAATCTTCTAGCATATCGAATGAACCCGACAAAGCATGCAGAACTTCTTCGACAGGTGGAGGAATTGTTAATAAAAGGTTTTGTTCGTGATAACCTCATATCATGTGTTGTGACGGCATTATTGACACCAAAGAAGGATGGCAGCTAGTGCATGTGTATTAACAATTACGCCATCAACAAGATAACAGTAAAGTATTGTTTTCCCATTTTACGCCTAGATGACATGCCAGACATGATGGCAAATGCTATAAACTTTTCAAAGATTGATTTTTGAAGTAGGTACCACCAAATAAGAATTCATTCTAGAGATGAGTGGAAAATTACTTTCAAGACAATAGATGGATCAATGGCCAGATCAAAAGAAGTTCAAGTCAAGTCAAAAAGTCAGCTAACAGATTATCCAATTGAAGAGACTGGAGGTTTAACATATATGCACGATCCAATGGTCAACGAGATGGATACTTTCACGATCACCATAATGCCATCTCAATGTCAATCAACGCTCACAGATTGAAAGCTGACTGTGATGAATGGGCCACAATCGACGTTTAGAACATGGAGGACCAATAACAAGGTACCGTTACCTTTACGACACGGGGCATAACGGCTGTAACGGCCGTTACGGTCTCTCTTTTTTTTTTTTCTATTTATTGAAAAAAAAATCCCGAAAAACCTATATCTGCCACGTAATGTTGATTAAAAAGTATGAAAAACATGTATATGTCCCGTAATAGACCATTACGAGGCTATTATGGCCTTTATAGGGGATGTAACGTGCTGTTAACGGCAATTACAAGTCATTTTTTTCCATAACGGTTGTTACGGTCGTTACGACCCCATAACGTGTAACGGTTGCCACCATTACCTTTACGTAACAGCCTTTACGGCCCCGTAATGGCCTTTACGGCACACCATCCAATAAGAAGCAAAAGAAAAGATGGCACGTATTTGAACACCGTATTATGCACAAGCCACCCATCAGGCATGCAAGTCTCCACCATCAACTAAGCCACCCATCAGGCATGCGAGTCTCCACCATTAACTGCTAGCTAAGCCGAAGAAGACGCATTATAAACGAGGATCTTTGCAAGAGATTATGATTACCAATTTAAACTCGAGGACGAGTTTTTTTTTTTAAAAAAAAGCTGGGTGAAATTGGTGCAACCAAATAGCCACACAAGCCGATTGATCACATTTGAAGAAACAACCCACATGTCATGTGCACGCTCCACACCTGTGCACAAGAAAAGGCCCAGTTTCCCTTCTTTTTTTTTAGAAGCAACGCAGGAATTCATTAAAAAGGAACAGCAAATACAAAGATAGAAGGAGGACTGCTGAGATAGCAGACACCCCTAACAAGCAAAAAAAGAAAGATCATCTCTATTCAACTCCTTCACATTGACTGCCCAATCTATGACCAAAGATTTAACCCTAGTTCCCACTCTCTTTGCTGACGAAGATCGATCGTTAAAACATCTGTCGTTTCGTTCCTCCCAGACAGCCCACCAAATGGCAAAATTAGTCATTTACCAGATGATCGATTTGGATTTTCCAAGCTTGGAGCCATTCCACGCAATCAGCAAATTAGCTGCCGATTCCGGCGTGCACCGGGACACAGAGAAAAGATGACAGAACTCCATCAGGATGGACCAAGTAAAGGAGCAGTGAACCAACAAATGGTTCACAGAATCCGCTTGATGCATACAGCATGGGCACCTGTTGACGATCTGTATTCCATGCTTAGCTAGGTTGTCTATAGTAAGGATTCTGTTACGGGCCACAAGCCAGCCAAAACATTTAATCTTAGGCGGAACTTGGAAGTTCCAGATAAAAGGAACCACATCGAATTGAGGTTGAGCCGTAGGATAGATAGCTATGTATAGGGATCGAACTGAGAAAGTCGCATTTTTTTCAAGCAACCAATCGATGCTGTCCAGTTTCCCTTTTTTGCCAATCACTACTTTTCTTTTCTTTCAAATCTCCACATTAGGAAATTTCTTTTTTCTTTCATATCTTTATATCAGGCAAGAAGTAATTTTAGATTTTTCTTATTTAAGTGCTTTCTTATTTAGGTAGTTTCATATTTCCATATCTTGTCTAGCTAGAAATTCTATTTTTAGATTCCATAAATTTTATTGCAGATTGTAAGAACTCCTTATAAATAAGGCTTACACCTATGGAATAAGACAGGTTTATTGATAATTTTTTTTTAATAACTCTCATATTTCTCTACGGTAGTTGTTCAACAGGGGGAGGGACTAGAGGACTATTGAGCTTGCTCACAGTCTTTCATTCGCAGTGTCTAGCATTCAGCTAGAGGATTGTTGGGTTCTTTCCCACAATCTCTTTTTTCTTTTATTCGAACTATTTGCTTCCCCTTTCGGGGTTTGCATTAAAGACCATGATTGTTGCAGGGGCCTTAAAGTGGATGGTCCATTGCCCAGATATTGAGGGGATCAGATAAGGGTATCATTCTGATCACTGATTCCAAATAGACAATCAAGTCAAAGTTAAACTCACAACAATCGAGTGGCTACCATCGTCCGATCCTTGTGAATTCAGGATACAACCCCGTCCACTAATTCCCACCAGATCAACAATCCTGATCACAACATGCATTTGCAACATGTATGGTGTGTACAGTACTTCATAGAAAGCACACCTCAGAATAGAATTTTTCAATAAGAATTCCAAGTAAATCCATACCCATTTCAGCAGACGGCCCACCATTCCTTACATGGAGCCCTGTCTGAACACTTGGGCTCTGGTCTCTCGAAGGGCCACCGCTCCCCGTCGACATGCTATCGCCGTTACTCCCGATGTCAGCCCAACTGCCGAATGAATTATTCTCCTGTGAACCCTTCCTCCCAACGCCCTGCCCCCCCTTCTTTCCAACACCCCTCTCCACCACGCCAGACGAAGTTGAGCACCCATCTGCAGCACCAGCCCGCCTCGAGAGGTTGCTCACGCCGAGCGCCGATCCCTTGTCAGTAGTGGTAGCACGGAACCCAAGGAAGCTCTCCTGCGGCAGCGGCCCGGATCTTGTCTTGATCCGGTTCAGCCCTAGCGACGCCGCAACGAGCGGCGAGTCCTTGATCTCGGGCGGACCCTTCCGCAGCTTCGCCGCGGCGGAGGAGGAAGATCCAATAGCGGGAGCGGAATCCAACACCTGCTGCGGCTGCTGCTGCGGCGGCGGCGGCTGCTGCAGCTCTTTCCCTTTGCTGGCTTCCTTCTTCTTCTGCACCTGATGGTTCTGCTGCTGTTGCTGCTGCGTCTGACTTTTAGAAGCGTCTCTGACGAGAGTCTGACGGCAGATCTGAGTAGGGTCGGATTTGACCTTCTTCTTCTCGGATCTGGCCGTTGGTGAGGATCCCATGGTCGGGGTTTTCGGGCTACTGTTAGATCCGTCTGAGGAATCTGATTTTTTGGAGGATGAGAAGAATCTACCCTTGAATACCATTTCTGTAATTTTCTTTTTCTTTTTTTTTTTCTTTTTTTTTCTTTTAGAGAATCGGGAGAGAAGAAGGAAGATGATGAAAGGCTGAGAGTTGAAAATCCGGAAAAAGAGAGGACCTAATTTTGGTGAGAAGACTAAAAATACATGTATGAAGGATTTTTGGGATTGTGTTGGTAGGAAGTGAGAAGCGGAATAGATGGCTGTTTTTAGTAGTCCTGTTGACTATTGGATGACGTGGAGTGCTGCAGGAAGACTATTTATTAGTTCTGGTTTATTGAAGATATCTTGGCACTCGTGTGTAAGATTGGAAGCGTCCATCATGTGTAGTGGGGTGTGAGAGTTTTATTGAAGATATCTTGGCACTCGTGTGTGAGATTGGAAGCGTCCATCATGTGTAGTGGGGTGTGAAAGTGATGCAACTTGCCTGTAATCCGCGTTACCGGAATCCCACCTGCCCAACAAGCTCTCGGGGGCGCGACTTCGGTGGATCCTGACTGTGGGCCCACCCTGATCTATTTTTTCCTATATCCATGCCGTGCATCCGTTTCCCCGGCTCATTTTAGGGCATGAGCTTAAAAACGTGGCAGATCGAAATCTCAGGTGGATCACACCTTGGGAAACAGTAGCGATTGAATGCTCGTTGTTAAATACTTTTTGGGACCACCGGAATGTTTATTTGCCATTGAACTAGGTATGAAAGACCTTGATCAACGGAGCACATATCAGCTTGATTCAAAACTTTTGTGGCCTTGTGGCCCATGAAAAGTGTTTAATTGTTAATTGCTTCCTGTGTTGTCTACTAAAGATTTAGATATACTTTATTTTGAGCCCATTCCTTAAAATAAGTTGTCCAAATAAATAGAAAAATACATCGCATAGGATCTACAATCAGTGATCTACCAACCTAAGTTAATTTGGGGATCCATCGTAACCACGTAGCCACCACTCTGTCAATTCATTTAGCTAGCTTAATTGGAGGGTTTACTTTGTTGTAAAACATATGTCTTAAACCTTCTGATCACCGTGTTGCTCGACCGGTCAAGGAACTAGATCAACCAGTCGAGGGTCTACTCGACTGGTCGAGGCCCGCTCGACTCGAAGTCCAGCAGCTGTGTTTTGTGTTATTCCGCGCTGCTCCACCAGTCGAGGGTCAGGCTCGACTGGTCGAGGAGGTCCTTCGAACAATCAAGGACCTGACTCGACCAGTCGAGGGTAACGCAAATTCTGCACGGATTTTGGCAGACTGCGTAAATTTGAGGCGGTTTCAAAGATATGCATAAGTAGAGTTTCTTAAACTATAAATAGGGGTCCCTAGGGCAATTATAGGGCATTCTAAGGCTTTCCAAAGGTTTTCTAAGGGTTTCTAAAAGGATTTTAAGACTATCAAAGGGTGTAGCAAGGGCGAGATTCGAGATTCTTCGAATCGGGTAAGTCCTCTCTCTTTGTAATTTATTTTCATAGTGAATTTCTATCACTTTGTGCTGTGGTTTTTTCCCACAAGGGTTTTTCACGTTAAATTTTTGTGTTTTCATATGTGTGCTTAGTGCCATTGAATTGCTATCCTAGATCTAGATTTGTGTGATTCCGCATCACAAATCTCCAACATACCTTAATTTTGGAGGGTATCTTATTTCAGAGCTAGATCCAAAACTGAGGTTGTCCACATTATAGGAAATAGTGGAGATTGATTGTCCCCCATTGAAACCTTTTTAAAGTTTGTCCAATTTGACTTTGGACAAGCTTTGCTTCTTCTTTTTCCGCATTACGGTGGAAATACCCTTATGTATGGGTTAGATGGCATGATATTGGTTTCTAATTTAGTCGCACATATTATATATGCATGTGTATTTTGAATGTAAGAGCGAGTAATAGCTCAGCTCGAAGCAAACACCTTGTGACCTTAAGCACGAAAATAGTCAACTTAAGATTAGATTTGTAAATATTGGTCTAACTATTCAATCATCAATTATGTAAAATTAAGTGATCTAAAAATGGGAGGATTCATCTTTTTAATAAGTTATTTTTTTTCTTTAAATCAAATTTTTTCTTTTTATTGAGCATGTTATTCACTTTATACAATTCAACTATAAAATAATATAATAAAAAAGAATAAAATTAGTTCAAAACATATTAATTGAATAAATGAGTTTTAACTACACTTAGCTAAAAGAAAAAATAATAAATGATAACTAACGACAATATGTTCATAATGGACTAGTGTTTGCAGGACTCATTTGTAATCATGAATAGCCCACGATGAAAATTTGGTGGGTGTACAATGGTTGCTCTATGGTCAAAGGGCTTTTGCTTATGGGCATGTCACCACTTATTTGCAAGTTGTGTATGGCTTATTTGATCATCAAATCAATTGGATTTTGCACCATGGGCCATCTATGATGGAAAAGTGAGCCTCGTCTACATGAAGGGTATGTAGACCACTTTTACAAACTGAATAATAGGAGGTGTTGCATGTGTGTTTCAATCTTTGCAGTGCCTACTACACATGCATTTTGTGATCTAAATAAATGTACATGCATGTAGCCACTAAAAGATGAATGTATCAATTCATAATGACACACACACACACACCAAGAGATGCATGGATGTACCCACTACATTAATTCCATCCATTTATATATCATAGTTATGTGACTTATTTCACCATAAATCACTTGAAGCCCATATATATCCAAATCTTAAGTCGTTTATATATCATAATTATGTAATTTTTTCACCAAAAATCACTTCGAGCCTATATATACCCAAATCTTAAGTCATTTGGAAAACATGGAAATCTTCTCTTCTCATTCTCTGCTTTGAGCTCCCCTTAATTCTTAAGCAAGGCTAAAAGACCATATGTATCTTATTTGTAGTGTAAACCAACGACAAACAATATTATAGTACCAAGACCCGGTATAGATTTCGCGAGTGTCTAGGCTCAATTAAATATCAAAAAGAGTACACAAGAGCTCTATTACAACATTGGCAAGTATAAATTGTCTTCAAGAAGTGGCATTGCAGCACACTCTAATCCAAAAATCTTCAAGTGAGTCATCCATTAGATATTAAATATAACAATATGGATGTAAATTAATATGCGTACATCCACTTTAGCGACAGTTAATCTGGTCAATCATAACCTTATAAGACCCAGTCATTTTGATATAAGAAATTATTAACAATGAGTATAGAAAATTAATTTTCTACTAAAACATCTCAAGATCTCTTATGTTGTAAGCGAAATACGTCCCACTCAACCTAGTCCAATTGAGCATCTAACTATGGATGAAGTTGAAGAGTGATGCATCCTTATTCAAGAGTGGAATGAATGATGACTATATACATTGTCATCATATTTCCAATGTGCTTATAGACTCCACTAGATGACTTGTATATCAGAGCGAAGACTATTACGGATGTATGGGATGAAGACTAAGTATCTAACCTTAGATGAAGGTAATAAAAAAATCTTAATAAGAAATTTATTGTGAGACTCGACCTGAGTCCGCATGTGTGCATGTGCGTATGTGAGTATGCATCTCGTTTATTTTGGTCTCGCGGTTCTACTAGTCAAATTTTAGTGACCCGCGACCATCGGGTAGTGTTTGCGTCATCCTTGAGTTCGGTCATGTAGACCCGACTCAGATTGACCCGAGACCTATGCCATTGTGTCCGCCTCGTCGCTGCGATTCCGTCACCACGTCCCGTGCGTTAATCCGATATGTACATCTCAAGTTATGAGCATTGATCGATATGGGCCATTGATTGCATGATTGGTGGACCCCACCATGGGTTGCACGTTTTTTCATGCCATCATTTCACCCTAGGCTGAGATTTCTAGAAAGGCTATTACCCTAAGCCTTGTTAATATCACCATAGGCCACCATCATTGCCTAGGAGAGAGAGAGTCATCATTACAAGTCTTAAAAGTCTCTCTCTCTCTCTTTCCCTCTCATTTCTCTCTCTCTCTTCTCTTCTTCCCTAGCAATTTCCCTCCATTTCTCCAGCCCATCTTCCTTCCATTCCAGCCCCTTCTCCCTAAAATACCACCTCATCTACCCCTTCTCACTTGATCTTATCCATTGATCCATGTTGCTTGGAGCCTCTAGATGATGGTGATGTAAGTTTCAAGGTTGATCTAGGTGGGTGCTCTTAGATCCTTCTTCATTTATTTCTTAGGAGCTTGTGGGACCCATCAAGTGGTGATGGAGGTCCCTCATGTCTCCATGGTTGAGGCCAATGGCCCTTTTTCCTTGCATGCATGATCCATGGATGGGGCCATTCTCTATGGACCCCATCATGGCATTTTCTTTTGATGCATGTCATTTTCCTCTCTTGTGGCTGGATTATTTTTATTTTTCATTATTCTATTCTTGATTTCCTGATGTGTGTGGCCCACTTAGTGGCCCTGGAATATCCAGACCATCCAAGCAAAGTGGATGTCTATGGTTGTCTATTCCTTGGACGTTGACACTCTATTTGCTCCATTTTGGACACATGCAATGGGTTTCATGAAGGGGGTATGGCCTGGATGTTTGTGGGCCCACTAAGGTGGATCTTAACACAAATTTTGTGGGGTATTTTTTCATTTAATCAGTAGTTATATTCAGTTATTTTCAGACATACCATGCTGTCCAGAAAAAATTCTGGACTGTTTTTGGGTTATTTTTGGCACATATTATGGATTGATTTAGAGGATATTTTACCTCCAATATTTGATTATTTCTGGAGGTGTGGACCCCACCTAGAAGTATGTTGAATTTCACCTTCATCCGTCCCTGTTTGATCACCCAAAAGAGTGGGCCAAGGAGGGTGAATAGTCCAGGTTTTCTGGACTGTCTAACAACCCTGCTTGCTGTACAAACATAATTATCAGTCTGTTTCTGAAATGGTGGGCTACCTTTGTGGACCCCACATTGTTGTATACTTGTGTAGGGATTTTGGTCCTTCATTTTCTTAAAATTTGGCAGACCTGGGCCCGCTCTAATGGGGTGCACAAATCAGGGGCAGCAGCATTATTTCAGCAGCATAATTTTTTTTGAAATACCTTGCTGTCCATAAATTGTACGAGTTAAATAAAATACTTTTACTATTCAAAAAATTCTAAACTTTTGCAAAGAGGTGTCCCACCCATGGTAGGACCTACCTGCAAAATTTTAGGGCCAATGGACCCCATTTGGGCATCCAAAAGGGTGGGCCAATATAGTGAGTTGCCAGAAATTTTTGCTATACAGTCCAGCAGCATAGTTCCATAAAAATAAATTTTTAAAAAATATTTTCTTAGAAGGTGTGAAAAGGCCAAGCTATATGTCCTAGAGGGGGGGGGGGGGGGGGTGAATAGGACTATGCCAATTTAAAATAAAAATCAGTGGAAATAAAATAAACCAATAGCCTTACAACTTGAATCAATTCACAAAGCTAAATTTAAATCACCTTGATAAATAGATATCGAGAGATTGATGCAAATTCAGTTCTAAGGACAACCTTACACCATAATCAACAAGGGCTTATGGTAGGACAACCTTATTTCTAGAACCTCTTTTGGATCAAGGACTCAATATTAATATAAGTAAATGAAATAGCAAGGAATTGAATTTAAATGCAGAAGTAAGATCTAAATTATTACAACAATCCCCACACTTGCTTGAAATGTAAGTAGTTACAACATTCACATCCACTTGTACATTCCACAAGATCAAATGATAAAAGATATGAAAATTAAGCAAGCATTCAAACCAAAAGCCAAAGAGTTATAGTGGTTCGCTTGTGTGTACACCAACTGTTTTCCAACAGCCACACAAAAAGCTACTCCACTCCTAATATCCTCACACAGGGGATATTAGCGTTCACTAACAAATAGGTTTTCACAGGTTCACCAAAAACCTTTACAATTGTGTCCTTTTCTCTTGGGCTTATACAATCCAAAAACCCCTCTTTTCTGAGTTTTCTGGTTTTCCTCAGACAACCAATACAATGAGATTTTTCTGGCTTAACCTCAAACAAAACCAAAAGTAAATGAATTTTACAGAATTGTAAAATACCTGGATTTCTCCTTTTTCGTAGCAGCCGGGTAGAACCAATCAGAGTAGATGATTTGAATGTCAAAGTTCAATTTCCAATACTCACATTCATAAGGTTCTAAGTTCTAATTGATTTTAGATTTAACTCGTTGGGCGTAGCTAAATTTGATTTTGATTCCAAGAAGAAGGAATAAGATAATTTCTCTTTTCAAATAAGATTGGAATATAGAAACAAAATCAAATTAAATAAGCTAGCAAAAAGGAATATTAAATAATAGCTTAAAATAAACACAAACTTATCTCAGAGTGATCACTTGAAAATTTCTTGAATTGAATAGCGTTGAAGTTATGAAAACTCTGAATTTCGTGTTCAATTTATAGAAGCAGAAATCGCTCCTACGACTGGTCTTAGAAACCTACGACTGGTCGTAGCTCTAACAGATTTTTGAAAAAATAAGTGCGATCTTTGAAAGCCGTTCTACGACTGGTCGTGAGTACCCTACGACTGGTCGTGGGTCACCTACGACTGGTCGTAGATTCCTACGACTGGTCGTAGGACCAGTGATTTCGTTGCTGGACTTTAAGTCGTAGCTCCACGACTGGTCGTGGACGAGTCGAAGCCACACCTACGACCGGTCGAAGGACCTCCAGGACTGGTCGTGGGCGTACCAAAAATTCTGAAAAATCTTCAACTACTTAGGACTGGTCGTGGAATTTCTTGGACTAGTCGAACCAATGTTAGGACTGGTCGAACAAGAGCTAGGACTGGTCGTAGAATAGACCAAGCTTGTGTAAAATAAATATTTGATTTATGTATCCAAAGTGACCTACTTAAAGGGTCAACCTAAGGTCATTCAAACCTGAACCATGTCGTATGGACATTGAACTTCAACCATTCAACGAATGTAGATATTTTGAACCATATCAGGCTTGAAATCTTTGAGCTTGTTTTGAACCATATCATTCTTGAGATCTTGAAATTGTTGTAGCTTTAAACTTGAGATCTTCATCAACATAAAACTACTTCATGCGTTGTTTCTTCAGACTTGAACTTCAACATTGTAGCTTCGTGAAGACTTTAACAAGTAGCTTGCTTCTTCAGACTTGAACATGTAGCTTGCTTCTTGAGGCTTCAACATGTAGCTTCTTGAGGTGTCTTGAATTCCAATAAATGATCATACAAGTACAGAACACCGATAGATGTTTTGGCACACAAAATTTGACAACCAAAGGAGCATGAGATCATAACACTTACAATCTCCCCCTTTGTCAAAATTTGTGACAAAACACCCAAATAATAATACTTCAATTTGAAACGAAGTACTCTCACTACATATTCACAACAAGTTCAGCAATAGAGAAGCATGCATGCACAGATATATATGATAAGAAATAACTAGCATCATTCTCATAACTACCCCTGAGAAGCTTAACTCCCCTTGAGTAATAGGTACCCCTGAAAAGCTTAACTCTCCCTGAGTAATAGGTAAAAGGAGCACACAACTCCTAACACTTCTCCCCCTTTTTGTCACAAAATGACAAAGGAAGAAGGGCAGCAATAATAATGAATATAGCAGTTAGTATATAGATTCAAGAGAGCTTTAGTGCATAATTCAAAAAGTCAGTGAGTATGTAAAGTTAAAAACAAATATTACAGACTTAGAATAACATTCAGTCAGAACCAGAGGATGGAGCAGGATTAAAAGGATCAATTTTGTGTAAACCCTTAGCAATCCGCCTCATATATTTGTGAAGATAAGAGAATTGCGTGTCTTGTGAAACACAAATTTGAGCCACTTGCTCTTGAAGGGAAATCAATCTCTCATCAAAATCAGAGGGCTGAAAATCAGGATCATCAGCCGAGTCTGACTCAAGTTCTTCAAATAAATCATCCATATTCACGTCTTCAGTAGGATCACCAGCTTGTCCTGCATCTCTTGCTTCAGCACCACCGCCACCAGCATCCACTTGGCCATCAGTCAATTTTAAAGTCATCTTGTTAAGATTTGAATTATTAAAAGGGAGATGATGGATGGGTTTTTCTCTAGTAGGCATAGCAACGAGCATATGATTTGCCAGCATAGTCAACAAATAACCAAAGGGTATATCACTATGTCCAGGATGTTGACGAGACTGAATAATGGAATGACAAATTAAGGAAGGTAAACAAATTTTTGCACCAGAGATGACAGAATGCAAAACACGAACCATAAAAGCAGTGAGTTCGGTTTTATTGCCAGCACGAGGATAAAGATTAGAGATGAAAATCCTATGTAGTACTCTGTATCTGGGTAACAAAAATCTTGAGGGAAGTGCATGACCTTTATGAGTCCAATGAACATCCAAATTACATAAATCTCTAGTAAGCATTCTACGTTCAGATTCAGAGAGACTGTCATGTAAAATATTAATTGGAATGCTCTCATCATTGACAGGTATTTCCATAATATCAGCAATCAAATGTCGATCCACTACAAACAGTCCTTCTTGAGTATCAACTTTAAAAATTAAATTCTCAAGAGAAAAATCACAGATACATGCAAACATGGATTGGGCAATGGACTGGTATGCAGGTCCACCCCAATGCAAGATGTTATCCCATCCCACAGATTCCAACAGAGGAGGGATACCATATGAAACAATGTGATTAACATTCACAGGACGCTCAACAATAATATTTCGCATACGCAAATCCCGAACATTTGGAGGATCATTTTCGGGAGACCGAAGATGACGTTGTACAATAGAAGTTGATCTAGAAGAAGAGGGACCTCTTGTAGTTTTCTTTTTACCTCTAGCATCAATTTTTAATGGAGGATTTCAATGAAACAACAAGATGCAAGATAGAAGAGATGAGGTTTTAATAGATCAGATTTTTCAAGATAAAACCCCAATCTTGCAATGAACGACCTAATAGATTCAACAAGAGAGTGATTTGAAACACTAATATCAAGAATCTATAATAAAAATGCAAAGGAACCACTAACCTTGAAGAACTAGGAAGGTGGGTTCGACCGGTCGTAGCTAGAGCCGTTGGTGGGAAAAAAGAAATGAGGAAGAAGAGTCAAAATCCCCAAATTAAAGTGAAATCCCGAGTTTCACGACCGGTCGTGTAAGTGTTCGACCGGTCGTAGCACGACCGGTCGTGTACACTCACGACTGGTCGAGTACGACTCAAAATTTGCAAATTTTTTTTTAAATAAATTTCAAATTTAAGCAAATAAATCATCAAACTTATGTACATTATGATACATTAAATCATGTAAATTCAATTTAAATTGCACATACCGAGATCAAACTTTAATTTATTAAACCTGCTTTTGTCGAGCAGTTTAGTGAAAATGTCAGCAAGTTGAGTCTCGGTTGGAATATAATCTAAACATATTACCTTTTCTTCCACTAATTCACGAATGTAATGAAATCTAATATCAATATGCTTGGTACGTGAATGCTGAACTGGATTTTTAGAGATATTTATTGCACTGAAATTATCGCAAAATAAAATCATAGAATCCTGAGTAATTCCATAATCGCTCAACATTCGTTTCATCCAAACAAGTTGAGTACATGCATTTCCAGCAGCAATGTATTCAGCCTCAGCTGTTGATAGCGATATAGAACTTTGCTTCTTACTAAACCAAGAAACAAGACAATTTCCAATGTAGAAACAATTACCACTGGTTGATTTCCTATCATCAATGTTTCCAGCCCAGTCAGCATCTGCATACCCAGCTAATTGAACATTAGTCTCATGTGGATACCAGAGACCTAGTTTAGTAGAACTTGCGACATATCGCATAATCCGCTTAACAGCAGTTAAGTGAGATTCTTTAGGATTTGATTGATAACGAGCACAAATACCAACACTCAAGGCTATATCTGGTCTACTAGCAGTCAGATAAAGTAAACTACCAATCAAACTACGATACAATTTAGGATCCACATCATTACCTGCAGAGTCTTTAGAGAGTCTCAAAGTTGTACTCATAGGAGTATCAAAATTTTTACCTTTCTCAAATCCAAATTTCTTGATTAAGCACTGAGCATATTTGGTTTGAGAGATAAAAATTCCATCAGGTTGTTGTTTTACTTGCAACCCTAGGAAATAGTTTAATTCACCAACCATGCTCATTTCGAATTTAGACTTCATCAAATCTGCAAACTCAACAGTCATATTAGTACAGGTTGATCCATAAATAATATCGTCAACATATATTTGAACCATTAGAATATCATCGTTATACTTCTTAACAAAGAGTGTCTTATCAACACATCCCATCTGAAAATTATGACTTAGTAAAAACTTAGTCAGTTTTTCGTACCATGCTCTGGGAGCTTGTTTCAGACCATAGAGAGCCTTCTTAAGACGATACACATGATCAGTAAATTTAGGATCTTCAAACCCCATTGGTTGTTCAACATATACCTCTTCATGTAAATCACCATTCAGAAAGGCACTCTTTACATCCATTTGATAAATTTTAATATTTCTAAAACATGCAATGGAGATAAAAAGTCTGATTGATTCAAGACGAGCTACAGGGGCAAATGTCTCATTATAGTCAATACCTTCAATTTGCGTATATCCCTGTACAACTAGTCTTGCTTTATTTCGAATGATATTTCCAAGTTCATCAGATTTGTTTTTGAAAATCCATTTTGTTCCAATAATATGTTTATCTTTAGGTCTAGGAATAAGATACCAAACATCATTTCTGACAAACTGATTAAGCTCTTCTTGCATCGCAAGAATCCAGTTTTCATCCGAAAGTGCTTCTTTTACGTTACCGGTTCAATCTGGGATGTAAAGCATACGTAATTACATATGTCCTCTAATTGTCTACGAGTGCGCACACCAGTGAGAGGGTTTCCAAGTATTTGAGAAGTTGGATGATCTTTAACAGTCCTAAATTCAGAATTAGGTTCACTTGGTGAAGTTTCTTGTTTTTCAAGTATAAGCACTTCATCATTATCTGAACTAGGAACAGGTGTATTCAAAAGATCGTCAATCACAATATTTATTGACTCTTGAATCACACCGGTCCTGTTGTTCAGAACACGATATGCACGACTGTTTAAAGAATACCCTAAAAAGATCCCTTCATCACTTTTAGTGTCGAATTTTTCCAAATTTTCGCGGTCACGCAAAATATAACACTTACTGCCAAAAACTCGAAAATATTTGACAGAAGGCTTTTTCTCAAACCACATTTCATAAGCCGTTTTATTATTAGATTTACAGATATAAACACGGTTAATAATGTAGCAGGCTGTATTCACTGCTTCAGCCCATAGATTTCTAGGGAGCTTCATGCTATTTAACATAACATTTCCCATTTCTTGAAGCACTCTATTCTTCCTCTCGACAATTCCATTTTGTTGAGGAGTTTTAGGTGCAGAAAATTCATGCGATATTCCCTGATCGCTACAGAATTTCTCAAAACCGCTATTTTTGAATTCGGATCCATGATCACTACAGATCTTGTTGACTTGAGAACTTTTTTCAGTTTGAATCCGTTTTATAATCTTTTTCACTTCATCAAGGGTTTCTGATTTGTCTCTCAAGAATGAAACTCAAGTGAATCTTGTATAATCATCTACAATAACTAAGATGTATTTTTTGCCACCTCGACTTTCCGTTCTTGTTGGTCCTATAAGATCCATGTGGAGAAGCTCGAGTGGTCTTGTGGTGGTATTGGAGTTCACCTTTTTGTGAGAGCTCCTAGTTTGTTTACCATGCTGGCATTCACCACAAATCTTGTCTACTTTTTGCATCTTAGGTAGACCTCTAATTAGTTCACCTTTGCTCAATCTGTATAAATTTCGATAGTGTACATGTCCGAGGCGTTTATGCCATAATTCTGTCTCATCGGTATGGACCATGTAACACGTTTGTTTAGATGAGCTACTATCGCTTACTATATAGCAGTTTTCAGAAGTTCTGCGACCAGTTAATATTACAGAACCCTTTTCATTTATTATTTCACAACCTTGATTAGAAAATTTAACATTATGGTTGTTATCGCATATTTGAGATATGCTCAACAGGTTGTGTTTTAAACCCTCAACATATAAAACATTTTTAAATAAGGGAAGGTTATAGAGTTGGACCGTACCTTTGCCAATAATCTTGCAGTTGCTACCATCACCAAATGTGACTGACCCATCAGTCATATCTTTAAGATCGGTGAATAGTGCTTTGTCGCCTGTCATATGTCTGGAGCATCCACTGTCTAGGTACCATTTCGAATGGCTTATAGCTTTGAAAGCAGTGTGAGCAACCAAACAGACAGCTTTAGGAACCCATTTCAGTACAGTTTTAGGTTTAGGAGTATAATTGGTCTTCTTATGTTTATAGTTGTAGGAGTGACCTACAGAATTAGATTTTAATAGCTCCTTAAGTAAATCAATAATTTTTTCAGCTAGTGGGTTTCGAATCTGATTTTTAAAATAGCTGCTTTTGGTTTAGGAAAAGTTTTTGTATTTTTAGAAAAAACTTGACTAGTACCTTTTCCTTTTGAATTAGAAGTCTCTCCTTTCACAAAATTGGAAGGAGTATACTTCTGTTTAGGAGATGTGTTTTTATCATAACCCAACCCGGATCGATCGCCACATTTTCTTGATCCGGATAACAATTTTTCTAATTTTGGATCACCTTGGGCATATCTCCATGTATCCTTCAAACTCAAAAGAGAAGATACTTCATTTTTAAGTTTCTCATTTTCAGATTTCAAATTTTCAATTAGGGAGGTTTTGAATTCTAGGTCACACTTAGACTTTTCAAAACTATCTGAAATTTGAGATTTTTCTAAAATAAGAGTTTCAAAACATTCTTTAAGTTTATAAAACTTTTCTTTTTGAAGTTTAAGTTTGACAGCAATTTTACAACTTTCCTTATATAAGGCATTGTAAGCATCTTGAAGATCTTCATCATATTCATGATCACTATCCAAATTCTCTTCATTTGTTGAATCATCGTGATCGGAAAAAGTAAACTTGGCTAGAGTCATAAGGGCCTTAAGTTCATTGCCCGACTCGGTTTCTGAATTTTCTGACTCAGAAAAGGCTTCAGAATCAGACGATTCATCCCAAGTAGCCAACATACCCTTCCTTTTGAATCTGTCCTTTTTAGGACATTTGTTTGCTAAATGCCCATATTCTTGACAGTTGTAGCATTGACTATCTTTCAATGATTTCCAAGTTTTAGACTTAGGTTTGGAACTTTTCTTTTCATTTGCCTTTTGAAAATCGACTCTTTTCTTACTTTTGAATATCTTATAAAACTTTTTTGCCAAAAGGGCCATATCATCTTCAGACTTTTCTGAATTTGAATATTCTTGAATAACACTTTTAGATGACTTCAAAGCAATAGACTTACCTTTAGGAGCTTTAAAACTTAATTCATAGGTTTGTAAAGAACCAACTAATTCCTCTACCTTCATATTATCCGTATCACGAAGTTCCTGGATTGCGGTTACCTTTGAATTGAACCGTTCAGGAAGAGATCGTAGTATTTTTGCACACACTTTACTTTCTGGGATCTTATCGCCAAGACCCCACATTGAGTTTACAATGTCATTTAATCTAGTGTAAAAGTCCATAAACATTTCATTTTCCTCCATATGAATTTCTTCAAATTTAGTTGTGAGGAGTTGGACTTTAGATTTCTTGACAATTGATGTACCTTCGTGTGTCATTTCTAAAATATCCCAGGCTTACTTTGCAGTATCACAGGATATGATTCTTTTGAACTCATCCGGTGATAGTGCGCAAGTGATTGCATTTAGTGCTTTCGCATTAGCACTACTCTCATTTTTCTGAAGTGTGGTCCATTGGTAATACGGTGTAACCTTCATAGATTTTGAACCATCAACACCAGTTACTTCCATGATAGGAGGTTTCCATTCAGTTACTGTGGCTTGCCACACACTTTCATCCATTGATTTGAGGAAGATCCTCATTCTGGCTTTCCAATAGGCATAGTTGGAGCCATCAAAGGGAGGAGGTCTAGTAACTGAAAGGCTATCAAAATTTGACATCTTTTTATATAGCTTAGATCGTTAGCTCAGGAAATAAATCCAAATAAAAAGCAACAAAATGAGCTATTAGGCTTTGATACCACTTGAAAAGGCCAAGCTATATGTCCTAGAGGGGGGGGGGGGGGGGGGGTGAATAGGACTATGCCAATTTAAAATAAAAATCAGTGGAAATAAAATAAACCAATAGCCTTACAACTTGAATCAATTCACAAAGCTAAATTTAAATCACCTTGATAAATAGATATCGAGAGATTGATGCAAATTCAGTTCTAAGGACAACCTTACACCATAATCAACAAGGGCTTATGGTAGGACAACCTTATTTCTAGAACCTCTTTTGGATCAAGGACTCAATATTAATATAAGTAAATGAAATAGCAAGGAATTGAATTTAAATGCAGAAGTAAGATCTAAATTATTACAACAATCCCCACACTTGCTTGAAATGTAAGTAGTTACAACATTCACATCCACTTGTACATTCCACAAGATCAAATGATAAAAGATATGAAAATTAAGCAAGCATTCAAACCAAAGCCAAAGAGTTATAGTGGTTCGCTTGTGTGTACACCAACTGTTTTCCAACAGCCACACAAAAGCTACTCCACTCCTAATATCCTCACACAGGGGATATTAGCGTTCACTAACAAATAGGTTTTCACAGGTTCACCAAAAACCTTTACAATTGTGTCTTTTTCTCTTGGGCTTACACAATCCAAAAACCCCTCTTTTCTGAGTTTTCTGGTTTTCCTCAGACAACCAATACAATGAGATTTTTCTGGCTTAACCTCAAACAAAACCAAAAGTAAATGAATTTTACAGAATTGTAAAATACCTGGATTTCTCCTTTTTCGTAGCAGCCGGGTAGAACCAATCGGAGTAGATGATTTGAATGTCAAAGTTCAATTTCCAATACTCACATTCATAAGGTTCTAAGTTCTAATTGATTTTAGATTTAACTCGTTGGGCGTAGCTAAATTTGATTTTGATTCCAAGAAGAAGGAATAAGATAATTCCTCTTTTCAAATAAGATTGGAATATAGAAACAAAATCAAATTAAATAAGCTAGTAAAAAGGAATATTAAATAAGCACAATCTAGCTTAAAATAAACACAAACTTATCTCAGAGTGATCACTTGAAAATTTCTTGAATTGAATAGCGTTGAAGTTATGAAAACTCTGAATTTCGTGTTCAATTTATAGAAGCAGAAATCGCTCCTACGACTGGTCTTAGAAACCTACGACTGGTCGTAGCTCTGACAGATTTTTGAAAAAATAAGCGCGATCTTTGAAAGCCGTTCTACGACTGGTCGTGAGTACCCTACGACTGGTCGTGGGTCACCTACGACTGGTCGTAGATTCCTACGACTGGTCGTAGGACCAGTGATTTCGTTGCTGGACTTTAAGTCGTAGCTCCACGACTGGTCGTGGACGAGTCGAAGCCACACCTACGACCGGTCGAAGGACCTCCAGGACTGGTCGTGGGCGTACCAAAAATTCTGAAAAATCTTCAACTACTTAGGACTGGTCGTGGAATTTCTTGGACTAGTCGAACCAATGCTAGGACTGGTCGAACAAGAGCTAGGACTGGTCGTAGAATAGACCAAGCTTGTGTAAAATAAATATTTGATTTATGTATCCAAAGTGACCTACTTAAAGGGTCAACCTAAGGTCATTCAAACCTGAACCATGTCGTATGGACATTGAACTTCAACCATTCAACGAATGTAGATATTTTGAACCATATCAGGCTTGAAATCTTTGAGCTTGTTTTGAACCATATCATTCTTGAGATCTTGAAATTGTTGTAGCTTTAAACTTGAGATCTTCATCAACATAAAACTACTTCATGCGTTGTTTCTTCAGACTTGAACTTCAACATTGTAGCTTCGTGAAGACTTCAACAAGTAGCTTGCTTCTTCAGACTTGAACATGTAGCTTGCTTCTTGAGGCTTCAACATGTAGCTTCTTGAGGTGTCTTGAATTCCAATAAATGATCATATAAGTACAGAACACCGATAGATGTTTTGGCACACAAAATTTGACAACCAAAGGAGCATGAGATCATAACACTTACAAGGTGGGCCATATTTCTAGGTCCCAACTTGTTGTAGGCTTGATAAGGGACCTTGGGTCCAAATTTCAGGAATTTTGGAGTCCCAGAACCCACCCATTTGGATGGTCCAAATTCTGTACGGTTATTTCCAACAACATTCCACCCTGGATACATTATGACTCCTAAATTTATTAAAATACTTCTGAGTATTCAAAAATTATGAAAATTTACAGAGAGGTGGTCCACTTATGGTGAGACCCACCTACAAAATTTCAGGGCTAATGGACTCTTGTGCACATCGTGGCAAGGCCCATACTGGCCCACCACGTTGGGACGTCCAGGCCAGTCTGATTTTCTGGACAGCTTGTTTCATTCAAATTAATTAAATTATTTCTAGATGTTCAAAAATTCTGAAATTTTGTGGGGTTGTGGTTCACCTATGGATGGACCATCCTACAAATTTTCAAGGCCATCAGGCCCCTGAACTGACCGTGGTATGACCTGTAAATTGGGTCAGTTTTGGGCCAAATACCTAGGCCCATATGACTAACCACCATGGGATGCCTCTACCTTGGGCTGCTGGGCCTACATTCTAACGGCATGACCCACTTGAAGTAAGTTTTGTATATCGCCCTTCTTATCTGGTGGGACCCACTGTGATATGTGTGGGCCACCATGGGTCAGTAACCCATTTAAATTAAATAAATTTCTGGACTCCAGCAGGCCCAGGAAGTGGGTGGGCTGAAATTCCAGCAAGGGGCCCAAATTTGTGCATAGTTGATCTTTTGGAGCTGTGGCGGCCCATTAGATTTAAGGGAGTGTTGTACACACTCTTTGCTCTCCTTCCTTAGACATTTTGGGCTTAATTAGTGCCTCTTGAGGCCCACCTTTGTAGTGATTTGTGGGCTAGCCTTAACCAGATTTTTTGATAGTTTTATAGGCCCAATGGGCTTGAAACCTATCCCTTGAGCCCAAGATTGTGCAAGGGCTGACCTTATTGATTCATGGGCCTAATGGGCCGTCTACAAGCTGATCATGTGTATTTATTACCTTGATGCCCTCATAAAATGCTTAATTATGGGCTGACTTGCAAGGCCCACATAAATGTATATTGTGGAGGGCCTTGCTAAGTCCCTGGACTGGTGTGGCAAGGCCCACACTGTGATCAGTATAGGCCTTGCCCATGTGTATTCTTAGACTTATGAGCTGCCCTCAAGTCCACCATAATGTATGAATTAGATGACTTTTATTTTGGGCCATTTCTTTAGGGCCCATTATGTGATATAGTATATGCATGTTTGTGTTAGCAAGTAGGCCTTGTGGACTCAGTTCTTTTGGATAGGCCCATTGATCTCGGGCCTATAGTCTCCTATCTATTGTGATGGGCTTAGGGGCAATAATACACAAGAAGTTGGGCCTTTGGCTGCCCACTAAACTGACCCTGTACTTGGGCCAAAAGTGAGGCCCAACTCACTTGTGTTAAATGTGAAACTTGCCCATGTAAATGAATTACTGGGCTGCCCATGAAACTCACCACAACATGTGGAATTATGACCTTTGTGGTTGGGCCCAAACCTTACTTGAGGGCCTACTATATGGCCTATGAGTTGGGCTTGGTGTATGGCCCATTAGGCCATGCATTGCTTGGGCTTTAGACCTTACATTATATGAGTAGTGGCGGGCTACCTTTTGGAAACCAGTTGAGGTTGGATGTCCTCCTGGGTGATCCTAAGGTAGGCCAATAGGTTTCTCTATGGATGGTTAAAGGCCCACCATAGACCCTAGGCCATTTGTTTAAGGCTCAATGTGTATGTATGTGGACCCTACCTTAACGCATGATTGGTCCAGGCCGTTCAAGCCTTGGATCGCCCGATTATGGAAGCACTCTTTGTCTTGGGTTGCTGCTGGATTCACAATCCAGTAGCAGGCCCACTTAATCTTTTCTTGATGTATACACACCCTCCATCTGGTGGGGCCCCCTGTGAATATTGTTGGCCTTCATGAGATCATTCCCACTTATTTGACTAATTTCTGGGCTTTAGCAGGCCTAAGAAGCTGAGTGGGCTGAACGTTTATTAAGGGGACTCAAATGTACATTGTTATGGTTGAAACTTTATTTGACATGGGACTCACCATATTGAGAACTTGTGTACGTGTTGCATGCTTGGGTTTTCTTATAATCTTTGTGCTTAATCAGTGCATTCTTTTGGGTCACCTTTAGTGATCACACGAGGACCCCATCTTAGATCAGATTTTTGGGACATCCCATAGGCCCAGAGTGGGTTGGGACGTCCCAGCTTGGCCCAACCATATATTGGGTCAGCTTCCGCCATTTTGATGGACTTGTGGGCTAAGATAAGGATAATATTGGGCCCTTTGTTGCCCACTTAAATCGCTAGTTATTGGGCTAATGTAGTTGGACACATTTCATCATCAAAACTTAAACTTATTTTGGGCCGTATATTGTGTATGCGGGCTGCCCACAAAGTCCAACTTAATGCATGGATTCTATGGCCATTGGGAATTGAGCCTTGGGCCTTAATTTCTCTCTTGGGGCCCATGTTGTTAAAAGTGGTGTTATATCTTTTTATGGCCTATTATGAGGGATATATGTATGTGGTTACCTGTGTTCTTATCTTGAATATAGGGCCTTGGGCCTTGTATCCATATAGTTTGTGGTTGAGATGCCTATTGGGGAATGGTGGTTAAATGTCCCCATTATGGACCCATCTAGGCCCGATTGTATCTAAATGTGATTAGATGCTCATCTTAAACTCTTGCTAGACTCACTTCTGTGTTACTTAGACACGTAATTGTATGCTTAGTCTTGTGTGCTACCCCAGGTAAATGGGCCCCCACTAGAAGTTGGGTTCCTTAAGGATATTGTCTAAGTACCTAGTCTTGGTTCCTTCTTAGATAGAAGGAATGTAATATACATTGTATATCGCCATATAGTGTGATTAAATTCATTCTCATGACCCATGTACATCATTGTATGCTTGGTTGACACTGAACCACTGTGTGTGTATGATCATATTGTGTCATTGGGCATTGCATGTTACCTTCTCCAAGGGACGTAGTATTCCCTCTTGAGCACGTTGGATGCTTGGAATTGATGCATAGTTGATTGTGTGATTCATGCATCTGGCATTGCATAGCATATGGACAATTATCGCCCTTGCTTCATCAGGGTTGTAGCCTCCACAGATACATTGTGGATGGCTATGTTTGGACACCGAAAATGTTACTTGAGCATACCGGGTGCATAGGATGCCCATGGGTGAAATTCTCAAAACTTCCATGGTACCAAGGATCTGCTCCAACGCCGTGACCGAGTGGAATATATGAGCGCACGAGGGCCTTATACCTTTAGGCCGCGACTCCCACTGTCGTGTAGTCGGTTGGATAGGGGTGTGGCCTTACTCGCCTGATGTAAGGGGGCATTGCTAGGCTAAGTCTGACCAGCTCGTGAATGGGTCCGCTACCGTCAGGCCTTGCTGGTGATTGGTTGTCCACAGGCGGGTAGTGAGGTCTCTTACGCTCGTTTGACTATGCGGGGTCTGTAGAACGGCAGTCATCCAGTAGTGTAATGGACCCCGGTGATTTCCTTATGATGGAAATGTACTTGATATGTGGATTGGATATGAGCACTGACATTACTTCGCATTGCATTTGCATCGGCTGTGTAAGCCTCATATTGCATCGCCTTGGCATGGTGCCTAGTACTCATTGCATTATAGTACTCATCGCATTACAGTACTCATATTGCATTACAGTACTTATTGCATTACAGTACTCATTGCATTACAGTACTCATCGCATTTCAGTACTCATTGCATTATATAGCCTTGGTATGGCTTCCTGCATTATCGTACTGCCTTGGTATAGTTTCTTGCATTCATGATAGCCTTGGTAAGGCTAGTGGTATTGGTATTGATCATGACTCCCTTCTGCATTCTCTATCTTCTTCTGAGCACCATTGTCACACACCTTCACCACCCTCTAAGCTTTCTATAAGCTTATGCACGATTGATGCGTGCAGGAGATCCTAGGCAGGCGTCGTAGCAGCAAAGTGTGGAGTAGAGTTGAGCTTGAGGACTCCAGTGTTGCTGACTCTTTTCTCTCTTTTCCCATTATCTTATGTATGTCTTTTCGGACCTGATGTAAGCTTGTAAAAGTTCAAATTCTTAATGGATTTTGTGATGTGTATCATTTGTTACTTCCAGATGTACTTGCTGTGATCTTGGGTGTGCTCATATTGGTAATGATTATACTGTTATGAAAATCCTCCTTGTAGGATCCCAGGATCGGAACTTGCCTCAGGAGCCGAGAATGGGGTACTACGGAGGCTGTTGTGGCCAGAACCGGCCATCGGGTTCCTTGTGAGTCTGGTTACCGAGTCTGGGGCGTGACATTTATTCAAAGTTTAATATGGTTTACTACAAGTTAATTTTTGCATAAGTAGATAAATTGCATCTTATTGCCAACGAAATCGTCACCTCTAGCATGAAAATAGATAAGAATTTTAATGTCAAAACAATTATACAAAAATTGTCATTATCATTAAATGATTATCAAACTAAGTTCAACCATAAAAAGGAAAATATGTCACTTGAATAATTGACGCAACAATTGAAGAGGAAGATAGATTCCAAGTTAGGAAGACTAAACAACTATAAATGCATTTAAGAGCTCATATGATTGAAGGATAAATCCAAGAAAGGTGATTGTTATGTTTATGGAAAACTTAAACATCATGCAAACGAATGTTGATATCATAAGTCGAAATCTACAAAATGTGAGTCTGATGAAATGCTTATAACAACTGTTTTTTAGGCCAATATGGTAAGAAATGAAAAAGATTGATGGGTTGACACAAGAGCTAACAAGCATGCCACATGTAATAAGAGCATTTTTAAGACCCGTGAATTAATGTGGAACAACATGGAGCTTCACGTGGGTAGCATGTTAGAGTCGTGTCTGGAAAAACCAATATGAGCCCTGAAATTGTTATATGGACTCGAAGTGATGATCTCAACCATAGATCATAATAACCAAGTGTCCTAGGTGGACAAAATATTGTGCCTTAATTAATATGCAGTGTCACCTTAAATCTACAAAATATGAGTTAAGTAAAATATTGAGTCATATGAATGTCCTTGGGAACTCGATATTGGACACAATAGTCGTTGACCAAGGGAAAGTTGTGATCCATGGATCTCAGTACCCTGTTATACCATGACCATCATGGGTTGTATGATATACATGTGGTCATCACATAATGAGATATATAGTTTTTTTGTGTGAAGGGACTAGCTTGGGTAAGGACGAGTAGTCTCCCACCGCCGGAAGCCGACTTTGTGTTGTTATATCTTTACCATAACCCAAGTGAGATTCTGAGTGTATTATGTACATAAGATCTTGTTAGACCTTTGGGCATTTACATTGGTGGATCAAGTGCAGGTTACTTGTCCAAGGGCCGATTAGCTTGGACTTTGATCAAATTTAATGATGAATGAGAAATTGATTAATCCTTAGACCCTAGGACATGTAAGGATCGCAAGTTTGATTATATGGCTTTAGCTCTCTTTATGACCATAGCATGACTATAAAAAGTGGGCGTGGCTGGGTATATCCATTGGAGTCAATTGATTCTTTCACAGGCTAATAATGGATCCACTGGGCTTACTTAGGAATGTGTATATGGCACAATCTAATATATCAGGGACTCATTAAGAGCCTTTTATTCTAAGCCTAATACTTGAAAGGTTTTGACATATTTTACGAAGGTTTTCAACATTGATATTTTATTTTAACCATTAAAAATATCTTGATTGCATTTAATGATCTAATTGTTCAATTATAATGGTCCACTATTTGATCAATATGGAATACAGATCATAGGTGGGCAACCATAACATTGGAAGGATTGGATCATAACTACATGCATGAATAAGCAGTTACGGTTTTCCATATGTATGTAGGGACGGTGAGAATTTGTATAATGGCGGAGTACCACATTTGGTGCACACTTGAAATCCTAAATCCCTCACAATATAATAGATCCTATCCTAAAGGGGAGACAATATCATCATCACTTAGAGAATAGAGAGAATGAGCATGAGAGAGAATGAGAGATCATTTTTCTCCTCTTCTTCTACATTCCTTCTCATCCACACGTGTGTCTGGAGTTCGCTTGGTGGACGTGTGTTACTCAACTTTACCTCGAGGCTCTAACATAGTCTTCCACTCTTCCTCTATCTAGAATAGATTGGAGAGAGACATCCTAGGTTAGAGGAGTGACATCCACAAATCAAAAAACTCTAAAACGAGATCACAATGGCCTAATGTATGATCTAGACAGTTCATCGTACCTTTATATGTTTAAAAATTTAAGATTATCAACACAAGAGGTCTGAAGCTTAATTAAATTAGATTTTTTGAAAATTTGTTAAAATTTACTACATTTTATTAAAGGGAGTGCTTACCTTAAAAGATATCTTGCATACCTAGACAAGATGAAAGATCTTATATCAAGTTGCTTACTATGAACAGTTTCAAATTAGCTTTTGAAACCAACATGTTTGTTTTATCAAGTTATATGTGGCTTTTATTAAGAATGTGCATATAATGGAATATTCAAACTTAGCATTATTAATGAAATAAACAATGTCTTTTTTTGTGTATATTATTAATAGAATAAATCATTTGAATGGTAGCTTAAGATATGTGAATTTTAAATTTTAAAGTGCATGATAAATCTAGAGTTCATTGATAAAGTCAATAATAAATACATAAACAAATGTGAAATTTACAGCAAATGTAAAATTACTAAAAGCCTTTAATGGGCGGAAAAAGAATCCAAGCTTCTAGACTTAGGTATCGTTTGATAAGGTGAAAAATAAGATAAAAAATTAAAGTAAGTGTTGAATTTTAGTGCTTATAAATACTGAAAAATCTATTTGGTAATATGTTTGAAAAAATTATATTTGAACATAAGCACTTCTTTCACACAAAAATTAATTATTTTGGTCAACACAAACAACAAATGCTTGAAAATTAGCAAATTGTCATATTTGCTCCTATTGTTTCATAATGCAAGGTTTACCAAAGAGAGAAAAATAGGTCGATCTAGTAACCATATCACGTAGTGTCCAGGGACAAACCATCAATCCATTGGTTCGTCCAGCGTAGGCATGCTTGTAATTGGGTGATTGGATGAAAATATAACAGTGCAAGCTACTTACATGATCGCATGAGCAGAATTATCAAAATGAGGGCCCCACATGACCATCATGGGTTAGACATGCGACACCATTACCCACCACGAGTACATACGCCACACATGTGGTCACTAATTGAAAATCATGTTGCGCAGCACGCCAACAACGCAGTGAGCCTAGATCCAATCTCAGGCTCACCCACAAACGATAAACATGAAGAAATATAAACTAGAAATAGATCAAAGCAATCCAAACAAACCACAAGACAAGATATACGTGGAAAAACTCAAATCTATTGTAAAAAGCCACGGATGCAAACTTCCACTATGAAGAACAAAGATTATAAGGCAATATACTAACCTTTCCCTTGGAAGAATATAGAAAACCCTTTGCCCTCACCTTAGAATTATTTCCCCAATATTCCAATACACCTAGAAAAGCCATAGGAACACCTATATATAGTTTAAGCAACTTCCCTTCCGCACCCTTGCGAAAGGCGACACCAAAATCTGCAGTCCGCATCAGATTCGGAAACGAATCTACGTAACCTACGACTAGTCGAAGGAGAGCTTCGACTAGTTGAAGCTACGACTGGTCGAACAATTCCTACGACTAGTCGAAGGACCAGGATATGAAAAAACAGGACTCGCTGGACTTTGAGTCGAGCCGGTCCACGACCAGTCAAACAGGCCCCTACGACCAGTCGAACAATTCTACGACTAGTCGAAGGCGGCCCCAGATGTAGCTCCATATCTCAACAATCTCCCACTTAGAGACATATCGCCATAAACCTTCGTCTTCTTCATCCGGAGTGCACCATCTCCTAGTCTTCATGCCTGAAGACCAATCAACGTTTAACAGAGCTTCGACTTCTCCCGTGTGACCGCCTTGGTCAACATATCCGCAGGATTCTCACTTGTATGAATATTCTCCAGAGTAATCGATCCATCTTCCAGTAACGAACGTATGAAGTGATATCTGATGGCGATATGCTTGGTCCTTGAATGAAAGGCTGAATTCTTAGCCAAGTGTATTGCACTCTGGCTGTCACTGTACAACTTGCAATCTGCTTGCTTCTTACCCAACTCTTCCATGAAACCTTGCATCCACACTATCTCTTTGCACGCTTCTGTAGTTACAACATATTCTGCTTCCGTCGTACTGATAGACACTATCTTTTATAACTGAGAGACCCAACTGACTGCAGCACTACCCAGAGTAGAGACATAACCTGTAGTGCTTCTTCTGCTGTAGATATCTCCTGCCAAATCTGAATCCACGTAGCCTTGTAGCTTGATTTTCGATCCACCATAGCACAGCCCTACATCCTTAGTACCTACCAAGTATCTAAGGATCCACTTCACAACTTCCCAATGTTCCTTCCCGGGGTTATTCATGAACCTGTTAACAACTCCCACTACTTGAGCAATGTCTGGTTTCGTGCTCATCATAACATACATGAGACTCCCAATAACTGACGCGTATGGGACTTTAGCCATGTAATCCCATTCCTCTTGTGTCTTTGCACCTTACTCTTTAGATAGCTTGAAGTGGTTGGCTAATGGAGTGCTAACCGGCTTAGCACCTCCTATATTGAATCGATCAAGTACCTTGGCTATGTACTCTGCCTGTGACAAAATTAGTTTCTTGTTTTCCCTGTCACGCCTTATCCTCATGCCTAGGATTTGTTTTGCAGCTCCCAAATCCTTCATGGCAAATTCTCTAGACAATTGTCTTTTGAGATCTAAGATGTCCTTCATCCTTGAACCGGCCACAAGCATATCATCAACGTACAGAAGAAGGATGATGTATGACGTATCAAACTTCTTCAAGTAACAACAGTGGTCAGCATGACATCTCCTAAAACCGTTTCCCGACATAAAACTATCGAACTTCTTGTACCACTTCCTCGGGGCTTGTTTCAGGCCATATAGACTCTTCTTCAGTCTGCACACCTTGTTCTCATTACCTGGTGCTACGTATCCTGTCGGCTGATGCATATATATCTCTTCTTCAAGGTCCTCATGAAGAAATGTTGTCTTAACATCTAGCTGCTCTAAATGTAAGTCCTCTGTAGCTACTATACTCAAGACCATGCGAATTGTAGACATTTTCACCACAGGTGAAAATATTTCAGTGAAATCAATACCTATCTTTTGTTGAAACCCTTTCACAACCAATCTGGCCTTGTACCATTTCGAACCATCGTGCTCCTCCTTCAGTCTGTAAACCCACTTGTTATGAAGAGCTTTCTTACCCTTAGGTAGAGTGACTAGCTCCCATGTATGATTAGACTCAAGAGAGTCCATCTCATCATTCATAGCCTGCTCCCACTTAACCCGTGTATTTGACTGTAACGCCTCTTCAAAACATTCTGGTTCACCATTATCTGTCAGTAGTAGATAATGTAAGGAGGGTGAGTATCGGACCATAGATCTCCTCTCCCGAGTAGACCTCCTCACAACCGGTGTATGCGGCTCTGCCTCATAATGCTCCTGTGCATGATCATCCTGTGGTACTGTAACACCCGTGTCTGGTAACTCTTCCAACTCTACGAATTCCTTTTCCTCGGCCTTATTTTCTTGCACACTGTCCTTATGCATCACTTTTTTATTGAAGACTACGTCCTTACTTCTAATGATTTTTCTATTTTTTGTATCCCAAAACCTGTAGCCAAAATCATACTGCCCGTAGCCTATAAACGTGCACCTCCTGGACTTCACATCCAGCTTGTTTCTGTGCTCTGCATCAATGTGAACATATGAAGTGTAACCGAACACTTTGAGATGTGCAAGGTTCACTTCTTTTCCAGTCCACATTTCTTCTGGTAGCCCAGCATCCAATGTTGCTGAGGGACTTCTATTGATGAGATATGCGGCAGTATTCACAGCATCTGCCCAAAATGTCTTGGGCAATCCTGCATGTAACCTCATGCTCCTGGTGCACTCAAGGATGGTCCTGTTAATGCGCTCAAACACACCATTCTGTTGCGGTGTCCCTGGAATCATTTTCTGATGTTTGACTTTTTTGCTACACAATACTCCTCAAATCTCTTATCACAGTACTCTCATATTATCAGATCTGAGACATTTTACTGTTTTACCTGTCTCGTTTTCTACCATAACTTTTCACTTCTTAAATACATCAAATACCTTAGATTTATGCTTTAAGAAATAGACCCACCAATAAAAGTAACAAAATAACGTGAGCCACCAAGAGATGATACCTGTGCCGGTCCCCACACATCAGTGTGTACAAGCTCCAACAGATGCATCTTTGGAGCGCATCCCATCTTCTTGAAGCTTACCATCTTCTGCTTGTCATACATGCAGTCCTCGCATAATTCCAAGTCAATAGACTTCAGCCCTGGTAGCTTCCCTTTTGACAATAACACTTTCATCCCTTTCTCACTCATACGTCCCAGCCTTTGATGCCATAACTGCCCATTCACTCCAGTTGATGCGACTGCGAGTGAACTATACGATCCTTAAGTCACGTACAAAGTACCTTCCTTTTTGTCTCGAGATATCACCAAGGCACCTTTTGTGATCTTTCAGGAATCACTGGTAAATGTCGTCACATAACCGGTATCGGCCAACTGCCCCACTGAGATCAAGTTACGTTTCAAACTTGGTACATATCTGACATCCTTCAATTTCAAAGACGTTCCGTCTTTCTGATTTACAATAACGTCCCCCTTTCCAACAATACTACATGACTCATCATCACCCAGGTAGACTCTCTCGAAGCACCCGAGTCTATAACCCAAGACTCATTCCTTGCATCAAGAGACAAGATCAATGCCTCTGTGTCACTCTCCTCAGATAGATTCACTGAATCCTTCCCACCTTGAGAGCTTCCTTTTTGTTTCTTGAGCGCCCTACAATCACGTTTCATGTGCCCTTTCTTACTGCAATGCCAACACCCGTCTTTGTCTTTTGGTCCCTTGGACTTCTTCCTCGACTTAGAACGCCCGTGTTTATTGCCTCATTTGTTTAGCGATCTTCCTCTTCCTTCAACGTTTAGAGCATTCCCTGAATCCCCTGAAACTCTTGATGCCGTTCTTTTAGATTCTTCACTGAGAATTAGACAGGCCACATCATCAAATTTCAGTTTTGTCGACCCTGAAGAATTGCTCACATCAATCACCAAACCATCCCAATTGTCTGGCAAACCGGATAAGATCAATAACGCCCTGACCTCATCCTAAAAGACAATGCCAACGGATTCCAACTGGCTCGTGACTGTATTGAACTCGTTTAGATGTTCGGCCACGCTCCCACCATCTGACATCTTCATGTTGAATAGCTATTTCATAAGATGAACCTTGTTAGATGCTGAGAGCTTTTCATATATGGTGGCTAGGGCTTCCATTAATTCTTTTGTAGTTTTTACCTTGGATATATTAAAGACGACGCTCTTAGACAAAGAGAGTCAGATTGTTCCTAAAGCCTTCCTATCCAATAAAAACCATTCATCATCTGTCATCTTTTTTGGTTTCTTCTCTTTTCCTCCTAGAGGAACATAGAGGTCCTTCTGATACAAATAATCCTTTATCTGCATCTTTCAGAAGGCAAAGTTTGAACCATCAAACTTTTCAATTCTAGTTTTCCCTTCTTCTGCCATCGCTCCCAATAGAACTAAACTAATAGCTCTGATACCAGTTGTTGCGAGCACGCCAACAACGCAGTGAGCCTAGATCCAATCTCAGGCCTCACCCACAAACGATAAACAGGAAGAAATATAAACTAGAAACAGATCAAAGCAATCCAAACAAACCACAAGACAATATATACGTGAAAAAACCCCAATCTAGGGTAAAACAATATGGATGCAAACTTCCACTATGAAGAACAAAGATTACAAGGCAATATACTAACCTCTCCCTTGGAAGAACATAGAAAACCTTTTGCCCACACCTTAGAATTATTTTCCTAATATTCCAATACACCTAGAAAAGCCCAGTTTAGGCAACTTCCCTTCCGCACCCTTGCGAAAGGCGACACCAAAATCCGCAGTCCGCATCAGATTCGGAAACTAATCTGCGTAACCTACGACTAGTCGAAGCTATGACTGGTCGAACAATTCCTACGACTAGTCGAAGGACCAGGATATGAAAAAACAGGACTCGCTGGACTTTGAGTCGAGCCGGTCCACGACCGGTCAAACAGGCCCCTACGACCAGTCAAACAATTCCTACGACTAGTTGAAGGCGGCCCCAGATGTGGCTCCATATCTCAACAAATCAATCATGGATCAAGACACGCACACATGATCGTCAAAGCAACATGAATTAGCTACCCAAAAATAATTAATTGAGATCCATGAACTGATTTGACTGAGTCTCCATGATTGAGCACCCCATAAGCCAATATGAATCGATGGATGATTCCAAGATGTTCTTTCCAGTCCCTATGGATTAACCTTAACCTTACTAAGTATATACTACTTCGCAGCCCTGCACTTGGGGTTGTCCGACACTTGTGTCCGGCGTACATACATTTTCCCATATTATTTTAAGCCATGTCCCTAAAAATAGGTTGATCCAAATTTCAGGCAGGCCGCATCACACGAAATAGTGGTGATTAAGCACCCACTATAAAAAATCTTCCAAGGCCCACTCTTCTGTTCATCTGTCATCCAGCTCATACAGAGGTCACACTTGACGTTCTCCTATGAAAAAATAATACATAAAAATATATAACAAAAAAAGAAGAGAGAGAAAGATAAAGGAGCATCATGTTGGTAGTGTCCAGGAGGGACGTCAACTCCCATTTCCTGTCCAAAAAGGTTGTGGGGGCCATCGTGGACCCGCCTTGGTGTGATGGATCCACATTCTCCATTAGATTCCTTAACCCATTTTAGGCCATGGGTAAAAAAATGAGGAAGATTCAAATCTCAAGTGGACCACACTACAAGAAACTATTCATTGAATGCCCAATGTTAAAAACCTCCTAGAGCTCACCTTGACGTGTATAAATTGTATCCACTCCGTCCATTTAGTGGGGCCCTTTGTGGCCCACCATAGTGTATGGGTTTTATCCACCCCCTCCATCAGGTGTGCCACCCTAAAAAGAGACATATCCTAATCTCATGTGAACCACACCATATGAATCGATGTTGATTGAACACCTACCATTAAAACCTACCCCTGGGGCACTGTAATGTTTATTTGACACCTAAACCATTCAGATTGTGGGCCTCGTTGTGAACCCCACCTCGACGATGTGTTTTATCCATGTCATCCGCCAACTTGCCATCTCATTTTAGAACTTGAGACAAAATGAAGTAGATCTAAATCTAGTTGGGTCATTGATCAAGCCTAAATTTGCATATTTATCTCCCTAATTACACTAATTTCTATGCATTTGAATGTTAAATCGATATACTAATGAGTGTTTTTTGTTTTGCATGTGAGATAATTCGGGAACTAAGAATGAGTGTGTGCTTAAAAAGGAGAAATTAAATATCAAAAGAAAGTTATAATGAAGAATTAAAGATTTAGATGGAGGGATTGAGGATTTGAAGCGCCCAAGACCTAAAAAAATCAAGCATCGAGGTGGTGAAAACAACTGAAATCAAGTAGTGAAGAATTTAAGAAACCAACAGAGGTTCAATCGATTGAACTTAGGGTTTGATCGATCGAGGATGCATCAAGCCACGTCGAGCAATCCACTCGAGTGATTGGTCGAAAATCGAATTTAAGGCCAAACTCTCTGGATAGTTTTTGGAACAAACGATTGATCGATAGAGGAGTCCAATTGATCGATGGAAATTCGAAAATTTAACAAAAGCTTGTTGAATATATTTGATACAATCGATCGATCGACAAATTAGATTAATCGATCGGCCACATTCTATGAATTTGAAAATTAATTGCTAGACATTATTGGAAATCTATCAATCAATTGACTGATCAATTGACGACATACACAACTGTGTAAATCTTAAGTCAGTTCGAAGTTTTCTTATTTAAGGAGGTATTTCTAAGCATTCTAAGCATGAGTGAAATTAGAGGGAAGGCTCTAAAGAAGGTGAAACTTGTCCGGCATTGTTCCTCATCTTCAATTCGTCGATTTGAGTTTGTTTTTCTTTATTTTTGTATTTTAATATATTAATCATGCTTCTAAGGGATGAAACTTTTGATGGATTTGGATATTTGATTTGTTTTTTATAAATTTTATTTAGTTTTATGTTGAATTGTGATTAGATATGATTGAATTCCTAGATTGGAGAAGGAATCAATTTGTAAAATTAATTTATTTATTGTGGCTTATGAGTATAATATATGCTTTTGATTCCCTATGATTGATTGCCTAGATATTCATGAGAGATCAAACCTATCATGATTCTAATCTATGTTTGATGTTTATGATTGAATTTACTGTTATATCTTCCTATTAAAATGGATTGAGATCCATTTCTAGTTGAGTTATCAACTTGAAAAAGGTAGTAAGTTCAAGTTCTATTAATTGGATCCTTGGTCACTTTTATTAATTGTTTTAAATCCTTTATACTTCATTGGATTAAAACCCCAAACAACCCATTTAGTTATACTTGTGTTCTCACTATTTTGATGAGAAACATATTTCAGTGATTCAAATATATATGTTGTAAAATAATAAGGAAACTTAAATGAAAGAACATTTATCATCAATCATTTCATTAATCTGGATTCTTAGTACATTCCATACATTGCCTTTGATTTTAAAATAGAGTACAGTTAATTATACAAATTTAAATAATAATTTTAAAAAATAGTGATTGTGGTAACATTTTAGCTCTATGGAGTATCCGTCGAAATGATAGAAGAGTTACACAGATTAAAAACCCTTGCTTCACGCTGATACATGAGCCAAAAGTCTTGAATTTGAAATATTATTAGGCTTGCTTGTGCGGATATTAAAATCGTTACTAAACAGCTTGTGCGGGACTTTTGTTACGCGGTCACGTAATACAGCTCTATTGCGTGGTTGCGTGACAGGCTCAGTCCCTATTCTCCTCCTTTTTCTTTAACCCGCAGGCTTCTCGATACACGGGTTCCACGATTCTTCTACTCAATGAGCTCTTAAATGTTCCAAGTATCCAAATGAGAAGGGTGAGGGGGTATTTATAGGCACCTACACGTGTGAATCGCCAAATGTACGTAATGCAACCTTATTGTGTGGGCGCACTCACTTTTCTATTGTGTGATCATGCAACACATACATGTTGCAGGAGATGCATATTGCGCGATCATATCATTGATATTCCAAATTTATCATGCTTTCTTACCCCACAGCAGCATAACCCTTTTTTGTCTTCTTTCTTCAGTTGCGTAGTCGCACAACACATCCCTATTGCGTGGTCGCACAACACATACTTGTTGCATGGGTGCGCAACTAATTTTATGCCTCAACAGATGCCCCCCTCCATCCTCCTTTTGAATTGCTCGTAGAGAAATGAACAAATGGGGGGTCAAATCTTCATATATGCAAACTTCATCTTTCTGCGAAAATCCCAGTTGTTACACGATTGCGTAACGCACACTATTGTGCGATCAGGCCAATGTAACACTTATTTGGGTCCCCCGGTCTATATAAATTCATCCATTGTTTTAATCTTCACTTCTCACCATAACCCAATACTTTGCTAGTTATTTGCGTGACCACGCAACAAATCTCCCATCTCGACTTATTGCGCGATTGCGCAACAAGTTTTATTGCAACACTTTACGCAACTTCACAACTCATTTTCTTCCAATCTCCTCGTGTGACTGCATAATATATCTTTTGCCTCGATAAAAATTTCCTAAGCATAAAAACTCTATTGAATTTTAAACTTATTCTTTTAGCATATTTGATCTTGTATAGGTATTTCTCATAGTCATCTTGTCACCTTCTTGGAACCGACACTTCTTCTTTAACATTTTTTCTAACTCTTGTTACCTCTTCTCCTTTGTAGTAAATGGTAGAAAGTAAAAGGTATCCTAGAACCTCTTCGGAACCATCCACCCCTACCTGTCAAACTACTAGGAGTTAGGCAATAGGATCGCCTTTGATACTTCATTCACCGCAAGAAGAGTTGCCCACTTGTCTGTGGGTGATATTGTGTAGCCACTTTGTGAGTTATGCCATATTTCTTTATAAGGTTCACAAATGGCCTATTACAAGAGTGAGAGCCATCATCACTTATGATGGCTCTAGGCGTTCCAAATCTTGACAAAATATTTTATTTCAGAAATCATAGAACTGTTTTGTGGTCATTAGTCCTACATGGAATCACTTCTACCAAATTTGAAACATAATCCACAGTTAAGAGGATATAAAAGTGTCCACAAGATAAAGGAAAGGGTCTCATAAAATCGATACCCCAATAATAATTTTTTTTTATATAATTAAGATCGAGTTTAAGAGCATTGCATATCGATAGGACATCTTTCCTCATTTCTAACATCGCACACACGCTTTACAAAACTCGTGAGTATCCTTGAACATTGTCGGCTAATAGAAACCACGTTGTAAAATTTTGGTAGTGGTTTACTTTGCTAAAAAAGCGACCATCACGAGCTTGTGAATGACAAAAGGAGATGACACTAGTTTGTTAATTGTTTGGGACACATTTCCTAATGATTTGATATGGGAAATATTTAAATAAAAATGGGTCATCCTAAAAAAAAACTACGTATTGAACATTCACACGTGGTGTAGTCGGATTACTACGACTGCTCGTGCGAAAGCTTGGTGGAGCTGAGGAATTAAGGCAATGTCATAGGAGGGGGGGGGGGTGATTAGGATAAATTAAAAATTTTCATATTTTAATACCCATTTGCCTACTTAAGCTAGCATGCAATTAAACTAAGTAAGACATTCAACTCTGAGGCTTCCAATCCAATAGAAAGTCCAATCACATAGACTACTAATGATATATGCCAATTAAGCAACTAATCTATAACATGATAGTGCACATGTGTGTGTGTGAGATGTGCTAACTATTAACTCATAGTATTTATCTAATCATGCATACAAATAAATAAACATTCCATCACATAAGCATGATTAAACAAGTGCGCAAATGACAATCTCAAACATAAGCATGTATAACGATTTTATTTCCTTACCACACTTCTGGAGGACGCACTCAACCCACGAGTGTACTGGATTTCCCTATACAAGGAAGGGCTCTCGCAAGAGAATTTATATGATTTTATATAAATTCACTGCAAATCTCAGTCCTACACAATAACCTATTGACATACACTCCCGTCGGAGGCTCCCGTAAGAGACTTTATTTGGTTTTCCGTATGCTAAACAACAACCACAGTCCTAGTCCAAGGACCTGCGTTTACTCCTGTTGGAGGCTCCCACTGAAACTAACATGTACGCACTTGTGTCGGGTGGCCTACACAAGATCATCTAGAAGTTCAAATGTTGTTTCGGGTTAAAAGTTAGGATCATCAAGGCACCTCATTTACCTGTTCTTTGCTCCTTAATGCTTTTGTATTCTTTTATATTCGGTTTTCAGCTTCCAAAGGCTCAACGGACTACATGACTCAAAGACTTACGTGATTGACAAACATAATGCATAAATCAAATCAGTGCACTAACAATTTCCCTCTTTGTCAATTACGTGACAAAAATCTAACCTAGACCATGTCCATACTAATGACTTACCAAAACAACTCAAAATATTATATGTCGATATATAAATTATTTACAACTCAATATACTATGACATGTAACACTTACATTGCTCTCCCATAATTGCTCCTCCTATCTCATCAATCCCTACAACGACAAACAAACCCTACAAGAAATAATTAATTATTTTGGTGAGACTTGATCTTTCTCCCCATTTTTAACAGTATTTGACAAAGAGTTAGTTCCAATAAATATACCAATAAAAACATATATGAATTAACTCTATAAGCTATAGATTTACCAATTATGAGGCACATACTAACAAGGGTTAAATGATGCATATAGTCATTAAAAATATAGAGCATGCTAATTATGGTCATTCAAAAGATATACTAATTACAATGAGAATGATTAACGATAGTCTAAGGTAAAAACGTTATATATTAAAAAGTCAGCAACTTTAAAGCTTAAACTATCAATGAAAATGAGGCTTAATCCTCGAATTTACCATTATGCTCAATATGAGGCTGAATCCTCTGATTTAACTGTAACACCCAGAACTTTATACTGAATATTGAAAGTCTTTGAGTGTTATCGTAAATTTAACCTATTATGTACACGTGTATATTACCAATCTAGCCAACCTAACCTTACATCCTTGCCCCAATACTAACTTAACCTTTGAAAATGATCTTCATTATAAATCAAGCCATCTGACCGTTGAATTTCAAGACAAGCCCATCCATCACGTGATTCAACATAAGTACTTTCCCTTAGATGACGTGATGAATAATTCCTTATCTATAATGATTTAGATATGCGTTCTTTTGTAAGAATTGCCTAGAAATATGTCTATAACCGTGTGGAGCCATTAGATTTCCCAAAACTCATAGATCGACAGTAATTACGAAATTGTTACTAACCTAGACCCGTAAACACTAGATCACCTGATTCCCATGGTCTGTTTCATGTGAAATTTTATATCATGCCTAATTATCACAAATTAGCCGCACACCTCGAATTTCAGCTCTTATATCATAGTAAATCAGCTACTTGACCTCTACATCCGTTCATACACTTATCAGATCAAGATTCTGATCCATCCATCTTATTCACGCCATATGAATATGCTTAGCCCACCATTAGAATCAGAATCTGACAAACCTTCATATGTAAGAAAGTCGCTCGAATCTAACGTTATATAAGCCCTACCCCTAATCACTCTAAAAATCCACATTATGTCCATCCATTTACTAAACTGACCATACATTCACCTACATACAAGGATAAAGTTCTAATCATCAAGTCTTTTAGAAGTTCATCTGACCATCCATCATGTTTGGATCTGCCAAATGGGGCACCCAAATATCAGGATGAATCGGTCATTTTGAAGATCTTAGAACACAGGTTCAAACTACCTGATAATACGACAAATAGACATATATAAATTTGACATTGAAACCCCAGAGTAGTATAGTCCATTGAAGTGGTATCTTAGTCATCCTTTAGAGATCATAGCTCAAATGTGGGCGACGGAAAGAGCGTGAAAAATAACGATCACCTGTCAAATTTCATCATATTTGGACGGTAGACTCATGAGTTACGGATGACAGAATTTTGAAAAAGGAAAGGGGTAAAATTGTAAATATGGTAACACTACATGCATGACACTGTTGTTGACGTGAGTTACCATTGAAGTTCTAACGGTGTGAATTCTCGCTACTCGGCGGGATCGTGCGGCCTACCTGAAGTTTGGATCTACTTCAAATTTGGGACCATGGGTTTGCACGGCGTGCTAAAGACGGTGAATGGAGTGGATCTTCTAGAAGATCATCATAGGTGGGCCCCCATCTATTTTGAGTGACAAGATAGAAAAGGAACCGTTTATACAGTGGATGTAAAATGGGAAGTGACGGAATTATCACCACACGGTGACTAGTGGTGTGGCTCATCCAAAACTCAGATCCACCCCATATTTTGGTCCATGGCCTAATATTATCATACAAAGCAAATGAAGGGAGAGGATTTGCCTAAGAGACATCACGAGGGACCCACCTGATGTCATAGCCAATACACATCTATGTTACGTATTTGAACAGAGACTAATTAGTTTTTGTACGGTGAATTGATCAAATGTGTTGTTGCCCGCCTGGAACTTAGAATTTCCTTATAGTTAGGCCCTTTGGACTCTTTTTCAACCATCGGTGTTTAACTTTGAGGTGATCTGACCAACAGGCTAACTAGAATATACAATTAGAGCTAAAAATAAGTGAAAAAATTGGTGTATGGCCCACCTGGACCTTGGACCTGCCCCACCTCTGGTAAAAGACTCTGATTGGGCCCTCCAAGTGGGGTAGACGGGGTGAATTTATCACAAACATCATGGTGGACCCTAAGTAGCGGCGCACATGTGCACAACTGGTGTACACGCGAGGTGCACCAGACTACCTGCACGGTCAGAGGAGCTCTGACTCGTGCTTTTCCAAAAACAAGGAGAGGAGAAAACTCTCATTCTCTCCTCAGTTGCAGTAGCCGACGGACGACCGTCCGTTTCCCTTGATCAGTGGCCCACCTGCACGGTCCATCTAGACAATCCAAACCGTCCATCGTGTTAGCACCATGGGCTCAACCAAAACCCACAAACTTCAAGTGTTTTGGCAGGTGCTCAAGCACACGATTCCCAGCGCAAACCGACCCTATAAGCACAACATTTTGAAAATGGAAACGTTTTGGCAGGTCAGCTGGCACGATCCGCATGCCCTCTCCCATTTCCAATGCCAACCGTCCGTCTTGGAGAGATCTCAGCTGTCCAACTGAGGGCGTCAGTCCTCAAAACCAGGGGAGAAAACCAGTGGCCGAAACACCATTCTCAGCTGTTTTAGAAAGCCAGACGCTGGGGTTAAATCCCAGCTGTTCATTCGCATCCAACGACCCTAAGGACGTTGGAATCCCTACAAGAAAGGAGATAAATCACCCTAGCTCCTGTTCTTGTGGCAACACAAAAGAAACCGACCATCTTCTTCCCCGTCCGAACCCATCACCCAAACAACGGTGGAGCTTCGAAAAGGCTTATCCTCAAGCTTCCAGGGACCCATCTGAACCATCCCATGTTGTCGGATTGAAGAAAGAAATCGTGGTGGGGGATCTGCCATGAAAGCCGGTCATCCTCCCCGCCTTCCAAATCGAGCCAGACTCGGTTCAGGCATAGCATTTTCGAGCTCTCATTGTCTGGTGATAACTTTGGTGGGAGAAGGGAGAGAGGAAGAAACTAGAAAAAGAAGGAAAGAAGAAGAGAGAGTGAGGAGCCGTGCGGTCGGTTTAGTGCCACACCAGGTTAGGCCACACAGATTCGAGACTGGGTTCGGTCTAAGTTGGGTGAGTCCTGACTCATTCCTAGTTCGGTCCATGTGTCTTGCTGGGCATTCCAAGCGGTGGAAGTAGAATAAAAGAAAAAGGAAAGGAAATAAAAGAGAGAGAGAAAAGAGAAGAAGTAGGTGAGGATGGTGGGTGTGTACGTGTCAACCCGAGCTCGGGTCGGACCCGACTGAAACAGGTAAAACTTCCTCTTTTTTTTAGGCTCTAAAATGAACTTGAACCAAGCTCCACCATGCCCCTCTCGCACCTCAAAAATGGCCGGGAAACGGGTCGTGTTTGAGCTGAAAAACGGGGCCGGGAATGGCCTCCAAGATAGCCTGCGACAGAGGCAGTTTCACGTCAGTGTTGGAGGCAGTCAAGCACGTGGACTGCATGTGGGCTTCACCAAGTTGCTGGTGGGCCTCACCAAATTACAGGTGGGCCTCACCAAAAAGAAAAAGAAATCCATGGCCACACCCCAGGTAAACTGCAAATGGACTATTGGCGGCTGGTGGGCCATGTATGTGGCCCCACCTTGGTGTTGTGGCTCATCTGGACCGTCCGTCAAGAGACACGAGTCCCTGGACGTTTTCAAAAAAAAAAATGTACACACACACACACACACATATATATATATTTAATTCATGTGCATGCATCTGTACGTGCATGAAACTTTCAAAATAAAATATTTTAAGATGCCTTAGATGCATAAAGCATGACTGCATCTAGGATCGTTCATCCCATTTCCCACCTCATTTTAGGCGTTGACCCAAAAAAATGAAGCCAACCTAACTCTCTGGTAGGCCACACCAGCTGAAAGACTAATTTAATAGGGGTAGATCATTAGGGCCCTTTATGATATTTTGGTGCGTCAAGACATATCCAAAATTGGACATTGGACCTTTCCTGAGCCCTGGAACCCAATCAACGGAGTAGATCCTCCTTAGGCGGGCCCCACCTATCAAAAAAATAATATAAGAAACATGCACATAAACGTCCAGAGGACGCTGCCTCATTTTACTTGAGATTTTGGCTTGAACCATGGCCCCACCACAAGCTCTACCATGATGTGTGTTGAACATCAACACCATCCATTTGATGGGTCCCCTTTATATACGGGGTGCCCCCAAAAACCAGCTAAACACAGAGCTCAGGTGGCCCACACCATCTACAATCTTTTGAATATATGTTAAACCATATGAAAGCACTTGTCGGGGTCCATCTGAGATTTGGATGCACCTGAAACTTGGTTCGACCCCTTAACCTAGTGGGACACACATAATGGATGGGTTGGATTTGTGAACCACAACTTAGTGAGCCCAACAAATGATTATGAATGCTTTAATGGCGGATTTTAGTATCTATTGTTATAATTAAACCTACTATTGATACTTTATAGCTATTACTATTATCATTAGTATTACAATAATAATTACAATTATTAAACACAACTAACCATTAACAGATTATTCGTGCTAATAGTAGTACTTGTGAACAAAATTATCATTATTACATATTAATCAATTAATTATCATTCTTAGGTACAATTATTAATAGTAGATCATAGCAGTACTAGCATTACAATGATTGTTATTAATAAATTGGCTAACGTTAATTATAACACTAATGTTAACCATTACTTTTCAATTATTAAATTAATATGATAAATTATCATATGCCAACTACAATCCAAATCCTAAAAGAAATTTATCATAGACCTAAATTCAAGGGTGAAACCCTAAAACCCTAGGTTAAAACCCTAACCCTAAGTAGCATGTAAGCTTGAACCTAACTGTATAACTTTACAATTCATGATAGGGTCCAAGGAAACACACACTCTCTAGCAACACTGGTAGATGATTCAAAGTAGAAGGTGATGATTCTTCCCCTTGAGCTTTTCATTTTCCCATTAGCTTAAGTCATAGTTTTTATTTTAACTTGTAATTGATATCTCCATTTCATAGTCACATGTGATAATTGTTGGAATTAAATTGATATATTACATGCTTAATGTGTATCCTGCATATTTATTCATGCTTGTGGATTATTTGTGGATTGCTTATGGAACTTAAACTGGTACACCGGTGGGAAACCCCCACCTATATGTGTACACCCATACTTGGGATGTAACTTGAATGGTTGTGATAGTAATGGACCTTCGGCTTAGTGGTTATCGAATGATTATTTAAATTAACCATTGATGTAGGCTTACCATCCAGGGTTGTTTTGTCAAATGGTTTTTAAGGATGGTCTTTTATCGCATGGTTTTGATACTCGCCTTATGTGGCTTATTTTGATATCTGTCTATGTGGTTTGTTTCGATATTGCCCTATGTGGCTTTATTTTGGTATTTGCCGTATATGGGTCTGATATTTTATATCGTGCAACCATGCGATGGTAAGCCTCATATATTGTAATATGATTGGCCACTAGTCGATGAGTTTTCATTAAACATCCTAAGATGGTAGTCTCATGAGCCAGGTATGGTGGTAATGGGACACTATGCCCGAGCTGTCGGCCTACGCTGGGCCATATGGTCCCCGTAGTGACCTTGAGCTTATCTAAATTGGCTGATTGCAACTGGACTAATAATGGTTTGGCTAATCATGCATTCATGGCATATTGGCGATTACGTGTGGCTAATTCTGGATGCTGTAGCACGTGCCCTAGAGTTGTTGAGGTATTGTTTCGTTAGCTCCCAGACCACCGACTATCGACCCCTATTCGACTGGATGATTTTCCCAGGTCGATGATTTGCATGGGCGACAAGCCCAAATCCGATTGGATGTGCATCCCCAGGTCGATGTGCATTCACGCATCCATGCATTTAAAAAGACTGCATCATGTATTGTTTTGATTGCCTTGTTGTTTTATAACTATGCTTACCCAATGCGGCGGTGTGTAATCTTGAGGGGAATTCACACTGAGTTGACCACTCATCCTTCAAATATACAACCGTACAGGTAAGGCAGGTGGCCCAAATGATGTATATGATAAGACTTGATGAGGAGCTATGCAGGTGCCATGGATGCACGACCTTATCGCTAAGAGGAGTTGTGTGGTCGTGCGGCTTACATTTATATGCTTTCTGTTATTTCTTATATGTGCAAATCTTGTAATCGTTAATGTTGAGACATTGGTTTGTATAAGTCATTATGGGCAACCTTTTATATATTCTAAATGTAATCGAAATTTTTTCCTTTGTGCTTACTTGTCCATTCTACACTCATTCGCTCACTCTGATAGCTGAAAAAAAATTATACTCGAATTTGACCATCCTTTAAGGTTAACACTCAGGTTTTTGGGAAACGGGTCGTGTACTCGAGTCCTGAAAACACGGGGCGTTACATTAACTATAGAGCACTAATATGGGACTGAATTCCTTTGATATATAATTAGGCTCATAAATGATGATGAAATTCTCAGATTTTATCAATTAAGCTCAAGATGAGACTTAATCATCTAATTTAACAATTTAGCCAAAGGGTACCTTCCAAGGTCACCTAGTTGAGGTGTTATGATCTCCCAAATATTTAAGGAGGGATGTTGTGGTGTATGCCGATAAGACACGTAAGGGACTAAGTCTTCAACACTATAGGAATATTCTTAAGCAGATTCGGACTCCGTGTCATCCCATGTTGCGCTATAGCATTGCCTTTAGATCTTATTTTGCTAGGACAATCGGGGGCAATCCCAAGTGTAGGACTGCACTGTAGTAATAAACTTGATAAGACCGAGGTCAATCCACAGGGAATTAGTGAGAACACAACGAAAACTAAATGAGTTATCTGGGTTTTAATCCAGTGAAAAATTGAATAAAGGGTTTAAACAAATAATAAAAGCAACCAAGGATCCAAGAATCCTCAATCAATAGAACTTAAACTTAATTCACCTTCTCAAGTTGATAACTCAACTAGAACTAGATTTCAATCTGTCTAATCGGAAGATAACACAGTAAATTCAATCATAACATCCAACATAGATTAGACTTAAGATAGGTTGATCTCTCATGAAGAAATAGGTAATCAATCACAAGGAATCAAAAGCATTCATTGTACCCGAAGGCTGTTTTGATAAAAATGTAAATTTTATAATATTTGCATTTTAAGAATAAAGAAAACTTGGGTAGAAGAATATTCGTCAACACACAACTTTATTGATATAAGTTCTTATTACATTCCTTACAGTTGTAGCGCCCCGAAATTCAAGGACCGAGTAGCTACTTGGCTCCCGAATTCCCGAGTGCTACATGTGCAATAATGAGTCACAAATGCATATAGTTAATAAAGTATTAGCAAGCAATGACGAATTAGACTAAGCATGCTTAATTTCTAATCAGATAAATAAGTTTTAAGTGCTACTAACCAAGTAAAGTTCCATCGTAAATTCATATCTAACACAACAACCTAATAAATTCGAATAACAGTCATCTAGGGATCTAATCCCATACAATCATCACACCCCAAAATGGTCTGGGCTCTAGCCCAGTCCCGCCGACATCCACCTTGCTAATATGTCCCGCCAAACTCCTGATAGTACGCTTGCTCCTCGCCATCGTCGACACCGACATCGTCTAATGCGTATTGTTCCAGGGTACCCGCATCTATATCGGGTTTTGGTTGGTGTTTTAGAACACTGTCCTAGAGTGGGAGTGAGTAATTAACGTAATGGTACCATTAGCAATAGGCATACGAATTATCATGCATTGGATACATTTAATAAACAGTAAGCAGCATGGAATCCTAAAACTGTTGTTAATGCAAATGCATGATTATGATATGATGCATGCTCCAGATAAAAGAAACCAACACTCCCTCAAGCGAGGACTTCTGACGTTCGCAATGAAACAACACTCCCTCAAAAGCGACCTTGACTGTATAATCGCCATAAATATAATGCAATATCTTGAAATATGTTAGCCTGGTTGATTAGTTAAGTTCATTCGTCTAGCAGGTTGGGGAAACCGAAATACCCTTAGTGGAGTTATTGCCCTAACCCGATCGCGCGGCTCAAAGGTCGTGGCCATATGAATCTCGCGACCCTTATCCCTATCTTGGGGTCGTCAATCCCAAAAAGTAGTATAAATATAGACGAAACAAGTTGGGACTTAAATGTCCTACTCACGGTCACTGTAAGAGGTCGTCACCCCAACACAGGCCGACAACACGAGTATAGTGTCCCATACCACCGTTCCCGGCTCACGAGTCTAAGCGCTCAATGGACACTATGGGGAGGCTAGTCACCCCAGCGTAGGCCGACAACACGGGCATAGTGTCCCATACCACCATCCCCAGCTCATGAGTCTTTGTGGGCCTTAAATTATAGCTAATAGTGGGCGTAGCGGTCTTAGGGTACTTCGGGTTCATAAAGGCATGATCAAACAAGGTTAACGTATAAGGATGATCGACTATTAGTCAATGTGCCCCGACGGGCTGAACCATAATTAATCGGCCTGAGAACGTAGTCTCGCGTAGTCTAACTACGGCCAACAACCTATAGTTCAACTATTCAGGCCAGATTACTTGCGGGCAGGTCCAACGAAAGGGGTCGCCCGAGTAATTCCAGGTAATCGGCCCATCCATAAGGGTTTATGCAATAATACATAACATGTATTGTCAAATTCAGAGATAGTTCACCCATGACAGGCATAAATCAGCAATTTAAGTACATTGAAAGCAATATATTAAGTTTCGCTAACCCATATGGGTCATGTTCATCATGTTCCGACATATACAACCATAAGGGCAGCCATGCACCAATATACAACAACTAGCCTTCCACGAGTTAACATAAATCACATAATTCAGCTATAAATTGAGGAAATCAAGCAAGTAGTTCAACAAATTAGCAATGTGACAACATTCCATGCCTTTACTCCTAGCACAATTAACATGTAGCAACAATTTAACAGCCAACTGCAATTTACAACAATTCATGTCATTGTTTAAGCATAGTTAGCACCAAATCAGGAAATCAACAATCAACTAGCATAAATTTGGAAAAAGTTAGATATTTGCACCCTACATGAGCATGCAAATGCACATGTCACAGATTTGGGGTATTAGGGTCTAATCCCCTTCCATAATTTTAGCAATTTCTAGTCCATTGTTCTAATTATGCAGCTTAAATGAAAATTCAGTAACATGCACTAACAATGCGCCACACACATTCATTAAACCTATACTAGGCACAATAATTAACTACCTAAAGGTAATGGTCCTCACCTAAACTTAGCTGGAGATTGTTGAGACGATCCTAGTGACGCCGGGTCCGCAAGCTTGAGGTGCCGGGGCCCTGCATTGCATTGGATTGACAAAGATCACATGCATGTTGTAGAAATTATGAAAATAGTGTGAGAATTCCTATATTACCTTAGATGGGTTGGAATTTCTCTTCCAACGGTGGAGAACAATCAGGATTTCCGACAGAGGAAGGGAGAGGACATCGGAATTTACGAATTTCGGCCATCGGGGTCACATGCAAGTGAGGTGCCCCCAAAATCTCTCTCCTCTACTCTCTCTCTCTCTCTCTCTCTCACACACACACACACACACACACACTCTCTCTCTCTCTCTCAGCTGCTGGAAATGGGGTTTGAAAAAGAGAGAGAGGACAACCTTTTATATGCCCAGAATTATGTCTATTAACCTCAAGTTTCAAGAAATGCTTCTAATGGCCCTGTTGGACCCAAATTTGGCTGTTGGGGCTGTCCTGATGGCCCCCTAGGCCATCTGATATATGGGATAGGTTCCCCATGACTCGATGAAGGGTCGGGTGAAGTTTGATCGCAAACGGATGCGGGGTTTTGATGTAGCGGCCCGATTCGCGATCAACGGTCACCGTTCCACTATCAACGACCAGATTTTGTAGATGCGGGTTTGGACTTATTTCCATCCTTCGGTGTGAATTTAAAAGAGATCCGATGGCTGGAACGCTCATATTTGCATACTCAAGCAGCGGGGTTATTAGGGTAAATTTCAGAAATTTGTCACTTTTGGCTAGGCGACTTGCAGCTTGCAAGTGCCAGCAGGGCAGCGCTGTCAGATGGTTTCTGAGTATTTTCGGGGCCTGGCATTTGCGTGGGACCACAAGCCCAGCGAGCCCAAAGGTCTGACAAAGTTTCGAGATTTTTGGATCTTCCTCGGGCGATACACGGCCCATACGGATAATCACCAAATTTAAAGGGGCTACCTGGCTCTACGGCCCGTGCTCGACCCGAGCACAATTTGATTTAATCTCATTAGTAGTTAAATTTATCATTAATTAGTCCATAGTAAGCTCACACGTGAGACTAAATTATCTGATCCTACGTCGGCTCGCACGTGTGCCTCAGGACACTGTTCCCTTTTTAGACAGGGCGTTACAATTGCCCTTGATTCTAAAATGGAATGTAATTAGCATCAAATAATGATTGAAAAGAATAATTTTAGCAACATTCTGTTCCCTGCTGAAAATCCATCGAAATGACAATAAAGTTGAGCATGTTTTGAGCTCTTTTCGTATACTCCTGAACAATGTCGTCCTAAATTTAGAAAAATGATTAAACCCCTTTTTTCTGTGAAGAGGTTGCGTGGCAACGCCATACTAATAAGTTGCTTTTTCTCACAACTTGCTTAAGAGTCTTCCATTGCTTTAACTTCGATTTCCTCCATCTTTGAGATACGCTGATAATGGCCAATGTATCTCTCCTGAAGAGGAGTTGTTGCGCAATTCTCCTCGATACCTTTCTCTTCACTAGGCAATATCCTCTAATTCCTCCAAGTTCTTCAAAATTTCCCTAATGAAAGGACATGAGGGATATTTATAGGTGCTCACACATGTGAAACTCTGATTTCGTACAACTTATTGAAGTTGCGCGAGTGGGCCAATCTTCTTCTAATTCTACACAACAGTTGCGTGGTTGTGTTACATATTTCAGTTGTGCAGTCACATAACAATTTCTTTTATAGATGTCAACAAAGTAACTTGTCCACATGGGTTTCCTGAGTTCTTCTTTTTATGTGCCCATAAAACTCATTCTAGTTGCGTGACTAAAGGATGACTGCTGCAGGAGCGACAGTGAAAGATGGCTCTCTCGCCACAGTACTTAGTTCAAAGTCGTTGGAGTTGTTGCAACAATAAGCTCCGATGTAAGGATAGTTGGACAAATAGTTGTAAATGGGACATTGGATGATACAATCATAGTATCATCGTTCGAGATATGCCCTACATCGGTTTTGTCTACCTTCATGGCTATGGGAAAGGATGTTATGTCCTAATCGACCTTCATACTATGGGGAGTTGAAATTAGTCTATTTAGAGAAATTAAAGCCTCTGTCTATTATGCACTGATACAAAAAGTTTGAACTCCCGCGATGAAAAAATGTCCATAATCATCGAAAGTGTTTGAAGATTGACTAGAGGAATACAAATGGGTGGTATTGATATTATTTCACGAGGCAATGAGGAATAGTTAACACTAAAACTCATGGTAATATTGGCTAGCGGTGAGTTGCTAAATTTCCCATATTCCAATGACTCTTTTTCCATAAGACTGTTCATTTCACTGATTGGAGTTGTCGTTTCCTGAAGATTTGCAATGACAACATCAATGTCATTAACGTCGATATCATCATTATTGACTTTCACATCCTTGTTCATGTTACCATCCTCCGAGGAGTTGTTCTCTTCATTAGAGCTATTGTTGTTAGTTGACTCGTAATCCTCGCTTTTGTTAGGATTTTCTTATGGGACAAGTTATTCTATCATGACCTGCTTGCCCTTTCTTGATGAACTACTGATTGCCTATGCTCTTGACTCTGTAAGGGTTGGAAGAACACTTTGTCCACTTTGCTTAGGTGGAGGAGTCTATACTTGAGAGCAGGTAGCGGGTGATGAAAAACTTTGTATGACAGATCTCATAGTAAGAGGGATAGTTGGAGACTCCTGTCTAATTTTTGCCTATTCAACTCGCATTTCTCTACAAAGTGTATAGAGCTCGACAATTGGTAGCCATGAAGCTAGTTTGTTACTGCCCCCTTATGGAATGAGCGTTTCCTTGGTTGTAGGTCGCTCTTAAGGTATTCGTCTATCTAAGGGACCCCATAGGCTATCCAATCTTTTAATGAATTGACGGGTTTAAGCTAACAGATGGGTTCTTCCACATATATTCTGATGCGAGTTGGATATTGGGTAGGGGCACGGTCCCTCTCTGATGTATAGCCAATGCCTTAATCAAGTCTATAGTTCCTAAACCTAGGTGGAGGGATCCATACAGAATGATTCACTAAGTAGCTATTATGCATCAGACAAGATTGATGAACGTAGCATCGCATCCAACCATATGAAACTTTGACAGAATGATTATAACCCAGTAGTGTGAAGTGAGCCCTTGTGCATACCATAAGATATTGTTTCCATATAAAGGCCCAATTATAAGGGCCAAGCCCATAACTTCGAATGATTCAGGTTATCTCTTCACAAGTCTCTAATATCGTTTGATTAAACTCGAATTGGCATGTGAATCAACTCGAGTAATAGGGCTCACACCAGAATTCGTTGCTCTCTCTTAAAGCTAGATTGCACGACCGGATTTAGATGAAGAAATGTCATACGACTGGTATTATAAAATTATTGTCCACTACTTCTTTATCCTTCGTACAGTTTGTAATTCAGAATTGATGAAATGAGATAAATTCTATGCCCCCTATCTTATCCACAATCTAATCTTACATATTCTTTGTCATCTTCCTTTGTTGATAATGCTATAAGGCAAGGCGGTCAGGGTTAACATTGACTTTGTCTGATTCTTCATAAGTCCACGGAAAACATACCCCGAGCCAGCTTGCAAAGTAATGCCATGGGACATATGTAGAAGAAGCTCCGATGGTGGGACATTTGTAATGAGTGGCGGCATCTCCGAAAGCTCGATAAAGAGAGCAAAGTACTAGGGGGCTAATGTAACGCTCTGAATTTTCACGGCCCGAGTACATACTCATGCCCGAGAATTTCCATGTGTTAATAATATAAAAATTAGATGCTTCAAAATCGAACCTTGTTTATTATATATATATATATATATATAATATATATATATATATATATTTCACATCCAGTTATATTCACAAAGGTTACCATTCACGAGAATAAAATCGATTGTATTTATTATTCCATTAGAGTAAAAGGCATACAAATGACTCTTTAATGCCCTCTCAATAGGAGCTTATTACATTATCAAAGTTTGTAGTGGAAAATAAATAAAACATTTCGTGGTGGTGTCTTTCTTCTTTTCCTTTTCGAAAGAATCTTCCATAGAATGATTATCAATCGTATCATCAACCTGTAATTCAACTGCAATATATATATATATATATATATATATATATATATTATATATATATATAGAGAGAGAGAGAGAGAGAGAGAGAGAGAGAGAGAGAGAGAGAGAGAGAGAAGCGCTCACCTGCGAACCAGTTCGTACGTACTACGTACGAACTTTTTTGGGAACCTATCATACGTGATGTTGATTCAAAATCTGAACCGTTCATGTGAAGCAGCACCTAGTGAAAACCTCCAGGACCAAGTTTTACTTTTATCTAAAACTTCTATCCATACCGTCCATAGCAAAGAGAAATTCAAATCAAGGAAAGAAGCTGTTTACATTTTTCACGGTCCACCAAAGTTTCGGATCAAAGTAAAAATTCATACTATGGGGTTTCATTAGGTTCTGCTTCATGTGAACCATTCAGATTTGCGAGATTCATTACGTATGATGGGTCATCAAAAAAGTTCGTACGTACTACGTACGAACTGGTTCGCAGGTGAGCGTTTTCCTATATATATATGTATATATATATATATATGTATATATATATATATGGTTGGAGAGGGTTAACACCCTACTTATAGTGGTGGTTGTCCTTTAAAGTTTACAATGATTCAAGTGATTTATAAGAATAACAGAAGAGTTCCGATACATCTCATACTCTACAAATACAATTGGTATCGGTATGCGCAAATATTCTACATGAAATGCATGCCTAGCAAAGTATGTGCGGTCCATCACACTCAACGATCATCACAATGTAGAAAGTAATTTAAAGATATCTGGCTCACCCCACATCCCATACTACAGAGATTCATCGGCATGTCCAATGTTAATGTGGATTTATGCGAACATCTCAAGGCGGCACAACACATAGATCGGATGAATTACGTGACATGATTTGTTCATGGAGCGACTATTTGCGACATCCAATCCCGAAAGTGATGTAACACACATTGTGAATTACTTACATCAATTTATGCACCACTACCTAAAATCCATGGAATTACGTATCGACCAAGAGAGTTGCTACCCAAAATACATTACGTCCATGATATCATACCGATTGGTAGAAGTGAGATTTCCAACATTATCCTTGCGTGACATGGTAATAATGTGATAATTTAGATTATGCAATAGTCATTCATAAGGTGATGATTTACAATAATAAAACTCGAAGCATGTAAGAGTAAGATAATCAAATATTAGATGAGTTATATGGTTAGGATCAATCTTTAAACTATATTTTAACATGGAGATAGGTTTAGGGTTAGAATTGAAGCATTTTCACTCTTTTTGAGAAATTTCAATTCGAGTGAATTGTAGAGATCATCCAAACCTCTTAGTTAACATATTTGTGGTCTAGTGAATTTGCACTCTAAGTTGACTCAGTTCGACTTGTTTGCTAAACAATGTACTTAGTTATGAATTTAAATCTTAATGGCAATCTAGATGTAATAGTACGAAGTAGGTGAAAGATCTGCGTGTGTGCCTTACCTATTTAAGATGGTTAGCTAGGATTGCTCCAACCTGGACCTGACTCGTTGTTGGGTTTAGCCGATCTTTACTCCTCTTCCAGCGCTCGATCTGTAACGCCCCAAACTTTTCAATACTCGAGTATTGAAAGTTCTCGAGCGTTACCAAAAGATTCAACATATGTATGTTACCAATCCAACTATTCTGGCTTTACGTCCTTGACCTGACACTAATCTAACCATTAGGAATGACTTCCATTCATAGATCAAGCCATCTGACCGTTGATTTTGGTAACAAGATCATCCATTATGTAATTTGATATATGCACCTCTTCTTAAATGAATTGGCTAATAACTCTTTATCCATAATGATTTGGATGTGAGACCTTGTGTAAGAATTGCTTAGAAACGGGCCTAAAACTATATGGAGCCACTAGATTTCACAAAACCCCCATATCAGCAATAATAATGAAAATGCCATTAGCCTGGGCCAGGGGATTTCTAGATCACGTGATTCCCACTATCCGTTCAATGCCTTTACATCATGAAATAACTGTACACGTCAAATTCCAGCACTTAGATCGTCATAGAAGTGGCCCAAATTGAGGAAAAGGCTGTAACCGTTGATTTGGGCCCACCCGACCTTTGGACATTCTTCAAATTTCGGGCTAAACCCTTAAAATATATTATCGAACAAATGGATAGTGTAGATTTAGCAACACACATCATTGTGGGCCCTATGATCATGGCCGTGTGTGTGAGTACACAAACACCCGCGCCACGCTGAAACCCGGAGTCAGTCAAGACTACTTTGACCCGACTCGTTTGTAAAAAGGCTTTCGCACTGCACACCATCGTCCTCTAAGACGAACGGTGGCCCACCATCAAGAAGCAGATGGAGAATCCAAGCCGTTCATCAGGTAGCTTGGACAAATCCGTCCCAACCCGAGAAATATCAGGTAAAACTGTCAACGGTTGCACACATAACCTTCGGCCGAAAAGTCGCCTTTTCACGGCGAAGTTAACGGACAGAATCCATTTGAAGGCACTCGTGGACCACCATCACGATGATCCTCGATGATCTGAACCATCCATCTTGTCTAAATGGAGGATTCGACCATCGACACGATGAATTCAAAAAAGAATCAATGCAAATCTGCGAGATAACAGAGAGATGGGTGCTCTATTTTCTCGGCTGCGAAAACAAACAATGTAAGTCTTACGCTATTATTATCACTGCGTAAACCTACTTACGTAGAGAAACTTCTGGGCTTCAGTCAGGCTATAAATAGACTTGTTGCCGTCCTATGAGAAAGGAAAAAAAAGGAGAGAAAGAATTGTGAGGGAGAGAAAAATGGGAAAAGAGAGAGAGATCGGTCGCTGATCGAGGTTGCTGTCCGCTCAGCAGGGGAGGAAGAAAAGAGAAGGAAAGAAAAGAAAAGAAAGAAAGAAAAGAGAAGAAAAGTGAAAGGGAAGGAGAAAGAAAAGAAAAGAAAAGAAAGAGAAAAAAAAGGAAATAGAAGGAGAGAGAGAGTTCACGTGTGGTCAAGTCAAACCGAGTTAACTCGGCTAAGACTTGCCGTAGTGCTGTCCCGTTCTACCCCAACTCGTTGCCTTAACCGCTGACGAGTTGGGTTAAAGTCAAGCTGGAAAGCAAGAGAGCAGGGAGAAGAATAGGGAAAAGAAAGTGTGAGAAGGATCGAGTCGAACCGAGTCGACTCGATAAGGAATTCTGCTAAAGATTCGGGTTTGGTCGACTAAGGCTAATTGCTAATTAAGGTAATTCTCTCATATACTAAAACCTTATATTAAATTCATATCTAAAGTAGTACCTTGATAAGTCAAATTCTAAACCTACATCTTAGGCCAAATCTTAGTCTTTGATATTAACCATATGAGTTAGTTACTGTAGTGATCTAACCACATGAATTGTTTAAAACCATGTTAGAATTCAATTTTACGACGTACTCACAGAACTCTAGTAACACTTAAGGGCGATTCAAAGTTAGAGGTGAGGGTTTTATCCTTTAAACTTACAGTAATTTAAGTTGATCTATTTATCCTGCCTTTTCATGCCTTTAATGATGTGAATTATCCTGTCTTTCATATTCATATGTTTTCTGAGGATTATTCTCTCAATTGATATAGTTAAATCACCAACAACTATTGGCCCTTTTGGGATTCTGACATGATGTTGATTATAAGAGATTTCTTTGAATTTATGTGAGGCCATGGATACAAGCCTTGCCCTTGCCTTATCAAATTATTGAGTTGGCCTTGCCACTCGTCTCTTTATTTGAGTTGGCTCTGCCACTTGTCTACTTGTTGAGTTAGCCATTGCTGCACTTCTCTTTTTTATGTTGGCTATTGCCACTTTTGTTGAGTTGATCATTGCCACTCTTCTCTTTATTATTTTGGCCTCTGCCGTCTATCTCTACGGATCGGGCATGTGTCTTGCCATTCCAGAACCTTCATAATTTAGTTGATATTCTTTATGATTCAGATTCAGTTATATTCGTTATGATTCAGTTTATATTCTTTATAAGTACAAGTGATGTGTAAGATGTATCACAACTAGTGATTCAAATATTCTATCATGGACGTAATGCGCTCTGGGTAGAGACCCTCTTGGGGCACGTAAGTCCTTGAGCCTTCGGGTAGTGGTGCACAAATCGATGTGGGTAATTCTCAAATGCAGTTTCACATCACTTCGGGATTGGATGTCGTAAATAGTCGCTCCATGAACAAATCGTGTCACGTAATTCACACAGCCCATGTGTTGTTGCTCTTAGGTGTTCTCGTAAATCCACGGTAGCGTCGGCTATGCCGGCGAATATCCTTATAGTGAGAGTGCGGGTCGAGCCCGTTATCTATAAATCGTAATCCACATTGTGATGATCACTACATATGATGAGCCCCACATACTTTTCTAGGCATGCATCTCATGTAGGTTGTTTGTGCATGTTGATACCCTCGTGTTAGTGGAGCACGGGACATATCAGACCCTTACTTCACTTTTATGAATACTCTTGAATTATTGTTAATCTTAAAGGATAACCTTCACTATGAGTAGGGCATTGACCCTCTCCCAAACGTACAGATTACACAAGTGACGTACAGGTTTAAAGACGCCCGCTTCCTGTTGAAGACTACGTTAAAAGAATTCGAAGCTAGATTCTTTAATCAGATTTATACTTCCGCTGTGAACTTGATGAATGTAATAAGCTTCCATTGGGAAGGCCTTGATTATTTCTTTTACTATGATGATATATAATCAATACAGTTGATTTTATTCTTTTGAATGTTACCTTCATGAATGTATCTAGTTGTAAACAAATGAAAAAAATAGGGTGCGATTTCAGAGTATCCAGCTGTACATTATTAACACCTAGTTTCCTTGGGCACGAGCATATACTCTGGCCATGAAAATTCGGGATGTTATATGATCTCTCCCTCTTTTCTTGTTGTTACGATCCATTTTTGTTTTTAAATTGCTCCAATTTAGGTGTTACATAAGAGCTTCCTAAGTCGGCAAGGAGAATTTCAGTTTGGATATAACAGTCTGTGCACACGGATGCATTTACACCTCATAATATTCTTCTTATCCTTTTTACCCACAGGTTGATCTCCTCCATTCAGTTATTCCAATCTTACTTTACTCCTAATGGTCCGTTGAATGACCGTTTTGGATCTTATAATGAATGGTCAGTGAGGAGTGGACGATAGATCTTCTAGTGAGGAAGATGACATCTGTTTTAATGGTGGATCCTACTATGGCCAATTTTTCTTCATACCATTACCTCTGGATGATCCGGATTGGTCCTTTGATGCTTGTTAGGCCACCATATTGAAGGAGCATATTGATCCATTAGGTGGGTTCCTCGTATTTTTAAAATGACATTATCTGCATGCTGTTGCAATCCGAGTTCACAAAACTCGGCTATCCCGGTGTTATGGGGCTTTCCTGACTTCCCTGGAGTTTCAGGTTGGCGTCGGAATCTCCTTTGTTGAAGCTTGGATGGTTCGGATCTAATAGAATCCTAGATCTTAGGGAGTTTTCGATGTGGAATTTCCTTGGTGCGCGGCTTTCATGAGCGTTGTTACAGCGTGCAAAGGAAATCTTTTTCTTTTAGTTTGATTGTAGTGGACATGTGGGGTCCACTGTGATGATTTCTTGAGAAATCCACTTCGTTCATCAATTTCGCAGGGCTATGTTAGGCCATGGTTGCTAATATAGAGTTGATCTTAGGCTTATCTGGATAGTTCTCTTAGCGGGTGTTGGAATGGACTTATCCTTAATTAACGGTCCACGCTTATTGATCAGGTCTCAATTTTTGAAGGAATATGTAGTCATGGTAGTAAAACGATTAGACAAAGTTCGGTAGATGATTGATGATTGAAACGTCATAAATATGAAATTTCACCTTTTGCACAAAAAGGAAGGAATTGGAGTTAAGACAGTCATCATTCAACGGTGAAGGATCATAGATCGGAGTCTAAATTTTGTATGATATCATAGTCATATGAAGTCAAAGTGTAGCCCAAATTTAAGTTGCGAGTGCGGGTCAATCGGAAGCTCTAGATTTAGGAAGAGTTGGTAAGCCTAAAACAGATAAGTTTGCGGTTAAGTAAAAGCCTTCAAAGGTGGGGTTCTCATATTTCATACTTGGTCTATATGATGTAAAATCCAAGTCATTCATACGAAGGGAAATATCCTATTATGACTACCCATGACCTTTCTTCACTCGATGGACATCAAAATCAATGGTTAAGGGGTTGATTTGTTAATTGGGTCACTTTTACAATGATCTAAAGTCTGGAATTTAACGTGTATGGTTAATTTATGATAAATAGGTATGGTATAAAATTTCACAGATCATGAGAACTATGTGATATAGAATTCAGGAGTATAAGTTAATGACATTAAGTATTTACGATTTTACCATCTTTTATTTCTCCAACTTCCGCTATCCATAATGTCGGACTATACCATCCAAATGCATTGAAATTTGACAGACATTCTTTATTTTTTATTCTCTTTCCATCGCCTCATTTTGGACCTTGATCGCTTACAGATGACCAAGATGCCTTTTTAATGGGCTATACCGCCCTGAGGTCTAAATCAACACTTTCATATATCTAATAGAGAAGAAGTCAGCCGATATTTGTAACATATACCTTACAATCTTTGAATTGAGCATTTCATTCTGATATTTAAGTGGCTCATTTGGTGGATCCAAATATGATGGACGGTTAGGTGACATTTTAAAAATAGAAAAATTGATGATTAATACTCTAATAATGTATGTAGGTGGTTGTACGGTCAGTTTTATAAACGAATGAACACAAGTAGGTTTTTGGAGTGATCAAGAGGTAGAAAATGTATACCATTAGATTCAAGTGACTTGTTCACATCTATAAGGTCCTCAAATTATACTCCTGATGGTGGGTTAAGCATATTCATAAGTGGTGAACAAGATGAAAGGATCAACATCTCGATTCGATATGTGTACGAGTGGATGTAGAGATCAGGTAGTCAGTTTACCATGATTGGGTGATCCAAACTCAAAGTGTATGGTCAGATATTTTTTACCTAGCAGTGAATAGTTGATTGAACGGTTGGTTATGATGAACAAGTGAGAATACTTGGATATACGATGATCTTACCCAAAAAATCAACGGTCGAATGTCTTGATCTATGGATGAAGATTATTCCTAACGGTTAAATTCTGGTTAGAAAATAGATGTAAGGTTAGGATAGGTTAAATTAGTGACATACACATGTAATACTAAATTAAATTTCATGGTAACACTCAAGAACTTTTAATAATCAGGTATTGAAAAGTTTGGGGTGTTATAACTAAAGAATACTTCCTCCATTCTGTCATGGCTCCCATGACTACAAAGAGAGTTGGTCTTATGGCGTCCACACATTTAGAACTTGGAAGAACTACCAAGCTTAACCAGTAGACCAGAAAGGCAACAAGCTCACGTGGTTTGGAAAAGCCACCGAAATGTTTGATTTTTTGCCTAACATTCCAAATCTTTATCGATACCACCGAAGATACTCGAAAAAGAAGAGTAAAAGGTATAAGGGCTGGGGAAATGATATAAAATAAGCAGGACATAAGTTGAAAACTCACACAAGGTACCAAGTAAAATGTGCAAGATATGTCGGATTGGTTATCTTTTTAATATCTAAAAATTTGGCCATTTCTCATAAGACTTCTTTGGTAGTCTCTGAAATCTAAGAAGTTTGGCCGATGGAAGAAAAGTGGGCGAATTCTTCGTTAGTGGGTGTGTATTCATCGAAGAAATAAGAGGTGATCAGGAGAGCAACCATTCTGTATAAGTCCCAAAGGGTGATACTGAATTCGCCAATTGGGAGATGGAAAGAGTTGGTGGTAGGGCACCAGTAGTTCAGAAATCCTTTGAAGACATTGATGTCTCTGTAAAAGATATCGGTGGTGACTTCAATGGCATCGAACAGACCAATCTTAATTAACGTGTTAGAGTGTCTCTTGATGATACTCTTCACCCAAGCGTTGTAGTATGCACGCAGCCCTATAAAACCCCGAGTGCGAAACTCATCATTTTCTCAGAGTGTGGGGGTATCATGAACATGGTATCTCCACTGAAAAGTCTCAAGTAATGCATCAAGAAGAGGTCGTGAGGGTTATAACTCGACATTATGAAGCGCATTGGAGAAAAATTTCGGCTTGCTTCCTAGATCCACATTTGATTAAGGAACCTTTTAAAATTACAAGTTCCTTCATAATCCAATGAGCATGGAAAAGAATTTCGTTGTGGGCTATTGTGTCTGCAGGCTTACTCTAAAGAATGGAATGGTGGCGATGAAGAGTAACTGGGATCGCAATCATCTCATCTCTGTAGGGACTGCTAAATTTGACTAAACTTTGAGATGCATTAATGTTGTCTCACGAATTCTACAAGCGTTGCTTGTTAAACTCCTTGATTTTCTCTTGGCGTTGATCATTTTACTCTACTTCTTCTGCGAATGAGTAGGTGGAGGTATGTCTTCTTTGTCTGGCAGTCTAGTACTGTCAGTAGGACTGTTGGCAGTACTTTTCAACCATTCTTCCCAGATAGATTTGGGACCTCTTTTGGGCGGTCTCAATTTCTCTAATGATGATGGCCCTGTTAATAGGACTTGTCAACCTCATGATGTAGTTAGAGAAGTCTATCTCTGGTGACGCCAACGTCTTGAAAAGAGATGAGTAGTTGCTTAGAGTCTTCATTTTCTTCGAAGGACGCTCCGTAGATGAAGGGGATCGAGCACGGTGAGAGGCCCTCCTGGGATGTTGAGTTTGACTCCTTTTCTGATGAGATGGAGTCAAAGATCCTTCAAGAGTTGATGGGGTTATTTTCGACTTAGTCATTTTTATATAATTCTGTTAAATGAAAAGAGTAAGAGTTAGAAAGATGAAAAAGAGAGAGAGAGAGAAGATTGGTCAAAATTTTGGTACTTGAGATTTTTTGTCGAAGCAAAGTTAAGTTACACGGTCTGAAAGAATTACGCGAGTAGGAAGAGTTGTGCGAGGTGGAAAAATTTGCACGGTCGCACAACTAAGTGATCAGGAGGTAGAGTGAAGATAGTCCAAGGGAATGAAGTGAGATGTGAACAAAGAGTATGGCTTTTATAGGCACGGACCCACTAAAAGTTGAGCAGCTGCCAACTCATATCACGCAGCACTTCAAAGTCACACAACTATTACTCTTTGAAGATTTTGGATGAAAAAGATGGGAGAAAGGTCGATCCACATTCAATTCCATTTTCGAAAAGGAACAAAAGGGGATTGAGGGAGCATTTATTGAGGCAAAAAATTTCTTAAACATATAAGTTGTGCAACCTTACAACTCTAGCAACATATATGATTTTAGACTCTCAAAATTCCCATCTTTTTTTAGTAGGATTATCTTACTTTTACTCATTTCATATCACATTTTCTACTTTTCTTGTAGTTGCGCCAATTTCGAGCTTTTCTATCGGCTCAAATTCGATGCTGACAGTATCAAACATTCTTTCTTTGGAGAAGATTCCTCCGTACAAGCTTATCTTAATCAAGAACACCCTTTCGACAATTACTTGCATGTTTCAAGACCTCGAACAATGGCCACTTCTTGGCGATGCTTTGGTGATCTTAGATAATTCTACGAAGCTTGCTAAAATCAATATCTCAGGGATTCATAACTCTTTAGCTCAATTTTGTGCTTCTCTCAAGTATTTGGAATTTGCTCATAATATTGTCATTGCACTAGAAATATTCACTTCCAGAAAGAACGATCACTGCTTAATGACGATATGTCTAGGAACTCCACCATTATCTTCGGGTATAAAAGAGAGTGCGGTTCCCTTCAGGACCAAAAAAGGGCTTTTGATTGGACTTTGGCTACTATTAACGAGCAAATTGCTAGTCTTGAAGCTCAAAAGCAAGCTGAAGAATTGAAGTTGAGCAAGATCAAAGCAAATGTTGCTGAAAATGTGAGCATAACTAAGGTTGAGGAATCCGATCTTTTAAACAAAAAAGACCGTCACTATTTGTTTGGATTAGGAGCTCGCAAGCACTTCTAATCAAGCCAGGCTTATCATCGAAGTCGGACTCAACATTGTTGTAACTCAAGTTCAATTTAATTAAGATTCACAGAAATACATCTCAGCTCTAGGTATTTTAGAGTGATTGTAATTCATTTGTAATTCCAGGATATATGAGAAATTTATATTGTGTATTTCAGAACAGTTTCAAAGTTCAAATTATATAAGTGATTTTATTCTATTGATATGGATGATTCTTAACTTTGACGAATCATACTGTAATTATATACTCTTTTATAACCTGAAGCATATAATATGATGATAATGTCAGTCCAACTTTGCTCATCAGCATACTTTGTGCTATATTGTCTTAAATGGGTGGAACTATCCTAGAATTTTGTTAGTAGAACTAAGGCGCCAACCATAGTTTAGGCTCTTGAGTATTTGGAGCGACCATAATTTAGGCTCGTAAGTAGTTGGAGTAATCACAACTTAGGCTCGTAAGTAGTTGGAGCAATTATAGTTTAGGCTCGTAAATAGTTGAAGCATGTAGGACTTATGTTATCTGGTCTCAGTAACTCTCTAGAGTTCATGGAGCTACCGTTGACCGGGAAGTCTACTCACCGCTGTCCGTCAAAGGGGCCCATTGAAGCTACTGGGGCGGTGAACTCGGCGGGATTCACACACGGGGTTGGCATCAATAACCCTCTAGATTTTGAGAGGCTCATAAGGCTACCTGTAAGGGTACTAAGTCTAAGGCCACTAATCCATCAATGGGGAGGAGCTCTTATAGAGGTCACTTTTCCCCATGAGTTACTATTGAAAACAAGACAAACCTGGGGAGTCTTATGCATGGTTAGTCGATTAACGCGCACTCTTCAACCCTTTTTTTCACCTCTATGACCCAGGTCCATTCAAAAGGGAGCATTTTCTTTCACCCTTCCATACAATGTTACAAACAATGATAAAGACAACATGGGTCTTATGCGTGGTTGGCCTTTATGGGCTTTTCACCGCTGGCTCTCACCGTTGCCCTCATAACATTAAGAGAATCAATGATATCTTTCACGAGGGGCATTTTCTTTCACCCAAAGAAAAGTAAAAAAGAGATAAAATAAAAATAAATGAAAGAATGGAAAATCTTGAAAGTGCAACCCCATGCACCACCCGAGCCATGAAAAATTCTTCTTGCCCACCACTACACCATACCCAAAACTTCAAAGAAGAACCTATGGGAGAGAAGAAAGAAAACAAGAGAAAAATGTAGAAATAATGGATGAATGGAAGGAAGGGATAACATAAATGGACCCTACTTTTATACTTACCTCCTTACACCAAGAGATCACCACCCTTACTGTCCAAACTTTAGAAAAAAAACCTCAACTTGAAACTAAAAGAAGGAAAAGAAGGAAAGAAAGAGAGCTTGAAAGGGAGAAAGGGGAGAGAAAAGGAAGAAACTACGAGAATGAGGAACACTTGAAAGGTTGCCACTACCTGCAATATATAGAAGAGGAGGCCACACCTTGTTACCCAACACCTGGAAGAAACCATATGGGGTGGGGGGACTGACGGTAGCTGGCTTGCCGCCAGTCCCACTTTTGGTGATGGGACTCGACCCAACTCTCTCCCCTTGGAAAGAAGGGACCTTGGAAAGACCTCCTGTAAGGAATCTTGCACGTATTGTCCATAATGAAGTGATAGAAGAGAGAAAGAGAGTAAATGATGAAAATAATGAGAATATTTGATTTTTAATCAAAAATCCAGTAACTCATAAGAAATTGAAGAGATATTGGAAAGGTGATGTGGAGGAGAGAGAGAATTCCATGCATATTCAAATTTCAAAACTTCTCAATAAAAACCAACATCGATCGTGACTGTCAATTCGCGATCTGATGGACTGGATCATTTTCAAAATCTTTAAAAATATTTTAATAAAAACCGGCATCAATCGTGACCATTGATTCACAATTCGATGGACCAAGTCATCTTCAAAATCTTCAAAACCTTCCCAATAAAAACCAGCATCGATTGTGACCATCAATTCGTGATTTGATTGACTAGATCATTTTTAAAATCTTAAAAAATTATTCTACAAAAACCAACATCGATCATGACCATCAATTCATGATCCGATGGATTAGATCATTTTAAAATTCTTTAAGAATATTCCAATAAAAATCAACATCAATCACGACCATTGATTCACGATCTGATGGACCATATCATCTTTAAAATTTTCAAAACCTTTCCAATAAAAACTAGCATCGATCGCGACCATCAATTCGTGATCCAATGGACTAGATCATTTTCAAAATCTTTAAAAATATTCCAATAAAAACTAACATCAATTACAATCGTCAAATCGTGATTTGATCGACTGGATCATTTTCAAAATCTTTACATAATATCCTAATAAAAATGGGCATCGATCACGACCGTCAATTCATGATCAGATGGACCAAATCATCTTCAAAATCTTCAAAACCTTCCCAATAAAAGCCAGCATCGATCGCGACTGTCAATTTACGATTTGATGGATAGGATCATTTTCAAAATATTTAAAAATATTCCAATAAAAATCAACATCGATCGCGACCGTCAATTTGTGATCCAATGGACTGGATCATTTTTAAAACTTCATAAAAATATCCCAATAAAAATCGGCATTGATCGAGACCGTCAACTCATGATCCAATGGACCAGATCATCTTTTGAAAATACCAAAAACACATCCCCATAAAAGCAGTGAGTGGGGTGATGGATCCGATCGATCATAGATCGGAATCTTGATCGCAAACTAGAGGGACAACGGATCTGATCGATCATAGATCAGAATCTTGAGCAGAAAATAGCAGGACGACAAATTTGATCGATCATAGATCAAAATCTTGACGGCAAACTAGTAGGACGACGGATTTGATTAATCATGAATCAGAATCTTGACCACAAACTGTGCGACGACGGACTCGATTGGTCGCAGATCAGAATCTTGACCGTCATCTTTGCACCATCCATAATAAAAGTCAGAGTTGATCACAGCCAGCACCCTGAATTAGCCAAAAAACAATCGAGTCTGATTACCCTGTGAGATGATGGAACCGATCTGTCAAATTGGATTCTTGATCACAACCTCTAATAAGACTTGCACAAAATGAACCATCCCCTACAAATATTAGCCTTGATTGCGACAACCAAAACTCAAGTAATAAAGCACAAAATCTTAAAAATCCATAATCCCCATCACAACCAACATGTGCACCAGCCCCTTGCATATTTTCAATAAAATCCAGCTTACTTGAAATCCCGTAGGTATCCCCAGTGGAGACAACCACATGAGCTAGACCTATTTACAAAATCATCTTGCAATAAAAACCCCCATGGAGTATCACTCCCCAGAGTGGGGTGACTTTAAAATCACAAGATTTTATTTAAAGTCAAATGCATCAGACTTCTGAGGCACTAAGAGATCTTCCATATCTATAGGTGGGAGTCATCGCCAAATCAAATAAGATCCGATGTTTCATGGTCTCCCTAGAGATTATTGAATCCGAATGCACATCAAATTATGATCGAACTGAACTCCAGTGTTAGCTCCATTATGTTAAATGTTAATGCTAAGTAAAGATGATAGGCTAAGACTGGTCACAAGAAATCATCCAAATGGCGAAAAAGACAAATTGTAACCTAAGTTTCAAAACCTGAAGATTGCATGAAAAAATGTCACCCACACATACCTAGGCATGGATTCTTGCAAAATTTGATCGAGTCTAAGTCAGTGTAGTGAGTTCACTATAAGGCCACAAAAAAGCACAGGGCAACTAACCACTTTGATGATCAAGAAAAATAAGTACTCCTAGGATGATCTAGGAAGCATCGGATTCTAGTACAGGTCAATATCCTCGTAAGGCCGTAGAAAGTGCATGGGCTCTATTGTACCTTTTCGATGTTAGTACCGATAATGAGTGAAAGGGGTGGATTGGTTGCCCACAAAGGACAATTGCAATGTTTTCCTTAAACCCTTGCAATATATGTAAGTTATCTATTTCCAGGCAACTAGCTGACACAGACACAAAGGCAGACAATGAATTCAAATCACAATTCATGACTGACTAGCAAAAGTAGGGTGTCTGTTAGTGTACTAATTTTTGTACTCTATTTGTCAATCATATGAGTCATTGTGTCACGTAGTCGGTTGAGCCTTTGAAAAGTGAAGACCGAAGACACAAGCGAAGATGAAGCATTAAGGAACAAAGAACATGTAAATGAGGTGCTTTGGTGACCCTAACCCTTGACCCAAACAACCTTAGACCTCTAGATGATCTTGACTTAATAGGAATACCTAATTGATCATCCCTTAGCCTTGGAACCAAGAAAAATATGATAAATAAGGCTAGAAGAGGTGCGAAGTTGATATGTAAAAGATAGCCCAAAACAACAGTTTTCGATGGCATCGAAGGACCCCTTGATGCGATCGATCGAGAGTCAGAACTGTCCAGCAAGTAAATCATATTTGTTCTAAATTTCTCGATGGCATTGAGGTCCCTTCGATGACATCGAATGGTAAGTTCGATGGCATTGAAGGATCCCTCGATGACATCGATTGAGAGTTAGAATTTTCCAGCAAGAAAATGATATTTATTCTGATTTTCTTGATGACGTCGAAGATTGAGTTCAATGACATTGAAGGACCGTTCGATGGCATTGAAGGTACCCCAGATATGTCCAGCGAGAAATCAACATAAATATTTGGATTTATCGATGGCGTTAAAGAAAATTTTGACCATTTTTTTACTGTTGGAGCTCAAACTTTTTATAAAGGGCATTCGATTCCTGGGCTTTATGATGAGTTTTTGGTGCAACAGAAGCTTATGAGATTTCATGTTCATATCCCTCATCTCAAGCCTATATACTATGGAGTTCTAAGCTATCTTCATTGTTATTAACACTCTTATGAGGATTCCAACCTCTACCTCAAAGATGTGCTTGAACTCTTTCATTTTCTACATATTTAACATAAGTTATCTTGGCATACCATTGTCCAAATCATCTAGAAGACCCATCTAGGTGAATCCCCTAAGAAAAATAACTTCTCACTAGTTGTAGGAGATTCAACCAACCTCTCATCACCTTGGTCATTTCGAAGGAGCATCAAATGCAAGGTATTTAATCTTGGAGCTAGGGCCTTGGCAAAGCAACGACTTCATGATCGGGGGAGCATCAGAGAGTTGATTGAAGCATGTGAGAGTGACGATCAGGCGCTACAAAAGGGACTCAATCCGATAAGTAACTTGTCATATTTAGGAGTCCATTTTTACTCTCTTTCCTTGTGTAGGATTGATGGTAAGAGTTTGTGATCCAAACTCAAACTAGGTTCTCGGGTAGGACCTTGGCTCTTGTGTAGGGCCTAAACCTCCGGGTTATTGTGTAGGACCTTGGCTCTTATGTAGGGCCTAAAGTTTAGAGTCCTTGTGTAAGGCTGTAAAGGTTAAAGGTTAACTTGATTTAAAACCTCCGATAGTGAAATTTGGTACACTCATGGGTTGAGTGCGTTCACCAGGAGTGGAGTAGGCAACTTGTCGAACCACTATATATGATTATGTTTGGGATTGTCATTTGCGCACTTGTTTAATTATGCCTATGAGTTTGAATGTTTATATTATGTATACATGATTCGATGAATGCTTAGTGATTGATAGTTAGCACATCCCCCACACACACATACACTATCTTGATATAGAATAAGTACTTATTTACAAATCATTTGTAGTCTATGTGATTAGACCCTCTATTTACTTGGAAGCCTTAAAGTTGGATTGCCTTGCTTAGTTTAAATTAAGCAATTAGTTTTTAAATGGCACAAATTTTTAAATAGGTCCTAATCACCCCTCTTAGACACAGCTTTCATAGCATGTGTAGCCATAGTAATCCCATTACAATACGGGCACATTTTCAGTGTCCACTCACTTTGGCATTCGGTTGCACACAACCTCTGCCAAAGAGGGGCAGCTGTAGACACTTTACCTAAAGCTGATAAGCTGACTGAGTTTGAACCAATGGATGGTTAACTAAAACCCCAACCCTAGTAGCTTAAACCTTAGGAATCCTAATCCAAAACCCTAAACTCAATCCAATCAATCCAGTCATCCTAATCCTAAACCCTAAGAATCTAAAACCCTATAGTCTTGAGTCAACTCACCTAGTCAACTTGCTGAGTCGACTCACCCGGTCAACCTACCCACTCCAACAACTTAGTTAACTCACCCAATTAAACCCAAAACCAAGCCTGAACCAAAGCCCTGAAACAAGCCTAATCGGAGTACTATGCAAAACCTCAAAACAATAACCTTCACAATAGAGCCTCCACACGAGTGAGGGAGGTTGCCTACTAAAGCAGGGAGTCCAGTTGGGGACTGACGGCAGCCAACTAATCGCCAGCCACATGGTACTCTCTCTTATGGCCAATGTCCCTCAAGCATGTGGGATCTCCCTTTTCCAAACCCTAATTGTGTGGTTGAGGTGTATTTACTCTAATGCCCATCTCCTTACCCATTTACCACCTCATCCAACCCATGAGATGATGCCATGTGAAAAGTTCCAATCCTAGCCCTTCAACCACCTTTTGCCCCTAAGATTACTAATAATTATCAGAAAATCAAGTTTGGAGGTTATAAATAGCCCATCCCTTCTCATTTCAAGCATCCACTTCGATTTTCTACCATCCCTTCTCATTCAGAGATCCCTTAACCTTAGTCATCTATCCCTCCCTCCACCAAGGAGAGTGAGAATGAGAGAGAGAGAGAGAGAGTCCAACCCTAGTTTAGCCTAGCCTAACTAGAGTCCAAGCTTCCTGAGCCACCTAAGTCTTAACTGGAGCCACTCGATCTAGCCTTGCAATATGACCGTTCATCCAATCATTCAAGCATAAATCAATTTCACCAAATCAGAGCATAAGCATTGTGCAATACTCATTCCCTTCTCAACCCCCTTGCTCCTCATATACATCATCATTACATTGCATTTAATAGTTTTGTCGCATCTAACTGGTGGGTGTATGCTCTATGGCTTGTCGAAATAATCAGAGCAGACCCACCAGAAACCTTAGCTAGTTAGCCTTCATTTTCTCATATTCATTAGCATTACATTACATCCCATCGTTTTCTTGTTTCTAACTGGTGGGCGTATGCGTTGTGGCTTGTCGATATAATTGAAACTGGCCCACCAAAAACCTTAGCTAGTTAGTCGTCGTTTTATCATAAGCATCAATATAACATCGAACATTCCATACATCACGCTTTTAAGTATTTTATGCTTTGCGCTCAATTGTTTCGAACGCATGCTCCGCGGCCTACTGATAATCGGATCCTTCCCATCAGAAATTCAGATCGATCAATCATCATTTCCATTGTATCGTATTACATCTCCTGCACACAAGAACTAATCCTATTCCTCATAAATTAGTTAGATTTGGTTAAGTAAAGATCGTACATCTGTATGGACAGAAAGGGTGCCTAATACCTTCCCTCTTTGTAACCTCGGTCCCTTACTCAGAATCTCTTAAATGCAAACTCAAGGGTTAAGGATCTTCGGATTCTTGATCCTAAGTGTTTCTACAGGGTCTAATCGATTGTAGGATCGAAATAATTGGTTAGTGGCGACTTTGGTCAAATATAATACCATTTTCCCCCAAACGGGAGCCCTTAAGAGAGGCAACCCATGGAAAAGCAAGCCGATCTCTCATCCCCCGAGAAATCTGTAAGATCCCAAAATTTCACGGCTAGAGTTTATACTCGTGCCCGAGAAAATCGGGTGTTAATAATTGAATGAATTGGATGCTTTAAAAATCGCACCATTTTTTTTCATTTAAGTCACATCCAGTCACATTCATAAAGGTAACCATTCACGAGAATAAAATCGACTGTATTTATTATTTCATCAAAGTAAGAGAATTCAACAAGTTATCAAATGCCCTCTTAATGGGAGCTTATTACATTATCGAGTTCGCAGTGGAAATATAAAACTAAATCATGAAAGCTATCTTCTTATTCTTTCAGTATAATCTTCCATAAGGAGAAGGTTCTCTAAGTCTTCGATCTGTACATCACCTGCATCATCTGTATGATTGGAGATGGTCAATGCCCTACTCATAGAGATGGTTATCCTTTAAGATTAAAATTAATTCAAGAGATTCATAAAAGTAATGTAAGGGTCCTGATACGTCACGTACTCCACAATTATGAGATGTATCAATATGCACAAACAACCTACATGAGATGCATGCCTAACAAAGTATATGCGGTTCATCAAACTTAGTGATCACACAATATGAAAAATGATTTAGAGTTATCCGGCTCGCCTGACATCCCATTTTACAAAGATTCGCCGATGTGTCGCACGTTTAACATGAATTTACGTAGTTATCCCAAGATGATGCAACACATAACTGAATGAATTACGTGACACGATTTGTTTATAGAGCGATTATTTGCGACATCTAATCCTGGAGGTGATGTAACACGCATTGCAATACATCAATTTGTGCACCACTACCCATGATACATGAAATTACGTGTCGCCTTGGGGGCCGCTACCGAAAATGCATTACGTCCATGATATTTATTTGATTGCTAGAAGGGGGATTCCCAACATAGTACTTGCACCAAAGAGATAAATTCATTGAATTATGGGAGTTTTGGAATATTAAGATACATGCCCAAGCCTTAAAGGTAAATAACACAAGGCTAACAAAATATAGAGGAGAGTAGCAATAGCTAGCTCAACAAAGAGGAGACTTGCAATGACCAACTCAATAATAAGGAGAGTAGTAATGACCAACTCAACAAAAAGGAGAGTGGCAATGGCCAACTCAATAATAAGGAGAGTGACAATGACCAACTCAATAAAGAGAAGAGTAGCAAGGGCTAACTCAACAAATTGGTAAAGGCCTGGATTGCACATAATAAAAGTCATACCAAAATTCCTAAAGGATAAATAGCTGATGTTGGTAAATTAAACAATTGAAGGGAGTTCACGTATCATGAAAGCATGTAAAAGGTAAGATAATATCATCTTAAATCAAGTAAGCTTAAGGGAGAAAACCCTCATCTTTCAAGATAAGTCACCTTCTAAATGTTACAGTTTGGTGTATTCGTACTTTACGGCCGAGATCTAATCATAATTAACATACTTCGTGTGGTTAAATCATAACAACACGGGTTCGTATAGTTAAAATGAATGACTAGGGTTGGGCCTGTAATTTTGGTCTAGGGTAATATAATTTAATAATTTAATTTGAAAATTTAAACTAAGTTATCATAGAGGTGGATAATTTACCCTTGTTCAGCTTTGAGTCTCAACCTGATGGTACAAATCCAGTGGATTGCGTGCGCAATCCCATCTCCTTTTCTTAATCTTGATGGTCAGACAGATAATCTAGATGGACCAGATTTCAAATATGACTTTTCTCAAATGAGCTAGCTCATTGCGGTACCCCAACCTCTATCTATTTCTTTCCTTGGTCGAACGCTTCCTGGATGAAGGACTGAGTTTTTATAAGCCCTTCCGATCTTCTAGATATTTCCCGCGTAAGAGGATATGGGGAGTGTGTCATGTGTGAACAAGCTGCGCAAGTGTTTCTTGAGCTTCAAGAATGAGCTACGTAAACGTCGTTCGCAGTAGTCTCTCTCTCTCTCTCTCTCTCTTTTCCTTTTTTAATCTTAGGTTTATCCCCTCCCTTCTTTCGGAGGATGTAGTGTGTTTAGGTGGGCCATCAGATGAATGGTTTTGGATCTTGGAAGGTGTAGTCTCCGTGATTGGCGATCAACTTTCGAATGGAGAAGATAACTGCTACTCCCATGGCAGATTGGTTTTCTACGATCTTGGGTTTGGAGTGGTTCTTCTGGACGTCTTGGGATCATCCTTCAGAGCTCCCTGGCCCACCAAATCAGCGATCTGGTCATCCGAAAGTGGAGTCTGCGAGACATTCTTTCCGCGTGATGCGGCTATCGCGTGCGAGGGATCGGCGGACGCCGAAACTTCCATTTTCTTTCTTTTCTTTCGGGCACTGTGGGGAGAATCGAAAATCCCTCATCATTTTGGACGACTCAGATCAGAGCCAGGTAACCACCTTTGGGTTTCCTACGCATAAGAGTCGAAACTGTGTCGGTTTCTTCGTAGGCGTTGTTTGCGGAAGGAGTGTGGAAGGAGCTTGGTTCTCTCTTCACTCTCTTTCCTTATTTGAGATGAATTCGGAGGCTTTTCTTGAAGGATTGACGGTTCAACACTCATGAAACCCAGAGGTTTCCTATCTTGGTTGTGCTTGATTCGCACGGCCTGTGGGATCATTGGAAAACAATGTGCGGTCTGATCTCTCCCTGTGCATGGCCCACCTTGGTCAGAATCTGGAGTGGTGGCCGAGGGACGTGTTGGACGTAGGCCAGTGGGGCCCACTGGTGAGCAATCACTAGTGGGTGGGTCCCACATGTTTAGGCTTCTTCCGGCCTTTTTCATTTGGTTGAGATTTCAAATTCAACTTTGAATTTAAAATATGATAAGAGATAGGGATTTGACCGGATGATATAGTTTCATCCTATCTCATCTGGTCTCTCCTTTCTTTCCTATAAAAGGGATGCGCTCTCTCTCGCATTGAATAATCAAAAATACCGAGGGTAAACAGGGAGAGATAGTCTGCACTAGAGTCTGTCCATTTTGGCTTGTCCTTGGGACGATCTAATCTGTAGATCGTGATCCGGGACCACTTATACCGTAGGATCAGAGGTGTGAATGGATCCATCTGCTCCAGTAGTAGATAGACGGACCGTTGGAGCATTAATCTTCTATTTTGTGAGGGTTCCAAAACTCGTGTAGACCATCAGATCTTGAGGGCTCACCTTCCGCGCTTCCCAACAGTGGTATCAGAGCGATTCAACGGCGGATCTCCGATTATTTTCATCTAAAAAGGTAAGTGGCCCATCTTTTCCTTTTGGATTGGAATCCATAGCCTGTCAATTAAAATAATCTTGATTCCACACATGAAGAGTCATGTGTATGATGGATAAGATTAGATTTAGTGTACACGTATGCCATGTACAAGATATTGGTATGATGCATTTCCATACATGTTATGTATAATGCATGGTATGATGCATTTCCATACACGTTATGTTTAATGGATGGTATGATGCAAATTTACTGAAATCTTTCTGCAGACAAAGATTGATTACAAAAGCATGTTCCACGTGATGTATCTCATGAATGTACATCACAACAGTAATATAACACATGCATATATATCACAACAACAACATATGCATCATACCATATTTTTTTGTAAACATGGAGATCATTATGGCTGCTATACATTATGCCATATCTGATGCACACGTGGAGATCGGTATGGCTGATGTTGTTGTATTGAAATACATCACTAGCTGATGTTTTTTAAGCAGCGGATTGGATGACGTTCCTCATTCATGTGGGCACATGAATAAGTTGCATCCTAACCATCCATTTTGTGGCATAGATACCAAAGTGGTACACGTGTATGAAATCTAGACCAACCTGCTGTAAACATGCCCTTGTGCATTTAATGATGTGCCACACATAATACTCGGCATGGATCTCACGGTGGCCCTGATTAACATCAAAATAGTATACAGTTGTACCATAACACATTGTAGTATAATAGTACAACACGTCAGAATACAAGCAATATGTCAACGTGTGATATAGTGCCTCTCAAGTGCATGTAGGCAATGTGTGATATAATTGGCTGGATATAGATTGTTTACAATACACATGGCTTACTGTACACATGTGATATAGTTGGCTGGATATAGATGTAGGCCACGTGATCTAGTGCTTACAATACACATGGCTTTTCAAATACACATAGTGCATCAAATTAGCAACGTTGGCTAAACTACAACACGTTACTAATCCAAACCATGTTGTTGATGCCAACACATTACACATCCAAACCACGTTAGCATGATGGCTAATATAACACGTTGGTTATATGATGCATGTTGTTATATGATGTACAGTACACGTTAGCATGTTGTTTAAAAACTACACATTAGCATGTTTGCACATGTAGTTTAAAAACAACACGTTAACATGTTATTATACGTGCATCTTGTTATACATATGTACATCTCAGATACGTTAGCCATGTGTGATACGTCAGCCATGTGTTATACGTTAGCATGTGTTATACGTTAGCATGTTGTAACACGTTAGCATTTTGCACACGTACAGATAGTACACATGGTGTTTACACACATATAGATTACAACAACATGTTGTCAGCCGCACATGTTGTTAGCCGTACATGTTATTCTGTGCAAAACATCAGCCATATTATTTAAACAAAAAACCATAGGGACATTACAAGCGCACAAGCCGCGACAAAGCATCGGGGAAGTCCATCCCATGATCTTTCCGACCCCTTTCCATAGTCCACACAACCTTTTTCCCACGTATTTTTACGAGACCATCAAACAGCACTTCAGAGACCGCAATCAACTCTGGGGACCGGAAGATTTCCGAACAAGAGGTCTGTTGAATTCTTGACACTACTATTCTAATTGGGCGGAATCTATCTTGAAGAAGCATGCAAGTACACTTGCTAAGGTTGGCCTATATGGTGCTATAGAAGTTACATCTAAATACTTCTATAAGGAACCCACCGTGATCAAGGGCTTTCTTGAATACTGGTCACTTACGACTAAGACTTTCCATCTTCTGTTTGGGGAAATGAGCATCACACTCTGGGACCTGCACCGAATTGCAGGTCTTCCCTTAACGGGCAAATTCTATGGTGAGTTTATTCCGTCAAACAGAGAACTGGCATTCATATCTTCTCTCGACCGCAAACCTTCTATTTCTGAAACTACCATTGAGCTTTTCAAGGAGATGGGGAAATTCTCGAATTTCCATAAGCTTTCTCCCTTGCATTGGCTGGCGCATTTCTCCAGAATGCTCAGGTACTTCCAAACCCAGAAATTAACTTTCCCTTTCTTAACATATTTCTTTGCACCAACTTTTTATCTTCCTCTACAGATTCCGCAACTGCCGTTGCAAGGAACTAATGGAGCTTCGTGACGACATGAAGGAGAGAGCAGATTATAGTTCTTTTGGGGAACTCGTAGCTTTTCTTGCTTATTGGCTAAGCATTGTGGCACTTCCGAGTTCTAAATGGGCAGATGCGATTCGTCCCACAGTCTTTGTTGTTGCCGGTGCTCTGGCTGAGGGGCAAAAGTATTCCCTTGCGCCTCCAGTGTTATGTTATATTTACAGAGCTTTTGGAGAAATAGCCACACACATCAAGAATCCCACCATCGGATCTTCTTCGGCATATACTCCATGATACTATTTCACTGGCTGGTTGGGAGTTTACTTCCCCTGGACCTTTGAAGCACCAGAGAAGGCATATGTTCATCCTATGCATCTCCCACTCTGGTTCTTTTAGCAGAGAGCCATGTCCAAAAGGTCGTACGAATGGGTGGCCAATAAAATTCGAGATGATGATCAAATAGACTTCTTCCAATTCCATCTCCATCGCTACATTGAGGATACTGACATGGTGGATCAGGGAACACTTACTGTATTAGAAAGAGCTTTCTTTCTCTCTATTCGCTCCTGCAGCTTACCTCTCCGAGAAGGGACGAAATTCTGGCGAGAGCCTTATTACCCCTGTCGCTTTGCTCGCCAATTCGGCTATGACCAAGCCGTACCGGAGGATTGCGGATTAGTCACAAAAAAAATGCGTTGCTACGGAACCGGTGCTATTAATTGGGCCATGATATGGAAGCAACTACTGGGCGGTCGTGTAAATTCTTCTTTCATAATTCCCAATTGTGACCGCATAGTTCGTTCTTCATATAGCTGGATGCGGTGGTGGGATCATCAATCATACTTGGTCAACAGATGTTTACCAGTGGATTCTTCCATCTTCCTTCATCCGCCTAGACTGAAAGGCAGAAAATTTGAGAGTGGAATCGGCTTTATTCCGAAGAAGAGCCGTGCATCTCATCATGGTGATATTTGCAGAAAGATATCAATAGAAGAGCCAATCCGTCAGATAAAGCCCATTAATACTTTGGATGGCTGGTTTGCTTATGGAATCTTAACAGAATTTGATCAAGTCCCTCGCAATTTTGGTGGATAAGTCACAGACGATGTTGGAGAAACGTCTTCCCCTATCCCAGTAGAAACTGCGGCAGTTCAGAATGAGCCATCTTCGGACGAACCGACTCTCCCTTCATAGCCTACTCCTCCCAGCTCATCGTCTCCTATGACCAGATCTCAAGCACGTTTGCAGGCGTTGTCACCTATCCCTCAGGAAGGAGGTGGACCGGCAGCTACGTCCCCTTTAGTTCCCACTGACAGAGAGCCCCGACCAGCAAGTAGCCGGGCTGCCTCTTATAAGGGAAAGCAAGTTGTAATTGAAGAAATAGATGAAGAGAACTTGGAGGACGAAAGTTCGGCCTCTTCATCAGAGAGTACTGCTTCTTCGGAATATGAGGATGATGAAGATGATGCGAGCGATGAGGGCAAAGATGATGATTTCGTGGAAGGAGAAGTCAATATAGATGAAGAGGAGGATATAATTGCTGAAAATATTGAGAAAGAATATCCTTCTACGACTTCCGAGATCCCTTCCAGTACTAACATTCCTGCAAAGTCTCCTGCAACAATAGAGGAGGAAGAGGAACCTTTGGATTACGGCATGTACAGATATTCACCTGGTAAGAGAATTTAATTATATATATATATATATATATATTTATATGCATATTTAGTGACAATTATATCATTGTCACTATCGTGTCTTTATTTCAGGCACTCGTGTTGCTGATGTCGAAGCTGGTGACATTCCCTTGAATCCTTCTGCAACTGCACCAGTGGCTTCGCCAAGAGCTCCTCTAGTTCCATTGGCAGCACCAAAAGTGATAGCCCGCGAAATCATATTTCCAGTAGAGACCACTGATTTGCCTACCTCGACTACCAGGGACTCAAGTACAGAGGCTAGGGTGCCCTCTTTTGCTGACATGGCAGGGGGTGGCTCTCTCGCGGCCCGAGAAATTCCTTCTCCCATCATTCATACTCTGCGACAGGTACATATATATACTGATTGCCTTATCAAGAGCGATATATCTACTAATACTCTGTCATCACTTCTGACTTCCTTCCCCTTTATACTATAGGGACTCCTCCTTGCAGCGGGACTGCAAGTTCTGAGTCTGTGGCTACAGTGTCTGAATTGCTATCTTTTGCAAAGATTCCCGTTCACAAAATGCTTCTTATGAAGAACTCTTTGTCAGCAACAGTTCACATCTTCAAAAACCCCGAACAATGGTCAGACCTGGTGTAACACCCTGAAATGGGCTGGGCTACTTGGGCCAGCGTCATCAGCTGCGGTCTTCCTCTTTCCCATGAGAGATAGGATGGAGAAAATGGAGAAAATAGCCGTAACCAACTCAAAAAGAGCCATGGGATGAAGGAATGAGAGAAAAAAGGGGCTGATTCCTTTGATTCTCCATGAGCAACAACCCCAACAGGTGTAGAAGAGACACTAGGAGCAGGAAATGAAGAAGGAACAAGAGGAAATTGGGATGGGTTAGGAGGTTACCCGATTTTGAACTCCAAATGGGGGATGTGAGAGCTCAACGTGAAAGGGAGGGGTAGGGTAGGTGGCTAGGGCTGTTGTGATCGATGGGAGAGGGTGATTTATGGACGAAAATGGGGGATTGAAAGATTTAGGGGAATGGGTTGAGAGAAAAATCGAAAATGGAGGGGATAGGCGTTTGGAAGGGAAGATGTGAGAGAGAGGGGAGCTCCAGCCCCAAAAATAGTAATCCCCAGCCCTATTCGCACCCACCACACGTGTGGGCAGGTCGGGCCGACCGTTCCCAGGCCTGGCCTAGCGTCCGAAACCTCACCCGACCGCGGCGGGCCGCGGTGACCGCGGTTCCACCGCGGTCCGCCTTGGCCGGCGCCTCACCGCCGCGGTGGGGCCGTGTTCTCCACAATCCCAAGGTGCCAAATGCACCTTGGTTCAACCCTGGGTCCCACTAGATTTAAGTGGGGAGGCCCCCGACTCGATTCGGTTCCAGATCGGGCACTTTCGGGCAATTCCGGACACCCACTGATCATTTCTGATTTTTAACGACTGGTTTTGGGTGGATAGCGACCTAGACACGTCAATAGACGGTCTAGAAGTGATTTGGAATAGACTCGTGCAATCAGGATCGAGCACGGACCCGATCAAAATGCGCGTTTTCAACGAACTTCGCCAAATGGCGAAATCAGAAATCCTAGGTCTGTTTCTAAAATTCTCTCGCACCCTCCTAGGTTGTAATGCGTCAGCGTTCGTCGTGGGAACATAACTCAGGTCCGGTTTAATCAAAATCATGCTTTGATACCAACTTGTAACGCCCTGAAATTCGGGGGTCGAGTATGAACTCAACTCCCGAGTTCCAACGCATCACTTATGCAACATAAATAATGATGGTTAAATGTTGTCTGAGTTAGAACAATAAACATGAGTGAGATTATACCAAAACAGTAATTCATACTCTAGTTCAATTGTATAAAGACAAGCGGAAGATTGAAATTGTATATATAAGGTATGTAAAGAAACAAAATTTTTATGAACATCAGAGTATGAACACTAACTGAGTACCCATATACATGTACTGTTTCTGAGTCAAAAATCAAAATAAAATCTAAAAGATGAGTCCTGAAATCCCCGCGATGCAGTCGGCCTAAGCAAAGCCATCAGAGTACTGCATGAATGAGAACTCATCCTCGTCCTTGTCGTAATCGGGCTCCGGCTCCTGAACCGACGCGCCGTCTATACCTGTGACAGAGTCTAGTTGGTGTATACAACACCGTCCCGTAACGTGGGAGTGAGTAGCTAACTCAGTGGAACAATAAAGCATAGGTTAACATGTTATCAATTCAATCAAGCAGTAATGATAAAGCAGTACAATCAAACAAGTTTAACTACTCTTATTAAATGCTAGTATGAAATGACATGATAATGTATGCCCTTGCTAAACCACCCTCATGCGACATCATCTTACGTTCGCGAATGCATACCTCCCTCAGTGCTCCACATTTACTAGGCACATGTAGTGCGATGATAAGCATGATTACCGAGTTATTATTAGTCCATTTCAAATAGTAGTATTGGGAAACTAAGGTACCTCTCTTGTATCATTCCCAAACATGATCCATTCTAGGGTCGTCAATCCTAGTTAATCTCATACGATATTATGGTTCGAGAGGCATCGCGAAGGCATCGCAAAGGGCTCGTCACCCGTCAGCACGGATACAGATCTCACCGTATGCGGCTCAATTGCTGACCGTCAGCTCGAGTACAGGTCTCACCGTACTCGGCTCAATCGCTGGCCGTCAGCTCGAATACAGGTCTCACCGTACTTGGCTCTACTCATACTCTAGTTGCTGTGAAGGGCTCGTCGCCAATCACAGACCTTAGAGTATACTCGAAGATACTACAGAGGATTCGTCACCCGTCAGTACGAGTACAGGTCTCACCGTACTCGGCTCTCGCCGTAAGTATCGACAGCTCGAATACAGTGTCCATTACAAAAATTTATGGGTCGTTACAATCTACCCCCCTTAAACAAAAATTTCATCCTCGAAATTTATACCTTTTCATATTCCTCGAGAATCTGATGGTAGTTCTTCTTGACCTCGGCCTCAGTCTCCCAAGTAGCTTCCTCCTCGGAATGATGTGTCCATAGTACCTTCACAAGTGGAATGACCTTGCTACGCAGTACCTGCTCCTTCCTGTCAAGGATACGCGTCGGGCGCAACTCATACGTAGCATCCTCGCTCAGCTGTACCTGCTCCCATCTGATGATATGCGAAGGATCACGAACGTACTTCTTCAGCATAGATACATGAAATACGTTGTGTACAGATGCAAGTGGTGTGGGCAAAGCGAGACGATACGCCACATCACCCACTCGATCCAGTATCTGAAATGGACCGATAAATCTCGGTGTGAGCTTCCCCTTCTTCCCAAACCGAAGGACTCCCTTCATAGGGGAAACTCGAAGGAATACATGATCCCCGACCTCGAACTCAAGCGGTCGCTACCTCGTATTGGCGTAACTCTTCTGCCTACTCTGTGCTGTAAGTAGTCGACGCCTGATAATGTCGACCTTCTCTGTAGTCGCCTGTACCAACTCTGGGCCAATCAGGCTACGCTCGCCAACCTCAGCCCAACAATGCGGTGCTCTACAAGGACGACCATATAGGGCGTCATATGGCGCCATGCCAATAGTCGCCTGGAAGCTGTTGTTGTAGGCGAACTCTGCGTACGGAAGACAGTCATCCCAGCTGTCCTTGAAGTCCAACACACATGCCCGCAACATATCCTCCAGAATCTGTTTCACCCGCTCTGTCTGCCCATCAGTCTGAGGATGAAACGCCGTACTGAACTTCAACTTCACACCCATCACCTCCTGGATACGAGTCCAGAAGATAGATGTGAACTGAGTGTCTCTGTCCGACACGATCTCTAAGGGAACTCCATGCAGACGGACGATCTCTCTGATGTACAATCTAGCCAGCTCGTCTGCAGAGTTCGTAACTCTGATAGGGAGGAAATGGGCCGATTTGGTCAACCGGTCCACAATCACCCAAATGGAATCGTGTCCCTTCCTCGTCTTCGGCAGCCCTGATATGAAATCCATGGAGATGAAGTCCCACTTCCACTCTGCTATGGGCATGGGCTGAAGCAGTCCAGGAGGTCGGCGATGTTCTGCCTTGACCTGCTGGCACGTCAGACATTGTGACACATACTCAGCGATGTGGGCCTTCATGTTATCCCACCAATACGTCCGTCTCATATCCCGGTACATCTTCGTGCTACCAGGATGCATCGCAAGCTTCGAGTTATGGGCAGACTCGAGAAGCTCGCGTCTCAAGTCAGGCATATCGGGAACGCATAGGCGGCCACGAAATCGTAGACCCCCATCAGAACCAACTCTCCACTCGGAGTCCTCGGCGTCGCTAGCTTGCTCTCGAAGCTCAGACAACCGCATATCGCCCTCCTGGGCCTCAATAATCCTGTCGTCAATAAGTGGTCGCACCCGAAAGAGCGCAACACACTCAAATGGCTCCTCCACAGTGAGTTTCTGCTCGAAGTCCCGTACGAACTCAACCATGTCCCACTCAGCTATCATCACCGGTGCCGCAAATGCTATCGCCTTCTTGCGGCTCAATGCGCCTGTCACAAGGTTCGCCTTGCCAGGATGGTAGGAAACCTCGAACTTGAAGTCCTTCAAGGTCTCCATCCATCGGCGTTGTCTCATATTCAAGTCTCGCTGGGTGAATATGTACTTAAGGCTCTTGTGGTCGCAGAAAATCTCGAACTCCTCTCCGTAGAGGTAATGTCTCCAGAGCTTCAATGCAAAGATGACAGCTGCCAACTCCAGGTCGTGTGTAGGGTAATTCTCCCCGTGCTTCCTTAATTGTCTCGAGGCATACGAAATCACCCTATCCTTCTGCATCAGAACACAACCCAAACCAACGCGTGACGCGTCAGTATATATCATGTATTTCTCCCCTTGCTCTGACAATACTAGCACAGGGGCGGACGTCAACTTGTCCTTCAGCTCCTTAAAAGCTGCTTCCGCCTTCTCATTCCAGGCGAACTTCAGGTCCTTCCGGGTCAACTGAGACAATGGCCTGGCAATCTTCGAGAAATCCCGAATGAAGCGCCTGTAATACCTAGTCAGACCCAGGAAACTCCTCACCTCGGTAACCGAGCCAGGCTGCTGCCAATCCTGAACCACGGCTACCTTAGCAAGGTCCACTGCTATCCCATCCTTGGACACTACATGTCCGAGGAACTTGACTTCCTCCTGCCAGAAGTCGTACTTCTTGTATTGTGCGAACAACTGGTTCTTCTCCAGTGTACCCAACACCACTCTCAAGTGCTCCTCGTGCTCCTCCCGACTCGTAGAGTATATCAAAATGTCATCAATAAAGACGATGATGAATCGGTACAGGAAGGGCCGAAATACCCGGTTCATCAGATCCATGAACACGGCTGGTGCGTTCGTAAGGCCGAACGACATCACTAGGAACTCATAGTGCCCAAAGCACGTCCTGAAGGCTGTCTTCTGTACGTCCTCATCTCTCACGCGCAACTGGTGGTACCCTGACTGAAGATCAATCTTCGAGAAATACCTCGCCCCTCTCAACTGATCGAACAGATCATTTATCCTGGGCAAAGGATACTTGTTCTTCACCGTGACCTGGTTCAACCTACGGTAATCAATACATAACCGTAGTGACCCGTCCTTCTTCACAAATAGCACAGGTGCTCCCCAAGGAGACACACTAGGTCGTATAAAACCCTTCTCTACAAGCTCGTCAATCTGTCTCCGCTGCTCCTCCATCTCACATGGAGGCATATGATAAGTCGGCAATGAGATGGGCGTCGCACCAGGCGTAAGGTCGATTGTAAAATCAATCTCGCGCTAAGGAGGTAAACCAGGAATAGTCTTAAACACACCTACAAATTCCCGAACCACCGGCGTACCCTCCAATGTCGGACCATCAATCGGCACTAGTAAAGTAGCATAACAATCAACATGGCAGGACCAACTGACCTGCACTGGAAATGTGAAAGCTGTGCCGTCAGATCCATAGGCAGTCACGATCCGAGTATCACAATGTATCTTTGCCCTCATCTTAGCGAGCCATCCATACCAAGGATAACGTCGTAGTGCCATAGTGGAGCAACAATGAGGTCGACGAGCACTGTGTTGCTACCCAAATCTACAGAGCAACCCTCACATAACCGTGTGACATCCGAACAGGTCCCAGTGGCCGTAGTGAGTCTCAGTCCCTTAGTGGGAATAGTACGTAAAGATAAACATTTAACTGGCCCACAAGAAATAATAGAAGTAGTGGACCCAGTGTCCACCAATAAGGAAATGGAAGTACCATGAATATAAGCCGTACCCTCAAAAGCCGTCGGGGCCGAAATCAACGTCTCAGGTGCCTCGACAACAAGCGTGTGTACTCGAGCCTGCTGCTGGTGGTTCGGCTGTGGAACCAAGGGCTGTTGCGGTGGCCTGAAGCGCGATACAGGAGGTCAGAAGGAAGGATGTGCAGGAGCAGTCTGTAGAGGTGGAGCTGATATGGCCTGCGGGTAAGGGCGATCCAGCCTCTGCAGTGGTGAAAATTCGCTAGCCCTCATACTCGAGAAATAACTCTCAGCAGGATGCCCCGGTTTCCTGCAATACGTGCAGGTCACGATAGGGCGCCTCACAGGAACTACTGGTGCCGCGGCCCTGGGAGGGGAATCAGCACGAGGCCTCTTGCCTAGGATAGGCCTACTCTGTAACTCCTGTCGTGGCTTCGCAACTATCACACCACGCGATCGGGCCAACCGGTCCACATCCTGCTCGGCCGTTATAGACATGTGGACCAGTGCCACGTAGGTAGGTATACTGAGACAGCATATCTTCGACCGTATGTCAGGTCGCAAGCCTCCAGAAAAGCGACGCATCCACATCTGCTCATTGACGAGGATAGTTGGGACAATGCGGCCCAACTCTGTGAAGCGGTGCTCATACTCAGTAACCGTCATGCTTCCCTGCCTGAGGCGTAGGAACTCATCCTCCCGTTCATGTCGGTAAGTCTACGGGTAGTATTTCTCGTGGAACCGGAACTCGAAAGCCTCTCAAGTCCACACGTAATCCTCTGCGACCGTCTGCAACACACTATCCCACCATAAACTGGCCTCTCTCTCAAACATGAAAGAGGCCAACTCGACCTGCTCTGCCTCTGTACAGTGCAGCATCCGTAGCATCTTGGAGATGCGGTCAAGCCAAAACTCTGCCTCCTCGGGTCCGTAAGAACCCATAAATGAGGGAGGCCTCAAGCGCTGAAATTGCTCGAGTAAACCACGTGTACCAACATCTCCAATAGGAGGTGCGACGGGTGTGGGCAGAGGCACATCCTCAAACCGAGCAGGAGGCTCAGAATGCTCAGCAGGATGTGCGGATGTCATAGGTAGAGTCGTACTACCACCCTGGGATAAGGCCTCAGCTATAGTGGCCATAAGCTGCTGGTGCTGCTGCTGCTGTATCTGCTGCTGCTGCATCTGCTGCTGATGCATCATCAACATCAACTGCTCGATCCTATGAGTCGGCGGAGTAGCCTGGGAGTCATGCTGCGCAGATGAAGACGGCAGGTACTGCTCACGAACCGGGGTCGTGTAAGGTGGCAGTCCACCGGTAGGACCAGCAGGAGGCTGATCAGAACCTAACCCTCGGTCCGCAGGACCGCCACTACCAGAAGGAGTCTGGTCCAAAGAGCCAGTAAGACGGAGGTGTGCCGTGCTCTACGTGTACTGTCGCGGCATGCCCTATACAACATAGGGTACAACATTTGTAAGATAAAGCATAAAACGCATCATAAAGCACTTTAAGCATTCCACACATCATCATAACAAAAGAGGCTACATGCCTTTCATTTACCCAAAATTGTCATAATACATGGAATACAGAATTACATGAATCATGACAGAAATCACATGATAGCCAATACATCCACAACATCAAACACTTAAAACATGCTACTATCTACTACATCATCTACATGAAAACATAAATTGCCTATCGCGATAACAAAAAATAAACAACCACACACAACAACGTGGATGACTAGGCATCCGAGTTAGGCGATGGAGGAGGAGCATTCTTGTCCTGCACACAGCACAGAATGACCTTCAACGTACGAGACACCTTCTTAAAGCTCTTCTTCATGTAGGCTTCAGTCTCTTCAAGCTTGGCTCGGGTCTCACCAAGCTCAGCCCGAACTTGTCCAACCTCTTGCTGCAGGGCCGCCTGGTTCTCCTCAATGCGAACCATACGAGCCTCCCTCGCTGCTTGAGCAGCGTCCGACTCAGGTGCACCAGGAGGAGAGCTCTCCTCAGTATCCTGAGCCTCATCTTCCTCTTCTTGTACGTCATCACCGCCCTCCTCATCACTTCCTGCCTCAAGGTCAACACTCTCCTCACCGGCGCTATCCGACTCATCTCCAGACTCGTCGAGTCGGGCTTGCCGCTGTTGAGGACCGATCTTCATATTCTTAAGTGTCGCCTCGCTTATGACTCAGACTGGTGCAAGGTCTTCCATATTCAACCTATAGCCGATATTACGAGCCATCTTGCAGATCAGGCGGCCAAATGGGAGCGAAAGGTCGTTCCTGGCAGATCGAACAACCTGAACTATCTGAAATAGGATGAATGTGGGCAGGCATATGTTGTCCCCGTGTCCCATCTTGTACAAAAAGTTCACCATCAACCGAGTACACTCCGTGCGGTTACCCGACCGTGGGTACACATTGTATGTGAAAATGTGATGGAGTAAACGGAAGTCCTCGGCCATCTTTGTCGCCGCAATACAATTTCCTCGCGTCCAAGCAACCCGGCGACCACAAAGGTATCGCGTGTGGCGATCCCTTTCCCGTGCACTTCTGGAGAAGTCGTCACTAGGAAGCACTGACCACGTGGGATCTTGGTGATCCGAGCCACCTCATCCACCGTAATTGTGCGCCTTATGCCCCTCACAGAGACAGTGAACTACAGAGGCTCTAATGACGGGTCTACGATGTGGGTGTAGAAAGCACGAACCGTGTTCTCACATGCAGGGGACTCACCGTCATTCATAGAATTCCATACGATATCCACCAAGTAGTCCATCATCAGGTGTAGCCCAAACATTCTCTCATCCACGTGAGCTTCAAACACGACTTTATGGCCAGCAAAACGCCCATATTCAACGCCTATTGGATAGGCATTTCTGACAGGATGGTGAGGATCCAGGTCTCCCTTCGACCTAAACTCCCGAACGGTGCTAGTGCCGACCCCATCGTCAGATCTTCTTTTGGAATGGGCTGGGCTACTTGGGCCAGCGTCATCAGCTGCGGTCTTCCTCTTTCCCATAAGAGATAGGATGGAGGAAATGGAGAAAATAGCCGTAACCAACTCAAAAAGAGCCATGGGATGAAGGAATGAGAGAAAAAAAGGGGCTGATTCCTTTGATTCTCCATGAGTAACAGCCCCAACAGGTGTAGAAGAGACACTAGGAGCAGGAAATGAAGAAGGAACAAAAGGAAATTGGGATGGGTTAGGAGGTTACCCGATTTTGAGCTCCAAATGGGGGATGTGAGAGCTCAACATGAAAGGGAGGGGTAGGGTAGGTGGCTAGGGCTGTTGTGATCGATGGGAGAGGGTGATTTATGGACGAAAATTGGGGATTGAAAGATTTAGGGGAATGGGTTGAGAGAAAAATTGAAAATGGAGGGGATAGGCGTTTGGAAGGGAAGATGTGAGAGAGAGGGGAGCTCCAGCCCCAAAAATAGTAATCCCCAGCCCTATTCGCACCCACCACACGTGTGGGGAGGTCGGGCCGACCGTTCCCAGGCCCGGCCCAGCGTCCGAAACCTCACCCGACTGCGGCGCGCCGCGATGATCGCGGTTCCACCGCGGTCTGCCTTGGCCGGCGCCTCACCGCCGCGGTGGGGCCGTGTTCTCCACAATCCCAAGGTGCCAAATGCACCTTGGTTCGACCCTGGGTCCCACTAGATTTAAGTGGGGAGGCCCCCCAACTCGATTCGGTTCCAGATCGGGCACTTTCGGGCAATTCCGGACACCCACTGATCATTTCTGATTTTTAATGACTGGTTTTGGGTGGATAGCGACCTAGACACGTCAATAGACGGTCTAGAAGCGATTTGGAATAGACTCGTGCAATCAGGATCGAGCACGGACTCGATCAAAATGCGCGTTTTCAACGAACTTCGCCAAATGGCGAAATCAGAAATCCTAGGTCTGTTTTTAAAATTCTCTCGCACCCTCCTAGGTTGTAATGCGTAAGCGTTCGTTGTGGGAACATAACTCAGGTCCGGTTTAATCAAAATCATGCTTTGATACCAACTTATAACGCCCTGAAATTCGGGGGTCGAGTATGAACTCAACTCCCGAGTTCCAACGCATCACTTATGCAACATAAATAATGATGGTTAAATGTTGTCTGAGTTAGAACAATAAACATGAGTGAGATTATACCAAAACAGTAATTCATACTCCAGTTCAATTGTATAAAGACAAGCGGAAGACTGAAATTGTATATATAAGGTATGTAAAGAAACAAAATTTTTATGAACATCAGAGTATGAACACTAACTGAGTACCCATATACATGTATTGTTTCTGAGTCAAAAATCAAAATACAATCTAAAAGATGAGTCCTGAAATCCCCACGATGCAGTCGGCCTAAGCAAAGCCATCAGAGTACTACATGAATGAGAACTCATCCTCGTCCTCGTCGTAATCGGGCTCCGGCTCCTGAACCGACGCGCCGTCTATACCTGCGACAGAGTCTGGTTGGTGTATACAACACCGTCCCGTAACGTGGGAGTGAGTAGCTATCTCAGTAGAACAATAAAGCA
>JAJHSJ010000009.1:15048726-15221913 GCA_021015155.1 Magnolia officinalis | reverse complement strand
AGAATCTGAGTCACAGAAGGTGGCACGATTTATAGGTGGGTTACGACCGACAATTCAGGACCGAGTTCAGATGTACCCAGTCGGGACCGTGGATGAAACAGTTCAATTGGTGGGTAAGGTAGAAACACAACTTGCTGGAGCTCCTGCTCGTCCATATCCTTTAACTCGACCCCCCATGACTGGTCCCACGCAAGATCCAGTGCTGGCACGAGGAAAAGATCCAGTAGGAGAACGTCCTCAACATATATAACCGCAAATCGTGATACGGGGAGCAACTCATCCATACCTCAATGTGCGGCACCCACAACAGCGTGCCCGAGTAGGATTTCAAATCCTTATACTCGGCCGAGGTCGAATAATTGTTACCGCTGTGGCCAGCCAGGGCACTTATTAAACACTTGTCCTCAACGTCTCGTATCACACTTGACTATAAACGAAGATGGCACTGAAAATGAGGCTGCAGAAGAAGACCATGACTTTGATGAACATGAACAAACCACTAAAGAGATAGCAGGTGGCGATGAGGTGATGGACGATGATCATGGTGAATTTCTAGTTGTGAGGCGATTATGTATGCCCCATGAAAGGAATTACACCACAGCGACACAATCTATTTTGTACTCGGTGCACTGTCCACAGAAAGGTCTGTGATGTGATCATAGACAGTGGTAGTAGCGAGAACATCGTCTCAAGAGTGATGGTGGACAAGTTGCAGCTACTGACGACGAAACATCCTTCCCCGTACTCAATTGGCTGGATAAAAAAGGTGAATGAAACTAAGGTAACTGAATAATGCACTATCTCGCTTTTAATTGACAAAAATTATACGGATCAAATACTTTGTGACGTGGTCGACATGGAAGCTTATCATATGCTACTCGATCGACCCTGGTAGTCGGACTGTGATGCGACCCATCGGGGATGAGATAATGTTTACATATTCGTCAAGGATAGTCGAAAAATAATCCTTGCCCCTATGGCACTAGAAAACCACCCTGAAGCCTCTAAAGTGGAGGGGAGTTCCCTCTTGACCATTCTGGATTTCATGGAAGAATCCAAGGAAACCGGCGAGGTATACGTCGTAGTGGTGAAAGGTGAGGAAAATGAACCCTCAAACATCTCTCCAAGTTTAAGACTGTTGCTAAACGAATTCAAAGAAGTCTGGCCTGAGGATTTACCTGATGGATTGCCCCTCATGAGGGACATCCAACATCACAAAGACCTTGTCCTTGGGGCTAGCCTGCCCAACCGCCCTCATTATCGGATGAGTCCGAAGGAGTGCGAGATACTTTAGGGGCAAGTGAAGGAATTGATCCGTAAGGGTCTCTTGAGAGAGAGCATGAGCCCATGTGCCGTACTAGCATTATTAACGCTAAAAAAAGATGGAAGCTGGCGCATGTGTGTCGACAGCCAGAAAATCAACAAAATTACCATCAAATATCGGTTCCCAATACCACGGTTGGACGACATGCTCAATATGCTAGAAGGGGCCAAGGTGTTCTCTAAACTAGATCTAAGGAGCGGGTACCATCAGATTCGTATCCGACCCAGTGATGAGTGGAAAACGACATTCAAGACAAATGAAGGGTTGTATGAGTGGTTGGTCATGCCTTTCGACCTATCGAACGCACCAAATACTTTTATGCGTTTGATGAATCAAGTTCTAAAACCGTTCATCGACCGATTTGTGGTAGTATATTTTGATGACATATTGATATATAGCCAGGATGAGGCGGAGCACAAGAAACATCTCAGGCAGGTGCTGCAAGTCCTACAAATTAACAAGTTGTACATCAACTTGAAGAAGTGTAGTTTTTTAACTGACAGCTTGTTGTTTCTAGGATTTGTTGTAACATCCATAGGCATTCGTGTGGACGATGAAAAGGTGCGAGCTATTACGGAATGGCCGATCCAGACAAACATTCATGAGGTGAGGAGTTTTCACGAGTTGGCGACTTTCTATCGTCGATTTGTGCGAGATTTTATCACCATAGTCGCGCTTATAACAGATTGCATGAAAAAAGGACCGTTCCAGTGGACCAATAAAACTGAAAAGTTTTCATTAGATCAAGCATCGTTTATCTATAACACCGGTCTTGGTGCTTCCTAATTTTGACAAATTGTTTGAGGTTGAGTGTGATGCTTTATACGTCAGAATTGGGAGAGTATTATCACAGGAAGGCAAGCCAGTAGCCTTCTACCGCGAGAAGCTCAGTGAAGTCCGAAAGAAGTGGTTGACTTATGAGCTTGAGTTGTACGCAGTTGTTCAAGGGCTGCAACATTGGCGGTATTATCTGATTCAAAGAGAGGTTGTTCTGTACACTGACCATCAAGCATTAAAGTTTATTAATAGTCAGACTAACGTGAATCGTGTGCATGCTAGATTGGTTGCATTTTTATAAAAATTCACATTCGTTTTGAAGCACAAGTCAGGGCAGCAGAACAAGGTGGCTGATGCACTTAGCCGTCGTGCATCACTACTTGTTACGATGAGCAACAAGGTGGTCGGCTTCGATTGTCTCAAAGAGCTGTATGCTGAGGATGATGACTTCAAAGATTCTTAGGTGAAGTGCGAAGAAGGTCGCCCCAGTGACCTTCATATACAAGACGATTTTCTCTTCAAAGGGAATCGATTGTGCATCCCCCAAAGTTCTCTGAGGGAGCAGATTATTCAGGAGCTACATAGAGGTGGCCTCAGTAAACACCTTGGGCGAGACAAGACTCGAGCTCTTGTAGAAGAGCAGTATTACTGGCCGCAATTAATACGTGATGTGGGAAAAGCGGTACAACATTGTCATGTTTGTCAGACATCCAAGGGGCAATCTCAGAATACGGGCCTCTACACCCCGTTACCTGTGCCTGACGGTCTTTGGGAGGATTTATCAATGGACTTCGTGCTTGATCTCCCACGAACATAACACGGTATGGATTCGGTGTTCTTGGTGGTAGATCATTTCTCCAAGATGACACACATTATCCCATGTAAGAAGACCTTCGATGCAACACACGTGGCGAATCTATTCTTTAGGGAGGTCGTACGGCTACACGGGGTCCCTAAGACCATTACTTCTGATCGTGACACGAAGTTCATTAGCCACTTTTGGCGGACTTTGTGGACTCGATTCAATACACGACTTCAATTCAGCAGTGCTTACCACCCACAGACTGATGGACAAACCAAAGTTGTGAATCGCACGTTGGGAAACCTCCTTCGCTGTATTTCAGGAGAAAAATCGAAGTAGTGGGATTTGACCTTGTCTCAAGCAGAGTTTGCATTCAACAACATGGTGAACCACTCGACAGGAAAATCACCGTTCCAGATTATCTATGGACGAGTGCCTCCCCACACGCTTGACTTGGTCCCTCAGCCCAAGCACCCAGGCACGAACATTGCAGTAGAACATATGGCAGACAAGATCATGGGCATCCATGCAGAAGTGCAGACCAAGCTACATGCCTCGAACGAGAAGTATAAGGAACAAGCAGACAAGCACTGACGATAAAAAGTGTTCGAGGTGGGCGACAACGTTATGGTCCATCTGCGCAAAGAGAGATTTCTGACTGGGACGTACAACAAGTTAAAAAATAAGAAGATTGGACCCGTCCCACTCATTCGAAAGATCAATGACAACGCGTATGTTGTTGATCTTCCAGATGACATGGTGATTTCATGGACTTTCAACGTCGCGGACCTGATCGAATATCATGAACAAGCGCAGGATGAGAACTCGAGGACGAGTTCTTTTGAAGTATAGGGGACTGATGTAGAGCGGTTCCTGGATAGTTTTATGGCTAAGATAGATCAGAAAAGGCCCGGTCGACGACAGAAGTGATCCGAACCGTCGGACCTTAGATCGGGCGTATCTCGCAATCCGGAATGAGTTACCTGATGTAAAATATATGATTTTGGGGTAGAACAATCTACTTTAGCCAACCAACCTAACCATGCTGGGTTGTGCAACCCAGAATTGCGAAAAACCCCTGGATCAAAGGTTATTTCCTTGTTTTAATTTCATTTTTACTATAAATAGTAAGTTTTAGTTTGATTATAACTCTTCATTCGTCGGGCTTTAAGAGTTGCGTCCAACGTGAAAAGAGCTTAGAATAATTAGGAGAACGGTTTGGTGAAGCTAAATAGGACACTTACTATTTTTGGCCGAAAACCTTGCGTACTAGTAGACATCACGACCGTCTATAAATAGTAAGTTTACTATTTGTAGTAAGTCGCGATTTCTAGGAGTTTTAGTTGTAGTTTGATTCTGATTTCTTTTCCATTGCTTGGTACCCCTATTTAAAGGGTTGTGAACTCGTTTTTAGTCATCAATTAATCAATTTTGAATTTCTTAGAATTTATTTCTATTTTCTGCTTTCTTTCCTCGTGGATTCGAGAAGTCTCTGTGAGGATCGTCCAGAGAAGCTCCATGGATTTGGAGTAGTTATCCTCATCACATTCATCCCTGGATCAGAAAATGACTGATGGCTGGTAGATCTTCAACAATCTGTTCATTGCTCGATCGAAACTAGGCTTCGTGACGAGATGGTCGGTGAGGTGACAACTTTTTCGTGGACTTGGAGGGAACCAAACATGTGGTAAGACGGTTTAAAATCAACTATCCATTATAATTTGGTGTGGACCAAAATTCATGGTGAGATGACTGATAGAATCACGTAGTACGTAGTAAGAAACTCCCAGAGCCTTCCATTCGAAATTGAACAATCTTCCTTACGATCCAGTGGCATGCCGTGGATGAAGGGTGGAGAGCTAAACTAAGGACTAATAACTAAGGCTCCCATGCTATGAGCAGCGATGAGGGGTTGGGCTAAAACTAAAATAAAGTAGAAAGATAAATGTCTATAGAGGATGGATAAATAAAGTTGTACTTGGTTGTAATGATGTGAGGCCTCGAGCTCTTCGTAGAATATTGTTTATATGGCCTTCTGGGAGGCAATGGCCTTGTGTGGTCTTTGACACCGTGAAGGATTTGGATGATTGTTTGTAAAAATCTCTTTAATTCTTCCACATCCGTGTGGCCTATTGTGTATGATCATGTGTACAAGAGATATACTTTCGTGTGCGTCTGCCAAAGTCCTCACGTTTTTGGACTCCCACATTAAAAAGTTGTTTTGACCGTTAGGTCACATAGCTTTGGCATATGATGCCAAAATATTACTTTTGGAAAGGCTCCAATATTTAATGCTAGATAGAGATAGCCTTTGACGGGATTCTATCCTTTAATGCTGAGAGAGGGACTTGCTTTAATGAGACTCTTTACTTTCGCAGAGAGTACTTTTGATACAAGTCTAGCATTTAATGCTCTCTCTCTTATGTGCATGTCTTTAACTCCTTATCTTAAAGTTATTTACGCTACACATGACACGATTACCATGTGTTGTCTTCTGTATCGTTTGATCTGGCTGTGCCAGATTAGGTGTAACAATGATGAAGGGAGCGAGTAAGATTTCACCTATCATGTAGCGTGTAGTGATGACATGTGGTGGCATCTCATTGGTCCACGTAAGCATGCCAAAAATGGGTATAAACATAGTATGATGGCATATATGTGTGTACAACTCTACACACATGGGCAATAACAAACCTTCAAATAAAAGAGAGATAATTTATTTCTTGAGTGCTTTTCACAAGTTCATATAAAAGAAACAATGGTTGAAAACGAGGCTTAGGAGTTTGCAGACATCCCACCCAAAATGAGATTAAAACTACTTTTTGACTAGAGGAATCTTGTGATACTTTGACCCATGAGCGATCCTACGATTTCTAGCTGCTTGTAGATTTTGAAGCTTCATTTGGCTAGTGGTGACTTCAATTTAAGTGTATTTTAATACCCAAGTCAATACTGCATTCTTCTACAATTAAAACAAAGCATAAAATCAAGAAAAGGGAACTGCCAAAAAAAGTGAAGGCATTTCGCGCTCGCATGCGAGTGCTTTCAGTGTTATAGAAAAAAGTGCAAATTTGAATATTATTTTCTAAAATTGATTAAATGGCTAACAAGTACACTTAAAGCCAAAAATGATTTTCAAAATCAAAACCACACAAAAAAGCTATTTTTAGCAAAATCACCACCTTTAAAAAGAGAGAAGCAGAAGGGGATAGATGGTAAAAAAACTTCCTTATTGGAAGAGAGAAGCAGAAGGGTGTGTATATATATATATATATATATATATATATATATATATATATATATATATATATATATATATATATATTCTTTAGAAGGATAATCTTCTCATCGCTCATTCCTTTTCATATATTTATGTTCACATGCATGCGGTCCACTCACTAGACCGCTCTCATTATGCACCCTTAGCCTTATTGTAGGCCATGTGAGAGGTTTTCCTTGTTGTTAATTGGGGATAGATGGTAAAAAAACTTCCTTATTGGAAGATCAACATCGAGCAATAATATTCCATTTTTGTGGCATAAATTTAAGTAACTTTTAATCTAGGTTATGTATTGATGCTTTTGAATTTGATTATATTTAGACGATGATTCATTGATTTAAATATAATATAAGTTAAAAAAATTTATGCATCCATTGTCTTTTTAAAATCCTAATAGAGAGTTCGCATTGAGATTGCGTGAATTGTGTTTCACGGCATGTGAGAGCTTAAAATTATGACTAAGTTTTAGAGGGGGGATGAATATGACCACTTAAAAATTCTCGCCAATTAAAATAATTTAGCCAACTAAATTTAAATACAATAATTAAAAACAATTAGGCTATATGGTCCAATTCCATAGACTACTCATGATTCAACTAATTGAGCACAAGTCTATGTGATAGAGATAGTGATCTTGTGTGCTTAAAAGTTAAGTGCCTAATATGCAATTCAATTCAAGTATCCATATAATTCAACTAATTAAACACATAAGCATGAATAGAATTGTAAACATTAACAATCGCAAATACAAGGATATATAATGGTTTGGTTACTTGCCTACTCCACTCCCAGTGGACATATGTACTTCCATGAGTGTATCGGATTTTACTATCTTACGAGTTTTCAATAGGTTTACCCCTAATATTTACAGCCATACACAAGGATTTACACTGATTTTACATAGGCTAAGTAATAAACCCGTGCCTAATTGAAGGACTTTCGTTTTGCTCACACTGAAAGCTCTCATGGAGACTAATATGTACACACTTGTGTCCGATGAGTTCGGTCTTATAAAAGAACCTGTCCTATACAAGAACCTATTTAAGTTTGGGTTACAAACTCTGTACTTAATCTACACAAAGAAAGATTATATAGACTTTAAATTGACAACATAACTTGTCTGATTGAGCCCCGTTGATGTTCCTTACTTGAGAGATTTGATTGATGCTCTCCCATGCTTCAATCAGCTTCTCAATTTCTCACACGATCATTGGTGCATATGCTTCAACTCCTACTATCAATCGCCTTGCATTTGATACTCCAATGAGGTGGCTAAGGCAAGGGGAGGATGGGGTAGTGGTGAATCTCTTACAACTAATACTTAGTTGTTTCCAAGGAGAGTATTCATCTAATTAGGGGATTGTAGGTTGTTTAAACAAGGATTTACCTATGGGTACTGTAAGGTCTAAACTCTAAAGAATCTAAGAGATCATAGGCAGCATCAACTTGAGCTTGGAATGCTCATACTAAATAATGAATCACATGATGGATCGCATGAACTCAATCGATTAGAGGCTAGGATTAGGTTCTATGAGTGAAAAAACACCTAAGCTTTTAGTCTACGAAAAATCCTTTTAAATGCCCAAAAACCATAAGCCCTTTATAAAGAGAAAGTTTGCAATGGTTAGAAAGATGGGCAGAAAATAACTAGTTTGATCAAAAGAACTAATTCAATTGGAGGTAGAAAACTTGTTGGACGTTTCTAGCCACCATCGATCGATCGAGCTTGACCTTCGATCAATTAACATCGATCGATCTCTCCTGAGAGTCCACTATTTTGAGCTTCTGTTTTACAACTTTGAACCTCTAAAGCCTATCTAACCAAGTTCAAATAAGGATTCTAAGGCCAATGAATGATCAAATAAAGGTTGACCTATTTGGGAAATGGATCTTCTAGATGTTAGGGTTGTTCTGGGTCTAAGATTAGGATCGCTAAGGCACCTCATGATTTACCTGTTCTTCACTCCTTGATACTTGAATTCTTCGAGTCTCTGGTCTTCAATGTCTTCCTATGGAGGCTCAACTGACTCAAGACTCCTAACTCACATTATTGACAAAACAAGGCACTAACAAGTACAAGTTGATGGCTTTAAACGGTTAAAGGGAAAGACTCAAAAGAACGTGGGTGGAGGTGGTAAGAAAAGACTTGAAGACCTATGGACTAACTAAAGCCCTGGCTTTTGATAGCATAGAATGACAAAATAAGATTCAACTAACCTCAATTAGTTGGTATAAGGCTTAAATGATTGATGTGTGTGTAGATAAATATATAGATAGATAGGAAAAGAGAGAGATCGGTACACATGTTATGCATGGTATGGTATCTAAATGGTATTTACACATATTTACAAATTAGGTGTGAACTGCTTTATCTTTATCTTCACCATAGCTACATATTGTTTGGGCCATTTTCAAATTGAATGTGAATCATTGCTACATTTTCTTTCTCACCACAATGTCTTAACCACCCATCAAAGAATCAAGATTCATTTAAACTATGAAATTTTATGTGCATGAGAAATCAACATTGTGGTTCATTATATGAGTTGTTTGAACTATTGTAACCATGGACTCCCACATAGCCTCACTTGTACAAATCAATCGAAAGCCAAAACAGCACTGTACAACCTCTTTTTTTTTTTTTTTTTTTCGGGCCCAAGCATTGTATGTATAAAATTTTTCCTATCAAGTCACATTAATCTAATGGTTAAGTTCTAGTGTCCACATGTATGGTGGAGATGGTGCACTTTGTGCTTTTTTGAAAAAAAGAAAAAAAATATTCCAAGAGGGATAAAGTGTCATCCTAGCATAGATCTCAAGGTGTCAGGAATATAAACTTAGTTATTCATTTTGTACGCTTGAGGCATTTACTTTCCATAGAGATTTGTAAAAATGCTACAAATTTAAGACCTTATTCACGTTCTTACTAGGAGGGGATTGGAGTTTAGGGCTTGTTTGAATACACTTATGTAAAAGAGTGTTTTTATTTTTTTTATTTTTATTTTTTTTTATAGAAAGGGTTTAATGCCTAAATTCAATTAACCCTATGAAAACCAATTCCTCAAGTTTGACATTTTAGCAACTTTGTTGTTGAATAGGAGATGAGATATGATCATAAAAATGTATCAAAATACACATCAAACTAGGGTTTGGCTCAAAGCACTGTTTAGGCACCAAACACTCCTTTTCTCCTTATACCAGCCATGTGGCATATTTTTGGTAATCCAAATCGACCATTTATCATAAGCCTTTATAAATAAAGTGAAAAATCACACTGATAGGACAATCCTACTCATAAAAATGCTATAATTAAAGAATACATGACAATGTTCTATTATTTTATTACCCTAATTTTTAAATGGTTAGGATTGTAAAATCACAATTGTTCTTGGTTTATAATTCATTCATGATTTTGGAAGATGAATAATTCAGATCATCAAATACATATGCACATATTTGATATAGAACCTTTGCCTTCCCTTGTGATTGGATAGTCCTAAAATTGATCCAGATCGTCCATTACATGTAGCATGAAATTCATTTCATACCTAACAAAATTTACGTTGACATTTTCGATTTATTTGTATGTTGACCACACTTTCTAATAACCATGGACAAGATCTTAAGGATGGTTTGATAGAAGTGCTTCCGTGGAACCATAAGTAATCCATAAAATCCCTGACAAATAGATGGTTAAAATGCTGCTTAAAACAACTTATTATAAGCAATCTTGACCGTTTATGTATAAGCCATTGCTCAGTTGCTAAGAAATATCTAATTGGTGTGATTTTTTATTTTATTTTATGGAGGACCATAAAATGTATGTTGCACTTAACAAATAGTTCGTATTGATTGAATATATTGTCCAAGTGTCACAATGTAGTTAGCAGAACTATAACTTAGAGTGCTTTGTGAGTGCCACATTGACTCATAGAGATGGAGTTCATGGAGCCTAAACACTCCCACAATAGGGCCGGTTGTGCATGTTGTCCATTAGCAAACCCCACATGTCGCACGTGTAATGAAGGGATGAGAGAGAGAGAGAGAGAGAGAGAGAGAGAGAGAGAGAGAGAGAGAGATTTCTCTCATCTTTTCTATTTTCTTTTTCTTCTCTCTCACCAAACATCAAGGGGGTAACTATTGGAAATTTTAAAAATGCAATGGAATTCAAAGTTTAATAAAAAGAATCCCTAATTTTAATTTAGCCATAATTCAGATCAACATCTTAGTATCATCAAGTTTCTAGAAAAATCAAAATCAAAGCATACCTCAAACTTGTGCCATTTGATCGTTGTAGAATCTGATGTTAGTCTTTCAACGTAGGAAGTCTCTCCCTGAATCATCCCGAAAGAAAGCAAATAAGGATAGCAACGCTAGACTTAATTTGCGGGTTAACAAATTGATCATACATCAATGATGAAGATCAACTAGATTATAACAATCACACAATTGAGAGTTCCATGCCTATCCAAATTGCTGTGGATAGGAACACATCATGAGCGTAATTGCCCCGAACCTATATTTAACAATTACACATATAGTGGGGCCCATCAGTATACTCATCATTGTAATCCAATCATATTTTAGCCCAATGATCATGTGGGACCCACCAAATAGAGGTCCTACATGCTTCCACTTAGCCACACTGATGGTGCTTAGCCACACTGATGGTGAAGACTATCTATACCAACTTGTTGTCAGTTCCGAATACATAAGTTGACCATAAAACATGATCATGGCTTGTCCAATCCCACTATAGTGTTCATGACATTTAGGATATTGAGATCCAGGACACAACTCACCCTTGAACAGTAGCTATTATAACTGAATCCATCTTTCCCATAACAATGGCATGAATCCCCGCCTCTAATACAATGACAAAATTTAAAGTTTTTCGCACGTTAATTATAGTGTCCAAGGTATATATCAAACACAAGTGATCATTAATCATAGTCCATGTTGACTTTTCAAAGCATACAACACCAACAACCGTGTCTAAAGAATTCAATCCATTAAAACCCTGTTGCGCAGCACGCCAACGACGCAGTGAGCCTAGATCCAATCTCAGGCCTCACCCACAAACGATAAACAGGAAGAAATATAAACTAGAAACAGAATCAAAGCATTCAACAAATCACAAGACAAGATATACGTGGAAAAACCCCAATCTAAAGTAAAAAACTACGAATGCAAACTTTTACTATGAAGATAAACGAAGATTACAAGGCAATATACTAACCTCTCTCTTGGAAGTACAAAGAAAATCCCTTGCCCACACCTTAGAAATATTTTTCAATATTTACCTTAACCTTAGAATAACCCTAGGGACCCCAATTTATAGTTTTTGCAACTTCCCTTTCGCATCCCAGTTGCGAAAGGACTTGTGACACGAAATTTGCGAAACTCCTTTCGCATCCCAATTGCGAAAGGACTTGCGACATGAAATCCGTGAAACTCCTTTCGCATCCCAGTTGCGAAAGGACTTGCGATACGAAATCCGCGAGACTCCTTTCACATCCCAGTTGCGAAAGAACTTGCGACACGAAATCTGCGCAACCTCGACTGGTCGTGGGCGGCCCCAGATGTGGCTCTACTTCTCAACAAACACTTCATTTATCTTAAATGAAGGACCATGACAAAAATGTGGCTATTTTACAACTTAGGTGGCCCTGGTGAGAATTAAGGGTAGATATTCCCTCCCACATTTTTTTCCTTATACTGTAGCCCACCAAAGTTTCAGATCAAGTTGATTTTCAGGCCTTGGAAGGTAATTTGATGGATACATCCAATGGACAAATTGGATTTGATACATGCACCACATGGCCCCACATCTGCTTGATACCACCATGAGTTTACAGTGCCGCACAACAATATCACTGGAGAGCACCTCTATCAGTGTGTGTGTGGAATATTGTCTCTATCTTCACTAACATCAACAACATCCCTAAAGGTTTTAAATGTCACATGGGATGACTGTTGTTGGTTTGAACCATTCATTCATACAACTAGAGCAGGCCATGGTGCAAAAAAATGCCATTTGGATGATTGTAAACATCCAATCAATAGCATGGGAAATGAACAGTCAAGATGAGCCGAGAACAAAATAGGTCCTTTGATTGTCATCTTAAAAACATATATATTTGGTAGATCCAACTTTGTATTTCTTATATTCCAAAGTACCACTTTGGTTCTATGGCTCATAAACAATAAATAGTTGTAACAAATTGACCCCATTCAAAGAAATGGGATCATCCTATCTGCATGATTGGTTCACCATGGCTTGCCTCTAAAAACTACGTTTGGAACCCAAGACCTTAGGCAAGCAAGCAATAACTATAACCAACAACCCAAACACCATGTGTTTGTATGTGCATTTACTATTTTTATACTATATATATAACTATTAATTAAAATGTTGATAAATAATATTAATTTAAATGATTAATTATCAAGTCAAGTCAAGAAAAGATCGTTTAAGCCATCTCATTCTGTCTCTACAACCTTTCTTTCTCTATTCATGTGTAGCCTAAAAACCTTTGCACATAGTGGAAGTAAAATAAAATCAAATTGAATCTACCTCTACATATGCATGAATTAATACAAACTTAAAAGCCTACCTTCAATGAAGAATAAAAGAGACAATCAGTGTGTTGTTTCTTCTCTCATTCTTCTTGAGGGAACATGATCAACCACCCAATTCACCATGATCTACCTAAGACGTTCATATAGTGGTGATTCAAAGTAATGGGTCAAGTTCCCATTAGGATCCAAGTCTTCTCAAGTCTGATAATAAGCATAACAAGCATAGTAAGTGCAAGTTAATTCCAGACGGTTAAATCTATCTTAACTTCTTAAATCCAATCAATGTATGTCAATGCACACACCTACATATATATGGGACAATATCCCATGATAGAGACACAACAGACACAATATGCATAATAGCTAAAGGATTAAGCTATCTCAACTTATCTGTTGGTCATGATAATATTATAAGTTTTTGCATAACCAAAAAGTTAGGCATTACAATGCATTTCATATTAAACTTATTCTACGTTATTCTCTAAGGATACAATAGCAATAAGCAGTAAACATGGCAATGATGAAGGAAATGTAAAAAATTTATTAGACTTAAAGGGCATAAATTCACCATAGCTCACATCCTCTTTCTTTATAACCTCACCCTTTTTCATCTTCTCTCCCTCTCTCTGTCCATCTCTCTCCTTGCATGTATCACATGTTCTTTCCCTCTCAATATCTCTTCCAGGTACTCTCTCTTTCTCTCTCGATGTACTTACATTGCACCTACCATACTCACTAGTATATATGTACAATGACAAAAGTTGAGTAAGATAGAAGTACTCCTTATCCAAATTGGACCAAACAAAGAATTCCAGTATAGTAATTTAGATATATCTGAGGACATTGTGAGCGACAGGGACTAAAATTTTCCATTGTTGGAATTTCAGGGCCCATGGTATACATTGATATGTTATCATTGTCATATTTTCGTTGTTTTATTTATTTATTATTATTATTATTTTTTTGAAACCACTCGATCGTGGGGCCACTCAGGAGACCGTGTGCAATGAGATCTGTCAAATTGAGATGTGGGTCCCACTTGCACAAATAGTAGATTAGAACGGCAACCGATTGTAGGGAGAGCACTGGATGTAATAATAGCTCTTTATTAATTAGCTTACCCAATCAAAGTATGGAAGAGCAATTAGCATGCAACAATGGAAGTTTAGTGCTTTCATTGACCATTGTACGAATCTTTAGCTACTTTTCTAACATGCGCCACATGGGTCTGTTTGCCAACCGGGTCCACTTCTGATGATTTGTACCATGAGAATTTCAAGAGGCGGTTCATGTGCGTGAGCCAATGTGGCACATGTGTGTGAGATCCCGGACGATCATCAGGTGGTCCACTTCATATTTGGATCTATCTTATTTTTTTGGCTCAAACCTTATAACGGGTTCCCCAAGTGGATGGATGGTTTGGATATAAATCATATCTCATGATGAAACCCACCGAACTTGGTGACGTCAACAAACCAGCCACGTCGGTGGTGTGCGGTCCACCACCCAATCCGCTTCCCATGTGTTGATAATATCATAATCATAGCATTTAATGTAATTTCCACGATATTAAAAAGATATTTAAAAAACTGGGCGATGCTCGCAACATCGAATACACCCATATCTTACAAATCACTTGATTGGACGCTCAACAAAGCTCACATAAAAAAAAAATAAAACAGAATCTAGTGGTGCCGGTATTAGGTGGGCCCCACCAGGCACATATTCTCAAAATTCAATTTAAATAATTATAACCCACCATCACGTGTACTTGCACAGGTTTCCTACCACGCGCTTGAAAATTACCCATTGACTTGTGTAAAATAAACGGTCCTAATCATCCATCTCATGTGCTTAAGCTGTACTGAGAAGAAACTGGATATTTTGGTCCATATATTTTATGAGGTGCGCTCCTATATATAGTATCAGTTGCACCAAAACATCTGGTGGTTCTGGGCTTATGTGGGGCCCACTTCAACCGTCCATCAGCACAGCTGCGTCCATCACATCGTGTTGTATCCCTCGTGCTCACCATAGAAACCAAAAATCAGGCCGATATCCAAAACTTAGGTGGGCCACTACGCGGCGAATGATGTAAAATCATGCCTGAGATCTTTAAATTCAGGTTGTGTGGTCCACCTGGGTTTTGGAATGGCTTTAGTTTTTGTGTCTCTTTATACCAGTGGAATGCATCTGATGAATGGATTAGATGGCGCATATTAATAACATGGTGAGTCCCACAAACAGTGGGAAGGTTTTATTGATTGAATGTCCACTACCAACTTTTCCTTGTGGTGTGGCCCACCTGAGTTTCTGTTGGGGCTGATTTTCAGCCCCATGGCCTAAATTCAATGATGGTCTATTGGATTTTGGTGGTTCGGATGTACAGTTGAGGTGGGCCCACGGCACCACGGTTCAGTTATGTTTTATTTCCAGATACATGTTTTCTCTGTTGGGCGATTCTTTTTTTTTTTTTTTTTTTTTAGGGAGGTGATAGCTACCGTCCAAGTAAAGGATAAGTGCCAACCTTTCACATCTAACGTCCAAAAGGTGGGGCCCACGGTGAAGAACACCTGCTAAAAAAAATCAAGCCGTTGCACTCATCAGTGCATGACATCACAGAAGCAGTACTGGGCAGCTGCCGAACTAATCCAAAGACAGGTGTGGCCCATTTGATGAGTAAATCGGACTATATTTTCCTAGTGGGCCAACCTTTTGGAGGGGGTGGATATTCTCTACATATAATACATTGGCTCTCATCCCCTAGCGGACATTGATTTGTTAGCCATGTAATACGGCAAATAGTTATCTATGTGTACATGCATTGTTTCAAGTATCTGTAATATATATTATCCGTAATATTGCCAAAATTAACAGGCTCACCAATCCAACGATATCGATAACACTAATAATTTCAGGTGTTGGCTATATATCGCTAATTGTCACCCATGCATGATTAATATTTTTTATTGTTGGAAATTCAAGGTCTCACTTGTATCGGCAATGTATCGGTGATTTTCGATATACATCACAAAAAATCTATTTATTTTAAAAAATATCATTCATTTTTTATGGGTGCATGATTATACAATGAAATGTGTATTTATTTTTGTGTATATGTATACATGCATGGATGGATTGATGGATAATAGATGTATGTATGTATGCAAGTATGGATGAATGGATGGTTAGATGATGGATTGGATGGTTGGATGTACGGGTGTATATACTATTGTGGAAAAAACATCTTTACGTGATTAATATAAGTGAGGCCAAAATAAAAAAAGAAAATGAATAAATAAAAACAAAAGACAAGAGGCATAAAGATTTATATGGTTCGACAATATGCCTATTACATATATAGGGCAACAAAAAAGAGATTTCTTCTTCACTATAAACAAGATAAATAGAAATATAAAGCTTACCTCTATCTCGCCCTTACAATAAATTCCATACTAAGGAATACTCCAAAAGATGAATACAATAGAACACCTCTCTCCAACTGTGACCCTCCTTATATAGACAACACCATGTGAGAGAGTCAATAGCAAAACCTAATAAACTAGGCCTTCACCAGACCTTATGTTCGTACATGCGTACAAGAGATAGAGGTAGAGAGAGAGAGAGAGAGAGAGAGAGAGAGAGAGAGAGAGAGAGAGAGAGAGCGTCTCTCATTAGCAGACGTTAAGTCTCCACCACCACAACAATCTCTTATTTGAAGACTAGTTTTTCTAATACTGCGAAAACACTCCTAATAACAGCTACCTAAATATCACCAATCGCTAAGTTACAACAAGCTCAAGAGAAGTCCTGTATTAAACAAACTTCTCCCTTGCAATAGGCTTCATCAGCATATTTATTACGTTGTCGTTAGTGTGAATATCTTCTTCAATGAGATCTAACCATCTTCCACCACATTATAAATAAAGTGATATTGAACATCAATGTGTTTGGTTTAACCATTAAATATTGGATTTTTCACTAAGTGTAATGTGCTCTGACTATCACAGTGAATCACCACAACTTTTTGTTTGAATTTTAATTATTTTAACAATATCTTTAACCAAATAGCTTCCTGGCATGCTTGTGTAGGTGATATGGATACTCTACCTCTGTAGTAAACAAGGCCACCATTGTTTGCAGTCTCGACATCCAACTAACCACTCTGTTGGTCAAAGAGAAAATATAATATACAGTAGATTTTCTTTTATCACGATCTCCTGAATAATCTACATCCACAAACTAATCAACTCTAAGTTTTGGTTGATATAACAAATTGCTGCCTCAGAAGTACCCTTCAAGTAACGAAGGATCCACTTTACATCAGTCCAATGATCTTTCTTTGGATTTGCTATGTATTTACTGACTGCTCACACTACTTATGCAATGTTTTGTCTCGTGCACACCATGATAAATGTAAGGCTCCATACCATCGATGAATATGGTGATTGAGACATATTTTCCTTCTCCGCTTCTATGCTATGACACTGATCTGAAGACAGCTTGCAACCAATAGGGAATAAAGTACTGACTAGGTTAGAATTCTACATGTTGAAGCAGCACAGAACTCTTTCAATACAACCCTTCTAGATTATCCAGACTTTTCTATTCTTCTTGTCTTTAAGTATGATCATCACAAGAATCTAATTAACGACACCCAAACACTTCATATCAAAATCCCTAGCCATGTGAGCTTTTAATGATGCAATAGTATATCTACTAGTACATCTTTTAAATCCTAAGCTCACAATAAAGGAATCAAATTGCTTGTATCAACACCTTGACGTCTGCTTTAAACTGTAAAACGATCCATTCAATCAAAAAACTAGATTATTCTTGTTATATTTAATAAAGCTTTTGAGTTATAAATTTCTTTATTAAAAACCACATCTCGACTAATCATTAACTTGTGGGCAGTAGGGTCCTATAATCTATACTCCTTTATTCCATTTGCATTGCCAAGAAAAATACATTTTCTAGACCTCACATCCATCTTAGTCATGTGCTCTTTGGGAATCCATACATAATAATCAAAATCAAAACTATGAAGAATGAAATAATTAACAGGTTTTTTAGATTATACCTCTTTATGTATTTTACAATCTAATACAATTGTAGGAGAATGATTTATCAAGTAACAGGTTGTATTAATGATTTCTGCCTAAAAACACTGCTTGAGCCTAGCCGAGTTCAGCATGCTCCTAACATGATATATAAGCGTACGATTCATACATTCTGCAACTCCGTTCTATTGTAGAGTACCGGTGACTATATATATAGTGTATCTCAATGCCATGCTCATAATAAAAATTCTTAAATTGTTTCGATGTGTATTACCTTATATTATCAGTTTTTAGAAACTTAAATTTATTTTTCTTTTGATTTTCAGCTAATTCTTTGAATTTGATAAAGCAAGTAAAAGCATCACTTTTCATTTTCAACATGTAAACCCATACTTTTATGAAAAAAATTGTTAATAAAGGAAGCAAAGTACTTTGAACCTCCCAAGGATTCGACTGGACCATCCCAAGTATCATAATAAATTAGATTTAAAATATCCATACTTTTGGCAGTGGATGAGGAAAAATGTGATTTATGGAGCTTTCCAAATAGGCGATCCTCACAAAAAAACTAAATTAATAGTCTTTAAATCAGGAAGTAAATTTTGATTAAGAAGTACATTTAATCCTTTCTTGCTCATGTGGCCCAATCGCCTGTGTCAGATTGTACCTGTCTATAATGACATTAGCAATAATAGCATTACCAACCACAGTATCTCCAATCAAATAATATAAACCACCCATTAACTCTCCTTTCTCCACCACTAGTGTCCATTTAACAATTTTCAACTGATACTTTTCACTATAAATTATAGCTATATTCATTAAACATTCTCGTTAACATAAGACTATTCTGTACGTTCGGTATGTGCCGCACACTAGAAACTATATGTGTGATACCATCAAACATAGTAATTCTTACATCTCCAATCCCTGCAATTTTACATGTGCTATCATCACCCATGTAAACTGTGCTACCATGATATGATTGATATGCATAAAAACAATCTTTGTGTGGAGTCATATAGAATGAAGCGCCCAAATCTAAGATCCATTGATGCCTCAGATTCTCTCATGGAATCTTTGCAGGCAACACTTCCTCATCATTATATGAATTATCTTTCTCGACTAGATTTTCTTGGGAACCATTTGAATTCGATGCTTAATAATGTGAATCAGGTTTGTAATTTTCCTGACTTGCTTTCTTAAGTCTACAATTTTTACACAAGTGATTATTCTTTCTCCAATTTCAACAATTACTTGTTTTGTGCCCTTTCGACTTGGATTTCGTTTGATCTCTTATACTAATACCCTTCTCAGTATATCTTCTTTTGACGATTATAGCATCTATTGCAGATTCTCATGCATTTTTTATGAGACTCTTTGGTAAGCAATGTGGATATGACTGACTCTATATTGTGATATGGACCATTAATGAAATTCATGATCAAAACACCCATGAATCTGACATCGAACAGAGAAGATGTGTGACCTTTTCTTTGTCATCAATCTTCACATCAACTACTGCCAATTTGCTAATCAGGATGTTTAAACCATTAAAGTGTTTTTGTAAAGAGAACACTTTACTCATCTTCAAGTTGTACAATTGTCATCGGAGAATACTTTACTCATCTTCAATTGCCAATATGCTAATCAGGGTGTTTAAACCATAAACCTTTTGCAGTGGTTTGATCAGACACATGAACAAAACTGAATTATCTAGATCAAGAAGAAAGTCAGACATGGCTAATTGATTTTTCTCATTGAATAACTTATCTTTCATCTATAAAAGCTTTTTTCTTTTCCTTGAATTGCAATTGCGTATCATTCCTTCACTAATACTACATTTGTCTTCAATTTTCACAACGCGTATTGGATCTGTCGAACTTCGGTACCTCAAATCTAATAAAACTCGATCCAACCACTTGAAACACAATTACAAAACAAACACCAATACTGATCTTGTGCTAAAAGATTTTTCAACCTTTGGCTATGATACCATTTTTTGTGAAAAAAAAGCTCGCACGTGATCAATGTAAGCAAGTTCAAAATACAAAAGAAAATGGTCAAACAAAAACAAAAGACAAGAGATACATGGATTTATGTGGTTCGACAATATACCTACTACACGGGGGAACAACACAGAGCTTTCTTCTTAACTAGAAAAAAAAGAAATAAAAATACAAGGCTTACCTCTTGCCCACCTATATAATGAATTCCACACAAAGGAATACTACAAAAGATAAATACAATGGAACATCTTTATCTAACTATGACCCTCCTTATATAGACAACACCATGTGAGAGAGCCAGTAGCAAAACTTATAAAGCTAGGCCACCTTACATCCTTACATGCATATAAGAGGCAAAGAGAGAGAGAGAGAGAGAGAGAGAGAGAGAGAGAGAGAGAGAGAGAGAGAGAGAGAGAGAGAGAGAGAGAGATCGTCTCACATTAGGAGACGCCTTCAAGTCTCCACCACAACAACATGTATATATGTGTGTATATATATGTATGCATGCATGCATGGATAATGCATCTGTATATATGTATTTGTCATTGTACATATGTATTCATGTGTGGGTGGTTGGATAGATGAATGGACAATGGGTGGATCGTGCATATGTGTTTGTATGTAGGTATGTGTTGTGCAGCATGCCAACAACACAGTGAGCCGAGATCCAATCTCGAGCCTCACTCACAAACGATAAACAAGAAGAAATATAAACTAGAAACAGATCAAAGAAATCCAAACAAACCACAAGACAAGATATACATGGAAAAACCCCAACAAGGGTAAAAAAACCACGGATGCAATCTTCCACTATGAAGAAAAATAGAGATTACAAAGCAATATAATAATCTCTCCCTTGAAAATATAGAGAAAACCCTTTGCCCACACTTTATAATTATTTCCTAATGCTTTCTAATACCCTAGAAAAGCCCTAGGGACACCCATATATAGTTTAGGCAACTCTCCTTTTGTACCCTTGCGAAAGGCGATATAAAAATCCGCAATCTGCATCAGATTAGGAAACGAATCTACGTAACCACGACCGGTCGAGCAGACTGTACACTTGGTCAAGCGGACCCCACGACCGGTCGAGCATGAGCCTCGACCGATCGAGCACCTCAGAACCAAAAACCTTATGCTCGCTGGACTTTGAGTCGTGCTAGTCCACGACTGGTCACGACCAGTCGAGTGGGCTCCACGACCGGTCGAGCAGGGGCCACTACTGGTCGTGCGCAGCCCCAGATGTGGCTCCACTTCTCAACAGTATGCGCATGTATAGATGGATAGATCCACCATTTTCCCATGTTTCCAACAATACATGCTTTTAGGCTTACTATAAAAGGAAAGCTTATTATTTGATTCATAAATATGTAAATATGGGATTTTTTTGCTATTATTTAATTTTTAAATATATAAATACGTGCATTTTAAAATCTTTTAAAGTATTATTGAAAAATTCCATTATTTTTCTCACCTTTCTTAGGTGTTTTCGTAAGTCAGCATATATATTACGTGTACATCTTTTTTTGTAATTATTTGATCATTAAATATGCAAATATGTGTATTTTAACATTTCGTGCAGTTTTATTGAAAAATAATATATATTATTTTTCAATAAATATATATTACGTGTACATCATTTTCCTTTTACTTACCCAATGTTTCTTTTGGTCAATGGTACATTTCCAAATATCAGCAATACAGATACATGTTTCCTTATTCCCAGCTAGTGATACATATAACACAAATACTAATTGCTCATGAAATTAATTGGTTTATAACAAGGTAGTCTTGGTATTTGGCTAGTTTGACATGGGGTGTATTGGGAAATCGCAGAAGCAAACCCTAAATTCAAATCAAACAAGAGAAAATCAAACGTGAACAAAACATACAAAGAACACACAAATTTACATGTAAAAACCCTTGCATAAAAAACTATGGCACACCTGAATTCAAATCAAATGTAGATAAAACACACAGAACATACGAATTTAATTACATGAAAAAATCCGTCACGTGAAAAAACTATGCACAAAGTGACAATGAATCCATTATGAAAACAAATTTGTAAGAGATGAATAAACTCACCGATCCGAGAAACCTTAAAATCCCTTTATAAAACACAGCTTTGCTCTAAAACACCTTAGGAATGTCTTATTATGCCCTAATCTCGATTACACCCACTTATATAGTGTTACAATCGAATTAGGAAACAAAATACACACTTCTGTAAAATCGCGTACGATGCTTGTTAATGGGATTGAAGTCACCTTCAATTGGATAGAGGAATACCTCAAAAACTATCTAGCCAACATAAGTAAAAAATAAGATTTTCTTGATATGATCAAGTATCTGTTGATGATTTTACAAGAGATGGATAGACTTACTGAGTCGAGAAACTTAAAAACCCCTTTACAAAACCTAGGGGTGTACACGAACCGAGCTAGCTCGGTTAGCTCGCTCGACTCGACTCGAAAAAGCTTGATTCGACTTTGTTTGAAGTTGAGTTCGAGCCGAGTCGAGCTGGCTTTTTGAGCTCAAAAATGAGTTCGAGCTGGCCCCAGCTTGACTCAACTTGGATCGAATCCAGCTCGAATCGAACTCGGATCGAACTAGTTCGGTGACTCGGTTACTTTGCTATTGATGTTGCTCACCAAGTGTTTGATGAAATGACTCAACGAAGTGTGGCTGGTGGCAAGGAAGGTATGTACATGAAACAAATACCCTTTTTTTTCTTGGTTTTTATATTGCTTAGAAGGTGTTTGATAAAATACCTGTAAAACTATTGTTTCTGTTTGTAAAACAGTGAGGTTTTGAAGTTACAGTCTAGGTGTTTGTGAAAATGCCTCAAGGGCGAACTCGGCTCGATCTTGAATCGAACTTGGCCCGAGCTGCTGACCAAATCGAGCCGAGCTTGTCGACCAAGTCGAGCTGAGGCCAGCTCGACTCGGTTCGAATCGATGTACACCCCTAACAAAACCCTATATCTTTGCTTTAGAACACCTTAGGAATGTCTTAGTCTTTTCTTAATCCTAATTACACCCGCTTATATAGTGTTACAATCGAATTAGGAAATAAAATATGCACTTCTGCAAAATCACACAATTCTGTTGATAGGACCTTCATAAGATCGACAGCCATTGAGGCATGTTGATGGTATTGAGCCACCTTCAATGGGATCGAAGAATGCCTAAAAATTTTTCAGTGAGCATAGTGGAAAAATTAGGATTTTATCGATATGATCGAGTGGTCTGTCGATGTGATTAACAGACGTTGAGTGGGCTATTGATGGAGTCGATAGACCCTAGTTCCAGTTAGATTAAAGACATCTGACAACAATCTTCATCATGACTTCAATTATTATGAACCACAACTCCAAGCTCCATCTTTAATCGCCTCCATTATAGCTTAACCATCATCGTCGCTTCTCGTGCACACTCTGTCTTCATTAAACTTTCGCTAAGCCCAGAGAAGTCGTATAGAACTTGAACTTTTTGTAGAAACTACCTTCGTAAGCATGTCGTCGAATTGACTCTCGTGTGGATCTTCTCAAGAGTCACACTGCCTTCCTTAAGCGTCTGTCAGATAAAATGATGATAAACATTAATATGTTTAGTATAAGAATAGTAAACTAAGTTCTTTGTCAAATTAATCGCGCTTTCACTATCACAATTGACTAGCACAACTTCCTATTAAAGCCCAAGTTGATTTATCACTCCTCTCACCTAAATACCTTCTTTGAATGCTTTCATCACCACCATATACTCAGCTTCGGTTGTGAAAAGAGAAATCACAGACTAAAACTTCGACATCCAACTAATCGGTCTACTTACTAATACAAATGAGTAACTAGAAGTTGACCTTCTGTTGTCCACGTTTTTTGCGTAATCGGAATCCACATAGCTTGCTAGTTTTTCTTTTGATTTTTCAAATCTCAATACATAATTCGGTTTATCTCTTAGATAATGAAGTAGCCATTTCACTGCCTTCCAATGTTGCTTGTTGGGATTTGACATGTATCTGCTCACAACACCAACTACATATGAAATATTCGATCTCGTAGAGACCATGACATACATCAAACTATCAACTGCATCCGAATATGGCATGTAAAACCTATTTTTTCATCTGTAATATGACATTTCTATGAAGAAAGCCTAAAGTGAGCAGCATGGGGTGTGCTAACTGGTTTAGCCTTGTTCGTCCCAAACTTTTCCTATATCTTATCAAGGTATTCAGATTGAGACAACTGTAATCTTTCCCTCTTCCCATCTCTATGTCGAGAGTCTTCTTTGCAGCCCCCAGTTCTTTCATTTCAAATGTCTCTGATAGCTAAGTCTTTAATATGTTGATTTCATATATGCTTTGACTGGTAATAAGCATATCATTAGCATACAACACCAGTACAATGAACTATCCATCCTTCAGTGTCTTGAAGTAGACACAATGATAAAATTCACTTTTGATAAACCGCTGATCTATCATGAAAGTATCAAACCTTTTGTACCACTACCTATGTAAATGTTTTAGGCCGTACAATGACTTTTTCAACCTGCAAACCTTATTCTTTGATCCCTTTACTTTGAACCCTTTTGGTTGCTTCATGTATATCTTCTCATCCAACTCCTTTTGTAGGAAACTAGTCTTCACATCCATTTCCTCTAATTCTAAGTTGTATTGAATAAATAGAACCAACATAAATCCGATAGATATTTACTTGACAACCGGTGCGAATATCTCATTGAAGTTGACACCTTCTTTCTGAGCATACCCTTTAACCACCAATCTCTCCTTGTACCCATAATACTTCTTGTAAATCTACTTACATCCAATCACTTTATGCCCAACCGGAAGCTTCCGTAGCTCTCATATCTCATTCGTATTCAAATAATTCATCTCGTCATGCATTGCCACCATTCACTTTTCAGCATCAGTGTCGTTTAATTGTTCACTCCCCAAGTATAGGGTTGTCATGTAGTAATAAACTCGGTGAGACCGAGGTCGAATCCACAGGGACTGAAACCTGTACGTAATCTGAAAGTAACCAGAATTAGAGCTAGACTAAGATAAAATCTAAATCGAATGAATTTGATGGAATAATGATAAAATATTAATCTAAAACTTAAAAAATTCAAAGGTAGGAACTAGGGATTCAAAGGATTCACTTGTAGAGATCAGGGAGATCTACGGTTAATTCATGAATTCAACTGGACTTCGAGTCCCATCTTCATCCAGTTGGAAAATATACCATGAAGATCAAATCTGAACTTCTTTTGATCTAGTTTTCAAGAGATAAGATAGGTGTAAATTAGAGTTGATTCCATCACAAAACCATGCCCATGAGACAAGGCAAACAATATAATTAAACCAATCCACAGCCAATCTGAGTGATGTATGAATGTTAGGAAGAGTTCCGTCATCCAACCATGCCCAGGAGACGATGGTGAACAATAGGGATTCCTAACTGCATAATCAGAATAATGAAAAGGAAAATACTTAAGCCATCGCAGATCTACTGTAATAGCATTCACAATAAACCATTAAAAACTAAAGTCTTCCTAAAAATCAAACCAATCAATAGCAAGTTCAACATGAATCAAAACCGTAGAATCATTCCCATCACGCCACAAGCTTCACCTCTTAGCCCTAGCTAAGAGGTTCAGCCCAACATGAATGGGTTGAAGCCCTTAAACAAAACAAAATAAAAATAAAAATAAAACTATCTTTTTCTCTCTCACGTCCACCCCAAGCTGTCGATCCCGTTCTTAAGGGCTGGTGTTTTCTTTTATAAGAATGAGAGTCGGTCAGCCGCTGGAGTAGGTGATACAGGTGCACATGCGTAACTTTTTACGCGTTAAACAGAGTTTTTGGAAACTCCTTGCGTAACAAACATCAAACATGAATCTTGAGCATTTTTCGAAATCCACTCCGTCCAATGTATTCTTCTCGAAAAACCAGTCAAGAATGGCTAGTTTTGAAGGTCCAATGACATGGCCCAGAGAAGAAATCACAATGAAATCCATTTTGAACGTCCCAGGGCAGTCCACTTGTGGCCTCTGTATCGCACACGTGTGCATGTATGTTTGCAAAGTGACAACATGGTTTTGTAGCTCTTGAAGCCCTCTACACGGTGGACAGTTTAGATCGGCCGTACGGATCATTGGTGGGGCCACAGTCATTCGCAAAACGGACAGCGTCCGGACGCGACAGAGCATCAGATTTCGTCCGCTGTGACACTGGTGGGGCTCGCTGTGAGCATCTTTAGATGAATCCAGACCATCCAGTAGATTATTCTTGAAAAACTAGTCAGACATACCGAATTTTTGGATCCTATTTGTGGTGGCCCACAGAGTTTTAAACTCACCGTCCGTCTGACGTATGGATGGTTAAAAATTGATATCTGCTATCATTCGAAATAACGCCACCTAGGCGTGGGTTATAGTTACCCTAGGAAATGGATGAATGGTTTGGATTTCCCATTCGGACAATAGGTGGGGCCACAACATGTCCGATCACAAGACAGCTTTAACGCTGTTTGAAACAAAACGGAAATTTCCGTTTTTAGAGAAGATGCGGGTCAGCGCCTGTTGACCCGCCTCAGTCAGTCCGGTGTTTCGCAGGCATTCATGTACATGATGCACGTTCACCACCATGTGTGGTCCACTATAATGTTTATGAGAAATCTACACCATCCATTTGCTATATTATCACGTTTAAGGGGTTGAACCCAAATTTGAGGCAGTACCAAATATCAGGCGGGCCCTACTTAATGAATAAAGGGGCTGATCTGTCTATTGGGGCACTTCCATAGTGATCCAAGGACTGAAATTTGATATGTACGGTTAATTTATGGTCCCCAGGTCATGTATGAAGTTTCGAGCCAATCGGATGGCGGGAACCCTGTGATCTTGCACTCTGGCTGGTTTTCGGGCCCATTTAATGCGAACGGCTTGATTTTCTCGGATCCCCAGCGTATAAATTCTTCAATATGGGTCCTCTGGAGTCCGTCCCTTGCTCTGATGACTTCAGAACGTCAAATCCACGCTTTTAATACTCGTTTTCAATCCACGCTCCTGATTACTCCCTGCAACAAAAACACAATTAACATACGACATTAAACATTATCATGTACATAAAATCATGCAATAACTGGGGTCTGATATGCAATATTTTAACGTATTATTTAAAAATGAATTGTAACCTATTATTTGGGTGGCCCACTATAATGTTTATGCAAAATCTGCTCCGACCATGCGATGACTTGTCAAAATTTATCCATATGGCCATGATATTATGCTGATTTAGACTTCACATGGGCCACACCAAATGAAACAATGAATGGAAGGACGTGAACACTCTATTCATATATGTCCCACCATGACGGTTATATGGACAGTGTAATCCAACCATTATATAGCCCATTAAAATTTAAGATTTGAGAAAAAAATTAGGTGTAAATATCATTCAAGTGGGTCATAGGAATGAAAACAAATTCAATGATTATAATTGCTTGAGCACATTGTTTTTAATTGTGTGATCAACTTGAACTACCAATGAGCTTGAAATTTAGGCCCTTGGCCTAAAATAGGATGACTCACAATGTGGTCGGAATAGATTTCAACTATCATTAAGATGAACAACTTCATTTAAAAAAAAAATAAGAATGAACGAAGTTGACAATAGTCCCTGTAAAGCCACCAGAGGTTAGTACGCACGTTGCGTCCTTACGGTCTTCAACTAGAAATGGTCGTGAGCTTTGAGTGGTCACCATGATGTAGGGTCTTATCTACACTGTTTATCTATTTTTACATATCAGTATAGGGTACAATCCCAAAAAAGAGGCAAATCCAAGGCTTAAGTGGACCACACCACAGGAACCAACGGTGAAAATGATTCTCACTGTTGAAACTTTTATACGGACAACCTTGATTTTTATTTACCATCTAAACTACTCATAAAATTACATGGGGCTGGATGAAGAGAAAAAACAAATATCGGCTCCATCCAAAACTCACGTGGTCCTCGAGAAGTTTTCAACGGTAATAATTTAATCTCCGTTGTGTAGTTCAGTTGAGCCCTGGATCTGCCTTATTTTTGGGCTTATACCAAAATGATACAAAAAAATGGATGGAAAGTGTAGATAAGAGCCATACATCATGTGGCCACTCAAAGCTCCTACTTGTTCCCAGTTGGAAGCGGGTAGGGGTAGGATGAAATCCACGTCCCATACGAGCTAAAACGAAGGATGGGGATTGCGTAGTAAGTAACTTAGCTGGAAAAATGGATGGACGATGTGGACATACCTCATACATTTAAGGTGGGCCCAACTTTGTTTACTCAGTACGATAAAAGCTCAATACGCAATCTGATCTTGGAAACGGATTGGCTACTCCTTGCCACTGGCCAATGGCTGGTGGTTGGTGCTCTGTGGGCCCCACCATGATGTATGTGTTTCATCCACTTCGTTCATTTATTTTAGGACTTAAGCCAAGAAATAAAATATATATAAAATTCAAGTGGACCACACTATCTATTATTGGAAAATTATTGGGGGCCACAGAAGTTTTGGATGAAGATCACATTTGCATTATTAGGGGCCACAAAATTATTGGACGACTTTGTGACGTATGAAAATACAATTGTTTTATATCTCACATCTACCAAATGTAATGAATTTAACAAATGCTCATTGAATAGGCTATAAACGATGAATTTAAATAATTCAGACTCAGATACAGATGATGTAACCGAGAAAGCGATTATTTTATTCACGGTAGTAACTGCGGTTGCATCAACTGCGACTATGATGTGTAATGTTGCATCCATGGTAGTAACAACGGTCGCGCAAAACTATATGGAAGAGGATGATGAAAATGATATTCGAGAGTTCCGCAACTGGGCAGGTCTGTAGTTTACCAATGCGATTCTCAATGGAACTGGTACACATGCTTTGACCATATTCAAATGAATAAGGATTGTTTTATTCGTTTACGGGATTTGATTTGTGAGAGTGGCCACTTGACCGGTACGCTTGAAGTTAAGCCTAGAAGAACAATTAATAATGTTTTTGTATACCATTAGCCATTGTGTAAAAAATTGTATTCTACGATACCATTTTAATCATTCAGGAGAAACTATAAGTCGATACGTTAATAAAGTATTAAATGCAATTGTCAAACTTCATGACATATTTATACCTGTTGAGATGTGGAGCTACATCAGGGGGACACACGACCGGTCGTGGCCCTTGCTCGACTGGTTGTGATCAGTCGTGGACCGGCTCGACTCAAAGTCCAGCAAGCATCAGTTTTTGGGTCCGAGGTGCTTGAGCGGTCGTGGGATCCGCTCGACCGGTCGTGCAGTCCGCTCAACCAGTTGAGGTTACACAGATTTGTTGCCGGATTTGATGCGGACTGCGGAAAATTGAGTCGCCTTTCGTAAGGGTATAAAAGGGAAGTTGTCAAAACTATAAATTGGGATCCTAGGGCTATTCTAAGGTTAAGGTGAATATTGGGGAGTTATTCAAAAGTGTGGGCAAAGGGTTTTCTTTGTATTTCCAAGGGAGAGGTTAGTATATTGCCTTGTAATCTTCGTTATTCTTCATACTGGAAGTTTGCATCCGTGGTTTTTTACCTTAATTTGGGGTTTTTTTTACGTATATCTTGTCTTGTGGTTTGTTTGGATTGCTTTGATTTGTTTCTAGTTTATATTTCTTCTAGTTTATCATTTGTGGGTGAGACTTGAGATTGGATCTCAATTCACTGCGTTGTTGTCGTACTGCGTAACAACTGGTATCAGAGCTATTGGTTTAGTTCTATTGGGAGCGATGACGGAAGAAGGGAAAACTAGAATTGAGAAGTTTAATGGTTCAAACTTTGCATTTTAGAAGATGCAGATGGATGATTATCTGTATCAAAAGGATCTCTATATTCCTCTAGGAGGAAAAGAGAAGAAATCAGAAAATATGACAGATGATGAATGGTTTTTATTGGATATAAAGGCTTTAGGAGCGATCCGACTCTCTTCGTCTAAAAGCGTCGCCTTCAACATATCCAAGACAAAAACTACAAAAGAATTAATGGAAGCCCTAGCCACCATGTATGAAAAACCCTCAGCATCCAACAAGGTTCATCTTATGAAACAGCTATTCAACATGAAGATGTCAAATGGTGGGAGCGTGGCTAAACATTTAAACGAGTTCAATACAGTCACAAGCCAGTTGGAATCCATTGGCATTATTTTTTAGGATGAGGTCAGGGCGTTGTTGATCTTGTCCTGTTTGCCAGACAGTTGGGATGGTTTGGTGATTGCTGTGAGCAATTCTTCAGGGTCGATAAAACTGAAATTTGATGATGTGGCCGGTCTAATTCTCAGCGAATAATTCAGAAGAAAGGCATCAACAGTTTTAGGGGATTCAGGGAATGCTCTAAACGTTGAAGGAAGAGGAAGATCGTTGAACAAATGAGGCAATAAACATGGGCGTTTTAAGTCAAGGAAGAAGTCCAAGGGACCGAAAGACAAAGACGAGTGTTGGCATTGCGGCAAGGGGCACATGAAACGTGATTGTAGGGCGTTCAAGAAACAAGAAAGAAGCTCTCAAGGTGGGAAGGATTCAGTGAATTTATCTGAGGATAGTGACACAGAGGCGTTGATCTTGTCTCTTAATGCGAGGAATGAGTCTTGGGTTATAGACTCAGGTGCTTCGTTTCATGCCACTTCATGTAAGGAAGTTCTACGTAATTATGTATCAGGTGACTTCGGGAGAGTCTACCTGGGTGATGATGAGCCGTGCAGTATTGTTGGAAAGTGAGACGTTCATATAAATCAGAAAGACGTGTATCGAGTTTGAAATTGAAAGATGTCAGACATGTATCAAATTTGAAATATAACTTGATCTCAGTGGGGCAGTTGACCGATACCGGTTATGTGACAACATTGACTAGTGATTCCTGGAAGATCACAAAAAGTTCCTAGGTGATATTTCGAGGCAAGAAGGAAGGTACTTTGTACATGACTTCAGGATTGTATAGTTCACTCGCAGTCACATCAACTAGAGTGAATGACAGTTATGGCATCAGAGGTTTGGACATATGAGTGAGAAAGGGATGAAAGTGCTATTGTCAAAAGGGAAGCTACCACGGCTGAAGTCTATTGACTTGGAATTCTGCGATGACTACGTGTATGACAAGTAGAAGAGGGTAAGCTTCAAGAAGACAGGATGCACTCCAAAGACACATCTGTTGGAGCTTGTACACATTGATGTGTGGGGACTGACACAGGTATCATCTCTTTGTGGCTCACGTTATTTTGTTTCTTTTATTGATGATGCTAGTAGAAAACTGTGGATTTATTTCTTAAAGCACAAATCTAATATATTTGATGTATTTAAGAAGTGGAAAGTTATGGTAGAAAACGAGATAGATAGAACAGTAAAATGTCTCAGATCTGATAATGGGGGAGAGTACTGTGATAAGAGATTTGATGAGTATTGTGCAGCAAATGAAATCAAACATCAGAAAATGATTCCAGGGACACTGCAACAGAATGGTATGGCTGAGCGCATTAACAGGACCATCATTGAGCGCACAAGGAGCATAAGGTTATATGCAGGGTCGCCCAAACCTTTTGGGTAGATGCCATGAATACTGCTGCATATCTCATCAATAGAAGTCCCTCAGCACCATTGGATGGTGGGCTACTAGAAGAAACGTGGACTGGGAAAGAAGTGAACCTCTCACATCTCAGAGTGTTCAGTTGCACTTCATATGTTCACATTGATGGAGAGCATAGAAACAAGCTGGATGAGAAGTCCAGGAAGTGCACATTTATAGGCTACGGGCAGCATGATTTTGGCTACAGGTTTTGGGATGAAGAAAATATGAAAATCATCAGAAGCAAAGACGTAATCTTCAATGAAAAAGTGATGCATAAGCACAGTGTGCATGAAAATAAGTCTGAGAAAAAAGAATTCGTAGAGATGGAAGAGTTACCGAAAAAGGGTGTTACAGCGCCACAGGATGATCATGCACAGGAGCATTATGAGGCAGAGCCACATACACCGGTTGTGAGGAGGTCTACTCGGGAGAGGAGACCCACGGTCTGATACTCACCCTCCTTACATTATCTACTGCTGACAGATAATGGTGAACTAGAGTATTTTGAAGAGGCATTACAGTCAGATACACGAGTTAAGTGGGAGCAGGCCATGGATGATGAGATGGACTCTCTTGAGTCTAATCGTACATGGGAGCTAGTCACTCTACCCAAGAGTAAGAAAGCTCTTCATAACAAGTGGGTTTACAGACTTAAGGAGGAGCACGATGGTTCGAAACGGTACAAGGCTAGATTGGTTGTGAAAGGGTTTCAACAAAAGGTAGGTATTGATTTCACTGAAATATTTTCAACTGTGGTGAAAATGTCTACGATTAGCATGGTTTTGAGTATAATGGCTATAGAGGACTTACATTTAGAACAACTAGATGTTAAGACAGTCTTTCTTCATGGGGACCTTGAAGAAGAGATATATATATGCATCAGCTGATAGGATACATGGCATCAGGAAAGAAGAACAAGGTGTGCAGACTGAAGAAGAGTCTATATGGCCTGAAGCAGGCCCCGAGGCAATGGTACAAGAAGTTCGACAGTTTCATGTCGAGAAACGTTACAGGAGATGTCATGCTAACCACTATTGCTATTTGAAGAAGTTTGATACGTCATACATCATCCTTCTTCTGTACGTTGATGACATGCTTGTGGCCGGTTCAAGTATGAAGGACATCTCAGATCTCAAAAGACAACTGTCTAAAGAATTTTCCATAAAGGATTTGGGAGCTGCAAAGCAAATCTTAGGTATGAGGATAAACCGTGATAGGGAAAATAAGAAACTAGTTTTGTCACAGGCAGAGTACATAGCCAAGGTAATTGATCGATTCAATATGAGAGGTGCTAAGCCGGTTAGCACTCCATTAGCCAACCACTTCAAGCTATCTAAGGAGCAAGGTGCAAAGACGTAGGAAGAACGAGATTACATGGTTAAAGTCCCATACGCGTCAGCTATTGAGAGTCTCATGTATACTATGGTGAGCACGAGGCCAGACATTGTTTAAGCAGTGGGAGTTTTTAGCAGGTTCATGAACAACCCCGGGAAGGAACATTGGGAAGCTGTGAAGTGGATCCTTAGATACCTGGTAGGTACTAAGGATGTAGGGCTGTGTTATGGTGGATCGAAAATCATGCTACAAGCCTACGTGAATTCAGATTTGACAGGAGATATCGATAGCAGAAGAAGCACTACAGGTTATGTCTTTACTCTGGGTAGTTCTACAGTTAGTTGGGTCTCTCAATTATAGAAGATATTATCTATCAGTATGACGGAAGCAAAATATGTTGCGGCTACAGAAGAGTGAAAGGAGATGGTGTGGATGCAAGGTTTTATGGAGGAGTTGGGTAAGAAGTAAGCGGATTACAAGCTGTACAGTGATTGTTAGAGTGTAATACAATTGACAAAGAATTCAGCCTTTCATTCAAGGACCAAGCATATTGTCATCAGATAGCATTTCATACATTCGTTATTGGAAGATGGATCGATTGCTCTAGAGAAGATTCATACAAGTGAGAATCTTGCGGATATACTGACCAAGGCGGTCACACGGGAGAAGCTGAAGTTTTGTTCAGCTTTGATTGGTCTTCAGGCTTGAAGATGGGGAGGTGGTATACTCCGGATGAAGAAGACAAAGATTTATGGCGATGTGTCTCAAAGTGGGAGATTGTTGAGATGTGGAGCCACATCTGGGGGACGCACGACCGGTCATGGCCCCTGCTCGACCGGTCGTGGGGTCCGCTCGACTGGTCGTGATCAGTCGTGGACCGGCTAGACTCAAAGTCTAGCGAGCATGAGTTTTTGGGTCCGAGGTGCTTGACCGGTCGTTAGCCATGCTCAACCGGTCGTGCAGTCCGCTCGACCGGTCGATGTTACGCAGATTCGTTTCCGGATTTGATGCAGACTGCGGAAAATTGAGTCGCCTTTCGCAAGGGTGTGAAAGGGAAGTTGCCAAAACTATAAATTGGGGTCCCTAGGGCTATTCTAGGGTTAACGTGAATATTGGGGAGTTATTCTAAGGTGTGGGCAAAGGATTTTCTCTCTATTTTCTAAGGGAGAGGTTAATATATTGCCTTGTAATCTTCGTTATTCTTCATAGTGGAAGTTTGCATCTGTGATTTTTTACCATAGTTTGGGGTTTTTCCATGTATATCTTGTCTTGTGATTTGTTTGGATCGCTTTAATCTGTTTCTAGTTTATATTTCTTCTTGTTTATCATTTATGGGTGAGACTTGAGATTGGATCTCGGTTCACTATATTGTTGGCGTGCTGTGCAACATATACCACCTATTTAGCCAAGCATACCTCTGGAAATACAAAACAATGAACGATTCTTCCTATATTTTATAGATTATATCGGTGCTATAGATGGTACGCACGTCCCAACTAAGATTCCAGTGAAATATCAAGGTTCGTGGCGTAACAGAAAGGGGTTTAATCCCAAAATAATTTGGCAGCATGTTCATTTGATTTAAAATTTCTATACGTCCTCGCTAGTTGGGAAGGATCTGCCATAGATTCACGTATACTGGCATCAGCATGCACGCGGGAAGGGAAATTGTCTATACCTAAAGGTAAGTACTACTTAGTTGATGCCAGTTTTTCTAATATTCTTGGCTTCCTTGCACGCTATCGAGGCATCCATTACCATCTAAAAGAATTTAAGAAAGGTCGTCTTCCAAGGGAAAAGAAAGAGTTATTTAATCTTCGTTATTCGTCATTATTGAACGTGCTTTTGGAGTTTTGAAAGCATGATTTCCTATATTAAAGAACACACCGAACTATCCCATAGAAATGCGGATAAAGATTGTAATTGCATGTTGCATCATACATAATCATATTATTAATGAGAGGAGTGATGCACTTCTCAATGATTCCAATGATATAAGGTATGATACAAATTTAGTTGAGGAATACCATTAATGTGCCGATGAATTTCATGATGGGACAATTGAAATGGAGGAAAGCGATAGCGACGTCTCTGATGAAGAGATACAAATTGGAGAACCAACTAAAAGAGAAAGAGATGCTTAGAGCCAATTTCGAGATAGTCTTGCATAAGCGATATATGAAAATTATGATCCTAATATCAGATTAAATATATTGTAATTATTAACGTTTGATATGTAATTTTGCTATGTCAGATAATGAAGCATATAATATATTTTTGTCTTATTTTGAATGTTCAATTACCTACATACATCATGGATGTCGACAACAAACGGAGCGTACTCGTGTCGTGTAAATTCAATAAAATGGAATTCAATGATGTATAGTTTTATGATAGATATATTATTGGAACACACCTCTCTTGGTTATCGTTGTGACAATAATCAATTTAAGCCATCAACATACGCTACAGTAGTTGGATCGATTCGGGAGAAGTCAGGCATCGAGTTTATGCCAAAGCATTGTAAAAATTGAATCAAGATATTAAGAAATGACTATCATAAGGTGAAAGACATGCTTGAATTAAGCAGGTCTGGATGGGATGATAATTGAAAGTGTATTACTGCCGAAGCAGAAGTATGGAATGCTTACATCGAGGTAAATTAATATATATTTTTGGCATACAAAATATTTATGGTTGTATTAACGTTAATATGTATTTGCATTTTAATGACCACAGATGCACTCTGGAGTGATGGTATTTCGGAACATTCGGTCTCATTTCCTCAATATGATAATATGACAATATTTGTCGGGACTGACTATGCTACTGGCAGCAAATCAATGGCGCATACTGAGTCGAATGAATTTTCAGAGAATCCCACATACAGGGCATTTGACTCAAACCCATTTGAAGTTAACCCCAATGTACCTCTAGGGTTTGATTTCTCTGATGCAGGTACACAACCTGCAACATCGCCAATATTTGGAATGACTGATACTCCACAAGCTGGGTTATCTTCATCAAGACCGCAAAAGAAGAAAAAGAAGGCCCCAATTAACAATGAAATGGTGCAAGAGATGAAGCATGTAGCCTCGTCTATCGAAGTGACCTGAGCCACAATTATAGAGATGCAAGACAAACTCAGTGACTTCGTAAATATGCATCACGCTGCCCAAATTGAAAAGAGTAACTTCCGGTAAACCATAATGCAATGCCTTAGGGATGTACCAAATATAGACAAACCGTATACATGGCGAGCATTAAGGTATCTCTTAAAACATAGAGAGTTAACACTATTCTTCATCGAATTGCCTGTTGAGCGGAGGTGGAAGTTTCTTGTAAACACTATTCGAGATTATTTAGTTTTGTTAATTTGAGAATTTGGGTTTGTATAGCTTTAAAAATATTTTATATTTAATCAGTCTTTATCCTTTCATTTACGTGGGTGAACATATGTTTTGTAATTTCTATGGTGTGCATTTAAACCACCCAGAATTAGAGTAGATATGTTTATCTTAACACATGACAGTAGTGAAATTTAGTGGGCCCACTTTTATGGCCCACTTGAAGTTCGAAATTACTTTTTTTTCCAATGTGTATATTTTGATGGGCTTGTTATCATAATTATTTATGTTGTAGTATATTTTAATCACTTTGGATATTTTAAATAATTTACTTGGTCTCCTTGAATATTTATGCAAATATATCACAAAATTTGAGGGGGTTTCAAATCCACACTCCCAAACATAAATTTTACAATTCAGGGTATTCCAAATCCAAGGTGTCAAACAGAACCAGGGGGTTCCAAATTAAGGGGGTTTCAAATCCACGCTCCCAAACAGGCCCTTAGGTATGTACCTCACTGTATTGTGCCTTATAATCCCATATCTTTACAAAACTGGTTGAATTTCTTTGAAGTGAATTCGCCACCATTGACTGCCCTTAAGACTTTCAATTTTTACCCTATCTGCTTCTCAACCATCGCCTTTCACACCTCGAATGTTGCGAAAACATCAGATTTATTTTTCAGAAAATAAACTCACACTTTCCTAGAGTAGTCATTTATGAATAAGACAAAAAATGATGACTCCTGAGCAAAAATAATGGACGACATCCCTCATACATCCGAATGCACATAATCAAGCGCCCCTTTAGTAATATGTTTTCTCGACTTAAAACATAACCATGATTGTTTACCATATATACAATGCTCACATATATTGAAATCAATACTTTTAAATGCAGGAATTAAATAACAATCCGAAACTATTTTCATACCATGCTCACGTATGTGACCTAGTCGCGCATGCCACAAACATGCCAACATGGACTCTGCTACAAATGTTACAACTCCACCCGATATGGTATTCTCGATCAACTTGTAAAGGTAAAATGCTTCGTTGCACTTTCATCACTATGAGTGCCCCCTTTGAAACTTTTAGGACATGATTAAAACCGGTGAATTTGCACTCAACTGCCTCAAGTGTCCCAAGAGATATTAGATTCTTCCTTAGGTCAGGAACGTCTCTTACATTGGTCAGGATATGCTCCACCTTATCAAACATCTTGATGTGCATTGTTCAGACATCAACAACCTTATAGGCAATGACATTACCCATAAACACCGGTCCACCATTGCACTTGTTGTAACTAGTGAACCAATTTCGCTAAAAAGCCATGTGGTATGAAGCCCCTATATCCAAAATTCACTTGTCGTTGAGATACCCAAATTTGGATGCGGTCAGAATATCATCACTATTTACTTCCTCAGAGGATTCCAATATTGTGTTGGCTTCTTTCAGTGTATTATCTAATTTTTCTCCATTCTGAGCTTTATGATTCCAACAATCTTTCTTCATATGTCCCATCAGCCACAATTCCAGCACTTCATCTTACCTATACCCTTCGATTTGGATCTCAATCGCGTTATCGTATTGTATACTTGGTTGATACAGGCAATACTATATGAAGGACCAAATCCGAAGTTTATCCAGATTCGATGAAACCTTTAGCTAAGACCTCCATACCTGAATCTCGTAAAGTGGTTGAAAAGAGAATATATGATTTCTTAGGTGCTTATTTGATACATGCGATATCATATAAAGGTTTAGATCTGAAGTCTATCTAAATCTAGTGAAGCTCATAGCGAAGACCTCCATACCCGAACCTCGGAGAGGGGTTGAGAAGAGAAACTAGCATTCGTAATATCTTATGCAACCTACTCGTGTCCATGTATTGATTAAAGTCACCACTAGCCAAAATGAAGGCTTTAGAATTAATGGTTGGTTAAAATCCATGGAATCGCCTAGAGATAAGGAAAACCGAAGAATTCCTGACTCGAGTGACTCTTGGATAAATATGCACAATGGATTCCAAATAAGGGCATCGATTATGAAAAAGGAAAAGGTTAGGCACCCTTTTACCACCCGTGTCAAGCACAGTCTCTACTTTGCTAGGTTATACATTTTTAAACGGGATTCAAAGAACTTCCAGTAAAATACTAAGATTTAGATGTCTAAAGTATAAAAAATAAACTGAAAATAAAATGAAATTAGTAGAAAAGGGTTTTTATGATAAAAGTATGGGAAATGAAAAGAACATTGAGTTTTCGGCTGCTTCTTTTAAGTCATGTTTTTTGATACAAAAGATCATCAAGAGAGGCGACTATAGAGCATACTTTACCTGATGTCAAATCAGAGCCTACTTTCTCAAATGTTCATATATAGCAGGGGGGTTGAAAAGAGTTAGAATATGCAGACGGGAAAAGGATCGGTTGAAAGTACTATTTGGTTTGTAAATGGAAAGAAAAAAATGAGTTCTGTGATTAAAAAAAAAAAAAAAAAAAAAAGCAGTGAAAGGTTTGATAAAAGGATGTAAAAAAAGAAAGGATTAGAGAAGAGATTCCTCTCTAGATTTCTTACTCTCCAGAGACTTTGCCTCTCAGGAATCCGTCTCTGCTTCTTTCTTTTTTGTTTCTTTTTTTTTTTTTTGTTACTCTGGACTCTCTATCTTCCTTCCAATCTTCCCTGCTTCTAGCTCATTCCCCTCATGCTCTCCCTGGATTTGCTTTTGTCCCCCTCCTTTTATAGGCGTTTGGAGGAGAGGGGAGGCTACAAACCATGCCCTCTCATGGATGTGCATGGAAGATAGTGCAGACCATGGCAAGAATAATGACAGGGATCATGGCAAGGGATCATGGCAGAGTCGCGTCAGCCAAGCCACGTGCCGGGGATAGGTTAGAGGGCCAGAATCTACAAACGGTTGGAGCCCAGCCATATCTACATGGAAATGGCAGGACTCCAGCCATTTTGGTGTGTAAAATGGGGTACACCTGAATGAGGTGTCTGCCATATAAAAAGCCATTGGACATATGCACCCTACCATGGTAAACTTTCAAATACAAAACATGATAAACAAGTTATAGATGGGCTATACTTGAATTTGGATATTTGGAGTGGTTATGGATTGACAAATTTGTGATTGATCTCCAATATTTTTGGTCCACTTAGTAATCATATTGATATAGTTGGATGTTAGACACATACTACGTTAATCCACAAAATAAGTTCAATAATGTAATTTCTCCTTTAATAAAGACGATAATGAGTGAACCGTGTATATTGGATCTGGGAGGCACTATTTGGTAAAATCAAACAATATAAGCAATTTACAGTAAAAAGGCAATAAATTCCCACAAGTGGAATGATCTTACCTACTGATTCAAGACCTGGTAATTAGAAATGGACGATCCGGAAAATGTCCACACATAAAAGCCACGATCATCCTACCGTGAAGATCTTTGGGGTTTGGCCGATCCCCGCAACGGCTCACAGACGAACCATGTAGCAGGTAGTGGGGTCCACCGTGCTGTGTGCATGACATCCAAACGGTCTAGTAGAGTAATCTGTTCATGAAATTGAAGCACGCTAGAGATCAGGACGATCCAACCATCAGGTGGGCCACCAACTGAATTTGGAGATTTCAACTGGCTGTCCATTATTTTCTATGGTGGGGCCCACCTGTGGACTGTATCTGCCTGATACTGGCTTTCCATTTTCACCGTAGGGTAACGTAATGGATGGCTTGAATGCCAGGCACGCTACAACGGCCCCACAAACAGCTGGTTGCACGTTTTTCGACCAGCAACTTGTTGCAGGTGAGACGTACCAACAACCAAAATGTCTCGTCCGGTGGATAAGTGGGCCACACCAATGCTTCCAATCCGAGCCATTTATCTCATTTAATATTCTATTATTAAAAAAAAAAAAAGTCATATAATTGATGAACGGTTTCTGTGTGCCTTTTTGCTAACCAAGTTGCTGACAGACTCTGCCCCCTCTATTATAATGCATCCAATCAAGCATCGTGGCATTTGGACGGTTAGGATTTAAATTCGAATATTAATATAACCCCCACCATCCGTACGTTTGGTATTTTGCTATAAATGGATGCGAGGCCCACGTACTTGCGTCCATCAGACTCAAAAACAAATGAATAAAACAAAGGAAGATGAATCTCGTGTTCTCTCAAGATGGAGTGGGGCCCACAAGGGTGATGAATAGTCTATTCCTATCCAAACTTCTTATGGGACCACAGCACAAGGTTTTTGCTGAATAGATTAATGTCGGTGCTCATCTGGAAATGGTCCCCATTTCACTACCCGAGGATACATGCACAGCGTACACGTGCCTTCAGTTTGTACAAGTAGGGTATACAGTGGAGTGATCCAGACCACTGGTTTTCTGGGACCCACCGTGGATGGACCATGACCCAAAAGTCTCCTTGATTGAAAGATCCAACCTACCAATTTTGGTGTTTTTTCTTTAGTTGAATGTGGACCATTGTACTTGTCTTCTTAGCTCGTTCATTTTGCAGGCCACGAATTTAATGGGTAAGATTGTATGATCAAGGGCATAAATTTAATGGGCCAGTGTACTTTGATGGTGGATCTCAGCCGACCAACTCATATCGTTCCCACTTAGAGAAGTACCAAAAGTGTGATTGGGGACGACCAATCACGTGTGTACCGTAGGTTTACACCAGCTCGTAGTTATCATTTCATCACCAATCGCCACGTGCCTATAGTTGAAGATCATGACAGGCACGTGATGGTTAGGCAAGCTCATATCACCCATTTACTGCATGGAGAGTTATTTGCTACTCTGGGAATTGTGATGGTTGATACGATGGCACTTCGAAATTGTTCATATATCAACTAATAAATCATTTTAAACCGTCCAAATTTCGAATCTACTATTAGATAATTGATCATACAAATCTTAGATTGAGTAAACAATCGTAAACTCTGATTAGTGGGAAGAACTTTGTTGAATTAATAGGACCGACAATATTTTCCATTTTGACCTTCAATTAACTGTCTGTCAATCGGAAATTTTGAAGAGGAAATCAATGTAATTTTATGTTTAAAATCATTTGAATTAAGATACATGAAGTGTACGGTTTTTAAAAACTACATGCATGTTTAGTTTTCAATTCCTTAATACACGTGCATCAACATTCATACGCCGGCAGAATATAAAGTTTCTCTGTTGCGTGAAACGCGACGGAGGAATTCACGTGCTTCTTGCTTCTTTATTACGTAAGCATGTGCATGGTTGGACTCGGATTCACGAGTGAAACATCCAGTACTGAGGTCGGTGTTGTGGGCCCTACAATGATGTCTGTGTTTTATCCATGCCATCCAACCATTTTTACATCTCATTCTAGAGTAATAACCCAAAAATAAGGCAGATAAAATTCTTTGGTGGACCACACCATAGGAAAGATCTGTAATTGAACGCTCACCATTAAAAACGAAGTTTTGGATAAGGTGATATTTGTGTGTAAATGAGTATTTATTATTTACTTTAATATTTACGTTCGCCAGCCGCCCCTTGACACTGACTTGATGTTAGTGTGTTGAAACGAGGAAAAGGATGATTTATTTTCACTGAAATCTGTGGGCCCACTGTTATGTATGTGCATGATCGGTTCGTACATTCATTTTTCTCTCTCATTTTAATCCATGATATAAAAAATGAGGCAGATCCAAAGCTCTGGTGGACCACTTACCGTTCATTTCCTTTTTGGGCAATAGAAGTTTGGATCAAGTTTACTTTTGTGTTTCTCCTCATCCATATATGTATGACGTTAATTATAAACAGGTTGGATGATGTTCAACCTGCAGGCCATAGGCTCATTTTAACTTTCAACGGATGATGTTCCATTCCCCTTGTTTATTGTGGTGTGGTCCACTTGAGCCTTGCATCTGAATCACTTTATTGGATCCTAATCTAAAATGATGACATAAAACATATGGACAGTGTAGATCAAACACATGTATAATGATAGTTCTCACAAGTTTTCCAACCATAATTTCCATCTAATAAAAATATCCTTGCGCCGCCCTTTGAGGTGAAACTGTCCCTTTAAATCTCATGCCCTTTCAATCATGTATTTGAAAAACAAATAGGTCTAACCAATGGGAGCTGATTGCGTACTCCCTTTCTCCAAAAAAATTAGATGAGTCCGTACAATGTGGTTTTCTTTCACAGTTGGACAACTTATCCGACCAAAGGTGATTTTTAAGTCACGGACGTTGACTTTTTTTACGAAAAAACTCCTTCCTTGTTAGGGTAAGTTACGGAAAAAGGCCAAGATATTTTTTGTCTTTCTGAGTTCGTCAATATGAGTAGTTTATTTTTATTTATTTATTTTTTGTCGTGTAGAATGAAATAACGTGGGTAGTCTGTGGGGTCTATATTAAAAATGTACCACACATTCTCTGGCCGGTAACAAGAGATCCATATAACTCATAGTGATGTATGTTTTCTTTTTCTTGAATTATTTGAAGATATAAGTCTAAAAATGAGTTACCAACGCTCAAGCGAACCACACCAAATAGTAAACTTGGGTTACATTAAATTCAATTAATGTTAATGCATTTGTAGTGTAGTCCACTTAAGCGCTTGATCAGCTCATCTTTTGATATGGATAAACATATACATCATAGTGGGTTCTTGCATGGATATCCGCATTCATGGCTAGAGTGGGTAGTTTCACTTTTGAGGTCACTCTCTAAAATAATAATCCAAAATGGATGACTACATCGCTAAAGCGCATACATCTTTTGGGCCCACAATGTCGGTATGCAATCTGCGTGTGATCTAGACACGGATATTCTTATACCTGGGGTTGTGTGGTGCTCATACAGATATCGAGGACAAATCAACTCCATCCATCTATTTTGAAAGACCATAATAAAGCAAGAGACTAAAAATCAAGTAGTTTCAAAACTCAAGCGGGTTATAACAAAATGAAATAACAAGAACAAAAATGTCCACCATTGAAACATTTTGTGAGCATATTTATATGCCATCCAACCTGTTCATAAGGTTATTACCACTCAAATTACTTATAGCAACAATATTATCCTCATACATAAATTCTGTGGCCTCATGTGTTCAATCCTCACTGTTTCGTATGATATGAATTTTGGGTCTACTCAGGGTTAGACTCTTGCCCTATTGTAATCTTGCAAAATAAACGGACAATGTAGATTTATCTCAGACATCTTTGTGGGCCCATACAACCCTAGGCACAGGAACGAATAAGTGTGCCTTGGGCCACCGGCGATCCACATCCTTTGCAAGAAAGTGGATTGTCTATGACTGGGGGCATAGAAATATTCTTATGCCTGAGGCTATGTGGGGCTCATAGATATGTCCGTGACAAATCCATTCCATCCATCTGTTTCCAAGACCACAAATAGAACAGAAACTTGAAAATCAGATAGATCCAAAACTCAGGTGAGCCACACCAATGAAACAATGAGAACAAAAAACGTCCACTGTTGATATCCTCTTGGAGCTTTCTATGATATTTGTGATCTTGCAAAACAGATGGATGGAGGAATCTCTGTGGGCCCCACACAGCACGGGCATAGGAATATCCGTGTGCCCAAATCGGGCAATCCGCTTCATCTTAAAAATGGAGAAAACTTTAACACACTGGCAGAGCGTGATGGATGATAAGTTGGCGCTTAGAAATTGCACAAGTGGACATTTGTTAGACCGTTAAAATGAAAAATATCCAACGGTCCTATTTCCACCAATAAATATTCACGAGGTTGGGATTGTTCAACCAATCTGATATCGAACATCGACCGTCATACTCAGCCCGGGTTCGATTTTGCTCGTGTAATTACATTTTTTATTTTTTGCTTTTAACATCTTTTCCACTTATCTCTCTCATCTCTCCATGTGATCGATGGTCCATATTAAAGGAGGCCTCACACGATGATGGACGGCTCATATAATAGATGGTCCATGTCAAAAGTTGGCCCCTAATGATAAATGACTCACATTCAGAATGACCCACTTTGAAAGTGGCCCAAAAGATGGATGGTAACATCCAAAGTAAGGTTCACATGATAGGCAATGGACATTGAAAGCGGCACCAAGTGATGGATAATCATTGATGGTGTCCCCCTCATGATGTATGACAATAAACGAACTAATGATGTTTTTTTCTGTATTTTTGTTAAAACTAGGAGTGGAGCGTCAACAACCCCAAATTATTGAAGGCAAATTATTAGGGCAGTCCCATCTCTACTGTCCAAGTGGCAGGGGTAAGGATGAATCAGAACCGTCCATGCAATGGACCCTGTTATGGATGGCCCGGTTCTTTGTTTAACGATGGAGATACTTCCGTAATACACTTGGCACAGTTTTATTGTGATCCGGACTGTCCAAATCGATGAACCAGTAATCCATTGGTTGACTCACTTTTATACTTTAAACCATCCGATTGATGACCATGGATCGGACGGTTGGGATTGCCTTTTCTGTGTAATTCCAGACTTATACTTGATCCACAGTGGGTTTCACATTTTGAGAGGTCTGCATGGCATGAGTATTGTTGCACTCCAATTCAATCAAACAGGACCAGTAGTATGATTGAGGGTCTAAATTGGATACGTGTGTGGGAGTAAAATGCAGGATGTGCTAGAGTTGATTGAATTGTTAGTGTTACCTTCACCGAGCCGTAGCGATTGAAGACACGAAACAAGATCCAGTCTTTTTGGCTACCACTATTGTGCTCCGTTTAGGTGATTTGTGGAAGGAAATGAGGCTAATCCTTCTAAATGATTTCTTTTACCTTATGATAATAGATGTGAGTTTTGGTTTTAAGGATATATTCTTTTAGCATGATTCGGCACCATAATTCAACAATAAAAATAACGGAGAAAACAGATAAAAATTGAAAGTATTCTTGTATTAATGATTTTTACAATAATGATACTTATGATTGGCTTGAGGGATGACAATCCGTTCGTTACGCAATTGGGACTGAGTTTTGTAGTGGGACAATTATAATGTGCAAAATGGAGGGTAGATTTTCAACGATTTGTTTGTTGCTCGATCGGAACTGGGCTTCATGTTGAGATGGCTAGTGAGGTGACAACCCGTTCATGGTCTTTGTCATAACCAAGCACATAATGAGACAGTCGTGAATCAACTATTCATTTGTCATCTGGTGTATAACAGTTTTTGTTATAAAATGGATGATGTAATCACCTAGCACGTAGCAAGAAAGCCTCGTAACCTTCCATTCAAAATTAAGTGATCTTTCTTTCTATCCATCGCGATACCATAGATGAAGGGTGGAGAGCTAAACTAAGGATAACAAACTAGGGGATCCATGCTATGAGCAGTGATGTGGCTGAAATTAAAATAAATAAAGTAAAAGATAAATGTCCATAGTGGACGGGAAAATAAAGAGTTGGTTGGTTGTATTGGCATGAGGCTTCAAATTCTTCCTCGATTGCTAATTTTAAAAGCTTCTGAGAGGCGGTGACCTTGCGTATTCTTAAGCATTGTGAAAGATCTGGACGTTCGGTTGTGCATATCTCATTAATTCTTCCATGTTAGGATAGCTTATCGCATATGTAACGTCCCGAATTTCAAGGATCGAGCATATACTCGATCCCTCATATTCAGGGTGTCAATTATACTTTGCAGAAGTGCGATCTTTCGATATGTTTAACCTGATATCCGAGCGATCATAGAACTAAGCTAAACATTATAATATACTGTGAAATAAATGCATCTGATGTAAGAAAATAAACTAAAACATATAATGCCCATCTATCAAGAGTACAGGTCCATAGATGGGGCCCAATATATAGTTCTAAAAGTAAAGAAAATATATCAATGTAAAGTCCACCCAACACTAAATCATCTGCCACATCTACCCGAGCGCGCATCAGCTACATCGGTCTCTCAGACAGTTAAAAGAACGACAACTCCTCCATTGGGTCCATGTACGCGTCCTCCAATGCATCTGCCTTAATAACCCTTGTATGTTCAACATCGTTTGGTTGGTGTTTTAACACACCTTTTCAAAGTGGGAGTGAGTGATCAACTCAGTAGTTGCATTAGTTCTAAGTTACACATGTTATCAACTCAATCAACACAGGTAATGATAAAACGGGTAAACAAAGATTTCCTAAATACTCTTGTTAATGCACGAATAAAATTATGAAATGATACATACCCTTACCATCTGATACTCCTTTACAAGTGACTTCAATGCCTATTTCGCAAATACCAACACTCCCTCATTACACGACTCCAACGCTAAATTGCAATAACCTAACATAATGCGATGTGATTGATATGTATGTTTGTCGAGTAGTTATTAAGTCATGTTCATTTAGGATGTTAAGGAAGATAGAATACCTACATTTTATCACTGGTCTCAACCGGATCACTACGCTCGGAACGACTGTTACAACTCCTTGCATATGTCGCTTGATTTGTTTTGGGTTCGTCACTCCCAATTAGTCACATACAATAGGCAAGTTTTTATCAATATTGTTCAACGGACACTACAAGGAGGCTCATCACCCTGACATATGCTGATAACTCGAACACAGTGTCCCATACCACCATGCTCGGCTTATGAGTCTTGTGGATCACATCACTAATGGTTATAAGTAGACTCATCCAATCAGAAAATGGTATCTTAGGTTCAATTGGTCGTTGTCATACATTACGAATATAACATGATCAACCGGATATTAGGCTAATTTGATTGACTTGGGAGAATCCTGGCTTAACCAGCATTATGTGCAATTATCCCACTTAGTCTATCTATTATCGGTCATTTGTGTTCAACTTAGGGTCGATCGAACAAGCCTAGGGTGGCCAACCTAACTTGGGCCACCCCTTAATTTGGGCAGTTTACTGCTATTTAATTTGAATGTGTATATTTGTTCATTTGAGAATTATTTTGACCTTAACATGTTAGTGAAAGAATAGTCTTTAAGTCTATAAACTCATGTCTATTGTCATAAGGCAAAAAGAACTCATTTGGAAGGATTAGCCTTCTTTCCTTTCACTAGTCACCTGAACGGAGAGCAATATTGATGGTCAAGAGGAATCAGATTCTTCGATACCAATCTCGATGAAGGGAACACCAACAACTCAATAAACCCTTGAGAGTCAGGCAGACTCTAGCACACCTGTGCATCCTACTCATATAAATGTGTACCAAATTTAGACCCTCGATCATATGAGTGGTTCAGTTTGATTGAATTGAGTACAACACCCACAAAGAAAATCTTGACAAATAATAGAAATTGAGTTTGATGGCTTGTTTGGATTTGTAGATGGCATGGTAAAGGAAATATTGTTTATAGGAAAACCTTATTGCTAAGAAATTGTAGGAAAGGAAATTTTGTTTTTCATATTTGTTTCTAAATAATATTTTAAAATAATTAAAGTGTGTTTTTGTAACACCCTGGTTTTCGAAAACCTGAGTACTCGACTCGTCCTCGAAAACCTGGTGTCAATTAGTGGTCAAAATAGACAATTTATCAAAGTGCGATTTATAGAAACAAGTGTAGCATAGATATATCCCAACTCAAATGAATATTCAAGGCCACTCAGCTGGGGCCGTATACAAAATTCCGAAAAGAAATATAATTGTCCAAAAAGTAACCGTGTTAACTAAATATTGGTTTAAGCCGAAGTAGGTAGCCGCCTCTTGTTGCGACTCCTCGTCGTAGTACTTCTCCTCAATGGTAGCAGGTTCCGGGTCCACCCTGCGCTCTTCAGCACCTGTACCTGGCTCATCTGTACGGCTGAATATTGATGAATGAGTGACCAGCTCAGTGTGATTTCCCTTCGAGATTACACATCGCCGCCCTAGACAAGAAATAACACAAAACATACAGGCAATCCAGCAAATGCAATCTTATTAGGTGCATGCATGCGTGAATGCAGTCATCGCCCCGGGGATGCACATATGTGCGGAAGTTGGACTCGTTACCTATGCAATCATCAACCTGTAAAAAGCATCCAGTCAGACAGAGGCTAGTTGTCAGCGAAGCATACCAAGTGCGGCGTAACGACTGCCTATCGTACATCACATACGTTAACGATAGACGCTGGTCTGTGCCATGTATGCATGATTAGCCAAGCCGTTATTATTCCAATTACAATCAACCATTTTAAGTAAGCTCAAGGTCATTACGGGGGCTTAATCACCAGCGTAGGACGACAACTCGGTCATAGGTCCCATAACACCATCCCCGGCTCATGAGGCTATCGCCTTAGAGTGTGTATAAACTCATTAACATGTGGCCAATCAATTCTCAATGTTAGGGAACCACCATCGTATGCTGACTAGGAATGAAATATATAAATTATTAAATTCTGTGATCAAGGTGAGGCGGTATATATGGATCAAAGCGAGCAAACAACTATGGAAAAAAACATGGTGCGGTTCACTCCATAGTCAGGTAAGTGAAATAACTCCATAGGTGGTGATTCCCGTAATTCAGTTTCCACGTGTCATAACCTCCATGTTGAGGGTCTATTTTTGTCACAACTAGTCTTGTTACACCCTAAGTATGAACTCTCCTTAGATAAAAGTTTCCGTAGAGAAATTTTGATAGTATATGTTTCACAACCAATGCAATAGAAGTTCAGACATGATCCAACGACCTGAACAAAATATATATAAGCATACATGCAGAAGTCTCATAGTCTTAGTTTATAAATTCTGAGGCAAGTTACAAAAGGAGCTAAACATGTGATTCAAATACTTAGTAGATTTTCAAATTGATTATTAGGACATGTGCTCAAGTAAACTCGTCAATCATTCAAGTAATTCCAGGGCATAGGTTAAGCTAATAATCCAGTCCTAGGATGCCTGGACTGAGAAGCTTTATTGACCAGTTCACAAGTTTCTAAATGAACCAACCAGGCGGTTAAATGACTTCCAAAGTATGAGATGAGGTTATCAGCTCGTATTACAAGTCTTATGGCATATGTTCTAGTGAGTATATTGGATAAATTGCGCCTAAGATATGTACACCGCATCTAGGCAATGATTAAGAACAACATATTCTCAAACAACAAGTCAAATGATCGCTTATCTTAAGGATACCAGTTACAATCACAACAAAAGACTATCCCAAATCTAGTTTAGATATGGGAAGTGTAACGCCCTGAAATTCGAGGGTCGAGTAGCAACTCAACTCTCGAGTTCCAAAACATCACTTATGCAACATAGATAATGATGATTAAATATTTTTTGTGTTAGTGCATTAAACATGAGTGAGATTATACCAAAACAGTAATTCATACTCCAGATCAATTGTATAAAGGCAAGCGGAAGACTGAAACTGTATATAATTGTATGTAAACGAAACAAAACCATCACAATCTCCAGAGTATGAACCCAACTGAGTCACCATATACATATATCTGTTTTACGATCAAAATGTCAAAAATACAACTAGAGAAGTAAGCCCTGTAGGTCCCGTCGGTCCAGGCAGTGGAGGCAAAGCCACCAGCATACTGCATATACAAGAACTCGTCCTGGTCCTCGTCGTAGTCCGGCTCAGCCTCCTGAGTCGTCACCTCATCTGCACCTAAGACAGAGTCTGGTTGGTGTGTACAACACCGTCTCATAATGTGGGAGTGGGTAGTTAACTCAGTGGAACAATAAAACATAGGTTAACATGTTATCAATGCAGTCAAGCAGTAATGATAAAACAGTACAATCGAACAATCCTAACTACTCTTATTAATGCAAGTATGAAATGCAGTCATGATGCATGCCCTCACCGACATACTCCCTCATGCGACACCATCTTACGTTCGCGGCATGCGTTCATTCCTCAATGCTCCACATCTTTCAAGCACATGCAGTGTGATGATGAGCATGATTACCGACTTGTTATTAGTCCATTTCAAACAACAGGATTGGAAAACTAAGGTACCTCCCTTGTATCATTCCCAAACATGATCCATTCTAGGGTCATCAAACCTAGATAATCTCATACGATAGTGTGGTTCTAGGGCGCTGCAAAGGCTGACAGGGCTATTACACGCAACCGTTACACTACTCCCCCATCACCTTTTTAACGGTTCATCACTAAATTGATACAGGCCTAGTTCATACTCTATACACCGCGGCAAAACTCATCGCCTCACCGCAAATCTAGAGTATGCTCGAGGTCACTACAAAGGGCTCATCACCAATCAGTGTAGGCCGAAAGCTCGAATACAGTGTCCCATACCACCGTATTTGGCTCACGAGTCAAGGTTGCTCATTGGTCACTACGGAGAGGCACGTGGCCCCAGTGTAGGCCGACGGCTTGGCCACGGTGTCCCATACCACCATGCCTGGCTCATGTGTCTTAGCGGATCAAGGTACCATGGTTAACGAGATTTCACTGGTAAGGTTAGTACCTCAGGTTCAAGCAATAGCGTCCAAACATGATGAACATACATTAGACATATCGGGTTACTTGATGAGCCTGACTAGCTCGAGCGCACAATCAACTGAACGACATGAAGTGCATAAGCACTTCGCGTGGCCTAACCACTGTCGCCAACGGAAGTACGACTCGGGTTCGTCAAACACATCCTACCTGGCGAAATGAATCTCAACCACCAACTCAAGTCTGGTACCCATTGTCTGGACTATAATCATAGTCCCAATCGCAATCAATCCTTATTCAGCGCATGTGGAGTAAAGCATAATAAACAAATTAATTCAAGGATGTTAACAAACATGTCATAAAACATGTTACAAAGCACAATATAAACAAGAAATACAAACACATATATTTCATAGTAAGCGATTAAATTAAACACCCAATCATAGAGGAAATCATATACGTTTCTAAGGTAGTTGAGAATCCCATCTCAACATCCACCTAAAGCATCATCATCCAAGCACTTACTTTCACAAGCATTTTCACAAACACTTAGAATACACTATTTTAACATACATAGTGTATATAAGCAAAACATGTATTAGGGCGAGCCCTTTCTCCAAGCAAGTATTTTACACATATATAATATGTTCATACAGCAAATAATCATGACAAACATATTTTCAAAATTTATACGTATACGGTACTTTCTACAAATACTAGGAATATAGTATATTCAACATAGCTATCGTATAACCGAAAAGCGAAACGAACAACACTTTGTACATGTGCAATTACATACAGATCATGAATCTATCATTATCTGACATTGAAAGTATTGAAAACCATAACCTATACACCTAAAGTCCGCACCTTTCGTCGTAGAATCGTAATGAATCAGATAGGTTTGCTAAGCTTTCGTATTCGGCAGTTTGCTAACCTATAGAATGAAATAGGTTAACTATTTCATAACCTACAACCATCACAACTCCAAAACAGATTAGGGTTAGGGTTTCTTACTTAGAAACGAGGTCGAAATCACCAGGAAAGCGATGAGAATGGAGTGGTGAAGCTTGTGTAGCGGCAGGAAGAAAGGGTAGGAAGAATCCTCCCACAACTCTCTAACTTTCTCTCTCTTTTCTCTCTTCTCTCCTACGGTTTTTCTCAAATTCATATGGCTGAATGAGAGAGGGTTCTAAGGTCCTTACATAGCCTGAAAACACACCGAAATAGACCTAAGGTCAATGTATACTTAGGTTATAACCAAAGTGAGCCTGTTCCAGCTCAACGGAGCACTTCTGGCGGGCCCCCTTGAGCTAAAGGTTGGACTTAAGCTTACCAGTACTGGATCTAGGTGCCATTAGGTTTTCGTTCCAGTAGGGTTTCCAGATAACAAATGGCGGACCAGTTTCAGTTCAATGATCAGCGGATCTCAATCTGAAATTTCAAGTATACAGCCATGTATATGAAATTTTTCCTAATCCGAGGGTGTATTTGGGTCAGATTCTGACGGTCAGGTTGCTCAATACTGATCCGCAAGCGTCACATGCTAGATTTCATAAATCCTTATTTATTTTGGAATTATTTTCATGTTTCTCACACTCCTCACTCCGAACTCAAGCGAATAGCTGTAAGACATTGTCTGGATTTGATTTCCGAGATGGTTGTCAAGCCCAGCGAGGCGGTCCTAAGTCTATAACTTCGTATCATTCAGAGTTCCGATGTGCTGTCCAGATCTGATACGGAGTTTCAATGTGCTCTCGAGAGCAGTCGGGTAATGAGTTTGATCCTAGATTTTAGGATAACCTAGCGTCGATGATTCTATAAGTTTTGGGTCTTGCAGATTGTATTTAAAGTGATTCAAACGGATTTCATGGCTAATCTAGTTTAGCACTTGGTTAACTTTGTCTAATTTCTAAAGGATTTGATCCTGAGCGATTTTTACCTGAGGTGGTACTTGGGCCATTGTACGGAATTTTTCGAGTCGTTACAATCTACTCCCCTTAATGAAAAATTTCGTCTTCGAAATTAGTACCTTTTCATACTCCTCGAGCAGCTGAGGGTAGTTCTTTCGGATCTCTACTTCTGTCTCCCAGGTCGCTTCCTCCTCTGTATGATGCGTCCATAGTACCTTCACGAGTGGAATCACTTTGCTACGCAGTACCTGCTCCTTCCTGTCAAGGATACGTGTCGGGCGCAACACATATGTAGCATCCTCGCTCAACTGTACCTGCTTCCATCTGATAATGTGTGAAGGATCAAGAACGTACTTCTTCAGCATAGATACATGAAATACGTTATGTACAGCTACAAGTGGTGTGGGCAAAGCGAGACGATATGCCACAACACCCACTCGATCAAGTATTTGAAACGGACCGATGAACCTCGGTGTGAGCTTCCCCTTATTCCCAAACCGAAGGACTCCCTTCATAGGAAAAACTCTAAGGAATACATGATCTCTGACCTCGAACTCAAGCGGTCGCTGCCTCGTATCGGCGTAACTCTTTTGCCTGCTCTACGCTGTCAGGAGTCGACGCCTGATAATGTTGATCTTCTCCGAGGTCGCCTGTACCAATTTCAGTCCAATCAAACTACGCTCGCCAACCTCAGCCCAGCAATACGGTGCCCTGCAAGGACGACCATACAAGGCCTCATATGGAGTCATGTCAATACTCGCCTGGAAGCTGTTAATGTACGCGAACTCTACATAAGGAAGACAGTCATCCCAACTGTCCTTGAAGTCCAAGACACAGGCCCACAACATATCCTCCAAAATCTGGTTCACCCGCTCTGTCTGCCCGTCGGTCTGAGGGTGAAACGCAGTACTGAACATCAATTTCACACCCATCACTTCCTGGATACGAGTCCAGAAGATGGACGTGAACCGCGTGTCTCTGTCCGACACGATCTCTAGGGGAACTCCATGCAGACGCACAATCTCTCTGATGTACAGCTTAGCCAGCTCGTTTGCAGAGTTCGTGACTCTGATAGGGAGAAAATGGGCCGATTTGGTCAACCGGTCCACAATCACCCAAATGGAATCATGTCCCTTCCTTGTCTTCGGCAGCCCTGATATGAAATCCATGGAAATGAAGTCCCACTTCCATTCAGCTATGGGCATGGGCTGAAGCAGTCCAGGAGGTCGACGATGTTCTGCCTTGACCTGCTGGCACGTCAGACAACGAGAAACATACTCTGCTATGTGGGTCTTCATGCCGTCCCACCAATAAGACCGTCTCATGTCCTGGTACATCATCGTGCTACCAGAGTGCATCGCAAACTTCGATTTGTGAGCAGTCTCGAGGAGCTCCTGTCGTAAGTCATGAATATCAGGAACGCATAAGCGGCCACGGTATCGTAAACCTCCATCTGTGCCAACTCTCCACTCGGAGTCTTCGGCGTCGCTAGCTTGCTCTCGAAGCTCAGACAACCGTTCATCGCCCTTATGGGCCTCGATAATCCTATCATTAATAAGTGGCCGTACCCGAACGTGAGTGACACACTCAAATGGCTCCTCCACGGTGAGTTTCTGCTCGAAGTCCTGCACAAACACTAGCATATCTCACTCTGCTATCATCAGCGGAGCCGCAAATGCAATAGCCTTCTTGCTGTTCAACGCATCTGCCATAAGGTTGGCCTTGCCAGGATGGTAGGAGACCTCGAACTTGAAGTCCTTCAAGGTTTCCATCCATCTGCGCTGCCTTATATTCAAGTCCCGCTGAGTGAATATATACTTAAGGCTCTTGTGGTCGCAGAAAAGCTCGAACTCCTCTCTGTAGAGGTAATGTCTCCAGAGCTTCAATGCAAAGATGACAACTGCTAACTCAAGGTCGTGTGTAGGGTAATTCTCCTTGTGCTTCCTTAATTGTCTCGAGGCATACGCAATCACCCTGTCCTTCTGCATAAGGACACAACCCAAACCAACGCGAGACGCGTCAGTGTATATCGTATACTTAACCCCTTTGCTCTGGAAATACTAGCACAGGGGCGGACGTCAGTCAGTCCTTCAGCTCCTGAAAAGCTGCTTCTGCCTTCTCATTCCAGGCGAACTTCAAATCCTTACGCGTCAACTGTGATAACGGCCTGGCAATCTTCGAGAAGTCTCGAATGAAACGTCGATAATACCCTGCCAGGCCAAGAAAACTCCTCATCTCGGTAACCGAGCCAGGATGCTTCCAATCCTGAACCGCGGCTACCTTAGTAAGGTCCACAGTTATCCCATCCTTGGATACCACATGTCTTAGGAACTTGACTTCTTCCTGCCAGAAGTCGCACTTCTTATACTGCGCGAACAACTGGTTCTTCCTCAAAGTATCCAACACCGCTCTCAGGTGCTCCTCGTGCTCTTCCCGACTCCTAGAGTATATCAAGATGTCATCAATGAATACGATGACGAATCGGTATAAGAATGGCCGAAATACCCTGTTCATCAAGTCCATGAACACGGCCGGTGCGTTCGTAAGACCGAACGACATCACCAGGAACTCGTAATGCCCAAAACAGGTCTTAAAAGCTGTCTTCTGCACGTCTTCATCTCTTACGCACAATTGGTGGTACCCTGAGTACAAGTCGATCTTCGAGAAATACCTTGCCCCCTTCAACTGATCAAACAGATCATCTATCCTGAGCAAAGGATACTTGTTCTTCACGGTGACCTGGTTCAACCTACGGTAATCAATACACAACCGTAGTGAGCCATCTTTCTTCTTCACAAACAGTACAGGTGCTCCCTAGGGAGACATTAGGTCGTATAAAGCCCTTCTCTACCAGCCCGTCAATCTGTTTCCGCAGTTCCTCCATCTCACATGGAGGCATATGATAAGTCGGCAATAAGATAGGTGTCGCACCAGGTGTAAGATCAATGGTGAAGTCGATCTCGCGCCAAGGAGGCAAACCAGGAATCGTCGCAAACACACCTGCAAAATCCTGAACCATAGGCGTATTTCCCAACATCGGACCATCAGCATGCTCAAGTAAAGTAGCGTAACATCCAACATGACATGGCTAACTAACCTGCACTGGAAAAGTAAAGACTGTGCCATCAGTCCATAGGCTGTTACCACCCAGTTATCGCAATCAATCTCTGCCTTTATCTTGGTGAGCCAGTTCATACCGAGGATAATGTCGTAGTGCCATAGTGGGACAATAATGAGGTCAATGAATACTGTCCTGCTACCTAAATCTACTGAGCCACCCTCACACATCCGTGTGACATCCGAAAAAGTCCCAGTAGCAGTAGTGAGTCTCTTTCCCTTCGTGGGAGTAGTAGGTAAAGCTAGACGCTTAACTGCCCTACATGAAATGATAGAAGTAGTGGACCCAGTGTCCACCAACAAGGAGACGGGTGTACCTTGAATGTGGGTCGTACCCTCAAAAGCCATCGGGGCTGTAATCGATGTCTCAGGAGCTTCAGCTACAAGCGCATTTACTCGAGCCTGCTGTGATCGGTTCGGCTGTGGAACCATGGGCCGTTGAGGTGGCCTGAAGCGAGGTGCAGGTGGTCTGAAGGGCGGATGTGCAGGTGCCATCCGAAGTGGTGGAGCTGATAGTGCTTGTGGGCGAGAGCGATCAATCATCTGCGGCGGAGAGAACCCGCTATCCCTCATCCACGCAAAACAGCTCCCAGCAGGATGACCCAGTTTCCCGCAGTATGTACAGGTCACAACAGGGCGCCTCATCGGAGCCACTGGCGCTGCGATCATGGGAGGCGAATCAGCATGAGGCCTCTTGCCAAGGAAAGGCCTGCTCTGAACATCTGGTCGTGGTCTCGTAACCATAGCACCACGGGAGCGTACCAGCCGATCAACATCCTACTCCGCCTGAATGGACATATGAATCAACTCCGCATAGGATGGTATGACGACACAGCACATCTTCGACCGGATGTCTGGTCGCAAGCCCTCAGAGAAGCGTCGAATCCGCATCGGCTCATCAGCAAGTATAGTCGGCACAAAGCGGCCCAATTCTGTAAAGCGATGCTCATACTCAGTGACTGTCATGCCTCGTTGTCTGAGGCACAGAAACTCATTCTCCCTCTCGTGTCGATAGGCCTGAGGGTAATATTTCTCGTGGAAACGGAACTCAAATGCTACCCAGGTCCACACATATCCCACTGCGACGGTCCGTAGTATGCTGTCCCACCATAAGCTAGCCTCCTTCTAGAACATGAAGGTAGCCAACTCAACCTGTTCAGCCTCAGAACAATGCAGCATCTTCAGTATCTTCGAGATGCGGTCTAACCAGTACTCAGCCTCCTCGGGTCTGTGAGAACCCATAAAAGTCAGAGGCCTCAAGCGCAGGAATCGCTCGAGTAAACCGCGAGTACCCACGTCTCCCGTAGGGTACACAACAGGTGTGGGTGGAGGCACATCCTCAGCCTGAGTAGGAGGCTCTGTAGGCTCAACAGGACGTGTAGATGGCGAAGGTGGAGTCGCACTCCCACCATGAGATGATAAGACCGCAAGAGGCTGCTGGTGCTGCTGCTGCATCAGCATCATCATCTGCTCAAACCTGTCAGTTGGTGGAGCAGCCTGTGGCTCATACTGTGTTGAAGAGGATACCCGGTTCTGCTCGCGAACCTGGGGTGTATAAGGTGGCAGTCCACCAGTAGGACCAGCAGAAGGCGGATCTGAGCTAGAACCCGGGTCCGTAGGACCACCTCTGAGGGAAGGAGTCTGGTCCATCGAGTCAGTGAGCAAGAGGGGTGCCGTGCTCCTCGTAGAATACCGTGGCATGCCTTATACAACATACGGTGCAACGCATGTAAGACGAAGCATGGTAACACAACACATAATCACTTAAGCATTCTACACACATCATAGCAAAAGAAGCTACATGCTTTTCATTTACCAAAAATGTCACAATACATGGATAACAGCGTTACATGGATCATGACAGAAGATGCAAGGGAGCTAATACAACCAAGCTTCAACTACTACAAAAACATACTACTAACTACTACATCCATCAACATGAAAACATAAACCACCTAAAGCGGTAAGCAAAACAAACTACAAACAACAACATGGATGACTAGGCATCCGAGTCAGGCGATGGAGGAGGAGCATTCTTGTCCTATACACAACACAGGATGGTCTTCAACGTGCAGGTTACTTTCTTGAACTTGTTGTTCACGAAGGCCTGAAGATTGACAACATCTTGTCGTAGGGCAGCCTGACCCCCCTCAAGTCGGGCTATGCGAGAGTCCCTCACTGCCTGAGCAGCGTCAGGCTCTGGTGCTCCAAAAGGAGAGCTCTCCTCAGTATCCTGAGCCTCTTCTTCTTTTTCCTGTATCTCATCACTGCTTCCTTCTTCGCTCCCTGCCTCGAGGTTAATACTCTCCTCACCTGCGCTATCCGACTCGTCTCCAGACTTGTCGAGTCGGGCTTGCCGTTGTCGAGGGTCGATCCTCATGTTGTTAAGCGTAGCCTCACTTATGAGCCGGACTGGCACAAGGTCTTCCATGTTAAGCCTATAGCCGACATCTCGAGTCATCTTGCATCTCAGGCGGCCAAATGGGAGCGAGAGGTCGTTCCTGACAGATCGAACGACCTGAACTATCTGAAATAGAACGAACGTGGGCAGACATAAGTTGTCCCCTTATCCAATCCTGTATAGGAAGTCCACCATCAACCGAGTACACTCCGTGCGGTTATCCCACCGTGGATACACATTATATGTGAAAATGTGGTGAAGCAAACGGAAGTCATCTGTCAACTTTGACGATGGAAGACAGTTTCCTCGCGTCCAAGAAACCCGTCGACCACAAAGGTATCGCGTACAGTGATCCCTTTCTCGCACACTCTTGAAGAAGTTGTCATTAGGAAGCACTTCACCATGTGGGATCTTCATGATCCGAGCCATCTCAACCACGGTAATTGTACGCACTATGCCCCTCACAGAGACAGTGAACTGAAGAGGCTCCAACGATGGGTCTATGATATGGGCGTAGAAGGCATGAATCGTGTTCTCACATGCAGGAGACTCACCGTCAAATATAGGACCCCATTCAATGTCCACCAAGCGGTCCATCATTGGGTGTAGCCCAAACATTCTCTCATCCACGTGAGCTTCAAACACAATCTTACGGTCAGCAAAACGACCGTATTAGAAGCCTATAGGAAAAGCATGTCTGATCGGAAGTTAGGGATCTAGGTCTCGCTTCGACCTATACTCCCGAACTGTGCTAGGGCTGGCTTCAACGTCCACTTCTCTCCTTGAACAGGTTGGACGGCTAGGCCCATCTTCATCGGCGGCGGTCTTTCTTTCCCCCATAAGAGAAAGGACGGCGGAGACGGAGAAAAGGGCCGAAACAATGACGAAGAAAGCCATGGAAAGTGAAGATAAGAGAGAGAAAGAGCTGCTCTCTTTGCTTCTCCATGAACTTGGGTCTCAACAGTGGTTGTAGAGGCCCAAACGACCAAGGTTTAAGAAGAAAAATGAAGAGATGAAGTGGGGTAAGGGGTGTGCATGAATTTGAGACGAAATGGGGAGTGTATGGGCTGAAGTGAGAGAGAAATGGAGAGGATAGGGAGGTAGGGTTGCTGTGAACAAAGGAGAGGGATGGGTTGTGACCGAAATCAAGAGTTTTGACGATTGAGAGGGAGAGTTGAGAGAGGAGGCAGCAGTTGGAGGGCTTGGAAGGGTAGAAATGAGGAAAGGGGGGCAAACAGAATAGAAATAGGGGCCCCCACGTGATTTCGCGGGCCCCACACATGTCCTGGGGTCGGGCCGACCTGACCAGACCCGATAAACCCGACCGCGGTTCCGCCGCGGTCCGATGGGCTGGGCGCGGCACCTCCACGGTAGGGCGGTGTTCACCACCCTCCCAAGGTGCCAAAGACACCTTGAGTCTGTCCTGGGTCCCTTTAGATTAGCGCGGGGAGGCCCACGACTCCGTTCGTTCCAAATTCGGGTAGTTTCGAGAAGTCTCTGATCTAAACTGACATTTACTGAGTTTTAACAGCTGAGGTTGGGTGGATTGTGATCTAGACCCGTCAATAGACGACCTAGAAGTGTTTTGGGATTGACTCGTGCGACCAGGGTTGGGACAGACTCGATTTCGGCGTTCATTTCAGTGAACTTTGCCGTTGGACGAAATTGGGATGCCTAAGACTGTTACTACATTGTTCTCGCACCTACCTATGTCAAAAGACGTCAGTGTACGTCGTGGGAACATAACTCAGGTCCGGTTTAATCAAAATCATGCTTTGATACCAACTTGTAACGTCCTGAAATTCGAGGGTCGAGTAGCAACTTAACTCTCGAGTTCCAAAATATCACTTATGCAACATAGATAATGATGATTAAATGTTGTCTTTGTTAGTGCATTAAACATGAGTGAGATTATACCGAAACAGTAATTCATACTCCAGATCAATTATATAAAGGCAAGCGGAAGACTGAAACTGTATATAATTATATGTAAAAGAAACAAAACCATCACAATATCCAGAGTATGAACCCAACTGAGTCACCATATACATGTATCTGTTTTACGATCAAAATGTCAAAAATACAACAAGAGAAGTAAGCCCTGTAAGTCCCATCGGTCCAGGCAGTCTAGGCAAAGCCACCAGCATACTGCATATACGAGAACTTGTCCTGGTCCTCGTCGTAGTCCGGTTCAGCCTCCTGAGTCGTCACCTCATCTGCACCTAAGACAGAGTCTGGTTGGTGTGTACAACACCGTCCCGTACCGTGGGAGTGAGTAGTTAACTCAGTGGAACAATAAAACATAGGTTAACATGTTATCAATGCAGTCAAGCAGTAATGATAAAGCAGTACAATCGAACAATCCTAACTACTCTTATTAATGCAAGTATGAAATGCAGTCATGATGCATGTCCTCACCGACATACTCCCTCATGTGACACCATCTTACCTTCTCGGCATGCGTTCATTCCTTAGTGCTCCACATCTTCCAGGCACATGCAGTGCGATGATGAGCATGATTACCGAGTTGTTATTAGTCCATTTCAAACAACAGGATTGGGAAACTAAGGTACCTCCCTTGTATCATTCCCAAACATGATTCATTCTAGGGTCGTCAAACCTAGATAATCTCATACGATAGTGTGTTCTAGGGCGCTGCAAAAGCTGTCAGGGCTGTTACACGCAACCGTTACACCACTCCCCCATCACCTTTTTAACGGTTCATCACTAAATTGATATAGGCCTAGTTTATACTCTATACACCGCGACAAAACTCGTCGCCTCACCACAAATTCAGAGTATGCTCGAGGTCACTACAAAGGGCTCGTCACCAATCAGTGTAGGCCGACAGCTCGAATATAGTGTCCCATACCACCGTATTCAGCTCACAAGTCAAGGTTGCTCACTGGTCAATACGGGGAGGCACGTGGCCCCAGCGTAGGCTGACAGCTCGGCCACGGTGTCCCATACCACCATGCCCGGCTCATGAGTCTTAGCGGATCGAGGTACCATGGTTAACGGGATTACACTGGTAAGGTTAGTACCTCAGGTTCAAGCAGTAACGTCCAAACATGGTGAACATACATTAGACATATCGGGTTACTTGATGAGCCTGAGTAGCTCGAGCGCACAATCAACTGAACGACATGAAGTGCATAAGCACTTCGCGTGGCCTAACCACTGTCGCCAACGGAAGTACGACTCGAGTTCATCAAACACATCCTACGTGGCAAAATGAATCTCAACCACCAACTCAAGTCTGGTACCGATTGTTTGGACTATAATCATAGTCCCAATCGTAATCAATCCATATTCAGAGCATGTGGAGTAAAGCATAATAAACAAAGTAATTCAAGCATGTTAACAAACATGTCATAAAACATGTTACAAAGCACAATGTAAACAAGAAATACAAACACATATATTTCATAGTAAGCGATTAAATTAAACACCCAATCATAGAGGAAATCATATACGTTTCTAAGGTAGTTGAGAATCCTATCTCAACACCCACTTAAAGCACCATCATCCAAGCACTTACTTTTACAAGCATTTTCATAAACACTTAGAATATACTATTTCAACATACATAGTGTATATTAACAAAACATGTATTAGGGCGAGCCCTTTCGCCAAGCAAGTATTTTACACATATATAATATGTTCATACAGCAAATAATCATGGCAAACACATTTCCAAAATTTATACATATACGGTACTTTCTACAAATACTAGGAATACAGTATATTCAACATAGTTATCGTATAACCGAAAAGCGAAACGGACAGCACTTTGTACATGTCCAATTACATACAGATCATGAATCTATCATTATCTGACATTGAAAGCATTGAAAACCATAACCTATACACCTAAAGTCCGCACCTTTCGTCGTAGAATCGTAACGAATCAAATAGGTTTGCTAAGCTTCCGTATTCGGCAGTTTGGTAACTTATAGAATGAAATAGGTTAGCTATTTCATAACCTACAACCATCACAACTCCAAAACAGATTAGGATTAGGGTTTCTTACCTAGAAACGAGGTCGAAATCGCCGGGAAAGCGATGAGAATGGAGTGGTGAAGCTTGTGTAGCGGCAGGAAGAAAGGGTAGGAAGAATCCTCCCACAACTCTCTAACTTTCTCTCTCTTTTCTCTCTTCTCTCCTAGGGTTTTTCTCAAATTCATATGGCTAAACGAGAGAGGGTTCTAAGGTCCTTATATAGCTTAAAAACACATCAAAATAGACCTAAGGTCAAGGTATACTTAGGTTATAACCAAAGTAAGCCTGTTCCAGCTCAACGGAGCACTTCTGGCGGGCCCCCTTGAGCTAAAGGTCGGACTTAAACTCACCAGTACTAGATCTAGGTACCATTAGGTTTTCGTTCCAGTAGGGTTTCCAGATCACAAATGGCGGACCAGTTTCAGTTCAATGGTCAGCGGATCTCGATCTGAAATTTCAAGTATACAGCCATGTATATGAATTTTTTTCCTGATTCGAGGGTGTATTTGGGTCAGATTCTGACGGTCAGGTTGCTTAATACTGATCCGCAAGCGTCACATCCCAGATTTCATAAATCTTTATTTATTTTAGAATTATTTTCATGTTTCTCACACTCCTCGCTCCGGACTCAAGCGAATAGCCGTAGGACACTGTCTGGATTTGATTTCCGAGATGGTTGTCAAGCCCAGCGAGGCGGTCCTAAGTCTATAACTTCATATCATTCGGACTTCTGATGTGCGGTCCAGATCTGATACGGAGTTTCAATGTGCTCCCGAGAGTAGTCGAGTAATGAGTTTGATCCTAGATTTTAGGGTAACCTAGCGTCAATGATTCTACAAGTTTTGGGTCTTGCAGATCGTATTTAAAGTGATTCAAACGGATTTCATGGCTAATCTAGTTTAGCACTTGGTTAACTTTGTCTAATTTCTAAAGGATTTGATCCTGAGCGATTTCTTCCTGAGGTGGTACTCGGGCCTTTGTAGGGAATTTTTCGAGTCGTTACAGAAAGCTTAAGGGGAGGAAAATCATCACCTGAGTTGTCGTAATCTGCCCTTGATCTGAATTCCCGTGTGCCATTATTTGCCCCAAGTTACGCCAGCAGCTTCCAAGGGGGTTAGCTTGCATTAGATAATGACTCTTAACTTATTGAAGATTTGAAGGGCCCAAGAATAGAATCATTTAGGCCCCCCAAGTTCTTGTTCTACAAATGGCCTAGATTTGGCCCATCATTTGAGGCCCAAATTGGGCTTGGTTCTGCCCAGCCAGGTGGTCCTAAAGGTGGCCTAAAACCTAATTAGGCCCACCATATTTAGGGTGAGGCCCACTTGTTTTGAGTGGGGGTGCGGCTCACCTGCTGTTTGCAAGGTGCGGCCCGCCCATTTGAAATATGGTGCGGCCCACTGTTTGAGATAGTGTGGCCCACTCTTGTAGTGTGTGGCCCACCTATTTACACAGGGTGTTTGGAACCCTCACGGAGGCCCGGATTACGATCCCAAACGGACTAGACTTTTGCAGGCCAGCAATGCGCCCACTAAGGGGGTGTTTTGCTCTGTTCTCCATGGTCCATCTGTGAGCCGTTTCGACCCTAAATGGTGGCCCAACTAGAGCCTGATTCTGGTTCAGGTCGCAGCCCATCATGATGGCCGTCTGAAGCTCAGTTCGTGGCCTAGCTGAAGGTTGTACTTGGCCAAAATTCCAGCTGCCTTCAACTGAATTTTTCAGCTATTGTTTGAGCTGAATATTCAGCCGTTTCTACTTTGAATCTCAGCTCCTTCCAGGCTGAAACATCGGTTGTTTTCAAGGTTCATTCTCAGATATTCTCGGGCTGAAAAAACAGTTGTTTGCAAGGTGTATTCTCAACTATTTTTAGGCTGAAAAATCAGCTATTTCCAAGGTGTAGTTTCAGTTATTTTTGGGCTAAAAAATCATCTATTTTCAAGGTGTAGTTTCATCTAATATCAGGCCTGGTTCCCAGCCTGCTTTCACGTGACATCAGGCCCTTGTTGAGGGCAGATTTGAAGGATGTTTTTAGTCCTGTTGGACGTCCAGCTAAGACTTGTTTTTGCTACCTATCATGGCCCAATGGAGGCTTGGTTGGAGGCTCAAATCATGGCCGAACCTCTCACAAATACACGTGAAAGAAAATGGAGGGAGAGGGATCATTACCTGGCTGCCTTGCAACACCTTTCTCTTTCTTTTTGCTCTCTCTCTCTCTCTCTCTCTCTCTCTCTCTCTCTATCAGATGTGTTGTAGGTCAGCACTGATCCAACTCGGTCCGATTCATGTGGGCCGAGTTGGTGCAGTACAACACTGAGTCACCTACTCACTCACTTTTCTCACTCTCTTTCACTCCTTTTTCTTCTCTTTTTCCCTCTTTTCCTCTCTTTCTGTGTAGATTCTGAAGGGCTAAGCCCACTTTATAGGCAGGGAGGGGCAACCGAAGATCAGCAAGTGCCCCCCATTTGATGGTTTAGATTGGTGGCCCATCATACATGAGGCTCTTCTGCTCGTGGGGATGTATTACTAGTGCTCAGGGCTCTCTAATGCCACATTTTTCAGGCCTAGTAGGGCCCACCTTGCGATCATGGTTGGGTGGGTCATTGAGGAAGATGACCCACCCATCAATGGTGGGTTGTACTTCAATGGTTCTTTGGGCGATCCGGACAGTTTGATCGGTCAAGATGGGGCCCATAAACAGTGTGGGGTCCACTTCTTGGACCCTAGGTGGTATTTGGCTCCATCTCATGAGAATGTCTTGATTTCTCTTCTCTTTCTCATGAGATGAGAGAGTTCATCATCTCAACTCGTACCTCCCACTTGTGAGGGCTGGGATTGTGCCACGTGGCCACAGGAATGGTCACAGTTGTGACAGCTTCTCCCACCCATGAAAGGAAAATCTCCTTTTTCTCCTTTTCTCCCTTTCTTCCCCTTTTTGGCCAAGAGAAGACCTTCCCCAGTTGGTTTGTGGGAGGCTTGGGTCCCCTGGATAATGGGGAGGCTTGCTTGCAAAAGAAGCCATCTGATGGTCCCCTCTTTTGGATCTCGACTCTTCATGAAAAGGTTGGACGGCTGGGACTGTTCTCTCTCGTTCCTATACACAGGCCTAGGACTGTATATCGTTTTGTTCAGTGGACCCATGCGAGTAAAATGGACGGTTTGGATCGTCTAAAAAGTGGCCAGGGTGGCCCACTTTGGAGCTAAAAAACGGTTTAGATTTGAATATTTCAAGTGGCGGGAGAGTTTCCTCTCTTTTTCGTGTAAGACTTGGTCAACGGTTGTTTGACCACAAGTGGTGGCCTGGTGCATGTCGTGCATGAGAGGTAACGGTGTATGTGCCCCGCATCTGGGGTCTACTGCGATGGCTGCATCACATCTACTCCATCCAATCATCTTGGGGGTCCCACTCAGACATCCTGGACCACTTTGGGCTAATGATGAGGTCCAGGTGGACTGTTATACTCTTTTTAGGGCTATATTTGGCCCATATGTCACGATTTCGATGGTCTGATAGGTCCCAACTTTTATTTTGACGGTTGAAGTGGGATTCTAGGGGTTTTGAATGCCTGATAGCCTATTTATTAGTCCTCAGAGGCCAACGGTAGTGTATAGCGTTGGTATTCGTGGCCTACGGAATCTTTAACTTAGGGTGATTAATTAAGCTTACTTACTCAGTCGATGTAGGGTCCGTCAGCCTCTAGGAGTTGCGATGGATGGTCCTAATGCTGTCTTTGAAACTCCATCTTGCACGGGTTAAGTCCAAGTAGCCTAGTTAATGGCTTCAGTTTTCACAAACACGGGTTTTTAGAGATAACACCCATGTACCGGAGGTACGGGGTGTTACAGTCTACCCCCCTAACAAAAAAAAAATCACCCTCGAAATTACCTGTAGCATGCTAGCGAACAGGTGAGGGTATTTGTCCATGACTTCTGCTTCTCATTCCCATGTTGCTTCCTCTTTGCCATGGTGCAACCAGAGGACCTTAACTAGTGGTATTGTCTTTGTCCGCAATACCTACTCTTTGTTATCCAGGATGTGAATAGGTTCCTCGATGTCTGAAGCATCCTCAATGAGATCGAACTGCTCCCAGCTAACGATGTGTGATTCGTCTGGCGTATACTTCTTCAACATGGATATGTGGAAGATGCTATGAATTCTAGCCAGAGCAGTAAGCAGTGCTAAGCAGTACTCCAATGCTCCCACATGCTCCAAGATTTCGAATGGTCCAATGAATCGCTGTGCCAGTTTCCCTTTTCGTCCGAACCTCATTAAACCCTTCATGGGTGAGATTTTCAAGAATACGTGATCACCCACCGCAAATTTTAAATCACGCCGCCGATTGTCTGTATAGCTCTTCTGTCGGCTCTGGGCGGTTTGCAAGCGCTTCCGAATCACCTCGATAACCAGGGTAGTAGCTTGGACCAGTTCAAGACCCACCAAGCTTTTCTCCCCGACTTCCGCCCAGCACTGAGGGGCTCGTCAAGGACGACCATAGAGAGCCTCATACGGCGCCATGCCTATGCTGGACTGGAAACTATTGTTATAGGCGAATTTCGCTAGAGCCAAGTGGTCATCCCAGTTGCCTTGAAAGTCCAAGACGCATGCCCTCAGCATATCTTCCAGAATCTGGTCAACCCTTTCGGTTTGTCCATCCGTCTGAGGGTGGAACGCGGTGTTAAACTTGAGATCGGTGCCCATCTCTTCCTGTAACCTCTTCCAAAAGGCAGATGTGAATCTTAGGTCTCGATCTGATATAATCTCCCGCAGAACTCCATAGGATCGTACGACCTCTCAGATGTATAATTTTGCCAGGCTGTCGATAGAATTTGTGGTGCGTATCGGAAGGAATCGTGTCACCTTCGTCAGTCTATCAACGATGACCCAGATCGAGTTGTGCTTCCTCTGTGTCCTAGGAAGGCCAGATATGAAGTCCATGGAGATGTTGTCCCATTTCCACTAAGCTAGTGGCAGTGGCAGCAGAAGGCCTGCAGGCCTGTGATGCTCGACCTTGACCTTCTGGCATACCATACACTTTGCCACAAATTCTACTATATCTCTCTTCATGTTGCCCTACCAGTACTGTCTTTTAACGTCATTGTATATCTTCATGCTGCTTGGGTGGATGGCTAACTTGGAATGGTAGGCCTCCATCATTACTCATTTCTTCAAGTCAGCATCATCAGGTATGCATACTCGCAGCATCATCGGGTACGCATACTCGACCCTGGTATCGGAGACCACTGTCATCATCGATCCTCCAATCGGGCATTCCTTCACTCCTACACTTCTCTTTCATCTTAACCAACCATTCGTCCTAATCCTGGGCTAAAATTATATGGTGCATTAGGGTCGGTTCGATGGTTAGAAGGGCTACGTAATCATCCGGCTCATCGAGTGTGAGCTGGATGTCGAAGTCATGTACGAACACCATCATCTCCCACTCTTTGATCATCAGGGTGGCCATTAGTTCATGCTTCTTTTTTCGACTCAGCGTCAGCCACAGAGTTTTCTTTACCAGAATGGTAGGATATGTCAAAGTGAAAATCTTTAAGCGTCTCCATCCACCAACGTTGAAGCATATTCAGATCTTTCTATGTGAATATGTATTTCAGACTCTTGTGGTTGCAGAATAACTGGGAGTCTTCCCCGTAGAGATAGTGCCTCCATAGTTTTAGAGTGAAGACCACATCGGCCAATTCTAGGTCATGCGTCGGGTAATTCTCTTCGTGTTTTTTCAACTGGCGAGAAGCGTAAGTGATCACCCTATTGTTCTGCATCAGAACGCAGCCCAGACCCATCTTCGAAGCGTCGCTGTATAGTATGAACATTTCTTCCTTCTGCGGAAGAGTGAGTACTGGTGCAGAAGTCAGCCTCATCTTTAGCTCCTGAAAAGCCGCTTCTGTGTTCTCATCCCACGTAAATTGGTTATTTTTCTTCGTCAGTTGGGTGAGCGGCCGCGCGATCCGTAAGAATTCCTTGATGAAGCGCCTGTAGTATCCTGCCATGTCGAGGAAACTCCGGACCTCGGTAACTGTAGTGGGTTGCTCCCACTTAGATACTACTTCCACCTTTACTGGATCAACCGCTATCCCGTTAGCCTTAACCATGTGTCCTAAGAACTTCACCTCTTCTTCTTAAAACTCGCACTTGGATAGCTTAGCATATAGTTGATTTTCCTTGAGGGTGCTCAAAACCACGCACAAGTGCTGTTCATGCTCCCTCTGGCTCTTAGAATACACTAGGATATCGTCAATGAACACAATCACGAACCGGTCTAGGTATGGCATGAAGACTCGATTCATGAGGTTCAGGAACACCGTCAGAGCGTTTGTAAGCCCAAAGGACATAACTAAGAACTCAGAGTGTTCGTAGTGAGTTCTGAATGCCATCTTAGGGATATCCTCATCCCTGATTCTCAGCTGACGATACCTCGATTGCAGATCTATTTTGGAGAAGTACTTGGCATCTTTGAGCTGATCGAATAGATTGTTGATACATGGCAGGGGGTATCTATTTTTTATCGTGACGTCATTCAAACGTCGATAATCAATGCAGAGGCGCATTGATCCATCCTTCTTTTTTACAAAGAGGATTGGCGCCCCCTAGGGTGAGATGCTAGGGCGGATGAAGCCCTGGTTTAACAATTCATCGATTTGGCTCCTCAACTCCTCCATCTCGCATGGAGGCATGCGAAATGGGGGCGGTCCCTGGCTTGAGATCGATACAAAAATCCATCACCCGCTTAAGAGACAGCCCTGGTATTTCTCGGAACACCTCTGGCAATTCCCGCACGACCGGTATTCGACTGATGAAGACTTTTTCTGTCTCGGCCTCTGCTAGAGCTTGCAAGCTCCCAAACTCTTCGTGCCTGCCCTTCTCTCTCAAAGTAAAGGGGGATCGCCCTGGGATGGTTATGATAACTGTCTTGCCACGACAGTCCATGACTGCGTGCACAAACGTAAGCCAGTCCATCCCCAGGATGACATTAAATTGCCTGACAGGCATGATGTCAGGTCCATGGTCACCTGATGATTTGCAAAGGTGATGGGACATGCCCTGCATATTTTGTCTGTTTCTATAAATTTTCCCATGGGGGATGCTCTTACTAGGGGAGTATGCATGTGGGTTGTGTTCAGTTTTAATCTAGACTCAATGGCAGAATCTATGAATGACAAAGTTGCACTAGAATCAAATAAGGTAAGTACAGGGGAACCGTTAATATGGGCAGTACCGTGGATGATTCGGAGTGGGACCTGCTCGGCATTTGAAGTGGTGACTGCGTACACCCGTGCTCTCTGCGGGGCTGGGGGTCCTAGCCTAGGCTGATGGGGCCTGGGTGCCAGCTTGGCTATCCCCGGATTCTGCTGGGGACGGTTTCTTGGAAGTGGAATTCCCTGGTCGCACATTCTCCTGAAACTATTTCGGGTGGTGTGGTTCGTCTTGCCACAGTAGTCACAGCTTCCGCTGGAGGGCAAGGGCGGAGCTCATTTCAGTACTGGTCTAGAGCTCTCTGCAAGAGTAGACAGAGTGGGAGGCGCTTGCCTTGGTCTGAATTGGGCGTCTTGAGCTGGAGGGCGGGAGAGAATAGTGCACTCGAAGTCCCTCTCCACTCTCATTGCCTTGTCTACTAATTCTGAGAAGTCCCTGAAATCCCACATGCATAGACCCGACTGAGTTCCGGGCTTAAGCCCTTCCTTGAATTTTTGCAATTTATATTCCTCGTCTTCGAGGGCCTTTGGCACATACCGGGAAAGCTTGTCGAACTTTGCCTCATACTGGGCAACCGTAAGGCTCCCCTACACCAGTCGTAAGAATTGTACGATCTTCTCATTGCGACACGACCGTGGGAAATACTTTTCTAGAAATTTTATCTTGAAACCAGTCCACGTCTAAGAGTAGGTGGCCGGGACACTCCGCTACAGGCTCTGCTACCAATTCTTTGCCTCTCCCTCTAACAAGTATGTGGCCAAGCTCACCATCTATGAATCGAAACATTTCAGGGGTCGCATTATTTTGAAGATTCTCGCCAGCCAGTGCTTTGCCTACATTGGATCCGGCGCCCCTTCAAATGTCAGCGGCTGAAGCTTCTATAACCTCTCAAAGATATCTTCACCTCTACCATATCTTTCCCTAGATGCCTCCCCGCAGTCCCTATCCTTAAGGACTCCATCATTAGTGTGTGCATGTCCTGCTGTTGTCGCATGAACATGTCCTGCTGCCACTGCACAACTACAACCATTTGTTTGACGGCTGCAAAGGCTGCAGTCCCAGTCTGTCTTTCAGCGGATGCCTCGATAGTAGGCATCCTCTGTTCGAAGTATCGTGTTGGTAGGCCGGATGTGAGGATCCGGGGGGAAGAGGATTCCTCAACTGCTTTAGACCTATTGTCCATGTTAGCCACTCCGGGTGGGAGACCTGGGTGTACTCGGGACTACGCTCCCTCTGTCGTTCGGTCGAGGGTATGGGGTGAACATCAATCGTATTGGCATGGTGTGACCGAAGTACGGGCGACATGGACCCCTGAAATAAAATTTTTGGTTCAGGCGATGAGAAGAAGATGCTTTTAACTAATAATGAAGAACACTAGGGTTAGAGGTCCTGTTGTTGTCCTTACCGCATGGGGTTTCAAATTTATTTCCTAGTTCTAGATGACACTCCTGACCAAGTTTCCAAGAGGCTAAGATTCTTGTTCCAATGACTATCTTGATGCTCTCCAAGGATCCTATGAGTTTAGTCTATGTTCTGAATAGTAGGTGTAAATGCAGTTTATCCATTCTACAGCTATCTGAGGGATCCTAAGTATTTTGTGTCTACGTTCATCTGTTCAAGTTTCTTCCTAAGGAGAAAATTCCTATGTTTATCCTAAGTTATTTCAACAAGGCTATTGTATATGGATCCCACAGCCAGACTATCTCATACTCCGCTTTGATACCAACTGTAACACCTCGGTTTTTGAAAACCCGAGTACTCGACCCGTCCTCGAAAACCTGGTGTCAATTAGTGGTCAAAATAGATAATTTATCAAAGTACGATTTGTGGAAACAAGCGTAGCATAGATATATCCCAAGTGAAATGAATATTCAAGGCCACTCAGTTGGGGCCATATACAAAATTCTAAAAAGAAATGTAATTGTCCAAAAAGTAACCATGATAACTAAACTATTGGTTTAAGCCAAAGTAGGCAGCCGCATCCTATTACGACTCCTCGTCGTAGTACTCCACAATGGTAGCAAATTCCGGGTCCACCCCACACTCTTCAGCACTTGTACCTGGCTCATCTGTATGATTGAATATTGATGAATGAGTGGCCAGCTAAGTGTGATCACCCCTCAAGATTAAACACTACCGCCCTAGACAAGAAATAGTACAAAACATACAGGCAATCCAAAATATGGCAAATGTAGTCTTATTAGGTGCGTGGATGCGTGAATGCAGTTATCGCCCCAGGGATGCACATTCGTGTGGAAGTTGGGCTTGTTACCCATGCAATCATCGACCTGGGAAAAACATCCAGTCGGACAGAGGCTGATCGTTAGTGATGCATACTAAGTGCGGCGTAACGACTGCCTATCGTACATCATGTACGTTAGCGATAGACGCTGGTCTGTGCCATGTATGCATGATTAGCCAAGTTGTTATTAGTCCAATTACAATCAACCATTTTAAGTAAGCAAAAGGTCAATACGGGGGCTTAATCACCAGCGTAGGCCGACAGCTCAGGTATAGGTCCCATACCACTATCCCCAGCTCATGAGGCTACCGCCTTAGGGTGTGTATAAAACCCATCAACATGTGGCCAATCAATTGTCAATATTAGGGAACCACCATCGTATGCTGACTAGGAATGAAATATATAAATTATTAAATTCGGTGATCAAAGTGAGGTAGTATATATGGATCAAAGCGAGTAAACAGCTGTGGAAAAAAATATGGTGCGGTTCACTCCATAGTCAGGTAAGTGAAATAACTCCATAGATGGTGATTCCCGTAATTCAGTTTCCACGTATCGTAACCTCCATGTTAAGGGTCTATTTTTATCACAACTAGTCTTGTTACACCTTAAGTACGAACTCTCCTTAGATAAAAGTTTCCGTAGAGAAATTTTAATAGTATATGTTTCACAACCAATGCAATAGAAGTTCAGACATGATTCAATGACCTGAATAGAATATATATATAAGCATACATGCAGAAGTCTCATAGTCTTAGTTTATAAATTCTGAGGTAGGTTACAAAAGGAGATAAACATGTGATTCAAATACTTAGTAGATTTTTAAATTGATTCTTAGGACATGTGCTCAAGTAAACTCGTCAATCGTTCAAGTAATTCCAGGGCATAGGTTAAGCTAATAATCTAGTCCTAGGATGCCTGGACTGAGAAGCTTTATTGAGCACTACACAAGTTTCTAAATGAACCAACCAGGCGGTTAGATGACTTCCAAAGTATGAGATGGGGTTATCAGCTTATATTACAAGTCTTATGGCATATGTTCTAGTGAGTATACTGGCTAAATTACGTCTAAGATATGTACACCGCATCTAACTAATGATTAGGAACAACATATTCTCAAACAACAAGTCAAATGATCGCTTATCTCAAGGATACTAGTTACAACCACAAAAAAAAGACTATCCCAAATCTAGTTTAGAGATGGAAAGCTTAAGGGGAGGAAAATCATCACCTGAGTCAACGTAATCTACTCTTGATTTGAATTCTCCTGTGCCACTATTGGCCCCAAGTTACGCCAGCAACTTCCTAGGGGGTTAGCTTGCATTAGATAATGACTCTTAACATATTGAAGATTTGAAGGGCCCATGAATAGAATCATTTGGGCTAGCTTTAAAGCAGCTAGGCCCCAGGTTCTTGTTCTACAAATGGCCTAGATTTGGCGCATCATTTGAGGCCCGAACTGGGCTTGGTTCGGCCAAGCTAGGTGGTCCTAAAGGTGGCCCAAAACCTGACCAGGCCCACCATATTTAGGGTGAGGCCCACTTGTTTTGAGTGGGGGGTGCGGCCCACCAATTTTGAAAGTGTCGTGGCCCACTTGTTGTTTGCAGGGTGTAGCCCACCCATTTGAAATGTGGTGCGGCCCACTATTTGAGATGGTGTGGTCCACTCTTGCAGTGTGTGACCCATCTATTTACACGGGGTGTTTGGAGCTCTCATGGAGGCCTGGATTACGATCCCAAACGGACAAGACTTTTGCAAGCCAGCAATGCGCCCATAAGGGGGCGTTTTGATCTATTCTCCATGGCCCATTTGTGAGCCGTTTCGACCCGAAATGGTGACCCAACTGGAGCCTGATTCTGGTTCAGGTTGCGGCCATCATGATGGCCGTCTGGAGCTTAGTTCGTGGCTTAGCTGAAGGCTGTACTTGGCACAAATTCCAGCTTCCTTCAGCTGAATTTTTCAGTTATTGTTTGAGCTAAATATTCAGCCGTTTCTAAGTTGAATCTCAGCTCCTTCCAGACTGAAACATCGGTTGTTTTCAAGGTGCATTCTCAGTTATTCTCGGGCTAAAAAAGCAGCTGTTTTCAAGGTGTATTCTCAACTATTTTTAGGCTGAAAAATCATCTATTTTCATGGTGTAGTCTCAAATATTTTCGGGCTAAAAAATCAGTTATTTTCAAGGTGTAGTTTCAGCTAATATCAGGCCTAGTTCCCAGCCTGCTTTCACGTGACATCAGGCCCTTGTTGAGGGTAGATTTGAAGGACGTTTTCTGTCTTGTTAGACATCCAACTGAGACTCATTTTTGGCACCTATCCTAGCCCAACGGAGGCTTGGTTAGAGGTTTAAATGGAGGCTCAAATCATGGCCGAACCTCTCACAAATACACGTAAAAGAAAATGGAGGGAGAGGGATCATTACCTAGCTGCCTTGTAGCATCTCTCTCTCTCTCTCTCTATCAAATGTGCTGCAGGTCAGCACTGATCCGACTTGTTCTGATTCGTGCGGGCTGAGTTGGAGCAATGCAACACCGAGTCACCTACTCACTCACTTTTCTCACTCTCTCTTTCACTCCTTTTTCTTCTCTCTTTCCCTCTTTTCCTCACTTTTTGTGTAGATTCTGAAGGGTTGAGCCCTCTTTATAGGGAGGGAGAGGAGCAACTGATGGTCAGCAAGTGCCCACCCTCCCCCCCCCCCAATTGATGGTTTAGATTGGTGGCCCATCATACATGAAGCTCTTCTGCTCGTGGGGATTTATTATTAGTGCCTAGGGCTCTCTAATGCCACAATTTTTAGGCCTAGTGGGACCCACCTTGCGCTCATGGTTGGGTGGGTCATTAAGGAAGATGACCCACACATCAATGGTGGATTGTCCTTCAAGGGTTCTTTGGGCGATCCGGACCGTTTGATCGATCAAGATGGGGCCCATAAGCAGTGTGGGTCCACTTCTCGGACCCCAGGTAGTATGTAACGCCCCGATTTTCGTGACCCGAGTATAGCACTCGCTTCTCGAAAACCCAGGTATTAACTGATAAACAAAAAGATAATCAAACCCTAATCAAAGTGCGATTAACGGAATCAAGCGTAGTATAGATAAACCCAAGCAGTAATAATATCCTGGGCCACTCAGCTGGGGCCCATAAACAAACTTTAGTTCTCAACATGAAATAAAACATTAATAAGTTAAATAGACTACTGATTCAATCCAAAATAAGCAGCCGCCTCCTGGTACGGCTCCTCACTGTAAGCCTCCTCCTCGACCTCTGTCATCTCCGGCCCCTCCGCAACTCCCTCTGTCCCTGTGTCCTTTGTACGGTTGAATATTGATGAATGAGTGACCAACTCAGTGTGACCTCCCGCTAAGATTACACACCGCCGCCCTAAACAAGGAATAACATAAAAGCATACAGATAATCCAAAACACAGTACATGCAGTCTTTTTAAATGCATGGATGTATGAATGTAATTATCGGCCCGGGTAAAACGTCCAGACGGCCTATGTCCCGGGAAAACATCCAGACGGACATGGGGGTCATCACCCAGGGATATGACTGGTCATCAGCGCAACATTCAGCGTAATCGCAGGGCAGAGTTATCCAAGTCAATATCACAGTCGAATGACTGGTCACAAGCGCAACATTCAGCATAATCGCAGGGCAGAGTGATCCAAGTCATCGAAATATGATATGTATGCATGACTTGTCAGCCCATTATTAGTTCATTTGCAATCAGCCAATTTAAGTAAGCTCACGGTCACTACGGGGAGCACATGGCCCAGCGTAGGCCGACGGCTCGGGCATAGTGTCTCATTACCACCATCCCCGGCCCATGAGACTACCGTCTTAAGGTGTGTGTAGCACCCACTAACATGTGGTCAATCAATTTAACATAAAGAGGCTACCACCAATGCCGATTAGGGGTGAAATGTTGAAACTACCAAAAGTGGCGATTTAAACATGTCGGCATGAATGATTTAAAAATGGGTAAACGACAGTATTTGGAAGGGTTATGAGATTCACCCCCATTCAGTTAGGTGAAACCACACATAGATGGTAAACCCCATGGTCAAGTACCACAACCAAAACCTCCATGTCAGAGGCCTACTTATATTATAATCAATCTAGTTACACCCCAGGCACAGACTCTCCTTTGCTAGGACTTCCCGTGGAGACATTTTAGCAGTATGTGTGGCATAGCAGCATATATTACAATATGAAAGGAGAATAAGGAACGACACATGTATTCCCATCACTATACAACAACTGAATATACATGACATAAATGACTAGATTATTCACCTAGACAGTTCAAGAATTTAAACAATAGTAAGCATGAGAATTATCATATTTTAGCAGATAAATCAAGAGAATACAGTTCATTTCTACACACAGTTTATCATTAGTCTAGCTATTTACATTAATAAAACTACCATTTCTGGTCTAGTTAAGGGTGGAAAGCTTAAGGGGAAGAAATCATCACCAGATACGTTGTAGGTTGTCCTTTGGTGTGAGCCTTCTTGAGAAGCTAGAGTTTCTACGTCACTTGAACAGATTCCTGGAGACTTCCCTTGCATTAGTTGATAAGTTCTAAAATTCTGGGATGATGGTCTGACGCTTGTTTGAGAGGAGTACATGCCCGACAATACTTGTCCCAATAGGTAGGCTCAATATATAGTTTATCCAGTTGGTGGGATTCATTGTACAGACCGTGCAAATAAATATCTACCTCGTGGTGGGGCCCCCATATGTGACCACCACCTGATAGAGGAGCTTGCACACCATATATATGATATATACATCGCCTGGTATATCCATGTATACGTGGTGTATATTATATGGTATATATGGTATGGCATTATATGGTATGTTGTAACTGTAGCAAACGGTGCATTTTTAATGCACGTATAACAATATGGTTTCACACATGTGTGGATTCCACATGGACCCTTACATATATGATATGTATATCAATGTGGGGCCCACACGTGTGGTCCACCAACCAAATGGATGGACGGTTTGGATATGCACAAGGTGGACTACGTCCAGACCTTGGACGGCCCACACGTTAAACACATGTAAGAGGTGGGTCTTCCGCATGCGACTCACCATGCAGGATTATATTTAGGCAAGGCCACCCATGCGCTTATGCACGTGTGCACCTTTACACATGCGTCGTGGGTGTCGAATCTGAACGGTCCAAAATATGTGGAATCACAAGAAACCTTAGGGTGTAAATTTTCACCCTGGTCTGAGATTCCGGTGGGCCATAACAAAGATAATTTCAACTCAAAGGGAGAAACTGTTTGCATTTACCATGGCCCACCGAAGTTTCGGTTCGACGTAAAAATTGGGACCAGGGGTTTTTATGAGGTCCTGCTTCAAGTGGACCGCCCAGATCTTCCAATCTCAGAGATCTCAACATTTTTCAATTTCAAGTGGACTGATTGGCAGGTGACGTTGCTGGACACTTTCATGCATGCATGCAATATTTATTTCTTTTCACAGGTAGGTCCCACATGAGCATGGGTATTGAATCCGAACGGTCCATAAAGTGTGGAATCCCAAGAACCCTTATGGGGTGAATTTTCACCTTGATCTAAGATTCCGGTGGGCCATAGTAAAGAGAATTTCAAATCAAAGGAAGAAGCTATTTGCATTTCTCATGGCCCACCGAAGTTTCTGTTTAAGGTAAGATTTGAAACCAAGGGGTTTTATGGGGTTCTGCTTCATGCGAACCATTCGGATTTTCCAGACTCATCAGCTATGATAAGATCTCCATTTTTTTTGGCATGGACTGAATGGCAGAGTAACGTTAACTGTACATATACAGTAACCTCAGTTTCACGCCATTAGCGTGCATGCACCTTTTATGCATTACACAGGTGGGTCCCAGGTGGGGCCCACCACTTACGCATACTATTAGATACACGATCATATACGTATGTATATATATATATACATGTATATATACATAAAATTATAAAAGTAATGAAAGGAACATGTCCAGATCTGGACCTCCGGCCCAGGGCCTTTTTCTGGACGTAACGTCCCTGATGGACGGTCCAAATTTAAAGGGCCTATGGTGGCCTGACACTAAAGCCACCCACAACAGTTGGTGGGGCCCACGGTCGATGCAGGGTCCACATTCAGGGTCGGCCCACTGACGTTGGTGAGGCCCACCTGCGTTTTATGCAGGGCCCAAGAGCAGCCCACCTGTATTTCATGAAAACAGCACCCATGCTGCGTGCTGCAGTAGAAGCCGTTTTCAGCCCACCCTTCAACGCCAGACCTGGCCCAGCAAGAGGTGTTGTTTCTCTTCATATTTTCCGTCCAACATGAGGCCTGAGTTCAGCTCAAACAGAGCAATGGTTTGGCTCAGCTTCAACTGAAAACAGGGGCCTGATGGAGAGTTTGAACGGAGTCATTCATGGCCTGTTTCTCTCTGCCTTTCATGGTGCTCGTTCAAGAGCCTGCCACCTAACATATCTTCTTCCTCATTTCAGCTCTAAACAGAGCTTAACAAGAGCTCGTTTCTCAGACCAAACCACAGCCACTTATATGGATGGTTTCGGCTTCGATAAAGAGCTCAAACAGAGCTTCGGTCCCACCTGTCCATGGCCTGACGCACGACCATTGTTTGGCCAAGTCTCAGTCCAAAACAGCTATTGCAAATGGGTTGTTCTCAGCCCGGAACAGAGTCTTGGATCGGCTCAGTTTTGGTTGTAAACAGAGACCCAACTACGGCTTTCTCAGTTCGATACATGCAGCCATTGATTGACTGGTTATCAGAGCTGTTTTGAAGTACAACAGAGGCTCAAAATAACATCAAATGGGACTGGTAACGTGGTCTGATGTTTGCCTAAGGCCAGACCATTGTTCGGTCGGTTTCATCACAAAACAACATGTTGAACAGAAAGAAGTAAAACCCATATTTCGGCCCCAACAGGGCCATCATACAGCCTAATTGCAGGTCAGTTTCATGGCTTCATTCTATCTTAAATGAAAGGAAGGAAATAGAAGAAGGAGTGGTCACCTGCGGAGGGTGGATACCGGCCCTGCACTCGAACTACTACAAGAGAGACGACTCCCTGTTTCTCGCTCTCACTTAAACTCTCTCCCTTCCTTACTTGGTATGAATTCCCTAGGGCTACAGTGCCCTCTTTATAGTTGATGAGAGAGAGATGGACGGCTGTGATTGCCCGTAACGTGGACGGCCGAGCTTGGCCCTTCCCAAATGGGAAGTCGGTTTCCCTCTCTCACCTCTCCACGCGCCCCTTGGTCGAGCTATCCTTGGCATAAAATGGACGGTGGCAGTCGATCTGCTTCGTCTGTAAACGAATGATCAAATGGCTATGTCGTTCTGATCATGCGGGTCCCATGAATGGTCTGAACGGTTTAGAATGTTTAGAAAGTGGCTGTGGTGGCTCACCTAAGATTTGAAGTAAGTCGGTTTAAAATATCCGTTGGCAGGAGAGATTTGTATTTTTGCAAAATGGTCGGTCAAGGCATGTTTGACCGAGCCAATGGTTTTGGTGCACCTCATGCACAAGTATTTTTTTGTGCATAAGCATTGTGTAGAGGCCTACTGAAAGGTTACTACCGCAATCCACTCCATCCATTTACATTGGGGACCGTACTCAGGGATTCTGGTCCATTTTGGGTCGATGGAGAGTCCTAGGTGGCTCGTTACGTACCCTTTTTGAGCTATTTTTGGCCTATCTAGCATGATCTATTGGCCGGTTGGACCCGATATTTGTCTTCAACGGTTATTGCCAAGTACTAGTTACGATGAAAGCACGGTTTGTTACTAACTAGTTCTCATGTTGTTAGTGACAAGTGTATTGCAACAGTATTAACTATTGTAATGACTTTAATTTAGAGTGTCCGAGTAGTCTCACCTTCCTGATTGTCATGGTGCGTGATCTGACCCTTGAAGACCCTGTTGGATGGCTTTAACGTCGATCGGAATCCCCATCCTGTGTATGTTGAGTTCAAGTTTTTGGTTAATCCAAGTAAATTTTAATTTTGTGTGGGTTTAAAAGGCAACACCCGTGTACTGAAGGTACGGGGTGTTACAGTCTACCCCCCTAAAAAAAAAAAATTCGCCCTCGAAATTACCTGAGGCGTATCAATGAATTGGTGAGGGTACTTCTCCTTAACTTTCGCTTCTCGTTCCCATGTCGCTTCTTCTTCCCCATGATGTGACCAAAGAACCTTGATCGAAGGTATAGTCTTCGTCCGTAGGACTTGCTCCTTGTGGTCAAGGATACGGATCGGTTCCTCGATGTAGGAGGTGTTATCTGTTAGTTCGATCTGCTCCCAACTAACGATGTGCGACTCGTCTGGTGTGTATTTCTTCAGCATGGATATATGGAAGACGTTGTGAATACTGGCCAGCGCGGTAGGTAGTGCAAGGCGGTATGCCACAGCTCCCACACGATCTAAGATCTCGAAGGGTCCGATGAAACGTGGTGCTAGCTTTCCTTTTTGACGGAACCTCATCAGACCCTTCATAGGTGACACCTTCAGAAATACGTGGTCGCCAACTGTAAATTCCAGGTCGCGACGTCGGTTATCCGTATAGCTCTTTTGGCTGCTCTGGGCGGTGCACAGACGTTTTCTGACCACGTCGATGACCTGAGTAGTAGCCTGAACCAGCTCTGGACCCAATAAACTTCTTTCTCCGATTTCTGCCCAACACTGTGGGGCTCGGCAAGGGCGACCATAGAGAGCTTCATACGGTGCCATGCCTATGCTAGCCTGGAAACTGTTATTGTATGCGAATTTTGCCAGTGCCAGGTGGTCATCCCAGTTGCCCTGAAAGTCTTGGACGCATGCTCTCAGCATATCTTCTAAGATCTGGTTCACCCGCTCAGTCTGCCCGTCCGTCTGAGGGTGGAACGCCGTACTGAACTTGAGTTCTGTGCCCAATTCTTCCTGCAGTCTCTTCCAGAATGCAGAAGTAAACTAGAGTCCTGATCTGAAATAATTTCACGCGGAACTCCATAGGATCGCACGACTTCCCGGACGTATAACTTTGCCAAGCTATCGGTAGAGTCTGTCGTGCGGATCGGGAGGAATCTGGCGGCCTTAGTCAACCTATCGACAATGACCCATATTGAATCGTGTTTCCTCTGTGTCCTAGGAAGACCAGATATAAAGTCCATATAAATGCTATCCCATTTCCATTCTGCCAAGGGAAGCGGCTGAAGGAGGCCAGCAGGCTTACGATGCTCGGCCTTGATCTTCTGGCACACCATGCATCTTGCCACAAAGTCTGCGATGTCCCTCTTCATATTGTTCCACCAATACTGCCTTTTTACATCATTGTACATTTTAGTGCTTCCTGGGTGAATAGCTAACTTGGAATGGTGGGCTTCTGTCATTACTTCTTTTCTTAATTCGACGTTATTTGGAACGCATACTCGTCCCTGATATCGAAGACCACCATCGTCACCAACCCTCCAGTCAGGCATTTCTCCTTTCTTGCACCTTTCTTTTATTTTAGCGAGTCCTTCATCCTGGTCTTGTATGGAAATCATGTGTCAGACCAGGGTTGGCTCTGCAGTTAATGGAGCCACGAAGGCATCAGGTCCGTCGAGGGTGAGTTGGATATCGAAGTCCTGTACGAATTTCATCATTTCCCACTCCTTGATCATTAAGGTGGCCACCAACTCGTGCTTCTTCTTTCGACTTAGAGCGTCAGCCACGGAGTTTGCCTTGCCAGGGTGGTAGGAGATTTCAAAGTGGAAATCTTTAAGAGTCTCCATCCACTGACACTGGCGCATGTTCAAGTCCTTCTGTGTGAATATGTATTTCAGACTCTTGTGGTCGCAGAATAAATGGAAATATTCTCCATACAAGTAATGCCTCCATATCTTTATGGCAAATACTACAGCGGTTAATTCCAAGTCGTGAGTCGGGTAATTTTCCTCATGCTTCTTCAATTGGCGAGAGGCGTAGGCGATTACCTTGTCATTCTGCATCAGAACGCAACCGAGTCCCAACTTTGAGGCATCACTATATACTACGAACTCCTCTCCTTCCTGTGGGAGAGTGAGCACCGGCGTAGAAGGTAATCTCATTTTCAACTCCTGGAATGCTGCCTCCGTACTCTCATCCCATGTGAATCTGGCGTTCTTCTTCGTCAGTTGTGTGAGCGGTCGCGCGATTCGGGAGAATTCCTTAATAAAGCGTCGGTAGTACCCAGCCATACCTAGAAAACTCCGAACCTCTGTCACTGTAGTGGGCTGCTCCCACTTAGATACTGCTTCCACCTTAGCTGGATCGACCGCTATTCCTTTTACCTTTACCACGTGCCCTAAAAATTTCACTTCCTGTTCCCAGAACTCGCATTTGGACAACTTAGCATATAGTTGGTTATCCTTCAGCGTACTTAGGACCATATGCAGATGCCATTCATGCTCCTCTTGGCTCTTGGAATAGACCAAAATGTCGTCAATGAACACAATCACGAACCGGTCTAGGTAAGGCATGAAGACCCGGTTCATGAGGTCCATAAAAACTGCCGGAGCGTTCGTGAGACCAAAAGACATAACCAGGAACTCGTAGTGCCCATAACGAGTCCTGAAGGCCATCTTTGGGATGTCCTCATCCCTAATTCTCAGCTGGTGATATCCAGAACGCAAGTCTATTTTGGAGAAGTACTTGGCGTCTTTCAACTGATCAAATAGATCGTCGATACGTGGCAGGGGATATCTGTTCTTGATCGTTACATCGTTCAGCCTCCTGTAGTCTATACAGAGACACATCGATCCGTCCTTTTTCTTGACAAAGAGGACTGGTGCTCCCCAGGGAGAAACACTAGGACGGATAAAGCCTTGAGTGAGCAGCTCATCAATATGACTCCTCAACTCCGCCATCTCACAAGGAGGCATGCGAAATGGCGGGAGTGATATAGGAGCGGTCCCTGGCTTAAGGTCGATGCAGAAGTCTATTGCCCTTCTAGGGGGTAGCTCTGGTATTTCTTGGAATACTTCGGGGAAATCTCGGACTACTGGTATCTGACTGATGGTGATTTCTGCTGACTCGGCTTCCTCTAGAGCCTGCAAGCTCTCGAACTCTCGGCATCTGCCCCCTCCTTTCAAAGTGAAGGAGGCACGCCTTGGGATAGATATTGTCATTATTTTGTTACGACAATCCATGACTGCACGCACCAACGTGAGCCAGTTCATCCCGAGGATGATGTCAAACTGCTTGATCAGCATGATAATTAGGTCTACAGTAACCTCGCGATTTACGAGCTTGATGGGACATGCTCTACACATTTTATCTGTTTCTACAAATTTACCCATAGGGGATGCTACAACTAAGGGGGCATGCATCTGAGTTGTGTTCAGTTCTAATTTAGATGCAATTGCAGAATCAATGAAAGATAGAGTCGCACTAGAATCAAATAAAGTGAGTACAGGGGTACCGTTAATGTGAGCTATACCATGAATGGTCTGGAGGGGGTCCTGCTCAGCCTCCGTGGTGGCGACAGCATATACTCGCGCAGGGGGAGCCCTCTGCTGATGTGGGGGTCCTTGTCTGGGTTGTTGAGGCCTGGGCGCTGTCCTTCCCACCGCCTGGTTCTGCGGCGGTTGCTGCATTCGGGGCGGAATACCTTGATCTCTCATCCGTTGGAAGCACGCCTGGGTGGTGTGGTTTGGTTTACCGCAGTAGCCACAGCTTCCACCTGTAGGCAGGGGCGGAGCTCGTGCGAGCATCGGCCGGAACCTCCCTGCTAGAACAGGTGGGGCGGGAGGAGTTTGTCTTGGTCGGAATGGGACGTCCCGAGCCGGCGGGCGGGAGAGGATGGTGTGTTCAAAGTCTTTTTCCACCCGCATTGCTTTATCGACCAATTCCGGGTAGTCCCCGAAATCCCAAGTGCATAGACGGGATTGGATCCCGGGCTTCAGTCCTTCTTTGAATTTCTCCAGTTTGTACTCTTCATCCTCGAGGGCCTTCTGTACGTATCGTGATAGCTCATCAAATTTTGCCTCGTACTGGGCGACCGTCATATTTCCTTGCTCCAATTTCAAAAATTGTGCGATCTTCGCGCTCCGACATGAGCGTGGAAAATACTTCTCCAGGAACTTTATCCTGAAGCCTGCCCAAGTCCATACATACCCAACTGGCACTCCTCTCTGTACACTGCTCCACCAGTTCTCGGCCTCTCCCTCGAGCAGGTATACGGCTAATGTGACTTTCTGAGAGTTAGCACACTCTAAAGGTACCATCGACTTGGCGATTCGTGCCAGCCATCATTCGGCCTGAACTGGGTCGGGTGCCCCTCCTAAAGTCGGTGGGCGAAGCCTTAGGAAACGGTCGAATATGTCGACGCCCCGCACCTCTGTATCACGGGGCGCTCCCCCACGTCCTCGTAGAGTCTCCAGCATTAAAGCGTGTGAGTTTTGTTGTTACTGCATGAAGGCAGTCTGTTGCTGCTGCATTGTTGCTGCCATCTGCGCGAAGGCCGCGAAAGCGGCAGTTCCCATTGGTGTATCCTCGTACATGTTGGCTGAGGGCTCGACTGATGGTGTTCGTTGCCTGAAGTGTGGTGATGGCAGCCCTGATGCAAAGATCTGAGGAGAGGGAGAGTCTCCTACATCTTCCGACCTTGTGTCACCGTTTGCCACCCCAGGCGGAAGGCCTGGTGTGTAAATAGGGTTGCACTCCCTTTCGCGCTCAGTCGAAGGGATGGGGTGAATGTCGACCGTGTGGGCCCGACGTGACCGCGTCGTAGGTGGCATGGCCTCCTGTGACATCAGATTTCGTGGTTCAGGACTAGGAGGGTGGAGAATAGTTCCTAACGAGTATGAAACATTTTAAGGGGGGAAATTTAGTAGTTGCATAGCGAAGAAGTTCCTTATTCAGTCAACACTTTTTGGTTTGAATTCCCCAAGGGAGCTAAGATTTTTGTTTCTAAGTTCAGGTGACTAACTTGTCATTCCTCAAGAAATTCTAAGTTGTTCATTCTGCTAATAAGGGGCCTAAGTGTTCGGTTTCTACGTTCATTCATCCTATCTATTTTTTTTCTAAGGGAGAATTTATAAGTTTTGTCTAAGTTAACCCTTTAAGGTTTGTAAGCTGGTCCCACAGCCAGGCTATCTCATACTCCGCTTTGATACCAACTTGTAACGCCCCGGTTTTCGCGACCCGAGTATAGCACTCGCTTCTCGAAAACCCAGGTGTTAATTGATAAACAAAAAGATAATCAAACCCTAACCAAAGTGCGATTAACGGAATCAAGCGTAGTATAGATAAACCCAAGCAGTAATAATATCCTGGGCCTCTCAGCTGGGGCCCATAAACAAACTTTAGTTCTCAACATGAAATAAAACATTAATAAGTTAAATAGACTACTGATTCAATCCAAAATAAGCAGCCGCCTCCTGGTACGGCTCCTCACTGTAAGCCTCCTCCTCGACCTCTATCATCTCCGGCCCCTCCGCAACTCCCTCTATCCCTGTGTCCTCTGTACGGTTGAATATTGATGAATGAGTGGCCAACTCAGTGTGATCTCCCGCTAAGATTACACACTGCCACCCTAAATAAGGAATAACATAAAAGCATACAGATAATCCAAAACACAGTAGATGCAGTCTTTTTAAATGCATGGATGTATGAATGTAATTATCGGCCCGGGTAAAACGTCCAGACGGCCTATGTCCCGGGAAAACATCCAGACGGACATGGGGGTCGTCACCCAGGGATATGACTGGTCATCAGCGCAACATTCAGCGTAATCGTAGGGCAGAGTGATCCAAGTCAATATCATAGTCGAATGACTGGTCACAAGCGCAACATTCAGCGTAATCGCAGGGCAGAGTGATCCAAGTCATTGAAATATGATATGTATGCATGACTTGTCAGCCCATTATTAGTTCATTTGCAATCAGCCAATTTAAGTAAGCTCACGGTCACTACGGGGAGCACATGGCCCAGCGTAGGCCGACGGCTCGGGCATAGTGTCCCATTACCACCATCCCCGGCCCATAAGACTACCGTCTTAAGGTGTGTGTAGCACCCACTAACATGTGGTCAATCAATTTAACATAAAGAGGCTACCACCAATGCCGATTAGGGGTGAAATGTTGAAACTACCAAAAGTGGCGATTTAAACATGTCGGCATGAATGATTTAAAAATGGGTAAACGACGGTATTTGGAAGGGTTATGAGATTCACCCCCAGTCAGTTAGGTGAAACCACACATAGATGGTAAACCCCATGGTCAAGTACCACAACCAAAACCTCCATGTCAGGGGCCTACTTATATTATAATCAATCTAGTTACACCCCAAGCACGGACTCTCCTTTGCTAGGACTTCCCGTGGAGAGATTTTAGCAGTATGTGTGGCATAGCAACATATATTACAATATGAAAGGAGAATAAGGAACGACACATGTATTCCCATCACTATACAACAACTGAATATACATGACATAAATGACTAGATTATTCACCTAGACAGTTCAAGAATTTAAACAATAGTAAGCATGAGAATTATCATATTTTAGCAGATAAATCAAGAGAATACAGTTCATTTCTACACACAGTTTATCATTAGTCTAGCTATTTACATTAATAAAACTACCATTTCTGGTCTAGTTAAGGGTGGAAAGCTTAAGGGGAAGAAATCATCACCAGATACGTTGTAGGTTGTCCTTTGGTGTGAGCCTTCTTGAGAAGCTAGAGTTTCTACGTCACTTGAACAGATTCCTGGAGACTTCCCTTGCATTAGTTGATAAGTTCTAAAATTCTGGGATGATGGTCTGACGCTTGTTTGAGAGGACTACATGCCCGACAATACTTGTCCCAATAGGTAGGCTCAATATATAGTTTACCCAGTTGGTGGGATTCATTGTACAGACCGTGCAAATAAATATCTACCTCGTGGTGGGGCCCCCCATATGTGACCACCACCTGATGAGGAGCTTGCACACCATATATATGATATATACGTCGCCTGGTATATCCATGTATACGTGGTGTATATTATATGGTATATATGGTATGACATTATATGGTATGTTGTAACTGTAGCAAACGGTGCATTTTTAATGCACGTATAACAATATGGTTTCACACATGCGTGGATTCCACATGGACCCTTACATATATGATATGTATATCAATGTGGGGCCCACACGTGTGGTCCACCAACCAAATGGATGGACGGTTTGGATATGCACAAGGTGGACTACGTCCAGACCTTGGACGGCCCACACGTTAAACACATGTAAGAGGTGGGTCTTCCACATGCGACTCACCATGCAGGATTATATTTAGGCAAGGCCACCCATGCGCTTATGCACGTGTGCACCTTTACACATGCGTCGTGGGTGTCGAATCTGAACGGTCCAAAATATGTGGAATCACAAGAAACCTTAGGGCGTAAATTTTCACCCTGGTCTGAGATTCCGGTGGGCCATAACAAAGATAATTTCAACTCAAAGGGAGAAACTGTTTGCATTTACCATGGCCCACCGAAGTTTCGGTTCGACGTAAAAATTGGGACCAGGGGTTTTTATGAGGTCCTGCTTCAAGTGGTGTAACGCCCTGAAAATCGGGGGTCGAGCATAAACTCAACTCCCGAGTTCCAGAACATCACTTATGCAACAAAAAGAATGATGATTGAATGTTGACTGTATTCGTGCATTGAACATGAGTGAGATTAAGCCAAAACAGCATATCATACTCCAGAGACAGTTAAATTTGCAAGCGGAAGACTGTGATAGATAGATAAAATATATAACTTATGATGAGTCTCCGGAGTGTGATAACATTACCAGGTTAAATAAATACAAGTACAGTTCTAAAATGTACCAAATGTGAGGAAGTGTAATGCCTCCTATCCCATGTACCATAGCCCCGTCAATACAATATCAGGTCTTCATTGACCTGCCAGAGAGATACAGATAGGAGAATTCCTCCTATCATCACAGAAGTAGTCCGGCTCTGCTTCACAAGCATCGCCATCACCTGAAACTCAACAAATCTGGTGGGTGTTCGGAACACCGTCCCGTAACGTGGGAGTGAGTGATCAACTCAGTGGAACAGTAAAGCATAAGTTAACATGTTATCAAATCAATCAAGCAGTAATGATAAAGCAGTACAAATCAAGCATTTCTAACTACTCTTGTTAAATGCAAAAATGATATGACATGATGCTGTATACCCTTGCCAAACCACCCTCAAGCGACATCATCTTACGTTCGCGAATGCTTACTCCCTCAGTGCGCCACATCTACAAAGCACATGCGGTGCGATGATGCTCATGATTACCAAGTTTTTATTAATCCATTTCAAACAGCAGTATTGGGAAACTAAGGTACCTCCCTTGTATCATTCCCAAACATGATCCATTCTAGGGTCGTCAATCCTAGATAATCTCATACGATATTATGGTTTGAGAAGCGTAGTGAAGGCATCGCAAAGGGCTCATCACCCGTCAGCGCGGATACAGATCTCACCGTATGCGGCTCAATTGCTGGCCGTCAGCTCGAGTACAGGTCTCACCGTACTCGGCTCAATCACTAGCCGTCAGCTCAAGTACAGGTCTCACCGTACTCGGCTCAACTCACACTCTAGTTGCTGTGAAAGACTCGTGGCCAATCACAGACCCTTGGAGTGTACTCGATGATACCATGGAGGACTCGTCGCCCGTCAGCACGAGCACAGATCTCACCGTACTCGGCTCTCGCCGAAGTATCGACAGCTCGAATACAGTGTCCCATACCACCGTATTCGGCTCACGAGTTGGTTGCGCAATGGTCACTAAGGGGAGGCACATGGCCCCAGCGTAGGCCGACAGCTCGACCACGGTGTCCCATACCACCATGCCCGGCTCATGCGTCTTAGCGGATCGAGGTACCATGGTTAAAAAGGGGTTTCACTGGTAAGTTTGGTACCCTAGGTTCAAGCAGTAGCGACCAAACAGGGTGAACATACATAAGGCAGATCGGGTTACTTGATGAGCTCGACTAGCACGATCGCCCGTTGAGCTGCACGACATGAAGTGCATAAACAACTTCATGTGGCCTAGCCACTGCCGACAGGCAACGCACGACTCGAGTTCGTCGAACACATCCCACGTGCCAATGAATCTCAGCCACGAGTTCAATCCCGTTACCGATTGCCTGGACTATAATCATAGCCCCAAACACAATCAATTACAGAGATATAAAGCAGTAATAGATCAGGATTCAAATCATACAATCAGTCTGGTATTATCCGTTTAGGGCTGCCAGGGCTGTTGCACGCACTCGTTGCTCCGCTCCCCCATCACCCATGGCGGATCATACAACATAAATATAAATTTAAACATATGCATTACATAATTAAAATCATAAAACAGTTGAGCATGTTATGAATCACAACACAAGCATGAGTTTGTACATGTTCAAATCCTAATCACACAACTATCAAAGGAGATCATACACATAGTGAAAAGAGGTTGAGAGTCATACCTCAACACCCTTATATATTACAATTTGCTAACTACTACACATTCAGATATTTCAAGAAACACTTAAACAAACATACATCAACATACATGACATATGTCGATCACATAGGCATTAGGCCAAATCCTTTTGCTAGGGAGTTGCCCCAAACATAACACGCGTACACCCACGACGGATAGTCATGGCAAGCAGGAATCCAAGTTCCATATCCATTCAGTCATTTCCACAAACACTTGGGCCACACATTTTAGCATATATAGTGTATACTGGCCGTGGCGTGATTTAGGGCAAATCCTTTCGTCAAAGGGATATCGCCATTACAACAATCATATATCCATGACAATTAGTCATGGCGAGCACGAATGAGAATGCTATACTCATTCAGCCATTTTCACAAACACTTAGAATACACTATTCCAACATACCTAGTGTATGTTAGCAAACATGTATTAGGGCTATTCTTTCGCTAAGCGGTTATTTTATCCGCGTATACCATATTCATACAACAATTAATCATGACAATTATATTTCCAAAATCCGCACGTATGCGGTATTTCTAAAATACGCAATTTCAACATACATGACATTTACACATGAACATGTATTTTTGCGATTCTTTTCGCCAAACTAACATTTTATCCACACATGATATAATCAAACATTAAATAAACATGTCAAACATTTTCCCAAGAAAAATACGTATACGGTATTTATACGTATATCTAGAGTATGTGAAAATCCATATTCTTTATCGCTAATCGAAACAGGAAACGGAAAGCACTTTGTACATGTGCATTTGCATACAGATCATGAATCTATCATTATCTGACATTGAAAGCGTTGAAAAACGTAACTTATACGCTTAAAGTCCTCACCTTTGGTCGTAGAATCGTAACGGAGACGATAGGTTTGCTAAGCTTCCGTATTCGGCAGTTTGGCAACCTAGAGAACGAAATAGGTTAGCTATTTCACAACCTACAACAGTCTAAACCCCAAAACAGGTTAGGGTTAGGGTTTCTTACCTAGAAACGGGGCTGGAATCGCCGGAAAAGCGATGAGAACGAGATGGTGCAGCCCGTGTGGTGGCAGGGAACGACGGCAGGGAGTTTCTCCCACTTCTCCCTCACTTTCTCTCTCTTTTCCCTCTCTCAAATCCAAATTCGTATGGCTGGAATGGGAGAGGGTTTAAGGTCCTTATATAGCCTCAAAACTCACCGAAATAGACTCCTGTTCAAAGGTTACTGCTAATATAGATATTTCGTCACTTTTCCAGCTCAAAAGAGAGGTTCTGGTGGCCCTCCTTGAGCCAAACGTCAGACTTAAGCTCACCACACATGGATCTATGAGGGATTACGTTTTCGACTCGAACGGATTCCCAGATCGCACGTGGCGGGCCACTTTCAGTTCAACGGTCAGTGGGCCACGATCCGAAATTCCAAGTACATGTAAATGTTCCTGAAATTTTTCCTGATCCGAGGGTGTAATTTGGTCTGATTCTGACGGTCTGGTTGCTTAATACTGATGCGCAAGCGAAAGGTGCCAGATCACTATTCCAGATATTTTATTTTCAAAAGGAATAGTGTTTTTCACACACCCTCGCTCCGGATCGAAATAAATGACCGTGGGACATCGGTCGGAGCTGATTTTTGAGATGATTGTCAAGCCCAGTGGGGCGGTCCTGGTTCCTTAGCTTCGTGTTAATCGGACTCCCGATGTGCGATCTAGACCTCATACGAAGTTTCGTTTCAGTCCCGAGAGCAGACGGGTAATGAGTTTGGCTCTAGACTTTAGGGTAACCTAGAGTCACATGTTTTACAAGTTTTGGGTCTTGCAGATCGTATTTAAAGCGATCCCAACGGATTTCAGGGCTAATCGAGTTTGCACTTAGTTAACTTTGTTAAATTTCTAAAGGATTTAATCCTAATTATTTTCTGGTTGAGATGGTACTTAGGCCTTTGCAGTTTGTATATAAAGTGATCCAAGTTTTACTACTTAGCTAGTTTAAGATAGTGTCTAGGGCGAAAGTGCTTTGAAAAATTGAAAGCACAAGGTAGAGAAGGGTGGGATTTGTGAAGGAAATGGGTTCAGAAGCGATTTTAGACTGTGGGGTTCAGTTCTGACGAAATAATAAGGTGTTAGGAGCAACCCATCGCCTAAGGACATCTAATCTCAGGTTGGCAAAAATCCGGGATGTTACAAGTGGACCGCCCAGATCTTCCAATCTCAGAGATCTCAACATTTTTCAATTTCACGTGGACTGATTGGCAGGTGACGTTGCTGGACACTTTCATGCATGCATGCAATATTTATTTCTTTTCACAGGTAGGTCCCACATGAGCATGGGTATTGAATCCGAACGGTCCATAAGCTGTGGAATCCCAAGAACCCTTATGGGGTGAATTTTCACCTTGATCTAAGATTCCGGTGGGCCATAGTAAAGAGAATTTCAAATCAAAGGAAGAAGCTGTTTGCATTTCTCATGGCCCACCGAAGTTTCTGTTTAAGGTAAGATTTGAAACCAAGGGGTTTTATGGGGTTCTGCTTCATGCGAACCATTCGGATTTTCCAGACTCATCAGCTATGATAAGATCTCCATTTTTTTTTGGCATGGACTGAATGGCAGAGTAACGTTAACTGTACATATACAGTAACCTCAGTTTCACGCCATCAGCGTGCATGCACCTTTTATGCATTACACAGGTGGGTCCCAGGTGGGGCCCACCACTTACGCATACTATTAGATACACGATCATATACGTATGTATATATATTCATGTATATATACATAAAATTATAAAAGTAATGAAAGGAACATGTCCAGATCTGGACCTCCGGCCCAGGGCCTTTTTCTGGACGTAACGTCCCTGATTGACGGTCCAAATTTAAAGGGCCTATGGTGGCCTGACACTAAAGCCACCCACAACAGTTGGTGGGGCCCACGGTCGATGCAGGGCCCACATTCAGGGTCAGCCCACAGACGTTGGTGAGGCCCACCTGCGTTTTATGCAGGGCCCAAGAGCAGCCCACCTGTATTTCGTGAAAACAGTACCCATGCTGCGTGCTGCAGTAGAAGCCGTTTTCGGCCCACCCTTCAACGCCAGACCTGGCCCAGCAAGAGGTGTTGTTTCTCTTCATATTTTCTGTCCAACATGAGGCCTGAGTTCAGCTCAAACAGAGCATGGTTTGGCTCAGCTTCAACTGAAAACAGGGGCCTGATGGAGAGTTTGAACGGAATCATTCATGGCCTGTTTCTCTCTGCCTTTCTTGGTGCTCGTTCAAGAGCCTGCCACCTAACATATCTTCTTCCTCATTTCAGCTCTAAACAGAGCTTAACAAGAGCTCGTTTCTCAGACCAAACCATAGCCACTTATACGGATGGTTTCGCCGTTCTGATCGTGCGGGTCCCATGAATGGTCTGAACGGTTTAGAATGTTTAGAAAGTGGCCGTGGTGTCTCACCTAAGATTTGAAGTAAGTCGGTTTAAAATATCCGTTGGCGGGAGAGATTTGTATTTTTGCAAAATGGTCGGTCAAGGCATGTTTGACCGAGCCAATGGTTTTGGTGCACCTCATGCACAGGTATTTTTTGGTGCATAAGCATTGTGTAGAGGCCTACTGAAAGGTTACTACCGCAATCCACTCCATCCATTTACATTGGGGACCGTACTCAGGGATTTTGATCTATTTTGGGTCGATGGAGAGTCCTAGGTGGCCCGTTACGTACCCTTTTTGAGCTATTTTTGGCCTATCTAGCATGATCTATTGGCCGGTTGGACCCGATATTTGTTTTCAACGGTTATTGCCAAGTACTAGTTACGATGAAAGCACGGTTTGTTACTAACTAGTTCTCATGTTGTTAGTGACAAGTGTATTGCAACAGTATTAACTATTGTAATGACTTTAATTTAGAGTGTTCGAGTAGTCTCACCTTCCGGATTGTCATGGTGCGTGATCTGACCCTTGAAGACCCTGTTGGATGGCTTTAACGTCGATCGGAATCCCCATCCTGTGTATGTTGAGTTCAAGTTTTTGGTTAATCCAAGTAAATTTTAATTTTGTGTGGGTTTAAAAGGCAACACCCGTGTACTGAAGGTACGAGGTGTTACATGGTATTTGGCTCCATCTCATGAGAATGTCTCGATTTCTCTTCTCTTTCTCATGAGATGAGAGAGTTCATCATCTCAACTAGTACCTCCCACTTGGGAGGGCTGGGATTGTGCCACCTGGCCCTAGGGATGGTCACAGTTGTAAGAGCTTCTCCCACCCATGAAAGGAAAATCTCCTTTTTCTTCTTTTCTCCCTTTCTTCCCCTTTTTGGCCATGAGAAGACCTTCCCCAGTTGGTTTGTGGGAGGCTTGGGTCCTCTGGATAATGGGGAGGCTTGCTTGCAATAGAAGCCATCTGATGGTCCCCTCTTTTGGATCTCGGCTCTTCATGAAAAGGTTGGACGGCTGGGACTGTTCTCTCTCGTTCCTATGCATGGGCCTAAGACTGTATACCGTTTTGTTCAGTGGATCCATGCGAGTAAAATGGACAGTTTGGATCGTCTGGAAAGTGGCCAGGGTGGACCACTTTTGAGCTAAAAAATGGTCCAGATTTGAGTATTTCAAGTGGCAGGAGAGAGTTTCCTCTCTTTTTCGTGTAAGGCTCGGTCAACGGTCGTTTAACCGCAAGTGGTGGCTTGGTGCACGTCGTGCATGAGAGGTAACGGTGTACGTGCACCGCGTATGGGGTCTGCTGCGATGGCTGCATCGCATCTACTCCGTCCAATCATCTTGGGGGTCCCACTCAGACATCCCGACCCACTTTGGGTCAGTGATGAAGTCCAGGTGGACCGTTATAATCTTTTCGGGGCTATATTTGGCCCATATGTCGCGATTCCGATGGTCTGATAGGTCTTAGCTTTTATTTTGACGGTTGAAGTGGGTTTCTAGTGGTTTTGAATGCCTGGCGGCCTATTTATTAGTCCTCAGAGGCCAACGGTAGTGTATAGCGTTGGTATTCGTGGCCTACGAAATCTTTAACTTGGGGTGATCAATTAAGTTTACTTACTCAATCGATGTAGGGTCCCCGTCAGCCTCTAGGAGTTGTGATGGATGGTCCTAATGCTATCTTTGAAACTCCATCCTGCACGGGTTAAGTCCAAGTAGCCTAGTTAATGACTTCAGTTTTCACAAACACGAGTTTTTAGAGATAACATCCGTGTACTGGAGATACGGGGTGTTATAGTTTTCCATTTTTATTGTTTGGTCAAATAAAATTTTTTTTGCTAGTTATTGGAAAATGTCAAATTAGCATGTGAAGCACATATGGAACACAAGAAAATAGATAATGGGACTTGTGGATGCTTAAGCTTAATAGTGTCACACATGATATATATATATATATATATGATGGGTGCTTGAAGTTGTACGGTGGAAAATGTGACACAAACGAAATTATAGTACACATGTGGGCACTTAAAGGTAGATGGTGGCACATGTAAAATATATAGAGTGATTGAAAATGAAAAAATGGTACATGTGGGTATTTTTTCACATATGGGGCACAAGCAAAAGATGGACAATGGAACATGTAAGACACAAAAGATGATGGACAATGGAAAGTTTGCACATGTGGCACATGCAAATCACTTTGTACATATGAGGCCCAAATGAAGATGGATGGTGCCACACATGCAACACATCAGAAGATGGACAATGAAAGGCTGGCACTGCAGCACATTTAAGGTGTTTTGTACATGTGGGGCTCAAGTGAATATGAATGGAGGCACATATGCAGTAAATTAGAAGATGGACAGTGGAACATAAGATGGACGGTGGAACATTTGGATATATGACACATGCGAGGTAATTGGAGATGGGTGGTAGCACATATGTATTTAACTCTTGGAAAGTCATTTTCTTTCAATGGTCGGAAATTGTCTTTCTGATAAGAGAGGTTGGAAAATAAATTTGTTTATTTTCCTAAAAAAAGAAGAAAGTGGAAAATAGTGTTTCCTAAAAAGGTCTTCACAAACAATAGAAAATTAGTTTCATGGAAAAGAATGATTTATTACCTTTCTTTCCCATGAATCAAAATAGGCCTTGGGAAACAATGTTTCCTTTCCTTTCCTTTTCATGAATCCATCGTACCCTTAGGGATTCATGGCAAGAAAAGGAAAACATGATTTCCCAAGAAACTAATTTTCTATTATTTATGAAGACTTTTTTTTAAAAATAAAAATTAGTTGGATGCGCCTTCACTCATTTCCTCTTTTTATTGGAAAAATAACAATTTACTTGTTCCCTCCTTGAAACACCATTTCCAATGAAACTAATTTTTCTTTCTCTGTAAAGTCTTTTTTTTTTTTTTTTTTTTTTTTTTTTTTTTTTTTTTTGTAAAAATATGTGAGAAACACAATTTCTTACTTTTTTAATATTAAAAATATAAATAAATCTTTTCGCCTCTACCCTTAAAAAGGGCCTTTTCCCATGATGGAAGGAAAATTATTTTCAAGAGTTAAACCGAGTTATGCCACCATCTAACTTTGATAGTCTCACATATCCCACGTTTGCCAATATAACCCCCCAAACAAGATATAGTCCATGTGATTTGGACAATGCCATTACAACGTTGCATGCACCAACATGCCATGCGGTCCATGTAACCCCTACATTTGGCAACCCTGTAATGACTTGAAGATGGATATTGCCATTACATGTTACGTGATTTGCATGATGCCATTAAAGTGTCACATGTGCCAACATGGCAATTGGTCCCTTTAATGCCTGCATGTGACCATCCCTATAATGGCATGAAGATTTATATTTTCATTACAAGTTACATGACTTAAACAATTCCATGCCAACATCATATGTACCAACATGCCATTTGGTCCCTATAACCCTCGCATTGGTAGTCTTTGTAATGGCACAAAGATGTACATTGCCATAACAAGTTATGTGTGACTTGGACAATGTAATTATAGTGTCACATGCGCCAACTTACCATTGGTCCCTATGACCCTTACATTTGGCAATCCTTATATGTAATGGCAAGAGGATGTATGATGTCATTAGTTATGTGATTTGGACAATGCCATTCCAATTTCATGTGCACCAACATTCCATTCAGTCTATATAATCCTTACGTTTGGCAATCTTTGTAATGGCACGAAATGCACATTTCCATTACAAGTTATGCGATTTGGATAATGCCATCACAGTGTCACATGCGCCAACGCACCATTTGGTCCCTATAACATTCGCATTTGGCCGTCCTTATAATTATACAAAGATGAAAATTGCCAATATAAGTTCTGTAATATTTCGACAATATCATTACTGATGGGGTTTTCCTCCTCAGTTCAGAGGAGAGGTAGCGCAGTTTCCTTATTTGACTCTAATTCCTCCGCTTATGCGCAGTTTTCTTATTTGAGTCTAATTCCTCCGGTTCTCTATTTAAGGAGCTCCAAAACGGGATTAGGGTATTCTATTTTAAGGGGTTCTCACCTCCAAGGTGAGAGAGAGAAAAAAAGAGGAAGAGAGAGAAAAAGAGAAAGAGAGAAATAGAAAAGAGAGAGAGGAAGCTTATGGAAGGGAGAATTCTGTTCGTAAAGGTGATCTACTACGCAGTCGACGTCTCAGCGCTTCTACGTCCTCATAATCGGTGAGATCTCTCATTTATTAATTATCCTCTTATTGTTCATCCACTCTTACGTGAGTGAAGAAGGTTTGATCCAAGCAGTGTGTGGTTGTGATCAATTGTAACGTTCTACTTCTTAGTAATTGTTGATCTGGACGAGGTCCTGTGGTTTTACCTCTTTGAGGGTTTTCCACGTAAAAATCTCTTGTGTTGTGTGGATTTTACTTTGATTTATTTCATTGCTTTATTATCCCATAATTCTGGTTTGATCTGGGAGGCTAGATCCTAAGGTTTTGTGCAAGGCCCCCAATAAAGTGGTATCAGAGCTAAGTACATTGAACGGAGTGAGATCAGTTTTGAATTATGGAAGGTGGCTCATCAAGGATGATCAGCCTCAATGGTTCTAACTGGACCATATGGAAGGCTAAGATGGAGGACTTGCTTTATTGAAAGGACCTATATTCTCTAATTTTAGTTATATCAGTAAAATCCAAGGATATGTTTGATGATGAATGGAAGAAGATGGACCGGAAGGCGGTGGGGTTTATTAGACAATGGTTAGACGATTCCGTATTCCACCATGTGCCTACAGAGGCCTCAGCCGTTAGCCTATGGCAGAAATTACAAGGGTTGTATGAGATGAAGACAACCGGTAATAAGATTTTCTTGATACGACGACTTGTGAATCTGAGGTTTAAAGATGGTGATTCTGTGGCCGAGCACATGAATGAGGTCAGCAATATAGTGAACCAGCTCTCCGCTATGAAGATGGTCCTGAATGATGAATGGCAGGGTTTGTTATTGCTTAGTTCATTGCCTGACAGTTGGAAGACATTAGTGGTGTCTCTAAGTAACTCCGCGCCAAATGGAAAGGTGTCCATGGAACAAGTTACTAGCCGTCTCTTCAATGAGGAGACAAGGAGGAAGTCTCAGGGTCCACTCAGCAAGATGCCCTTGTGACACAAGAACGGGGGAGAGGAAAGAACAGAAAAGGCGGGAAGGCTCGAGATAAATTAAGAGGCGAGTCGAGTACTAGGAAGGATGTTGAATGTTGGGATTGTGGCAAAAGGGCCACTACAAGCATGAATGTCATAAGAATAATAACGACAAGAGAGAAAAAGAGAAGGAAGATAAATCAGATTCCACTGCGGTCGCTTAAGATGGCAACGTTGTAGTTATTCTTTCAACAGATCATGATGTTTGTCTCACGGTTACGAGTCAAGACACCGACTGGGTGATAGACTCGGGAGCCTCTTTTCATGCGACTCCACGCAGGGACTTCTTCACAAGTTACAAGTCACGTGACTTTAGGACCATGAAGATGGGGAATTCTGGCGTATCGAAGATCGTAGGGGTCGGTGATATTTGTGTGAAGACCAATGTGGGCTGCACATTGGTTCTCAGGGATGTGAGGCATATCCCAGACCTTCGCCTCAACTTGATGTCGACGGGAAGGTTGGATAATGATGGCTATGAAAGCCGTTTTGCTGGTAGGCGTTGGAAGCTCATCAAGGGTTCATTGATTGCAGTCAGAGGAAAGAAATGTTGCATCCTTTACAAGGCAAGTGTCAGTGTGTGCAAGGGTAGGTTGAACACAGCGGAAGATTCAGCTATTGACATGTGGCACAGGTGTCTAGGCCACATGAGTGAAAAATGGCTTCAAGTACTAGCAAGGAAGCGGATCCTTCTAGACGTGATAGGTATACCTCTTAAAACCTGTATTGATTGTTTATCAGGGAAACAGCATAGAGTTTTATTTCTTAAAACTGCTTCTCATGTTAATAAAGTGCATGCATTAGATTTGGTTTATTCTGATATTTGTGGCCCTATAAGGACAAAACCCTAGGGTGGGACATTGTATTTTGTCACTTTTATAGATGATGCATCTAGGAGGGTTTGGGTTTATACTTTGAAATCTAAGGACGAGGTCTTTGGTGTATTTAAATTATTTCATGCTATGGTCGAGAGAGAGAGAGAGAGAGAGAGAGAGAGAGAGAGAGAGAGAGGTAGATCATTGAAGCGCATCCGCACTGACAATGGTGGTGAATACATTGGCGACTTTCATGAGTATTGTAAGTCCCTGGGTATACGACATGAACAGACGGTTCTCAAGACCCCCCAACATAATGGTGTAGTTGAACAAATGAATCGCACCATTGTAGAGAGAATCAGATGCATGTTATCCCATGCGAAATTGCCCAAGACATTCTGGGGAGAAGCAATGCGCACAACGATGTATTTGATAAACAGGTTTCCATCAGCCCCATTTGGATGCAGGGCATCCGTTCACGTACCAAAGGATGAGAGGTCCAAACTCGATATGAAGATCATGCAGTGTGTGTTCTTCGGGTACGGTGATGAAAAGTTCGATTACAGATTGTGGGATCCGACCGAGAAGAAGCTCGTCAGGAGCAGAGATGTGGTTTTCTTTGAAGATCAGTGTATAGAAGACATTGGTAAGCCAAAGAAGAACCAGCCTAGTTCAGGTGAGCTAGAGGACATGGATCCGATTATTCCTTCCGTGGTGCCTGATAACGGGAGATACAGCAAGGTGTAGAGGACGAGGGAGTTCCTACAGAAGATGGAACGGGGGAGTAGCCCCCACCTGATCCACCTGTTGAGCCACAGGTGAGGAGGTCATCTAGGGATAGACAGTCGTCCAAGAGGTACTCATCACATGAGTACATTATGCTCACTAATGGGGGAGAGCCAGAAGATTATTCTGAGGCCCTAGCCAACGAGCATAAGGGGGAGTGGTTGAAAGCTATACAAGAGGAGATAAAATCCTTGCATAAGAACCACCCCTATGATATGGTAAAATTGCCTAAGGGCAAGAAAGCTTTGCGCAACAAGTGGGTATTTAGAAAGAAGGTTGAGCAGAAGAATTCACAGACGAGGTTTAAGGCTAGACTTGTGGTGAAAGGGTTTGGTCAGAGGAAAGGCATAGACTTCAAGAAGATATTCTCACCAGTGGTGAAGATGACATCCATACGGGTGTTGCTTGGGTTGGTGGCTATTATAGATCTGGAGATAGAGTAGTTAGATGTTAAAACTACCTTCCTCCATGGTGACCTGGAAGAAGAGATTTACATGCACCAACCAGAGGGGTTTGAAGTCAAGGGCAAAGAGCATATGGTGTGTATGCTGAGGAAGAGCTTGTATGGGCTGAAACAAGTTCCATGACAATGGTACAAGAAGTTTGACTAGTTTATGTTGAAGCATGGGTATGACAGAACGAAATCAGACCACTGTGTGTTCACGCGCAAGTTCTCAGATGGTGATTTCTTAGTTCTGCTACTATACGTTAATGACATGCTTATCATGGGTAAAGACATCAAGAAGATTGACAGGCTGAAACAGGAGTTGGGCAAGTCGTTTGATATGAAATACTTGGAACCGGCTAAGTAGAACCTATGAATGGAGATAACCCGTGACAGAAGCAACAGAAAGCTTTAGTTGTTACAAGAGCAGTATATTGAGAAAGTCCTAGAGCGGTTCAATATGAATGCAATGAAGCCGGTCAGTATTCCACTGGATGGTCACTTCAAATTGAGCGACAAGCGATGTCCTAAGACGAAGGTAGAAGTGGATGAGATGAGGAATATACCCTACGCGTCAACGGTAGGAAGTTTGATGTATGTCATGGTGTGTACGCGCCCAGATATAGCATATGCAGTTGGTGTTGTTAACCGGTATCTTGTCAATCCTGGTAAAGAGCATTGGGCAGTGGTGAAATGGATATTACGGTATCTAAGAGGCTCATCAAGGTTGAGTCTATGCTATGGTGACGGAAAACCTGTGTTAGAGGGTTATACAGATGTAAATATGGCAGGTGACATATACTCCAGGAAGTTTACATTAGGGTTCATGTTCACTTTTGTAGGGGGAGCAGTCTCTTGGCAGAGCAAGCTACAAAAGGTTGTAGCATTGTCGACGACATAGGCCGAGTACATTGCGGTCATAGAGGCATGTAAAGAGATGCTTTGGATGAAGAGGTTCCTACAGGAACTTAACATGAAGCAGGAGCAGCACATGTGATGTAGAACGTGTCACAGATACGTTCCTAGCATGGTTGGGCCAAAAGAAGGTGGACCGTAAATTGACTATAACTTTTGATCCGGGTATCGTTACGGGGCGCATAAGCTATCAATCTTTACTGAAACGGGCCATCTGAGGTGAACCGACCCACAAAGTGGGTCGCATCTGTCCGTTTCGTCAAAAAACACTTGCTTTCAGCTCAAAAAACGAATTTTTAGGAAGATTTTACTATTTTTAGTAATTCCGAATTTTTGATATTTTTTAGAGTTTTAGATTTTCTTTCCTTATAGAAATAAGTTTTAGTTATACTAGGACTCTTCTAGAGAAAGTTTATTTGTAATTTTTATTTTTAGAAATTAGGCTTTAGAAGAGTTGTATTAGAATTAGGATTTTTATTAGAGTTAGAATTTTGCTATTTTGGTAATTACGAATTTTAGTTTATTTTTTTCTTTATTAATAGTGTAAGGAGACACATTAGAAATTATCAATGATTCATCAATCTATTTCGAATTTATTTAGAATTTATTTCTATTTTCTACTCTCTTTTCTCGTGGATTCGAGAAGTCTCTGTGAGGAGTCCAGAGAAGTTCCGTGGATTCGGAATATTTATCCTCTTGAGGAAGACGGTGCTCGACCTCACGTCCTCCCCTGCGTCAGTTTGGTATCAAAGCGAGGTTTCTCCTCGGGTCGATGGCTTCTAACGACGGGTCGGGCAACAATCCCATAAACGGTGCTCCAGGAAATTTTACTTTAACGGCGGCAACTTTTCAAGCAGCGCAGCAAGAGAATCGACAAGCCATGCAAGGGCTGCAGGCTTCCATGGACCGCATAGCGAATCTCTTGGCAGAAAACCTAAGACAATTCCATGTTCATGGTGGTGATCCACCACCAGCAATTGCTGGAATTCGTAATTATACTGATCGTAGGGCGATGCTATCAATGAACCACAGGATGGTTCAAGAATTCAAGATGAAAGTCGATCTTCCTAGTTTTAATGGTCAACTCTACTTCAAGGACTTCCTCGATTGGTTGCTCGAAGTCGAACGTTTCTTCGACTATATGAACATCGTAGAAGAAAGGAAAGTTAAACTCGTGGCATGCAAGTTAACGGGTAGAGCTTCAGATTGGTGGGAACAACTTCAACTCGAGTGGGCGAGACAGATGAAGGCGTCAATCCGCACGTGGTCGCGGATGAAGAAGTTATTGTGCATGCGATTCCTCCCTCGAGATTACGATCAGGTATTATTCCAACAAAATCAAAATTATTATCAGGATAGCCGATCAGTAAAAGGTTATGCAGAAAAATCCTATTATTGGTCCATGAGAAACGACTTCATCAAAACGGAGTTGCAACAGACTACAGGATTCATCAGTGGCGAACATGTGACCTCTATAAGAATGGAGAACCAACCCAAGACTTCTAAAGTGGAAGGACAATATCTCATCACTGAACAGGCCTTTGTTAAACAATATGAGGAAACAGGAAATATATATCCATTAGTTGAAAAGAAAAAATATGTGGAGCCTGTGAATATCTTAGAGGATTTGGAACCAGTATCACAGGAGTTCAAGAGGGTTGTGCTCGATGAACTCCCTAATAAATTACCTCTCATACGAGATATACAAAATCACGTTGATCCCGTCTCAGGGGCAAGTCCGTCTAATTGTCCACATTATCAGAAAAAATATGAGATTTTGAAGGCAGATGTGAAGGAACTAATCGATATTAGTCAAGTCAAGGAAAGCATGAGTACATGTATTGTGTCAACTCAAGAGCTTAATGTCAAGTACAAAAAAAGAGCTAATGAATATCGACGTCGGAAGTTATCTCAGACTCATGTGCCAAGTCTCTTGCGTAACTCGAGGACGAGTTTTTTTCAAGTGGAGGAGTCTGATGTAGAACGTGTCACAGATACGTTCCTAGCATGGTTGGGCCAAAAGAAGGTGGACCGTAAATTGACTATAACTTTTGATCCGGGTATCGTTACGGGGCGCATAAGCTATCAATCTTTACTGAAACGGGCCATCTGAGGTGAACTGACCCACAAAGTGGGTCACATCTGTCCGTTTCGTCAAAAAACACGTGCTTTCAGCTCAAAAAACGAATTTTTAGGAAGATTTTACTATTTTTAGTAATTCCGAATTTTTGATATTTTTTAGAGTTTTAGATTTTCTTTCCTTATAGAAATAAGTTTTAGTTATACTAGGACTCTTCTAGAGAAAGTTTATTTGTAATTTTTATTTTTAGAAATTAGGCTTTAGAAGAGTTGTATTAGAATTAGGATTTTTATTAGAGTTAGAATTTTGCTATTTTTGGTAATTACGAATTTTAGTTTATTTTTTTCTTTATTAATAGTGTAAGGAGACACATTAGAAATTATCAATGATTCATCAATCTATTTCGAATTTATTTAGAATTTATTTCTATTTTCTACTCTCTTTTCTCGTGGATTCGAGAAGTCTCTGTGAGGAGTCCAGAGAAGTTCCGTGGATTCGGAATATTTATCCTCTTGAGGAAGACGGTGCTCGACCTCACGTCCTCCCCTGCGTCAACATGGTCTATTGCGATAGTCAAAGTGCTATACACTTGAGTAAGAATCCAAGTCAGCACTCCATGTCGAAGCACATAGAAATTCGGTATCACTGGATCAGGGATACTTTGGAACAGAAGGTGTTACAGCTTGAGAAGGTCCACACGGACGATAATGGGTCAGACATGATGACTATGACATTGCTCAAGGGTAAGTTTGAGGTTTGTATAAACCTGGCTGGCTTGAAGAATGCGAATTCCTCCTGAATAGGAAAGGGGGAGATTTGATGGGGTTTTCCTCCTCAATTTAGAGGAGAGGTAGTGCAGTTTTTTTACTTGACTCTAATTCCTCCGTTTATGCACAGTTTCCTTATTTGAGTCTAATTCCTCTGCTTATGCGCAATTTCCTTATTTGAGTCTAATTCCTCCGGTTCTCTATTTAAGGGGTTCTAAAATGGGATTAGGGTATTCTATTTTAAGGGGTTCTCACCTCCAAGGTGAGAGAGAGAAAAAGAGGAAGAGAGAGAAAAAGAGAAAGAGAAAGCTTGTGGAAGGGAGAATTCTGTTCGTAGAGGTGATCTACTGCGCAGTCGACGTCTCAGCACTTTTACATCCTCGTGATCGGTGAGATCTCTCCTTTTTTAATTATTCTCTTATTGTTCATCCACTCCTGCGTGAGTGAAGAAGGTTTGATCCAAACAGTGTGTGCTTGTGATCAGTTGTAACGTTCTACTTCTTACTGGATTGTTGATCTGGATGAGGTCCCGTGGTTTTTACCTTTTTGAGGGTCTTCCACATAAAAATCTCTTGTGTCGTGTGGTTTATCCTTTGATTTATTTCATTGTTTTATTATCCCATAATTCTGGTTTGATCTGTGAGGCTAGATCCTAAGGTTTTGTGCAAGGCCCCCAACAATTACAATGTCACATGCACCAATGTGCCAATTGGACCCCGTGACCTTCGTATTTGGCAATCTATGCAATGGCACAAAGATGGACAATGTCATTACAAGTAAGTGATTTAGGGAATGCCATTACATTATCACATGTGCCAACATGCCATTTGGTATCTATGCCCTACATTTGGTAGTCCTTGTAATGGCACGAAGATGGACATCGCTATTAAAAGTTATGTGATTTGGATAAGGCCATTACAATGCCATGTGCGCACATTAAATGCGAGCCTTACAATGTAAAGAGCAACACCATCATTTCACATTAGGGAATATTTTCTTTTCATTATAGGTCTGTGAATGTTGGAAATCGGCGCCCATGCTTTTATATTAGTTTTTTACACATTTGGGCTGATTTGGATTGATGATATAATATACTTGGAGTTACCACTAGCCAATTAGCTTAAAATCCCGAAGTCAGTTAGAACCTGCAGAATCTATAAAAGCTGAGGAGTCCAGAGACTCTCTTTCTTTAAGTTGACTCTTGATCTGTGACTTGAGATTTCGAGTAAGGGACCTCAGTTATAGAGAGGGAATGTTTTAGGCACCCTCTCTGCCTATACATGTGTAGGGTCTCTACTTTGTATGGTAAGCTAATTTTAGGGGATAAGATGATGAGATGCAAAGTTTTAAAATAGGGCTAGACATACTCAGATTCCTAATATGACAGGGTCTGTAATTTCGGCAAGCCACAGGGCATACATCCAGAAAATGTCAAGAAAATAACATAGTTAAGAGGAGATGTGATGATGGTAGAATGACATGTAAGAGCACTAGGCTATCATGAGTTTTTGTTGTGATAGGATCCCTAGTTCCGGCAAGTCACAAAGCATACATTCAATGAAAACCTAGAGAAACATAGGGGTTGAGAAGGAAGATGATGATGCGATTGGTAAAGTTTGAATGCTAGTGATGATGGCATGATCTTTGGCTTGTACTTAAAATGGCTTAGAGGTTTAGGTGTATCATGATGTGAAAGGGTTGACCTAAGTGAGATTAGGAGGCTAAGAGAGGGGTGGAGGAGGCTAAAAGGGGCTGAAGAAGATTGGAACTTAAGAACTCAAGCATTCTCTCTCTCTCTCTCTCTCTCTCTCTCTCTCTCTCTCTCTCTCTCTCTCTCTCTCTCTCTCTCTCTCCCCTTCTCCTTCTCTTAATGAGTGTTATTTGGTGTGGAATGAAGAGAGGAGGGTGGTTATTTTTATCTCCCTTGGATCGTTCTTTGGTAATTCTAGGGATCATAGAGGGTAAAGGATGAAATAGCAGCCTAGGATTGGTGGAGGGGGCCAAGGCTAGTAAAAGGGTAAATAGTAGGAGTTCTAGGGGTAAGATGGGTCCTAGCATAGTTGTTTCTTTAGATGAGCAACGGATGTAACTTGGAGCACATTTGGCGTGTGGGAGAAGTAATCCGATTATTGTCGATAGTAGTTAAACTACCGTAGGAAATAGTTAAACTACCTTCACCTCTTACTTTATTTCAATGATTGGTCAAATGGCTTGTTTGGCTCCGGAAAGTGGCTTTAAGGCTTAGGTTTTAAGCTATGGCTTGGGAATGGCTTATGGTGTGGCTTTGGCTTGGGAATGGTTCAGGCTTGCAAATGGCTAAGGCTTGGAGATGGCTAAGCCTTTAGCTGAGGCTTAAGAATGGTTAAGGTAATGGCTCTTATGGACCATCCATGCTTCATCAAGTTGCTAGCCTGGGTGGGGTGTATATAGATGCCCTTCTTTGGTAGAGGTTATGTGCAACTGACTACCAAAGCGAGTGTATACCTCACCCCTCTGGTCAGAAATGATTATGGTTAGGATATGTTGCCTATCATAGTATCATTGTCAGATTACTATATGGAAAAGAGATAACTCGCACATATCATGAGAGTTTGAGAAAAATATTATGATTATCCCTGCACTTTCTAAGGCATTATGGGCCATGAATCACAATGCTTTCACATTTGATCGATAATAACATCAGAGGGTAAATCTGGAAAGTAGTGCCCCAACGCTTCATGGCCTTACGAGGATCCCCTATTGTCTGAATCTGTGATGTTTCTTTGCTACATGATCACTCTAGGAGTACTTGTTCCATTTCATCATCAAAGTGGTTAACTGCCTTGTACTTTCTATGACCTTACGGGGAACTCACTACGCCGACTTGGATTCGATCAAGCTTTGTAAGCATCCCAAACTAGGTATGTGCGAGTGATCTTTTTCCCACGCGGTCTTCTAATTTCGACACATCGGTCACAACTGATCTCTTCCACTTTTTTAAAATGGTTACTCTAACCAGGGTTGGATTGAGTTCACCACTATTTGTATTACACTTTATCATTGCACAACTGCCACGATATTTGGGAATTCATGCCGACCATGTGTACATCACATACGGATTTAACAACTCCGAGAAAACTGTGAGAAGTTGAATCTTATTTTGCTATTACGTTAGATGCCACTAAGAGCTATATGAGACCTCCTAGTGTCATGGATATTGAGCACTACTTTTGATTTTTTTTTTTTTTTTTTTTTTTTTTTTTTTGAAAACTATCCCACATGAGGGGTTACGTCCCCTTGGGATTTTATTTCAACAATTTTTTAAAGATTTTTCCATGGCCATTGAAAAGATCCATCCGATCTTGCAAGAGGGCCTCATCGTTAGGTTTTTATTTTGGCCTTTCATTTTTTGAATTTTGAATGAGTCCAACCTGTCTCCATTGAGGATAGTGTGGATGATCGAGGCCAGTTTTTATTAGGAACGTTTATTGAATTTATTCTAAAAAATGTCCTTACATCTAAGTTGAAGATCTGTCGGGTTTTTATTACAAAAGATTTTTTAGGAATAAGTCCAGATGGTTCAGTTGCCTCCACTATGGGTTTCCATGGGTCACGAGTTCTTCTCGGGCATCACATGTTCATTTATGCATGGGTCGCACACTCGATCGTAGTATTCATACATGATCTTGACAGCTTCTGCTTGATGGGTTTGCTTCAAGCTTTAAAGCAGATGGTGAATGAGTATCTCTTCATCGGGTCTAGGTAACGTTTCATAGGAGAACAAAAGTTAAATATCCTTGGTTTTAGGAATTTTATCATCCTCTGCTTATATCCTGGTGGTAAGGATCTCCCAATTCGCACTTCTCTAAGAATCTTGGGGGATCCTAAGTTCATGATTTTGAAATTATCTATAAATACATTTGCTTTTGTTTCAAACTTTCTGAGGGAATCCTCTAGATCAAGAGTCGGATCATTATCTTCCTATCTTAGGTTTTGTGTAAACACAGGAGTTCGAAGTCTAACTCTAGATTGAAATCACATGAGTTGAATTCAAACTTGAGTGCTTTAGTGGACAAACTTGGCACATTATTGCTTGAGATATTTGAAAAAGAAAATTCTTTTATTTTTTATATTTGAGAAATATTTGGATTTTTTAAGGACTTTTACAAATAGTTGGATTTTTTGGTATTTTAAAAATATCTTGTTTTTTTTTTTTAATTCTTTCGCCTTTTGGATCTTTTGATTTTTTAGATTTTTTATTTTATTTTAAGGGACCCCATGCAAGATGACGATGTGAACCAGGGGATCCCTAATTTGGCTCAGGGAGCCAAGCATTATTTATTTTGGCTTTTATTGCCATTGCAGGGACTACGAACTAGCTCCTGCCCTACACTCCCTCCCCTTAGGAGGCAAGGCCAAAGGGATCAATAGGTGGACCCTCACCATCATGCCCAAAAATCATGATGAATTCAGGATTGGGCTCTGTGTCGGTGTCGGATGTGATTTCTCCTAGCTCATCCCCAATGCATTGCAAATCTCTGGATTCTTCCAACTCGGGTGAGACCCAGACTGTGGTCCAGTCAATCATGGACAATTCCTGCCCCTTGCCTGAGTCCTCTTTAGAAAGCTCAGTTAGGCTCATTCTACTCATTTAATCCTCTACAGTGGATCCCGGTTTGCCAACCGGATAGATGATGCATTCTTTGATGAATCTAATTGGGGTGTGGCTAAGGGGATCATCCTCCTCTTGACGACATTGTCCTCTATTAGTACCTCTGCGCTTTGCTTTCTCACTTGGTGGAGACTGATTTCCTAGTCCTCTCATGCCCATGTTTTATTGATATTCGAGTTGATAATAGGAATTCTAGAGCTCAATTTGAGGGAACACATAGTTTGATCCGATGAGACACACAAAAGGGATGTAATTCACAATCTCAAACTTGAGACTATGGTATGGGATGTCCTCATTGGAGCATTGCACATTTATAACAAAGATATCTAGATCTTAATTGTTGGCTGTTTTATTAGGAAGATTTATTCGAGACACCTTATCTTTAAAGATGTACTTGGCCTTTTGGTAAAGAGTCGCGAAGAGATAGCCTCGGCTATATGGATCCATGATCAATCAGGGAGGAGATGAAATGAAGTTGTGATGTCTAAGACCTAAAAATTGATGGTTAATATTTTTAGACTAATTAAAATCTTTACATCAATCTCTACCTCAACTTGTTTCCTAGAGGCGGGAACCACTTATCCTAAACTCTTTTCTTAAAGGAACAAAGACTGAGTAGAACTAGAAAAATTCTCTTGAATAACAGAATATTCTTTCTAAAAGGCGATCGTATAATTGAAGTTGGGCCCTAATTTTGTCGAAGCATGTTGCATGCTGACCCGGGAAAGGGGATGGGCAAGTGGTACCCCTTACAAGAAAGATGATGCTGAAAATGGATTGATTGAAGATACCCCCTGTATAAGGGGCGTAGAGACCAGACTATTTGGAGATACCCCTTGTATATTTAGAGCAAAGATTGGACTAGCTAGAGGTGCCCCTTACAGGGTAAGGGACTTTGAAATTAAACTGGTAGGGGGTGCCCCTTACAAGATGATGGGCTATATGATTGGACTGATTAGAAGTGTCCCTTACAAAATGAGGGGCTTGAAGTTTGAATGAGAGTCAATTGCATAAATAAAATGTACTGGATAAAGAGGAGATTCTTCGTAAATGATATTGATGGTATGAGTGTCCGATGTGCTGGGACCGACTAGACACTATGGCAAGGAATTCTGGAGTATATTGTTAATAGTTGTGTCAGAGGTCATCACAAAAAATTTTCTTTAGAAAATCAAGTCTTAGACCACATGTTTCATGGTAAAACAACGATCTGTTGTGTGACCTTTAGTCTGATGGTATGCATAATACTCATTTTCATTATATGTTGGCAGTAAAGGATTTGGTGGGGGCTTTGGTGGTAGCGGGGTAAGAAGTTGCCCCGGGACTAGCATGGTTAGCATTTCATTGTAAGTTCGGTCTATCAACGTGAATCGCCTGGTCTCCCAAGCCATCTCCATTTGCCAACATTGATTGGGGTATTGTGGCTCCTTCTAAGTTGTTGTTGTTGTTGTTGTTATCCTTATTGAGGGGCAAATTGTATGCCTTAGGTAGAGGCGACAAGATTATCTCCTTCTGTTCGATGGAGGACATGAACATTTTCGTTACCATTCTCGTATTCGATAGGTCTTCCTTCCACTATCCGTTGTACCGATGAGACTTAATGATGCCATAAAGGAGAAATAATCCTGGCCCTTATTTTGGCTTTGATTTATTTCCTAGCATGTATATGAGTTGGGTAAAGTTGGCATATGGATACGAGACAAGGTATCTAAAGATACTCGGGTTTGCCGAGTGGACAATAATGGAAATTTGCTTCTCACCGTCAATGAGTGTTTTCATTCTGGAAACTATGGCATGCCATCATCTAACATAAGTTGATAATGACTTATCATTCATTTATCTTAAGGGAGGAAGATCTACCCTTATAGGCATTACATTAAGATTGTATAAGAAACGATCAATGAATGCTTGGGAAAGTTGTACCCAAGTTTTGATTCGATGGTAGTCTAACGATATATACCAATCTAACGCATCACCTTTTAAGGACTTCTGAAATAGACAGATCAACGTTCTATCATTACCTACCATGGTATTAAGCTCTCTACAGAATGTTCTTAAGTAGTCTATCAGAGACCATGTACCATCATATCTTTTAAATTTTGGTACACCAAAGTCTTGAGGTACCTTTGCATCAGGGATGACACAAAGATCCCTGAACTTGGTGGACGGGAGATCCACCTCCTGTTGCTTTCGTAACTTTCTTTCCATCTCTTGTAATTACTCTTTGAGCTCTTTGATTTTAGAGGGATCATATGAGAGGGGTTTTTCCCCTTGGAATTGAAAATATCTTTAACTAGGAAGAGGATGTAGGAATTGGCTAGGATTCTTGGCTAAGGGAGATTGTATCTTGTAGCGACTCTCATTTATGAGAAGCTGTTGAAAAGGATTCCCGTTTGCGGAAAAATATGGTTTTGAAAGTGACTCCTATTATAGGGAGGATATTACGTGTTTTGTACAACCATTGGAGGGGCATTGATGGGTAAATTTGAAGGTGGGAGGAGAATTAAGATTGACGGGTGTTGGGGAGTTAGGATGATTGGAGCATTAGGCGATGATGCGTACATAGTTTAGGCAACCCTTCCTTGACAATATTGGGCCAAAAAGTCCTGCAACACCTTGAGATTTTGGGCCACATCGCTATGGATGATGTGGTTGCAACATTATCGGCTATGGGCTAAGGTGATCGGGTGTGCCTCTTAGGTGCAATGGTTTCTTCTTGTTGGCTTATCATGGTTGCTCTGGATAGGATAAGCATGAGCTAAGTGGAAGCGGAAGTTTTAAATGGGCACAAGCTGAAGATTGATGCTCATCAATTTTTATTTTATTATTTTTTTTTTTTGTATTTTTTATACAAAGTATGAATGTGATATATGAGAACTATCCCTTACAATGACATAACCACATTCTTTCAAGTCAGGTCTCGACTAGTGTGAGCTAGCATGTCCCCAACGTAGTTGCTATTCTGTGAGCACTGAAAATCGATGCCCACGTTTTTATGTTTGTTTTTTAGGCATATGAGCCAATTTGGATTGATGATATAATAGACTTGGAGTTGCCATTACCCAATTAGCTCAAAATCCCACCGTCGAATAGAACCTACACAATCTATAAAAGCCAAGGAGTATAGAGAAACTCTTGGTTTAAATTAACTCTTAATTTGTGACCTGAGATTTCAAGTAAGGAACCTCAATTACAGAGAAGGAATCTGTTAGGCACCCTCTATGGTCGTACGAGTGTACGGTCTACTTTATGTCTTAAGCTGATTTTAGGGGATAAGATAATGAAATGCAAAGTATTAAAATGGGAATAGGAAAACTCGAATTTCTAATATGACATGGTCTAAAATTTCGGCAAGTCATAGAGCATACATTCAGAGAATCTCTAGAAAAGAAAGGAGGCTAAGAGGAGATGTGATGATGCTAGAATGACATGTAAGAGGAATATGTTACCTTAAGTTTCTGATGCGAAAGGATCCAGAGTTTCAGCAAGTCACAGAGCATACATTTAATGGCAACCTAGAGAATCCATGGGGTTGAGAAGAGAGATGATGATGTGATTGGCAAGGTATGAATGCTTATAATGGTGGCATGATCTTTGGCTTGCACTTGAAATGGCTTTGTGGTTCGGGGGCACCATGATTTGGAAGGGTTGATCTAAGTGGGACTAAGAAGCTAAGAGAGGACTGGAGGAGACTGAAGGATTGGTGGAGGAGAACGAGGTGCCATATGACACCCCCTCATTGGTGGACAAGGCTGGTAAAATAGCAAATAGTAGGAGTTATGAGGGTAAGATGGGTTCCAACACAGTTGTTTCTCCAGGAAAGCAACAACTATAGCTCATGGCACATTTTTCGAGAGGGAGCGGTAATTCAATTACCACCGATGGTAATCAAACTACTGCCACCTCCTACTTTATTTTGAAAATTGGTCAGATGGCTTCTTTGGCTTCAAAAAGTGGCTTTAAGGCTTAGGTTTTAGGCTATAACTTGGGAATGGCTAGTGGTGTGGTTGGATTGGGAATAGCTAAGGCTTGGAGATGGCTAAGGCTTTGGCCGAAACTTGAGAATGGTTAAGGTAATGGTTCTTAGGGACCATCCGCGCCTCATCAAGTTGCTAACATGGGTGGGGTGTCTATGAGGTCTCACATATTTGACAAACGCATGGTGCATTTTCAATAACAGGGGTTATAGGGGCCCCTTTAACCGAGTGTTGCTCGCAATTCGCAACCCTTACACCCCACATGCCAATGAATCACATGTGCCTTTATATATCTTCAGTTGCTCAATATATGCCATATATACCAATGTGCATGAGTGTTATCATCTAGCTTTAAGTGCCCACATGTCAAATATGCCAATGTGTCTCTTATGCCATATTACGACCATACTACTTTAAGCTCCCCCATGTGCCATGTGTTCGACAATTCAACTTCAAGTGCCACATGTGTGTTGTATATGCCACATATGCATTTATACATTTTCTATAAACCCATGCATACTAAATGTTTTAAATTAACATACTGCAATAAATATTAGGAATTTATCTTATGCTCATTGGGTGAACTAGAAGAGAGAGAGAGTTTAGCATGTGTGAGTAATCTAAGGTTCAATCATGGGTAGTGTTATCTTTATATAAGAGAGAGAGAGAGAGAGAGAGAGAGAGAGAGAGAATTTTTTTCAAAAAGATTTTTTTTTATAAGAATAAAAATTTTGAAAATAATTTTCTTGAAAAATCTTGAGAAAATAAATAAGAAATACACTATTCCTTTTCTCACAGGCTAGTAGAACTAAAAAATTTCAAAAAAAAAAAAAAAAACTATTTACTTTCCCATGCTTTTTACAAATCCAAAGGCATTTAGAGGTATTTGAAAAAATAGAAAAAAAAAAAAAAACAGTATTGGAGAAACTCGCCCACTAGATCCAACTGGACCGAGTTTCTATCCGAGTGGAGTTTTTGTTATAATATATTGATTTTAAATAAAAAATTATTATATATGTTATATAAAGTGTTTTTTTTTTTTTTTGCAAAAATCCTTTTTTTGGTGTTTTGGGAATAATCTCACGTTGGAAAAGAGAAAGAAAAGTTTTGTGGTTATATGAGAAAGGTGGAGTACTATTATGTTTACTCACTTGAACTGTGGTGCATTAGGCTTGTGTGTTCTAGTGCGTAACACTGGAACACCCGCATGCGCGCGCTCGCACTCGGGCTTGGTCTCTGTCACGGGCTCGGTGCGAGGGCGTGGGCATGTGAGGCAGTGTGGTTGTAGAAGCGCCAAACAAGGCCTGGATGGGTTTACAATCTATCACAAACACACTCCAAGCATACACATACGAAATTCCTTTCCTACAAACCAGATACTCTAACAAGACATCAAGGTTCATCTGAACCATTGCCTGAAGAACAGACCAGCATTGTGATCTAAAATGATTCATCTGAACCATTAGCAGAAGATTAGACCAATGCAGTGGTATAACACATCTTTCTTCTTCTTCTTCCCTTTTTTTTTTAGATTTTTTCTTTTTATTTTTGCCAAAAATTTATGTACCAGAGTTCCATTTGGTGTATCTTGTATTTGCTGAACGCAGATCCACACCAGGCTTGTCGTATCCTAGGAGCTATTTGCCTGGAACCTTTCAGCATACTCAATCTATTTGAGTGAGGGCAAATAACGCTTTAAGGACAACATACTCATATAGCCTGTCCCGATTCCTAATTATTTTTCAATTTACCACCACTACCAGAAAAATGGGCAAAGGCTACGGATTAAATCGGTAGCCGAACCGTCGTCGTAGGTGCCGAGCCAATAGGTCTAAAATCTATGGCTACGGATTGAATCCGTAGCCATAGCTTAAAATAGCTACGGATCTAATCCGTAACAAATATTTCTATAGCCAATAGCACCTACAGCTATGAATATTATTGGTAGCTAAAAGTAGTGTTAGATCCGTAGCAATATGCAGAATTTTATAACAGCTACGGTTGTTAGATTACCAACTACAGTTAATATCCGTAGCTATTGCCTACAATAAAATTTTTTTTTATAATCATTCATTCATTCATTCAATTACCACCTGCATAATCATTCATTCATTCATTCAATTACCACCTGCATAATCATTCATTCATTCAATTACAATCATTCATTCAATAATGAATCAATTACAATCCTTCATTCAATCAAAAGAAAGTGAGCATAGAGAGTGAATGACATCTACTATTTTTCCTGGTCATCGAGGAGTTGTTCCTGTGGCCCCGACGCGAACTAAGCTTCCACCACCCTTAATGGCTTCTACTGTTTTTCCACAATAAAAACAGTTTGCACAATAAGAGAAATTGAGGAGAAAGATAAGAACAGAAGGTTATGCGTTACATGGAATGAATGGCATCTCTAGAGCATTTGCTTCCTTCCCAGCTTTCTCCATAGGAGTCACCACCAACAAAATACCATCCAGTGAGTTAAGGTGGGAAGTTCATGGAGATGTAAAGGCCCTGCAATGAGAAAAGAGAAGGGGTACCTCAGGAATTCCATTTGATCCGCTGAGTGGAAGTGTTAGAATTTCTGTACTAAGAAAAAGAAAGTGTGAGAATTCCATTTAGTCTTTAGGCATTATTATGCACAGTATTCTCTGGGATTTCAATTTCTACAAATGTTGCTTTATTTCTCCTCTTTTTTTTTTTCTTTTTTTTTTTCAAGTATTCCATTTCATGAAACATGAAAGCAGAGAAGTTTCACTCAAAACAATCTTAATATGGAAGTTGTACAGTATCTTCCTCAAGAAGAGAATTCCCTTCCCTAGACATTAGATTTGGGCCTTGTTCAATGATACAAACTGTTTATACAAAATGCTTGGTAAGCATAAGGTCACCTGAATCAGAAGAGGTGGCATCCACGACAGGTAGAAGCTTCTTCATCTCATTCTGGCTGATCTGGCTTTAGTTGACCTTTGTAAACAATCGTCCTGCAAAATCAGAGCTATCTAGTTCTAGTAAACTCAAAAACTATAACAGCTTCAGAAAATGGAAGAAAAAAACATAACTCCTCTTTGTTGATGTAGGTTTTGAGTGAAATAAGAGCTATCTAGTTTTAGTAAACTCAAACCCACAGTGATGGCCAAATGCAAATTCATATATGTTTGTTTTTTTTTTTTTTTTGCCTAAATCTCAATCTAACTTATTTTCTTGTTTAGTCCCTGCACATCTGCATGTATACACATATATGCCTTATATTGCATTGATAGGTGATCATGATCTCAGGCACTTGCAAAAAATGATTTGCAGTTTAAGTGACAATCAAGAGACACATTGATTTGAATAGGTAGCAATGTTTTCTGCACTCAACTAGAATTTTCATGGTAAATGATGATTCAAAGGGAGATCTATATGAATCATATTCTTGATCCTAATCTTAGCTGAGATTGTCTCACCATGTCCCTTCCATAATATAAACAAAGCAGACATTAACTCATCATCTCACCTTTGTCCATAAGGTCTTTTCCTCCTAAGCAACCTTTCATCCAAAAAAAATCCCAAATCAATCCAATAACAACACAACAACCAGCTATGATGCGACGATTGCTCCAGCTAATAGCCCATTGTCACCACCTGCATCAGGTGCAAAGTCCACATGGAGAAAAGATCAGATATCATGACAAGGAAGTCAATGAAAAGAGAAAAGATCAAATCTTCATGTCCAAGGATGTAGAACGATATATGAAAGTAAATTCACTTTTTACAATGAGATGTATACGTCCTTTCCTAACAGCAAAAGAGTGCATCCAGAGGGTGGGAAACACCTCTCACTTTCATCCAAACTCAATAGTTGGTAAAAAAAAATTTCATGACAACATAACAAGATGAAATTTTGAAACAGAAGTGGCACCCTAAATAAAGGCTTTTAGCTATTGGAAACCACCATTGGTTGCATAAAGTGACATGAGGCGCATAAAGTAGATAACAACAATGAAGACTCCATGACAGCAAAGCTCAATTTTAAAAGCAACTAATATGGAGAACAACTAAGATGTGGTTTTTTTTTTTTTTTTTAACATAGACTATACCATCCAAAATTTTCAGTAAAAAACCACATCTAAGGATTATCCTGTCAAAAGATTCCAGCAAATCAAAACTGCACAAAAATATTTCATTTTTTCTTGGCATCCATTAATTCAAAAAACATGACAGCCATCATCTAAACCAGCCTTCTAAAACTTGTAGCATCTTAAGAATCAGGAAATGGGAAAAGATCTTTACCTGTCAATAGATGAGACTGTCACAGACATCCAACTACCTATCCACATTTTTTGCCCACTTTTTGAAAAACTAGCATTAATAGAAACTGTATCTATGGGGCTCTCTGCCAACTACCTGGCCCCACTTGGATGTTAATACGTCCAGGCAGGGGCTCTTTGGGGCTAACTGTAATGTATGGATTTTATCTACATTATCCATTTATTTTTTCAGATCATTTTAAGATATGAACCCAAAAATAAAGCATTTTCCATTCAGCACAGAAATCAGCCTTTTGTTGCCCCAACAATTAATCCCCCTAGCAGAAAATCTTTGTAGCATTTTCTCTGTAAGTTCTACAGTAATTATACAATAGCACCTTGTAATTACAGATTCTTGAGAAATCAGAACATTTCTAAAATCTTTGGGTATTGAGTTGAGGAAAATAAGTTTGAAAACATATATTCTTTGGGTTTTCACTTACATGAAATTCTTCCGGTGGACAATCCTTCCGCTTCGGCTGATGGATGGGTCACTGCTTACGGCAGAGATCAGTGGGGCAGCAGCACGTGGGAGTTTGGAATTGCGCTCCCTTGGGTAAGGGTAAATGACAACCAATTCTCTAACGCGGGGTAGAACAGCTGGTGGTATGGGAAGCGACGCATGCTCCTTCTTCTGCTCAACCTACAAAAGAATAATATGTTAGTTCCATTAAAGTAGGCCCAGCTTTGTAGTACTCAGAAATTGTAATTCTCTGACTTATCATGGCCTACATTGGATTGCTGAAACAAGGGCTCACTACATTGTGGGGTCTCATCAGACTTCGGGTCAGATCCAAGCCTTCCACCAACGGCAGAGTCGGGGCCATTGTTTTTATTAACAATCTCATTCTAAAGCCCTTCTCCCTCCTCCTTTACCCGGGCTTGGGACCGGCAATGCAAGGAGTTGCATTGGTGGAGTTAAAAAAGGGCTTAGGCTGCATATGGTTTGAAAAAAAAAAGTGTATTCATAAATACTAATGTGATGACCAATGGAGCCTAAGACTATAAATAAGTTCATATATAGAGTACAAAATTCATTCAATATTAAAAAAATATATATATAAAAAAATCAAATAACATCTAGTGTAACTAGAAAGAACATGTAGTCTATAACCATGTTGAACTATAGAGTGCCAAATTAGTTCAAAATTAAGAAACCAACAAGCCAAACATCATATAAAGTAACTAAAAAAAACATGCACACTACACATGTTCAATTATAGAGTACCAAATTTGTTTAATATTGAATTCTCAAAGCCTCTTTCCCCCATTGCACAAATGATCTGAGACCGGCCTCTCCAAGTGTAGATGCGAACCCATCTTCTTTCCACAATGGAGCGCCAGGTTGTATAACCTCAGTCAGGACAACAACAAAAGCTCCATCCTCCAACGGTTCGCAATGGACAGTTGCATTTGGATTAACTTCGTGTACTTGACCATGAGCAACTACACCACGTTTTTCAAAGCCAAGCAAGTCGCATTTCTTACCGATACATATAATATCCGGCTACATTTAAACATAAAATGGCATTGGTATTGTTAGCATTTATGATATAATTGAAAGCTCAATATAGTAAAAAATGTATACTTGCATACCGACGATGCCTGAGTAGATTTAGCGATTGTTGGTGATGAGACATTTTGATTATATTGTCCCTCTTTCTGTGTATCCACCCACATTTTCTTTATCTCCAAAAACTCTTGAGTTAGATCGGCCAATGATTTCTTCATCTTAGATATATCTTGGGTTAGGCTCTCTTTTTCTTTTGTCACATTCTCTACCTTTGAAAGAGCAGGGGCTGACTTCTTCAGTACTATCTTGCTTATTGAGTAACCTAGACCCCACATTCGCCCTCTACTGTCAAAACCAACCAACTGTAAAACATTGTAAATCAAGTTATTAGGATATTCATAATTACCATAAAACTTAAGTAATTTTAAATTTTATTAGTACCTCACTAAGGGCATCATCCACACCGGTCATCCTAGAAGCAGGATTGCTACTATAGAGCTCATCTAGTTTTTCCTGTGAAAAAATAGAAATGAATTTAAAATAATTCAAAGTTATACATAAGCTTTTCAAAAGGCTACTAGTTAGTGGTACGAGGGATCGATGCACTTACAGTAAGGTCAGGATACTGGACAACTTTGTCCTTTCTTGTATGGGCTTTTAAGTAGACTTCACATCTACCTATCTCGGAATCAGAGGTAAGATTCCTCTCCATCGCCTGTGGCACATTACATATCATTCAAGTACACATCATTAATAGAGTTAGATGAATGATAATTCAAATTTAAATTCAATTTTAAACTATAATATCTATTTTTAAATACATACCATCTTATGATGAGTAACAGCCATACTGCGCCTCCCAAGACAAGCAGGTCCTTTTAGCTTGGCCCGATTGACTTTATTCCTTACGCTTTCCCTCTTGAATTCCTCAGTGGAACGTTGATCTACAAAGACCCTCCAATCCTCCATAGGGATACCTGATGGGGGGCAGGACCATCTCTCACAGCAACAAGATCCTTGTTTTTAATATATTTTGCAGTCAACATTTTCTTGTATCTCCTCCATGCTTTATTGATGCGTTGTGTAACGTAATCAAGACTTGCATCCCAACGTTGACCCTCAAACTCATAAAACTGTGACAATCTTGTTGTGACCATATGAATGTGTTCAGAAGGCACCTGGCGAAAGTCCAGGTATATGATCGGGATATGAGAACGAGTTAGGACACTGACGTGCGATGCCAAGTGTCTGTGATCTGAACAGTCCTCATTTGGTTGCCCAAATTCATTCGTCTTTAGGACTTTTTTCCTTTCATGTTGCACAAGTAAAGAGACCCCCTAGTAATGCCTCTCTTTCTAGACGAAGCAGAAGCTAGCACAATTACATTAAAAAGAATAACAGTTATATATACACATCATTGATTACTGCCAATATATAAGGAAAATGAAATTTACATATCTAATTAAGGAGAAGTATCTTATTACCTTCGGTGTTGCTTGCATCTGCACTCCCAAGCAACTGCACACCCAATACCTCTGGTTGTGAATCCATGTGCCTATTTCTTCGCTAAAATGATTATAAAAAAAAAATACTAATGGTTAAGAAATAATTTAGATCACAGATAACGTACAAATAATTCACTATATTATCCAAACCTTGATTAGATTACCTCCAATAAATATCATTTTGTTACATGCTTAGAAAATACAAACAATTCAATAGATTCTCCTTGATCGTTTTCTTTTCTTTGTTTTCTTGACTACAACACTGACGTCTTCAGGTTCATTGAATATCAACTCATCAACAATTGCTAATGAGGTGAGATCAGGTCCTGCATCGGCATTACTTACAGACTTTAATCATTCTGATAGAACGCACGTCTCTTCTTTGACAAAAAACTTTTTTGGAACCTCCATTTGTTAGTGTTACAATGTAAAACTTGGTTATAGAATACAACAAGCTTTGGAATTCTCCCTATGTTTCCCCCATTTTTCTACTTCTATATTTGTAATCACATTATAAATTTTCACAACAACTCCAACCTGCTAGGAAAAGGCTATGATTATGATGAAGACAATACTGATGGTGATTGGGAAAAGGCTATTATTATGATGAAGATAGTACTGATGGTGATTATTTCCAAAGATTCAATGGATAATACCCCATTGTAGGTTAGGGATGCATTAGTTCAATTCTAATTTCATCATCTTTCTAAAATTCTAATAATGCACAAAGATGGACACGCAAAGTCCATGTGCTTCCCTATAGAATGGATTGTTCTCTTTGCACAACAAACCATCAAATGGGCTTAAATTAATACCTATACATGCACCCCACTATAACGCCCTGAAAATCGGGGGTCGAACAGAAGCTCGGCTCCCGAGTTCCAACGCATCACTTATGCAACATAGATAATGATGATTGTATGTTGTTCATATTAGTGCATTAAACATGAATGGGATTATACCAAAACAACATATCATACTCCAGAGATAGTTAAATTATGCAAGCAGAAGATTGTGATAGATATATCAAATCTATAAACTGTTGTAAGTCTCCAGAGTGTGAGCATGTTACCAGGTTAAATATATACCCGTGTACTCCAAAAATGAACAAAATGGATATACAAGGGTGTTCCAAAAGTGCAAATTAACAAGTGGAATGACATCTAATTAGCAACCATGTAACCCTGTCGATTAGAACACGGCTCACATGAACCCGCCTAAAAGCAGCATATAGGAGAAACTCTCCTCATTATCATAAAAGTCAGGCTCTGCTTCACGAGCATCGCCATCATCTGAAACTACAACAGGGTCTGGTTGGTGTGTACAACACCGTCCCGTAACGTGGGAGTGAGTAGCTAACTCAATGGAACAATAAAGCACAGGTTAACATGTTATCAATTCAATCAAGCAGTAATGATAAAGCAGTGTAAATCACACATCCCTAAGTACACTTGTTAATGCAAGAATGGTATGTATGTATGATGCATGCCCTCGCCTGCGCTCCCTCAGCGACTCCTTCTTAAGTTCCCGGCATGCCACACTCCCTCAATGCTTGACCATCAACGCCAAACGCACACGTATGCGGTGTATGAACGTGATTACCAAGTTCTTTATTAGTCATTTTCACACAGCAGGATTGGGAAACTAAGGTACCTCCCTTATATCACTTCCCAAACAAGGATCCATTTTAGGGTCGTCAGTCCTAGTAAATCTCATACGATGATACGGTTCTAGGTCACTGCAAAGGGCTCGTCGCCTTATCAATGCAGGCCCAGTTATACTCTAGTTACTATGGAGAGGCTCGTCGCCTCAACGCAGGTTCAGAGTATGCTCGAGGTCACTACACCAACGCGTCATTCGGGGCTGACGCAATCGCAACACCCCTTCAGATATTATCCAACCGACAGGTATCAGAGTGCACAGCGGTGGTTTTGTTTGGCAATGGCCCACACGAGGCTCAAGCACAACGCATCTTCTGATCAGTGTAGGCCGACAACTCGAATACAGTGTCTCATACCACCGTATTTGGCTCACGAGTCTGGTTGCTCACTGGTCACTACGGGGAGGCTCGTCGCCACATCGTAAGCCGACAACTCGACCACGGTGTCCCATATCACCATGTCCGGCTCATGAGTCTTAGCGGATCACGGTACCAATATTAACAGGGATTTCCACTGGTAAATTTGGTACCTTAGGTTCAAGCAGTAGCATCTAAACATGGTGAACATACAATGGCCAATCGTGTTACTTGACGAGCTCGACTAGCATGAGCGCACATCAAGTGGATCGACATGAAGTGCGTAAGCACTCCGTGTGGCCTAACCACTGCCGACAATCGATGTACGGCTCGGGTTCATCAAACACGTCCTTCGTGGCGAATGAATCTCAGCCACGAACTCAAGGCCTGTTACCGATTGCCTGAACTATACAATAGCCCCAATCACATTCAAGTATAGATAGTTAAAGCAATAATGGATCAAGATTTCAAATCACACAATCAAAGTCTGATATTGTCCACTTAGGGCTGTCAGGGTTGTTGCACGGAATTGTTACACCACTCCCCCATCACCCATAATGGATTTTATGGAATACAACTTAAACATGGATTTAACCATATGTATTACATAGAGAAACAGACATTATAATAGCCGGTACATGGAGGAAAACATACACATAATTAAAGGAGTTAAGAATCATATCTCAACACATAGTTCGCGACATGCCACACTCCCTCAGTGCTTGACCATCAACACCAAACGCACACGTATTACTAAGTTCTTTATTAGTCATTTTCATACAGCAGGATTGGGAAACTAAGGTAACTCCCTTATATCACTTCTCAAACAAGGATTCATTCTAAGGTCGTCAGTCCTAGTAAATCTCTTACGATGATACAATTCTAGGTCGCTGCAAAGGCCTCGTCGCCTTATCAATGCAGGCCTAGTTATACTCTAGTTACTATAGAGAGGCTCGTCGCCTCAATGCAGGTTCAGAGTATGCTCGAGGTCACTACACCAACGCGTCATCCGGGGCTGACGCAATCGCAACATCCCTTCAGATATTGTCCAACCAACAGGTATCAGAGTGCGCAGGCCCATACGAGGTTCATGCACAACGCGTCTTATGATCAGTGTAGGCCAATAGCTCGAATACAGTGTCCCATACCACCGTATTTGGCTCACGAGTCTGGTTGCTCACTGGTCACTACGGGGAGGCTTGTCGCCACAGCGTAGGCCGACAACTCGACCACGGTGTCCCATACCACCATGTCCGGCTCATGAGTCTTAGCTGATCATGGTACCAAGGTTAACAGGGATTTCCACTGGTGAGTTCAGTACCTTAGGTTCAAGCAGTAGCGTCCAAACATGGTGAACATACAATGGCCAATCGGGTTACTTGACGAGCTAGACTAGCACGAGCGCACATCAAGTGGATCGACATGAAGTGCGTAAGCACTCCGTGTGGCCTAACCACTGCCGACAATCGACGTACAGCTCGGGTTCGTCAAACACGTCCTTCGTGGTGAATGAATCTCAGCCACAAACTCAAGGCCTGTTACCGATTGCCTGGACTATACAATAGCCCCAATCACATTCAAGTATAGATAGTTAAAGCAATAATGGATCAAGATTTCAAATCACACAATCAAAGTCTGATATTGTCCGCTTAGGGCTGCCAGGGCTGTTGCACGGAATCGTTACACCACTCCCCCATCACCCATAACGGATTTTATGGAATACAACTTAAACATGGATTAAAACAAATGCATTACATAGAGAAACAGACATTATAATAGCCGGTACATGGAGGAAAACATACACATAGTTAAAGGAGTTAAGAATCATATCTCAACACCCTTATACATTACAATTTACTAACTACTACTCATTCAGACATTCCAACAAATATTTTAGACTACATACATCAACATATATGACGTATGTTGATCACATAGGTATTAGGCCAAATCCTTTCACTAGGGAGTTGCCCCATGTATAACACGCGTGCACCCAGGCGGATAATCATGGCAAGCATGAATCCAAGTTCCATATTCAGTTGAACATTTTCACAAACACTTGGGCTACACATTTTAACATATATAGCGTATATTGGCTGTGGCGTGATTTAGGGCAAGTCCTTTCGCTAGGGAGTTGTCGCATATGTACAAGCATATAATCACGACAGATAATCATGTTAAGCACAAATCCGTATTTCATATATATACGGTATTTTCTACAAATACGAGGAATACAGTATATTCAACATAGTTAACGTATAACCGAAAAACGAAACGGACAACACTTTGTACATGTGCAATAGCATCCACGTCAGTAATATATCATTAACTGACATTGAAAGCCTTAAAAACCATAACCTATACATTTAAAGCCCGCACCTTGTGCCATAGAATCGTAACGAACTCGACAGAGATTCTAAGTCTTTGTTAACGAAGGAATATCAACCTATAGCATGAGTGGAGTTAGCTATTTCATTACTTACAACCTTTGAAACCCTAGAACAAGTTAGGGTTAGAGTTTCCTTACCTAAGAATGATGTCAGAATCGCCAGAAGAGCAACTAGATAGCGATGGTTAAACACGTATAGCACCAGGGTAGAATAGCAGGAAGATTCTCCCACTACTCTTACACTTTCTCTCTCTTTTCTCTCTTCTCTCTCCTAGGGTTTCTCTCAAATTTGTATGGGCTGAATGAGAGAGGGTTTAAGGTCTTTATATAGGCCCAGAATTGCCGGAAATAGGCCAGGGCCAAGGTATACTTAGGTTATGTCTAAAGGGAGGCTGTTTCAGCTTAACGGAGCACTTCCGGAGACCCTCCCTTGAGCCAAAGGTCGGACTTAAGCTCCCTAACCATGGATCTAGGTCGAGTTAAGTTTTTGTTCCAATTAGGTTTCCAGATCGCACGTGGCGGACCAGTTTCAGTTCAACGGTCCACGATCACTAATCAGGGCCACAAGTACATTGACCTGTGTATGAAATTTCTCTTGATTCGAGGGTGTATTTGGGTCAGATTCTGACGGTCTAAATCCTTATTTTTAGCCCGCAAGTGACAAGTCTCAGATTACTTAAATTAGATTTCATTTCTAAAGAAAACCACGTTTTCTCACACTCCTCACTCCAGGCTCAAGCGAATAGCCCTGGGACACTATCTGGTTTTGATTTCTGAGATGGTTGTCAAGCCCAACAAGGCGGTTATAATTCTATAACCTCGTATTATTCGGACTTTCGATGTGCGGTCCAGATCTGATACGGAGTTTCGTAATGCTCCCGAGAGCAGCCGGGTAATGAGATTGATCCTAGATTTTTGGATAATGTAGCGTCAACTATTTCACAAGTTTTGGGACTTGCAGATCGTATTTAAAGTGATTAGTGCGGATTTCATATGTAATCTAGTTTAACACTAGTTAATCTCGTCTAATTTCTAAAGGATTTCGCCCTGAATGATTTCTGGCTGAGGTGGTACTCAGATCTTTGTAGTTTGTATAGAAGGTGATTCAAGTTATTAATACTTAATTAAATTACGCCCTAATTACGGCAGAATAAGGTCCTAGGGCAGTCCTACGCCCAAGGACGTTCATTGCCAAGCTAGGAAAAAAATCTGGGGTGTTACACCCACCCATTTAACTATCCCCATACCCAGCCTGTTTCGAGCCAGGTTCATGTACCCAGCCTATTGCCACCACCACCTTTTTTTTTTTTTTCTTTTTTCCTTTTTTGAAGATTCTATATAATAGTGGAATTTTTTGCCATTACAACGGGTGTGAAGATCTTTGCAATGTCTAATGAGGTGTCAATTGATCGTGGAGGGGAAGCTCACATAATATTCCGATTGAATTGATTTCCATGTTTCCCCATGGGCCCATAATGCAAATGGTTCTCTTTGGTCCTCTTTTTCTTTTAGTTAGCTTATCTAATAAGAATGACAATCTTCTTGTTGTTTTCCCTTCCATAATCGACATATAGAGAAGACAAACTGAAATTTGTTAATCTTGATACTGTTTACTCAATCTATAACCGACATATAGAGAAGACTAATTGAAATTTTTTAATCTTGATATTGTTTACTCAATCTATAAATTCCACTCAATGTATCTTGTTGAGGACCATATGAGCTTCATGTCTTTTTTGGTCCAACCATTTACCAAGTAAGGGCTCCTATGCAAAACCTTTTAATCCTAATAAATTTGCATATAATTCAAAAAAATCCAACTGAAATAACAGCCCCCCACTTAAATACATCTGAACTGCTTCAGTGAATTGTGTTGTTGAAATCAAAATAATCATGGAGTCGCGTGAACCAAAGACGCGTAATCAAAATAAAAGATGACAAGAAGCAATCAATTTTATATCAATGAACTCAATTTTCATCACCAAGCACCACACAGATTTTAAACATAAACACCAAAAACCCCAAATGTTTGATCAGATGGGCCACAACATGTGTGGGTGAATTACTTGAGCAACATCCGGATTAGAAGATCTTAACCTTTCAAAAGATGGCCTAGGAATAGGTGGTTAAGGAGAGAAGAAACGCTTTGAAAAGATGGCCTGAAATTATCGAAGTAATGCAGAATAGATTTTTTTTTTTTTGTTTTTTTTTTTTAAAATTAAAAGAACCTAAAAAGGCATATCTATTCAGTTATGCGCCAACAGGATTACTTCTAAAATTTTCTAATGAACACATCTCAGGATATAGTTTGTTTTCGCAGGCTTAATAAGAAAGCAATAGATAAATCTCCAAATGAACAAATGACATTTTTTTCCCCGGATAGTCAATTGCTAATGAACAGATGACAAAATAACTCCTGCGTACAACTGTCTGACAAACCATGCAGGTGGAACACAAGCAACCATACCAACCAAAAGAACATGAACTGGGCTCAGAGTATCTTGAGTTCAGAAGTATTCCCCCCCCCCCCCCCCCCCCTCATGGCCTCGGTTAGCAATCAAATGAATCAGATCCCTCCAACAGTTTTTCATGCCCTCCACCATTTAAAAACTTCAAAATTGGCACAGGTATACATCTGATTCCAATCTAGAAAGCGGCATCTCCAGTCCTAAAATCCGCTTTCATCTACACAAGCTATCCCTCCACGAGCGTGACAACGATCCGAACCAGATTTCGGGAGAATAGATATGAAATTTCAATGTAATGCAGAATAGATATGAAATTGCATTATTCTGATGATTTCTTACTCTTGGATGATGTTTGGGTTTGACCTATGTAGTTCACAATGTCAGGGGATGGGTTTGAAATAAAAAATAAAAAAATCAAAATAAAACAGAAACAAAGATTTCAATGGCGCATCTGACCGCAACTGATTTCGGAAATAGAGAGAGAGAGAGAGAGAGAGAGAGAGAGAGAGAGAGAGAGAGATTGACCGTTCTTCTCCTTCTTCAGCGAAAGGGGAAACAGAGATCAGAGAATGCGGCCGAGAGACGGGGAGAGGGTGAGGGAGAGCGGGAGATTGAGAGATGGCGAGGGAGAGGCTGAGTGCGAGAGAGACAGAGAGGGTGAGGGAGCCTGGGAGATGGAGAGAGGGAGTCATTTTGTTTTGGGAGGCACACAGGCGGGAGAAAATGGCGGAATGAAATTTTGGGGGTGGGGCGCGTGACGGACGGCTCATAAAGGATGGTGGGTTTTAGGACCATGGGGCCCACCATGATGTACGTTATTTATCCACTCCATCCATTAAATTTAAAATATTATATTAAGGGTTGATGTAAAAAATAAGTCAGATCGAAGCGATAACAAGACCACACAACATATTAACAATAGATATTCAATTTTTATGATTTCTTATTGTGTGGTCCAGTTAGACCTTTAATCAACATGAATTTTGGCCCAATCTACTGAAATTATATATCAGAATTTATGGATGGCTTAGATCAAACATATATATATATATATTATATATATATATATATATATATATATATATATATATATATATATATATATATATATATATATATATATTTCAAGGGGGGTTAGCTGTAGGTATAGAGCCATTAGGTTTTAGCTACGGATAAAATCCGTAGTAATATTGCTACGGATTAGATCTGTAGCCGAAGCCTTTTAAAGTCCGTACTCTTTGCCCGACTTTTTGGTAGTGCAATTTTCAGAAAAAACATTTTCTGAATTATTTTTATAACAATCTTAAAGCGTTATTTTGAGATGGAAGCCGAAAGCCTATCATCCATCAAACTGATGAATCAGGACTTGATTCACCTTGATCTGTTCGATGGAACCAATTTCACTAGGTGGCAAGACAAGATCAAGTTCCTTTTAACGGCGCTGAAGATGTTTTATATCTTAGATCCGAATACGCAGCCGCTGCGTGAAGCAATCGACAAAGACACACCTGAACAAGTCGCTGCTCATAACAAACGCACTGAAGATGAACTCCTATGCCGTGGACACATTCTAAATGTGCTCTCCGACCGACCGTACGATCTGTGCACACAAATATCATTGGCAAAAGAAATTTGGACTGTCATAGAGTTTAAATACAAGGCTGAAAAAGAAGGTACCAACAAGTTCCTGATTGCGAGGTACTTCGACTATAACATGGTAGATAACAAACCGTTGCTAGCTCAAATCCAAGAATTGTAGCTAATAGTAAACAGAATCGAAGCCATTAAGATTGACCTTCCTGAATCATTCCAAGTCGGGGCCATTATCGCTAAGTTGCCCCCGATGTGGAAAGACTATAGAAAAAAGTTGCTGCATAAGACTGAGGACTACACACTGGAACAAATCCAGAAACATATTAGAATTGAGGAAGAATCCCGCAACTGCGATAAAAAGAATGATAACGGGAATTCCTCATCCAAAGTACACGCCGTAGAGAATACAAATAACAAGAATCTCGAGAAGGACAATTCCCTTAAACCCAATAAAGAGAAATTCAAGAAAAACACCCAGAAGAAAGGCCCAAGCCATGTCTGTGGGAAAACTGGGCATTATGCACAAGTTTGCCAATATGCAAATCTTTAAATAAAAAAAATAAAATAAAATAAAAAAACAGCAAGTGCAGTAAAAGGTGATATGGTAGCAATGATCACATAGGTGAACACAATCTAAGAAAAGGTTCTCGGTTTGTGGTACGATAGTGCCGCTACCGTACATGTCTGTTGCGACAGATCAGCCTTCAAAACCTATGAGGAATTGACCGTTGGTCAAGAAGTCCAAATGGGTAATGAAGTTCGATTAAAGGTTGTCAGCAAAGGAACTATCGAACTGGTGTTTACTTTAGGAAGAAAGTGATTCTGACAAATGTATTGCACGTCCCAGACATGAGGTGAAACCTAGTTTCTGGGGATCTTCTGGGCAAACCAGGAATAAGGGTGGTGTACGAGTTAGGAAAACTGATTCTATCAAAAAATGAGACCTTTGTCGGAAAGGGATATGCTTGTAACGGTATGGTTTTATCTGAATGAAAGTAGCACTTTTGCGTATATGGTTGAATCTGTTGGACTATGTCATGATAGATTAACACATATAGGGTATAGTACCTTAAGGTTCATGGCTAAGAATGGTTTGATCTCATACACAGAAAATGAAAACGTTAAATGTGAAGTGTGCATACGATCCAAAATGATAAAGAAACCTTTTCCAAGTGTCAGGAGATCATCTCAAGTATTGGATTCTGTGCATAGTGATATCTGTGAGTTAAACGGCATTTTTACTCTTAGAGGAAAAAGATATTTTATAACCTTTATTGATGATTGCTCTAGATATATGTATGTATACATGCATGTTAAAGAGCAAAGATGAAGTGTTGAACATGTTTAAGGTATATAAAGTGGAAGTAGAAAATCAACTAACCAAGAAAATTAAAAATTTTTGTAGCGATAGAGGAGGAGAATACTTTTTTAATGAATTCGATAACTTTTGTGAATAACATTGACTAATGCATCAATTTACTGCGTCATACACATCACGACAAAATGGGATAGCAGAAAGAAAAAAATAGAACATTAGTAGAGATGGTCAACTCAATGCTAATACAAGCAAAGTTGCCACTCAATCTATGGGGTGAGGCATTGCTTGCAGCATGTCATATATTAAACAGAATTCCATATAAGAAATATAAAACATCACCATATGAAACATGAAAATATAAAAAACCTAACCTAGGATATCTAAAAGTGTGGGGGTATCTTGCGTATTGCAGAACTCCTGATCCAAAAAGAACTAAGTCAGGACCCAGAGCTATTAAGTGCGCTTTCGTAGGGTATGCACAAAATAGTAAGGCTTATAGACTCCTGGATCTAGAGTCTAATACCCTAATAGAATTAAGAGACGTTGAGTTCTTTGAGAACTCATTATCCTTGGAGTCAAAGGATAATGAAGTCCAAACTCCTGATAGAGAACCAGATAGTACAAATCCATAAGTAGTGGAAGCTCCTATTGAACCTCGTAGGAGTCAAATGATAAGAGTAGAGAAAAGTCTAGACAATGATCATATAAACTCTTGACGCATCTTTTTCTATCTTGTAGAAGGAGATAGAAAAAATGTTATAAGAAAAATACCTACAGTAATGATTATAGAAGATGACCTTAAAACATATAAAGAAGCTATATCTTCTAGAGACTCAACTTTCTGTAAAGAGGCTATTAATGATGAAATAGAATCTATAATGTCAAATCAAACATGTGAACTAGTAAACTTACCTCTAGGTTCTAGACCCATAGGTTGCAAGTGAGTATTTAGAAAGAATATCACACTGATGGAACTATCCAAACCTTTAAAACTCGACTAGTAGCTAAGGGTTTTAGATTTTTTTTTTTAAAAAAAAAGATAAATTATTTTAACATATATTCTCTTATAGCTAGGATAATATCCATTAGGATGTTATTTGCGCTAGCTTCCATACATCATCTTCACATCCACCAAATGAATGTAAAGACCGCATTTCTGAATGGTGACCTCAATGAGGAGGTATACATGAAACAACTTGAAGGATTCGTTCTACCAGGAAATGAAAATAAAGTGCGTAGATTAATTAAATCTTTATATGAATTAAAACAAACACCAAAACAATGACATGAGAAGTTTGATTACAAAATATTGTTTCATAGTTTCATGCATAATGTAGTTGATAAATTGATATATTTTAAAGTTGATGATAGCTGTATAATTATTATTTGTCGATATGTTAATGATATGTTAATAATAAGTAATAAAATGGAAGGTGTAACTGAAACAAAAAGGTTTTTACTTTCCGTATTCAAAATGAAGGATCTTGGACAAGTAGATATTATCCTAAGTATCAAAGTTAAAAAACATTGTGGGGGTTATGCTTTATGTCAATCTCATTATATTGAGAAGATACTAAACATGTTTAACCATCTAAATATTAAAGAAGCAAAAACTTCATTTGATCCAAGTATCAATCTAAAAGAGAATAACGGAAGAGCAGTTGCACAATTGGAGTATGCGAGTGCTATAGGGAGTCTTATATATGTTATGCAATGCACTAGACCTAATATCGCATATGTTGTGAGTAAACTTAGTAGGTTTACTAGTAACCCCAATACTGAACACTGGAATGCAATCAGTAGAGTCCTTAGCTACTTAAAAGCAACCAAAGATTTGGGATAATTCTATTTAGAGTTTCCTGCCATATTGGAAGGATATACCGATGCGAGATGGATATCAAGTGCAGGGGACAACAAGTCGATTACAGGGTAGGCATTCACCCTAGGAGGTGCAGTTGTATCTTGGGGATCTAAGAAATAGACCTATATAAAGTACTTGACCATGGAGTCTAAATTTATAGCCTTGGCTGCAACAGGCAAAGAGGCTGAGTGGTTAAAGGATCTATTACTAGAAATTCATTTTTGTGTAAAGCCTATATTGGCTGTGTCACTACATTGTGATAGTGAAGCCACATTAACTAGAGCCTATAGCAGCACCTATAATGTAAGTCTAGACATATAAGTCTACGACATGATTGTGTTAGATAATTAATTCGAGTTGAAATCATTTTTAATTGTTATGTGAAATCAAGTAATAACCTAGCGGACTCTTTTACTAAACTTCTACCAAAAGAGGTTGTAAAGGCAACATCTAGAAGGATGGGGTTGAAACTCTTCAACCAAAGTTCCACCAGTGATGGTAACCCAACCTAAAATCAGAAAATCTCTAATTTCGAGTTTAATGGGTAAAAACAAGTTACTTATATGTGAAAAGTTTTTAGCACTAAAATTATATACGACCACATCCATAATAGATAAGTGTTGAGCGTTACGAAAGAGGGTCGAGTCTTAGAACTCTTAATGAAATCCAGTTTAAAGGACAAGTTTCTTAATAGTAAGTAAGAAAGACACTGGAAGAATTTCACCTATGTGGACGTAGAGATGGTGCTGTCTCTCATGAGAGTTGGAGTTTCTCTCGGGATCATTCATGAAATACGATGAAAACATGGCTATTAATTATGTTGAGCAAGATTGTGAGAACTCTAATATACACAATAGTGAATATGTGCGCAGTTTCTCCAGCTCTATTATATAAGAATAACCGGTTCAACGTTGCAGCTACCAGTCATTTCGATAGAGTTTTGAGATACTTACACTAATGGAAGATTTAAATCGAAAGATATCTTTTTTTATGCATATAAACTGTTTCTATTCTGGCAGATATATTTTTTCGATAAATATATTTAAAAAATCCGGTAGGGGATTGTTATAAAATATTGATTTTAAATAAAAAATTATTATATATTTATAAAGTGTTTTTTGTAAACATCCATTTTTTGGTGTTTTGGGAATAGTCCCACATTGGAAAAGAGGAAGAAAAGTTTTGTGGTTGTATGAGAAAGGTGGAGTACTATTATGTTTACTCACTTGAACCGTGGCGCATTGGGCTTGTGTGTTCCAGTGCGTAGCACTAAAACACCCGTGCGCGCACTCGCGCTCAGGCTCGAGCTCGGTCACGGTCATGGGCTCAGTGCGAGGGCATGGGCATGTGAGGTAGTGTGGTTGTAGAGGCGCTGGTGGCACACTTTACACTTTACCACTTTGCCAATGGGTCTAAACAGTCAGAAACTATTGCATGTAGCAACATTACACCACATGCAAAACAGTCAGAAACTGCCAATAATGGTTAGTTTCTCACAACAGCTAGAAATGGCCATGTGGATTTAAGGCCTTATACCAAAACTGCCAACAATCCTAGCCTATATAAACAGGGCATGGATGGGTTTACAATCTATCACAAACACACTCCAAGCATACTCATACGAAATTCATTTCCTACAAACCAGATACTCCAGCAAGACAGCAAGGTTCATCTGAACCATTAGCAGAAGATTAGACCAGTGCAGTGGTCTAACACATCTTTCTTTTTCTTCTCTTTTTTGAGATTCGTTCTTTTTATTTATGCCAGAAATTTGTGTACCAATTAAAGTTCCATTTGGTGGATCCTCATATTTGTTGAACGCAGATCCATACCAGGCTCATCGATCGTATCCTAGGAGCTATTTGCCTGGAACCTTTCAGTATACTCAATCTATTTGAGCAGGGGTAAATAACGCTTTAAGGACAACGTAATCATACGTGCTTTAACTTGTCCTGATTCCTAATTTCCTAATTATTTTTCGGTGTACTTAAATGAGAAGGTCTCAAGTCTAACTGATTACACCACTAGGTATGGTCCACCCATTGGATGACTTCAAACCTTTCAAGTGCTTGTGACATCTAACCCTTTTAATAAGTTGGTCCCACTACGAGGATCACTAAATGCAAAAATTAGATCTATCCACTCATTAGGTGGGCCACACCCCACACCATAGAACACAATGTCTAGCCACTAATAAATAGCATATTACAACTGTTGTCCATTCGGTTAGTGGATATGGCTGAAATTTTCAAATGATGGTTTTCGTGATCGGGCCATCTTATTGGATGGATTGGATGTCACATATATATGAAAGGTTAGAAGTTATCCACTGGGTGTACCGTAACTTAAAAAGTCCAACTAGTTGGATTTGGGACCTTCTCTTAAAAAATACATTAAAAAGATAAAACAAAATTTAGGAGATCAACAACACATGGCCCTTTCGTCACTGTATACGTGCAAAAGTGGGGCCCACATGTGGTGCTATGGATTGTTCCAGAAATGAGCAACTTGTATCTTTTTTTTATAAATGATTTGCAGAACTATATGTTCTCATAATTATGAATCTCATTGACTAACTTATGTGGTGGATTCTAGCACATTTCCCAACATAAGATATTCTAGCCATTGAATCTGAGTCATCTTCAAATGATCCAAACCGTTTATTTGATTTGTCTCACTTTTGCGGCAGATAAACAACAAATAGAAGCTTTTAAATGGAATTATTGCAGGCCTTTGATTATTTGGCCTTTTCCTTTTGAATATTCAGGGTAAGTTTTATATAATCAAGGGTTGAACTATTCAATGCGAGAGTGTTTTTATGCCATCTCCCATCCAATTTGAACCCCAACTTATTGATGGCTTGGGCCACTGAGATCATCCAAAATCAAACGGCTAACTTTCCAACATGTTCTATCGGAATACGAGCATGGTATACAACCTATCACCTAGCTTCAAAATCAGGTTATTCCACCCATCGGGTGGTCCATAGTTTATATATTTGATGTAGAGCGAGCCGTAAATGCATTTTTGATACAACTAGATCAAAAGAAGTCTGAATGGAAGCAGAAGTAGTCCATTAAATCTGACCCAATCCTACATAGGGCATGACATAAATGGGCCCCACATATATTTGAATCGAAAAAATTCATTCTGTATAAGGAGAAATTGTACTTCAAATTTTGAATCATAAATTAGTCATAACTTGTGATCCAGGCATCATCACGAAATGCACAACCCATCGATCTTTATACAGCATGCCATCCGATGTCAACTGACTCCAGTAGCAGGTTGCATCTGGGATCAATTGAGTCTAATAGCGGGTTGCATTTGTCCATTTCACAAGAAAACACACCTTTCTAATTCAAATTTGTAAATTAAAAACAATTACTACTTTTAATCATTTCTATTTTTATCATATCTCAATATTTTTAAATTTTAGAGTTTTAAGTTTTTCATCTATATAGAAATTACTTGTAATCGTGCTAGGAATCCTCCCGCAAGGTTTCTTATGTGGATTCAAGGTTTTGTCAACCTTTGTTAGATCTCCTTTGTTACAAGCTTTTACCACGTTAAAAATAAAATAAGATCATATAAAAAATTCTTTATATATATATATATATATATATATATATATATATTAGGCACACACCACAATGGGTACTCAAACCCATGACCTTAGTGTTGAAACTCTTGTGAGTCTACCACTAAGCCATGAGTAAAGACTATATATGTTGTCTGCTTGTTTCTAATAATGTATCTTGTGATCTGATGAATGGACCAGGTTAATTCTTGAATCAGTGCATCTATGTGATGATGGAATCCAGCAACGTCTCCCATCTGATGAATGGACAAGATTGATTCTTGGGTCAGTCCATCTATGTGATGGAATCCACCTCATATATAGATGGTATCTCATGCCTACCTGCCATGCTGGCTCATCTGGAGGTGTGTACATGAGTTTAGCAACTTTGTGACAAGTATTATCAAATGATGTTATTGCATATATAACATCATAATATTTTCAAAATCCCTCATAATTTCACCATGAAATTACTGTGGTTTCTTAACCCAAAAGCGTTTACAAGTCAAAAAAATTTATTTTATGACTCTACATATTATTTTAAAATTTGTCTATTAAAAACTCTAATACATATTTTGAAATTTTTATTTCCACCAAGGATTTTCGATTGTGAGAAAAATGTCAAAATATGCATTCTCCTATGAAAAAATTGCCTACGACAGGATTCGTGACTATGCTTTATAAATCTCTATATTTTATGCACTAATCATTTCCTTCCTTATACAAGTTAAGATATAAAAACAAACTGATTATGTGTGCAAAGGTAGTTTTATATTCATTTGGTTTTTTTCTTTTTTGTTTTTTTTTCCAAACCGATTCCTAGTTATGTTGGTATTGGGATTAGGGTCTTAAAGAGAGTACTATAACTCCTTTGGTGGGGTCATGTAGGGAGTCCTCTTTATTTTATTTTTTCCTCTTATAACATAGGAAGCATGTGCATGGGAAGCTTGTAAAAATAGTATTCTCTTTGCATCACATTTCAATGCATTTTCTATGTGGGGTAAAAATGCATAGAATAAGAAAGAAAATGTCCCAAGACCAACTGGTTGGATGATAAGTTACCGTCATTTCAGTAGATAACTTCTAACATCTAAACCGTCGAATAAGTTGGCCACATCATGTGAATTGCCTTGTGCAAAAATCAGCCACATATATTTATCCGGTGGAGATCACACTTGTATTCGTTATATATCAATGGCTGGATTATTTTTTTCTATAGTGTGTCCCACTTGATGTGTTCTGTATGTTATCTTTTGCATGCAGCCCATCTTTCTCACCCGTGAGTCACACGTGTGGGAAATTTAATGAGTGCAAAAGGCATGGCCTACTATGAACATCGCGCGTCACAAAAATCAGGCTCTTATACAGTCATCAGGTGAGCTACAACCATAATTAATTGATTCAGACCATCAGTTGTCCATTGATTTCAATGCCGTTGCCAGGCTGATAAGCAGACCGGCCCAATTTTTATTTTTACACCACATGATATTCATAGTGTCGCCCACCATTTACACGGTTCGGATGTCTTGCATGGGTGACATGTTGGTAGGAAAGATGGGGCTGCAAGCTAAGTTGGCATACAGCCATGTGTACGTGATAAGATCTTTGAATAGAATTTTTTTTTATATTGTATCATGGCTTGTAGACAAAGTTTCCTATTGTGATGCTTAATAAATGGTAGATAGAATTCTGTATTGTATTTGCATTGGTGGGTTGTCATTTTCCTTCCATCATCTTGATACATCAGTGCAATATAAAATAGGGGAAAGGGGCCAGACTTAAATGTGTTCTTGCCACCATTTATGGCATACTTGTAGTTCAATCTAGACCGTTTAGATGTGTGGGCTACATCATGTATATAGACATTATTTGAGGGCCACTACGATTGAGAAATCCAAGCCGTCGGGCTTGTAGACATTGAATGGATGATTTAGAAAATAGTATGGGTCCCTTTGGAAGGTGTACAAGAGAATGTGGATAGCATTGCATGCTTATGGTCATTTTGTGATGATTACAATTGTAAAAAAAAAAAATGAATATGTGGTGTAATATTACCCATCGTTGTCATCGCATCATCTTGTGTGCGCATCGCTATCTGATGTTTGGATAGACAAATTAACATATTATATATTAATCACATTGTGGATCACTACAAAAAAGAAAGTTTTTACTAATGAAACTTTTAGCGATGAAAATTTTTTTCGTAGCTAAAGGGTGTTTTGAATTTTTGGAAAAAATAAAAAGTTTTCCTTTTAGCGATGAAATTAATTTCGTAGCTAAAGGTGGCTTTTAGCGATGAAAATATTCATCGCTAAAGGGTGTTTTAAATTTTTGAAAAGACAAAAAAAGTAGAGAAGTTTCCACCTTTAGCGACGAAAATTTTCGTCGCTAAAGGGTGTTTTGAATTTTTGAAAAAACAAAAAAGTCGAGAAGTTTCCTTTTAGCGACAAAATAAATTTTGTAGCTAAAAGACACCTTTAGCGACGAAATGTTTCATCATTAAAAGATGTTTTGAATTTTTTAAAAGACGAAAAAGTCGAGAAGTTTCCTTTTAGCGACAAAATTAATTTCATAGCTAAAAGCCACCTTTAGCGACGAAACGTTTCGTCGCTAAAGGGTATTTTGAATTTTTGAAAAAAAACAAAAAGGTCGAGAAGTTTCCTTTTAGCGACAAAATAAATTTCGTAGCTAAAAGCCACCTTTAGCGAAGGAAATTGTCGTCGCTAAAGGGTGTTTTGAATTTTTGAAAAGACAAAAAAGTCGAGAAGTTTCCTTTCACCGACGAAATTAATTTCGTAGCTAAAGGTGGCTTTTAGCGGGGAAAATATTAGTCGCTAAAGGGTGTTTTGAATTTTTGAAAAGACAAAAAAGTCGAGAAGTTTCCTTTTTCGATGAAATTAATTTCTTCGCTAAAAGCCACCTTTAGTGATGAATATTTTCGTCGCTAAAGGGTGTTTTGAATTTTTGAAAAAACAAAAAAGTCGAGAAGTTTCCTTTTAGCGACAAAATAAAATTTGTAGCTAAAAGACACCTTTAGCGACGAAACGTTTCATCACTAAAAGATGTTTTGAATTTTTTAAAAGACGAAAAAGTCGAGAAGTTTCCTTTTAGCGACAAAATTAATTTCATAGCTAAAAGCCACCTTTAGCGACGAAAAGTTTCGTCGCTAAAGGATGTTTTGAATTTTTGAAAAAAAACAAAAAGGTCGAGAAGTTTCCTTTTAGCGACGAAATAAATTTCGTAACTAAAAGCCACCTTTAGCGAAGGAAATTGTCGTCGCTAAAGGGTTTTTTGAATTTTTGAAAAGACAAAAAAGTCGAGAAGTTTCCTTTCACCAACGAAATTAATTTCGTAGCTAAAGGTGGCTTTTAGCAGTGAAAATATTCGTCGCTAAAGGGTGTTTTGAATTTTTGAAAAGACAAAAAAGTCGAGAAGTTTCCTTTTTCGATGAAATTAATTTCTTCGCTAAAAGCCACCTTTAGTGATGAATATTTTCGTCGCTAAAGGGTGTTTTGAATTTTAACAAAAAAAAATTTCACTCTGTCTTGGAAATGTTCGTGGTAAGACACTGATAAAAATGTTCGTCGGTAAAAGTGTTTTTCTTAAATCTCTTTCCCGACGGCTGAAAAACGTCGGTAATAATGTCAAAATGTTTTAATTTAAAAAAAAATTGTCGGTAAAAATGTGTGTGTGTGTGTGTGTGTGTGTATATATATATATATATATATATATATATATATATATATATATATATATATATATATATATATATATATATAATATATATATAGCTTTTATATCATAAGAATGGAAATTTTTATTTATATATAATTAAAAGGTAATATTTAAATGATTTGTAATATCACATGAAAAAGAATATTGAAAAGTTTAGAAATTTTAACTATGTTTAAGAAAAATTTTGAGAACAAAATAATGCTTTTGAAGAAAAAAAATGACATTTTGAAATTTTTGAGGAAAAAATTAAAATATGAGAAAATTTTTGAGATTTTGAAAATAAAAATTCAAAATTTGTATTTTAAATATTTTTGAAATATTTTATAATAAAAATGATATTTAGTTAAAAGAGTAAAAAAAAATATACATTTTGAAAAAAAAAATGTTATTTTTAAAAGGAAATTGAAATTTATTTGTGAAAAATAAAATTACTAAATTATTAGGCACATCCACTAATTGAACCTTTAATCATTTTTGGACAATCTAATCAGATCAAATTGAAGAGTAAATAACTTTAGATGTTTAAATCAAATTTCACTAAAATTGTTGATCAATCTTGTATGCCTAATATCTTTCTCATATGTAGCTTGATTGAGGCGAGTAACTAGTCAAATTGAGAGTATTGATCAGTAAAATAGAGTGAATGGACCAGACATGTAAAATGGGCCAAATATTTTGGTTAAAATTGTGACCCAACTTACTAACCTCGTGAGAACCTAAGAATTGATGTTAGTAACTTTTGTGAGGCCCATCATGATGTGTGTCGAACATCAACATCGTGGATTTGATGTGTCCCCTTTAGGTTATGAGATATCTCAAAAACCATCGGTAAACAAAACTCAAGTGGACCATACCATTTAAAACTATGTGAAGACATCCTAAAAAATATAAAAGCACTTGGTGGGGCCCACATGAGTTTTGGATGCGGTTGAAACTTGTTCTGATCCCTCATCCAAGTGGGACACACATAATGAGTGGGTTGGATATGTGAATCACATTTAAACAGGCCCAATATATGATTATGAATGTTTTAAGGAAACCCTTCTCCACTACATTTAAGTGAGTTACTCGTTACCCTTACCAGAATAAACTCTGTGGGGTCCACCATTATTTATTTATTTTATCCACTCCATTCATCCATGTTAACAGATAATTTGAGGTCTAAAGAATAAAAAGGAAGCCTATCCAAAGCTCAAGTGGACCACACCACAGGAAATAGTGTGATTGAACCTCTACCATTTAAAATTTCTTGGAGGCCATAGAAGTTTTGGATCAAGCCGATGTTTGTGTTTTCTATTCATTCATATATTTTTGATATTATGAACAACCTTTAACTGTTTTTGGACAATCTGATTAGTTCAAATTGAAGAGTAAATAACTTCAGATGTTTAAATCAAAATTCACTGAAATCGTTGATCAATCTTAGTATGCCCAATATCTTTTCTCATATGTAGCCTGATTGAGGCGAGTAACTAGTCAAATTGAGGGTATTGATAGTAAAATAGAGTGAATGGACTAGACATGTAAAATGGGCCAAATATTCTCGTCAAAATTGTGACCCAACTTACTGACCTCGTGAGAACCTAAGAATTGATGTTAGTAAGGTTTGTGGGCCCTATCATGATGTGTGTCAAATATCAACACCGTGGATTTGATGTGTCCCCTTTAGGTTATGAGATATCTCAAAAATCATCTGTATACGAAACTCAAGTGGGCCATACCATCTAAAACTATGTGAAGACATCCCAAAAAAATTTAAAAGCACTTGGTGGGATCCACATGAGTTTTGGATGCGGCTGAAATTTGGTCTGACCCCTCATCCAAGTGGGACACATTTAGGTAGGCCCAATATATAATTATGAATGTTTTAAGGAAACCCCTCTCCATTATATTATGTGGTGTGGCCCACATTTAAGCTGATGTTTGTGTTTTCCCTTATTCATATCTTTTTGATATTATGAACATGTTGGATGACAAATAAACATTACTGTGGGCCCAAGGTATCAACGGTGGAAATCACTATTCCACACTGTTTTGTGTGGCATGGTCCACTTGAGTTTTGGATTTACTGAAAATTTGGGATAAACCCACACCATTCATCCATTTTTCGAGATCATTTTATAGAATTATCCAAAAAATGAATCATATCCAAAGATTAAATGGAACACACCACAAATAAGGGGAACAGATTGGCTCCTCCCCCTACACCATCCAATGGCTGGTGGTTGGTGCTGTGTGGGCCCCACCATGATGTATATGTTTAATTCATGCCGTCCATCTATTTTTAAAGATCATCTTATGGCATGAGGCAAAAAATGAGGCATATCCCAATTTGAAATGGACCACATTACAAGAAATAGTGTCGAATGAGCGTCAACCATTTAAAACATTCTGGGGGCCATAAAAGTTTTGGATGGAGATGATTTTTGTTTTTCCCCTTCATCTAGGCCTGTATGACCTAATAAACAGATTGGATGCCAAATAAACTGTACAGTGGGCCTTACGAGGATTTTAATGATGGATATCCAATCACTATTGTTTTCATGTGGTGTGGTCCACCTGATATTTATATACCTCTCATTTTTAGGCCCCACCATGATGTATGTTTTATATCCACACCTTCTATCCATTTGGAGAGATCATTTTAGGGCAATATCCAAAGATAAATTCAAAGCTCCAGTGGACCCCAGCACAGAAAATAGTGGGGACAGTGACACCCACCATTAAAAACTTCTAAAGGCCACGAAAGTTTTAGATCAAGTTGATATTTGTGTTTTACCTTATTCATGTTTTTTTAAACTTTTGAACAGGTTGGATTTCAAATAAAAATTATGGTGGGCCTTAAGATAGTTTCAACGGTGGGAATCACTCTCCCCACTGTTTTCTGTGGTGAGGTCCACTACATCTTTTTATCTGCCTCATTCTTTGGCTCATGCCCTAAAATAGTATCTCAAAATGGATGGACGGTGTGGATACAACACATACATCATAGTGGGCCCCACAAAACTTGGTGACGTGGCTTCAATAGCTAACTCGCTACTCAACCTGTATGTAATCCGCGTCCGGCATCCGACAGAGAACCTCTGCTCTCTCGCCCTAATCCTCTCTCTCTCTCTCTTTCTCTCTCTCTCTCTATCTCTCGTCAATAGCTAATCCGCATCCCCCTCTCCTCTCTCTCTCTCTCTCAACCTGTCAGTAGCTAATCTCATCCCCTCTCTCTCTCTCTCGCCCTAATCCTCTCTCTCTCTCTCTCTCTCTCTCTCTCTCTCTCTCTCTCTCTCTCTCTCTCTCTCTCTCTCACTCTCTCTCTCTCCCTAACCTTTCTTGCGTTTCTTTGATCCACGAACGTCCTGCCCACGCACGCCCTCAATCTCTCTCTCTCTCTGAAGCTCGGTTGACAGTGAGTTCTCAAACGTGAGGCATCTCTCTCTCTCTCTCTCTCAATGCTAATTTAAGAATTTGAGGATTTAGTAATTTATTGATTTTTGATTTGATGTGGACCCTCATTTAGGGATTTGGGGATTTTAGGGCTTACATATTTGAATGTGGACCCCGAATTGGGGTTTTTCTGATTTTACAAATTAGGGATTTGAGGATTTTGGGGATCTGAGGATCCAACCAGAATTAGGGATTTCTGATTTTACAAATTAAGAATTTCTAATTTTACAAATTAGGGATTTTAGGGCTTACAGATTTGAATGTGGACCCCGAATTGGGGTTTTTCTGATTTTATAAATTAGGGATTTAGGGATTTTAGGATTTTGGGGATCTGAGGATATATAGAGGATCCATTGAGGTGGGTGGGATCCCTGGTTGTGAGGCCCATTGTGATGTATGTGCCTTATACCCATACCTTCCATCTATTTTGAAAACTCATTTTAGGGCATGATCTGGAAAAAAAAATTGATGGGTATTAGCAAAGATTATATGCATGGTAGGTGTTTGTTTTTTGTCTAATGAAATGCTCTTTTATTGTCTAGTATAATTCTTTCTGATTTTATGGTTGGTTTGTGCTGGTATGGTGAAATGTTTGTGTGGAATTGGCCTTCAAGAGCTAGAAAATAGGGGATGTGAATTTCTTACTACCTTTGTTATAGGGAGTCTGTGTAACTGAATTCTATGTGCTTTCCACCTTGATGGTTGGCTGAAATTTGCTCTGTACATCTCTTGTACAAGTTCATATTAGGATTTGAGCCTGAAAGTCATGTGACTCTGAAGTTAAGTGGGCCATACTATAACCAATAGTGGGGATTGAATGATCACCATTGAAACTTTATTGGGGATTGAATGATGGGTGCTTCTATCCTAATGTGAACTGGTTAAACTGATGGATGGATTGGATATCAAATGGATATTGTTATTGGCTCCATAGAGTTTTTGGACCATTCAATACCACTTTGTGTGGCCCACTTGGGTGTTGGATATTCATCACATTTACGCCCACCCCCGGAATTGAGCTGAATAAAATGGTTGACGTGTGGATTTCTAAGAAACATCATGGGTTGAATTTCCAACATGCCTTAAATCGAGATCCCATCCATTGGAGGATTCAACACTTTGGAGTGCACAGTGAGATCATTTAAGTTACTTTTGGAAGTAGAAAATTGAGAAAAATAAATAGAAAGGAAATAAATTACTTTATCTAATAAGCTACTTCCTTAATTTAATAACCCAACTAACTTAATTAAGAAAAATACCTTATTAACTTACATAAGTAATAAAAAAAAAAAAAAAAAAAGCTTTCTATTTGATGGCATCCAAACGCGCCGTAATTGTTAACCAGTTTTGGCCCTTGGTTAGCACATGGCATTCTCAAACCAGTCTACAGTTGCTGCCTATTGAAGGTCATGCCATTCTTGCTAAAACCTAATACGTAACTTTCAATCTCAAATTGTTGGGTCTTCGTGTTGTCCTCCAATTGGCTTTGCATTTCTAATGTCGTTTTGTTCTCAACTTGAGATAAATTCGAGAATTCAGCTTGTACAGTTCCTACAAATTTTCTACCCTTGTATGCTCTTTGGAGATTGCAATAGGAAGATGCATTACACCATTCAGATGGAATCTTTCCCCCTCAATGCTCTATAGAGCTGATAAGCATGGTAAATCAGAATTTTGGCACAATTAATGACTGAGACTTGAGAGTTCTTACCTTATAAGGTTTTTGTGTTTTCTTTTCCTCGAAAGATGCCAGAACCCAGTTCATATATACCGACCGAACTCGTTAAAGATATTCACAGACCTACCCTCATATAAGCTGGGTCCATGTGATATCCATGAATTTTGCCACAAGAACATTCTTGCAAGTAGGCTTAAATAGGTTTCTCCTTTTTCTTTGTGCAAGAATGAAATGAAGTCTTGTTTTAGATCTTGACTGTTGTATCAAGTTATGCTCATATTTAGGTCCATTGTTTGGTTGGATGCTTGTATTGGTGTCTTGATGTGGATGGGAACATGTCTGTTAGTTAGTTGGTATGATAATTCCCTCCAATCTCAGTCCTTTGATTTGGTCAGCCCCATCAGATGTAGGGCTAAAATTTGTTTAATTCTATGTTATTGAATTGTTGGCCTACTTGTAAAAATTAAAATTTTGACTATTCTATATTATTATATTGTTGCCTTACTATCCTTCATGAAAAAAAAAAATTGTTGCCGTGTAAAAATTCAAAAGGCAGAATTTTATATATTTTGAATTGTGTCCCTACATGGAAAAATTGAAATTTTGACTATGTCATGCATTTTTTTGTTGAATGTCATATTATGGTGGTGTTGTCAGTGGATTGTCTTAAGATCCATGGGATTGCTATATCCCAGGTTCAGATCACCCCATCTGTTTGGCACGCCCAGCCAATCCCGAGATTTAACTTCCAATCCCTTCCAATCCACCCGTCAGAATGAGCCCAACTGTCTTTTCTTATTGAACATTGGCCAAGGAACAACTGTCATTTTGTCTGATAAATTACAACAGATTTGTAAGTTAAAAAGGTTTGTAAGTCATTTTTAATGTAATAATTATATCAGGCTGTAGGTGTAAGCTCTTTCTCGGGGACCACAGGCGCTGCTTCTGCTGCTATTGTTAGGTAATTCTCTGACTATGATGATTAGTAGTGTCTTTTCTTGCAAAATATTCATTTTTCTGCTCATTTTAGGGCATTAGGCAAATTATATATTAATCACATTGTGGATGCTCCAATATTGTGAACTTGTATGTAATCTGGTCCGGTGTGTAGTTTTGACAGTGATTTGGATGGTACCGATTGTGATATAACTATGTCATGTGTGTGGTTGAAACCAAGTGGTCCACCATACATGATTAATTACCAATTTAGATGGTGTGATTGTCGTCTAAGAGAAATTGTAATGACTCGAGATTTTAGTGGGCATGCATGATTATTTGCATTCAATTAAAGCATTTATGCATCCGTGCATATATACATCCATCAATTTATGTAAGTAATGACAATGGATATATGTGATTTAACTATTAGGTGTGAACCATTGATTTTTTGTGGCTAAAAGTTATATTATTTTGTTGTGTATATGAATATATATGAGTATGTACACCTACATTCTCGATACATATGCTCGTTATGCCACCCAATTCAAACATGGTAATAGGTAGGTTAAATTTCGGGGCGTAACAAAAGTAACATGGAAGCACAAGATTTTATGTCCAATTATGGAAATTAGATTCGAAGTTTGTCCTCATTTTTATGAATTGGTAACATAGATTCACCCACTAACTAAATAATGTCACACGTAGGGGTGTACATCGAGTCGAACTGAGTCGAGCTGGCCTCAGCTCGACTCGGCTCGGCCACTGGCTGACCTCAACTTGACCTCAGCTCGGCTCAATCCTGAGCCTGACTGGCCAGCTCGGCTCAGTTTGGTTAGTAGCTCAGGCTGAGTTCGAGCCAAGATCGAGCTGAGATTGCCATTGAGGTATTTCCACAAACACCTGTACTGCACCTTCAGGAAACCAAGAAATCTGACCTCCTTGTTTGTATTGCCACCCCATCAAGGTAATAGAAAGAAAGAAAAAAAAAACACTTGGTGTATCATAGTTGTTGTATTTAAGAACTCATAATTGAGACTTACTGTATTTGAGAACTCATCCATCCACCATACCTGTCCTCGAGTTGTTGTGGTATGTACATACCTTCCTTGCCACCAGCCACACTTCATTCAGTCATTTTATCAAACACTTGGTGAGCAACATCAATGACAAAGTAACCGAGTCACCAAACTGGTTAGATCCAAGTTCGATTTGAGCTAGATTCGATCCGAGTAGAGTCGAGCTGGGGCCTACTCGAACTCAGCTCGAACTCATTTTCAAGCTCAAAAAATTAGCTCAACTCGGGTTGAACTTAGCTTCGAACCGAGTAGAATTGAGCTTTTTCGAATCGAGTCGAGCGAGCAAACCGAGCTAGCTTGGTTAGTGTACACCCCTAGTCACACGTGCTTGACTTTCTTGAATTTCTCGCACTCAAATTTTTTATTAAAAAATTATTAGTCATCTAATCATATGTCAGGATTGATGGTTTTAGAAGCCAATTAAATTGACTTGCTTAATGACTAGAGACTCTCTTAGTTTATCCTTTTGTTGCTTTCCTCTAAGTGAGGTAAATGGTAACCGTATGGAGATTATGGATGTGGTTAGTTATCTCTCAAAAGTTATCCATTTAATCTCAAGTAACCAAATTATTTAGAGAGGACGGTTACTGATGCAGGGATGAATGTGATGAGGTCGATCACCATCTTCCTCAAGGATAACTACTCCAAATCCACAGAGCTTCTTTGGACTCCTCACAGAGACTTTACAAATCCACAAGGAAAAAGTAAGAAAATAGAAATAATATTCATAAAAATTTGTAAAATGATTTATGATTGAAATAAACGAGTCCACAACCCTTTAAATAAGAATACCAAGCCTTGGAAGAAGTTTTGGAATTAAAATACAATTAAAACTCCCTAAATTTTGTAACTTACTATAAATAGTAAATTTATTATTTATAGTAAGTGTCCTATGTGGCTTAACTAACTTATTCTCCTAATTTTTATAAACACTTTTCATGTTTGACACAACTCCTAAAGCTCAAAGGATAAAAAGTTATAATTAAACTAAAACTTACTATAAATAGTAAAAACAAAAATAAACAAGGAATTCGACCGTCGATCTGATGGAATCTCGTAAATTAAGTGTGGAAACCTAAATTTTCTGTGTTGGTTGGCTAAAGTAGATTGTCCTACCCAAAATCATATATGGTACGTCGAGTAACTCATTTCGGCTTGCGAGATATGCCTGTTTTAAGGTTCTGACGGTCTTGAAGACTTCTGCCTCTGATTGTGCCTTCTCTGATCCATCTTGGACATGAAAGTGTCTGTTACCCACTCTACGTTAGTTATCTTATTTCAAAAAACTCCAATAGTTTTAAAAACTAACAAAATATGTGCATAACTATATGGAATGGGCTAATGTGGCGGCATAACTATATGAGTAGGCTAACGTGACAATATGAACAACATTATTTTCTCATTCGAGTGAGAGTTGTGTTTAAAATTCTCCCGCTTGGCTCATATATACACAATTGGTTTTACAAAAGACATCTTGGGCTTTTAAAGCATTTGCCAAAAAAAAAAAAAAACAAAAAAACAAAAGTTCAGGTATAACTGTTGTCAAATGTCTTTAATTTATTTGCAACCATGTCTATTGATGGCATCAACATACTACTCGATCCCATCAAGAAAATCATGTATTTTAGTCTCATCTCGTTGGACATTTTTTTAGTCCAAATCGATCTGATCGAAGGTGGCTTTGATCCCATCGATGAGTCGTCAATGGTACTTGATATGATCGAAGCTCCCATCGACCGACTTGCACAGTTTTGCAAAATTGTAGGTTTTGTTTCCTAATTTAATTTTAATAATTTTTATGGGTTTATAGTTGGAGATTATGGTGAAGGAAATGTGCTTCGGGCTTTTGGTGAGTAAAGGAGTTCAAAGATAGAGTTTTTTGTGGGTTTATTATTTTTTTTTGTGTATTTTCGGATCGGTAAGCTCTTCCGTATCTTAAATGTAATGCCCTGAAAATCAGCACCTGAGTACATAGACTCCGGTTCCGAGTTCTCAAGTATTAACTTTAAAAAATGCACATGCATCCTCATTCAAATTTACATTTATTCCACACACGAGCAATCAGAGTAGCGCAATTCAACTTAGCAGGTACAAAGCGAGGTAGAGATAACAAAAATTTATAAATATAGGGCTAAACGTCAAAATTACAATTCCAATAGTGGTGATCATCCAAAATGGAAATTATACAAGTCACAATGAACATACAACAAGATTTACACAAAGCACACCCGATCGGGGACTCTAACATATACATGCACAAAACTAAAATAAAATCTAAGTCTTTCAGCTTCGATTGATGCTCTCAAGGCATCATGGCGAAAGTGCAAGCTGATCTGAGCTTACCTGCCGAAGGCCTCGATAGAACCTGCATCGACAACAATGTCTGGTTAGTGTTTTAAAACACCGTCCCAAGTGGGAGTGAGTAGTTAACTCAGTTGTTCCATTGTTTTAAGTTACACATGTTATCAACTCAATCAGCGCAGTTGATGATAAAGCAAGATATCAAAAAATTTCTAAATACTCTTGTTAAATGCATGAATGAGATTATGAAATGATGCATGCGCCTTACAATCCAACACTCCCTCACAAGCGACTTCAATACCTAGTTCGCAAATGCCAATACTTCCTCATCAAGCAACACCAACGTCAAATCGCAATATCTTATTCTAGTGCAATGCGATTGATATACATGATTAGTCAAGTGATTATTAATTCCAATTCGTACAACAGATTGGTGAAGCTAGGATACCGACATTATATCACCATTGTTATCTGGATCATGTGGCTTGTAGCAGCTCCTCACCAGTGTCCCTTAATCCAAGTTTAGATACCACCCATTTATATCACAAATTAAAATTTTTAAAGGTACGACATGATACCCAAATGTATGAGGATCAACCCGGTATGGGTTGTCACCCAAACACCGAGAATGATTATTGAGTTCTAAGGTACAGGTTTGTCACATAAAACCAAACCACCACAAAGGAAAGGGCTCATCGCCCAATTCCATTCATGCCCGGTTCGTTCGAACGGTACTCTGGCAAGGAACCATCGGTCGGGTAATTTGACCGGGGGAGAGGGGGGCATTCGAACAACAATCTTTTACCTCCATCAATACTCACTGGTCACTATGGGGATGCTCGTCATCCTAGCATAGGCCGACAAATTGGACACGGTGTCTCATACCGCCATGCTCAGCTCATGAGTCTTAGTGGAATCATATTGCACTAACAATTATTAATAGACTCATTAACTGGGAACGAGGTATCTTAGATTCTATTTGGTCATATCATACATTGTGAACATATATGATCAATCGGCTAATGGACCAATTTGATTGACATGGGAGAACCCTGACGTAACCGGCATTGGGTGCAAGCGCCTCGTGTAGTCCAACTATTGTCGGTCGTCCGTGTTCAATCTGGGTCGATCGAAAATGCCTACGGTGGCCGACCTAACTCGGGCCACCCATTGGTTTGGGCGATTTACCGACTGACCCAATATCCTAAGCAATTCTAAACATCTCTAAGGACTAATAATTCATCAGGAAATCACAAAAAGATTTCATATAAAACCTAAATTTAGCAACATAACTATATTTCATCGAACATATGAGCATCAATAATATAACATCATCACTTAGGCATCAATATTATAACACCATCACTTAAGCATTTCATCGAACATGTGAGAATTAATAAAACCAAACATTCACCTAGACATTCCAATATCAAACATGTGAGCATCAATAAAATAACACATTTATTCACTTAGGCATTTTATCAAACATGTGAGCATCCATATCCAACCAATATTATATATTATAGACAAAAAATTTAAAATGTTAACATATTAACATGTACAAATTCATCAATAAGCATCTAATCATTGATCGAGACCCTCAAGGGTCAATAAATGGAAACGTGGGCATAATGGTCCGCACCTTGTGACGATTTGTCTGATCCATGATGCTTCTAAGGTTATTAGAGAAAATCGTTGAAAAACCTAATCAAGCGTACAAGCTTATGAGATTAAGGACAAACAATTATTTAAAACCCTAAATTACAAGTGTGATTCAACACTTACCTCCATTTGATGTCGAGAGAACTCCACAAAGGATTCGCGAGTGGTAAGGTGGCTATAGAGGGGGATGACAGGATGAATGTACACAAACCTTCACACTTCCAAGCTCTCTCTCTCTCTCTCTCTCTCTCTCTCTCTCTCTCTCTCTCTCTTATTTCTCTTCTCTTCTCCTCTCCAAGGTTAAGGCATGAAATTCGTATGGGGAGACGGGGTGTGAATGAATGGGTATTTATAATGCAAAAATTGTACAAATGGCCCCAATGACCCTTTGTTCATTATTTTAACCCTAAGGGATGTTGTTTCCCACTAATGGGAACCGATGGAAGGCATATGGGTCAATCAAAGCCATGAAATAGGTGTCAAATAATGCGATATTTGTTTGGACATAAATATACGATGATCGGACGTGCCGATCAACCAGGAAGGCCCTAACTTAGATTGACAGTTGCCAATGATCAATCGAGGACGTGGCTATACGAATATGTGTGGAGAAATATCTTTAGTTGGTACCCCGAATTTGGCCATGAATGAGTAAAGAGCAAAGTACTAGTTTCACTTAAATTTTAAAATTTTCACCTACGGCATTCACACATCCCATGCACTTAGCTTGCGGTCCAAGTTGAGCAATTCGAGACACGACATCGGCTCGATGTCCCACAATGGACGTCAGGCCCACTAAGAAGAATGTCTTTCTATAGTCTCGAGTTTAGTGAGCCACTAACAAGTGGTCTAGAGTTTGTCTAAATAATCGAGGCATTTCTTAAATGAATTGGGTAACGAGATTTGTTGTGTGAAATGATTAGGGTTTAGATTAGGTAAATTCATAATGTGGCATATTTGCAATTAGTGAAAATGATGATTCAATCATAATTAGCATAAACCATTGGTTCTTAGGCTAAAAGGATAACTGGTTCAGTTTGGTTTGTTAATTAAGATCTGATCACTAGTTATCTTAGATTTCAGTAGGTCTTTATTTAGTTGTGGTTGTCTTGATTAGTTAGCAATATGTCGGCTAGATTTGGGCTCTGTGTGAGCAAATCATGTGGCTAAACTCGGTGTTTAAGTGATCGGCCGGATACGTTGACTTCCTACGGTTGATTAATTGGATTTGTGCGGTTCTTTATTGGTACCACCCGTGTATAGGATAACATCGAGTGTTAATGGTCAATAAGAGACAACATAAGTTAATTATAATAAAAATTTTCAAGGATTTTTGAAAATCCAAAATAGTGAAAATCTGGAACATTACACCAAACCATATAATGTAATATTAAAATAAATAAACTCTAAATCTTGTCTTAGATGAACACAACAATTCAAATAGAAAATAAGGTAAAGTATATTATGTTGATATACTTATTTTGACTTCTAGTTTTATTATTTTAAAATAAGATATTATAATGGAATTTTCTTAGTAGATCCTCAAGGGATTGGATATATATAGAATCTATAAATCCAAATCTTGCAATAAAATCCATGATCCATAACATTTGTGAATGTAGATTCGTAGCATGCTATAAACTCTACCTCTATAGTGAATGGAGTGTTTAACATCTATTTTATGCTTCTCTAAGATATAACAACACCCGTAAGTAAGAAGATATATTATGACGTAGTCCTCCTAGAGTTTAGGCAACTAACAAAGTCTCAATTTGAACATCCAACCACTTCAGATGGTCAAAATGCATGTATGTATGCCATATGGTCCTAAGTCCCTTCCAAAACCGCATAACCTCATTTGCAACTCTTCAATATTATATGCCCACATTACTATGGTAGTTTCGTAATATTATAACTGCAAATTTAATATCTATTATTGTATAGACCTATGCATACATTAGACCACCAACTGCACGTGCATGGATAATGTTTTTTATTTGATTTTTCTCTAGAGAAGTTTTTGAGCATTGACTTAAACAAAATCTATCACCCTTCACAATGAGTGCCACACTAGATGAATAATCATTCACCATTAATCTTTCCACAACTTTATTAATGTAGGTTCTTTGAGACATTCATAATGTCTTTTAAGACCTATCTCGGTGAATCTCTGTGCAAGAAACTATTTCTTATCATGTAGCAAACAAGTCAGTACTTGCTAGCAGAATGTCATCAACATATAAGACGAAGAAAATAAATTATTCCCACTAATGTTAAGATATATGCATTTATCAACAATGTTCTCATAAAGTTGAATGAAGTAACAACGTTATGAAACTTAGAATACCATTGATGAAGGTTTGCTTTAGTCCCATGTATGGATTTCCTTTGTCAGCAAAGTAAGTAACTGTCTTTATTCAAAGATAAGCCTTCAGGCTAAAACATGTATACCTCTTCCTCAATATTTCATTTCAAGAATATTGTCTTCACATTTATTTGATGTAGCTTTATGTTAAAATAGGATATTAAATTCATGATTGTCCTAAATGAGCCCTTAAATATTGGAGAAAATGTCTCATGGTAACTAATGCCTTCTTTTAAGTGAATCCCTTAATATTAAGTCTGGCTTTATATCTCTCTATATTGCAAATTGAGTCCATTTTAATTTTATAGACTCATTTATCGCAGATGATTGTAACTCCTTTCAGCAATTTGACAGGATCCGAAACATGGTTTTTTGTCATAAAATTTATCTCTTCCTTCATATCACCATACCATAATGCAGAATTTTCTCCACTCAAAACCTATGAAAACGGGCTAGGATCACCTATGGGCCCGACATCAAAACCATATTCCTATCCATATTTTGTGGATTCAGGACAATATGGTCCATGGTTACTTGTTCCTCGTAAGGTGGTTATTCCTCTCAAAGAACAATCAACCCTCCATATATAGGTGACACGATTAGAGTTTTTACTTTCTTAAATTTTATTTTTCAATGATGCTCACTCCTATAATGTTGTCATCCTCAAGAAACCTCATATTCCTCTCCTCAATAATGGTAAGCGTGTTCAAGGAATAATAGAACCTGATTCTCTTACACCTCTCTGCAAGTTAATGAAATATCCACTTATTATTTTGGGATTTAACTTTCTTTCTTGTGGATTGTAAACATTGATCTTAGCTAAACAACCCCATATGTGTGAATGGCTCAAATTAGGCTTTCATCTATTCCATAACTCAAATGATGTCCTAGGAACAACCTTGGATGGAACCCTATTTAGGGTAATGTTGATTTTTAAGGCTTTACTCCACAGTGACAAGGGAAGGTTTGAGTTGCTGAGCATACTCTTCACCATATCCATAAGTATACGATTTCGCATTTCAGTTACACCATTCTGGTATGGTGCACCCACCCTTATATATTGAACCATAATGCCTTGTTCTTTAAGAAACCTTGTAAATTGTCCTAATTTTTTATACCTTCTGTAGTATTCCCTACCCTTATCTAACCTCACCATCTTAAAATCCTTTCCTGATTGTTTCTCTACTTCTGCTTTATAGGTCTTGAAGACATCTAATGCCTCGGCCTTCTCAACTAGAAGATAGATATACATGTATCGTGTGTGATCATCAATGAATGAGATAAAGTATCTTTAGTCATTCAAACTAGGAGTAGGAAAGGATCCACAAATGCTTGTGTGTAAAATTCTAAGAACCAAAGTATTACCAATTGCACAACCAAGTCCAAACACAAACAAACCGAATATTGTGTGGAAAAATCATTTTAGAAAAAACCACGGTATAAAGTGACGAGTAGGCATTATGAAAGCAGAAGTTACAAGAGATGGAGATTACAAACCCGAACAAGCCTCGAATCTTCTCCACAAACCCAAGCTATGCCCTTGAAACCCTTGTGAATGAATTGAAAACCTTAGAACTCCTCTGATACTTTCCAAATTTTGATTACACCCACTATATATAGCATAACAAGGTATCACAATCGAAATAGGAAACAAATCCCGTACTTACGCAATTCTGCGTGCACGCTCGATGGTACCTTCGATGGCATCAAAGATCTGTAGATGCCATTGAACACCTTCAATGATATCTAGTAAAACACCAAAAAGTTCCAGAGATAAAACATGGATTTTTTGGATTTTTGTAATGGCATCGAGCGTTCGTCTATGGCATCGACATCTGCTTGATGGCATCGAGTAGTCTATCGATGGCATCGATAGACCCTATTGTTTACATATTTAAGACTAGTGAGTTTAATGCCAAAATGAAGAGAACCCATACCCGTTGGCCTTAGGAATTCTCCTCCATTTGATGCCTAAGCCACTATCCTATTTCAATTGTTTCATGAAAAATAATTGCCTTCCTGTAATGATGAGTGATCACCTTTTATTACATAGCTACAACTTAGCATGCAATCATCCTCATGTGATCTAATGACCATTATCTTTAATGTGATCAAATATACCCAACGATTATATTAGTTACCATCATATATGATCATGACTTAAATTCTTTGGACTCCTGAGTTTTTTTTTTAATGTTCTAAATGTTAAAGATAACAGTATTAAAGTCAAAATTAATCCATTAACTAAGCCTTATCTTAACATATTTCTTATGGGAAGATCCGAGCCCCTTATAATTCCGAGGGCTGACGTCGTCAAATAGGAAACTGCTCCGTGTGGCGCCCACGACTAAGAGATTCACCGACGAGTTACCAAGGCGTCTCAGCCTTAAGATTAATGATCAGGATTAAACTCGACTCAATAAAGTAGACCCGATACTCAGCCTCGGACCTCGTGAAGGAAGTCTCTCGAAACGCGCAACTGGCGAGAGTTCAAGCTCACCGGATCGGCTCGGACTATGAACAAGATTGCTACTCGACGAAGGCTTAAAATCACTCCGACTAAGGCCTCATCTACCGACTGGTCCGAGCCGAGTCTGGATCCCAAAGCGAGCACTCCATGATCTAAGCTTAGAAACTACCATAAGTGGACGTGGCCGGTTACTTTGCTCGCATATATGCATGATATGCATAATATCCTACACGATCCTCGAATTGTGCATAGTATCCCCAAGATCCAAAAATCTCCCTGATTGAGTGAATCGCGCCGAGATTGACGGATCTCGAGCGCCCGACAGTCAGGTATAAATACCAGAAGACCTCATTGCTACAGGTACGCAACATCTTGCACTCTCCTTCTACTCAACTTAGACCCCAATTCCCTTGACCTGACTTAGGCATCGGAGGGTCCCCCGGCTTAGTCAGGGTCTCCTTTGCTCACCTCTTGTGTAGGACCAAGGTCCCTTGGAGACGCATCACACAGAGTAGAGGGTGATCCAGATTTAGTCATCAACATTTTTGGCGCTGTCTGTGGGAATCTGATACAAAAGGTCAGGTTCCTGTTCTCGAGTAAAATGGTTAGAGGAAAGAAGAAAGCAGTAGTTGCAGAACCAGAGTCAAACGAACAAACCCGCTCCTCCTCGCTACTTCATGCCGAATCAGCCCCGGGGCCTTCTCAACGTTCTCGCAATTGGGCGAGCAAGTATCGCGTCATGCAGAGCGAGATACAAACCCTACGTGACAAGGTGAACCGGATGAAACAACAACAGGAGCCGCAGCCACGTCCAACACAGGAGAATCCTGTTCCTGAATCAGTCAGTCTAGTCGTGGAAGCTCACTCCGCGCCGAGGAGTATGAGGCCCAAGGCGCCTCAACACCCTCATATGCCGCTTTCGGGTCAGAATCCTCCTCCGACCCAAGTCCGAGCCTTGACTCGGAACACGGCCACACAAGCTCCGACCAATGCTTCGGTCACTTCAGCTCTAGCATCGACAGATCTTCGCCATCGGCTAGAACGGAGGAGGGGAAGGAGAACTCCGAAAATAGAAAACAACCTCAAGATCGTAGTGGAAAATAAGGACTCATGGGAGAAACAGTTCGCGGAGCTCAACGACAAATTCTTAGCTCTGGAAAAGAAACAACAGCCGATGTCAGTTCCCCCCGTCGTTCAAGCGATGATGGAAGAGACCGAACCTCCCTTCACCTCGAAAATCATGAACGAGGTGATGCCGCAGAGGTTCAGGATACCTCCCGTCATCCAAGACTCCAGGTCCGGAGACCCATCCGAGCATGTGGAAGTCTATCGCTCGTGGATGCAGATCCAGACAGAGACGGATGTCATGATGTGTCGAGGCTTCTCAATCACACTCACGGGTTCCGCATGGAGTTGGTACCGACAGTTCAAACCAAATTCCATCAGTTCCTTCGCAGAGTTGAGTCGACTATTCCTTACCCAGTTCATAAGTGGTAAGAGAAGTCAAAAACCCAACACTCGCTTATTTACCATCAAGCAAGAGTCGAAGGAGTCGTTGAAAGACTACATTGCTCGCTTCAACGAGGAAGCGTTATTGGTAGAAGACTACGACAATAAAATGACGCTCACTGCTGTGTTCAGTGACCTAAAAGAAGGGAAATTCACTCTCCATTGGAAAGAACTCACCGAAGACACTGGGTGAACTTGTTGCCAGAGCTCAAAAGTACACCAACGTGGAGGAATTCTCCAGCACTCGTAAAAATGTCCAAGTGATAGAACCGAACGGTAAAGGGAAAAGGCCTAGGAACGAGGAACCCCAGCCATCTAACAAATGGACCGATGACCGCGCCCCTCGAGACCGTCGTCTGAGCAGAATGCTGGAGGGAAAGTTCCGTTCCTACACCCCCCTTAATACGTCCACTGAGCAGATTCTATTGGACATTCAAGGAGAAAAGCTACTGAATTGGCCTGTTTGCATGAGGGCCGATCCAGATCATCGAGATAAGTGCAAGTACTGCCACTTCCACCGAGGTCACGACCACAATACGGCTGACTGTGTAAATCTCAAAGATGAGATCGAGACCCTTATTCGAAAGGGACACCTGCGCCGATACACTAAGGAAAAGTCACTCGGAAAGAAGAAAGGGAGCAAGAGCAGCCAAATAACACCACGAAAGAACTCGCCAAAATTCGTACCATCTTAGGAGGCTCATCTGGTGGAGGAAATTCAAATGGGGCGTGGAAGGCTCATTCCCGGAAGTCTGAACTGGAACAGTATGTCCACTTAACCGAGCGGCCCAACAAGGAACTTCGGGTCAATCCATGCACTCTGACCTTCACGGAACAAGATGCACGCAGAATTCAACACCCGCACGATGATGCTCTAGTAGTTACCATGACCATAGCGAATCGCAAGGTATACCGCATCTTGGTAGTTACCATGATCTATTCCGAGGCCTTTGAAAGGATGGGGATTCCAAGGTCTCACCTCAGACCCGTGAAGACCCTCTTCCACGGCTTTGAAGGGGAAAGAGTGATCTCCGAGGGAGCTATCTCCCTCCCTGTGACTGCGGGAGAAGGACAACATCAAGTCACTCTCATGGTGGACTTCTTAGTTATCAATATACGATCGGTACATAACATCATCCTGGGCAGACCTTCCCTCAACGCGATGAGAGCAGTCGTCTTCACCTATCATCTGATGATGAAATTCCCCGCCGAGGGCGGGATAGGCTACCCCCGAGGCGATCAGCGAGAAGCTCGGAGATGTTATGCAATGGCCGTAAAGAAGGGGTCAGTTAAGCAAGCGCTCACCATCAATATTCTAGACTACAGAGGACCTGTGGAAAGCTCATCCGTGGAAGACCTGGAGAAAGTACCGCTCGATGAGGCTGATCCGAGCAGAACCGTTCAACTCGGGACTTCATTGAATCCTGAGTGACGGCTCGAAATATTAACATTCCTACGACAACATATGGACGTCTTCGCATGGTCTCATCAAGATATGCCTGAAATTTCTCTGGATGTCATGGTCCACAGGCTGAATGTGGATCCAGATCACAGACCTGTCAAGCAAAAAACAAGGTCATTTGATGCTGAGTGATACAAAGCAATAGCCGATGAGGTCTCCATTCTGCTCGACGCCAGATTCATAGAAGAAGTGCATTATCCTAACTGGATCGCGAATGTGGACCTTGTGAAGAAATCCAACGAGAAATGGTTGGTCTGTGTAGATTACTCGGACCTAAACAAAGCCTATACGAAAGACAGTTTCCCGTTACCTCGGATCAATTAGTTGGTGGACAGCACGGCAGGACACGAACTACTCTTTTTCCTGGATGCATACTCCGGGTATAATCAGATTGCGATGCACCCCCCAGACAGGTAGAAGACTACCTTTGTCACAAACAAGGGACTCTACTGTTATCGGGTCATGCTGTTTGGCCTGAAAAATACTGGAGCCACATATCAAAGGCCGGTGAATCAGATGTTCTCAAAGTAGATCGGACGTACAATGAAAGTGTACGTCGATGACATGTTGGTGAAAAGTATCAACGCAACCGATCATCTGACGAATCTCGAAGAAACGTTCGCCGTCCTCCGAGAATACCAGATGAAGCTGAATCCTACAAAGTGCGTTTTCAGAGTCAGCTCAGTAAAATTTCTTTGGTTTCAAGTCAGTCAGAGAGGTATCGAGGTGAACCTCGACAAGATCAAAGCACTCATCGACATGAGTTCGCCTCGGACTGTCAAAGAAATACAATGCCTTAAAGGGCGAGTCGCGGCGCTCGGACGTTTCATATTCAGAGCAACGGATAAATGTCTCCCCTTCTTCCAACAGTTGAAGGGTCATAAGAAGGCAGAGTGGACGTCGGAGTGCGAAAAAGCCTTCCAGCAATTGAAGCGGTATCTGGGTTCACCCTCCCTGCTGTCTAAGCCTGAAGAGGGTGAACCCTTGTTCCTCTACCTCGCAATCTCAGCCTCGGCCGTCAGCTCATCCCTGATCAAGGAGTTCAAAGGCAAGCAATACCTAGTGTATTATGTGAGTAAAGGTATGGTACCTGCAGAAACGAGATATTCGCCCCTAGAGAAACTGGCGCTCAGCCTCGTTGTTTCAGCTCGAAGGTTACGTCCATACTTCCAAACTCATTCCGTAGTTGTGTTGACAGACTCCCTTCTCAGACAAGTTCTTCAGAGGCCCGAGGTGTCCGGTCGGATGACCAAATGGGCCATCGAACTTGGTGAGTTCTACATCCAGTTTCGTCTGAAGACAGCAATCAAAGGCCAAGCTGTAACTGACTTCATTATCGAATTCACCACCCCGAGCGCAGAAGAGATCAGTACCAAAGTCGAAACAACTCCACCTGTCCCCCAAGGTGACCAAAGAATGGTGTCGGACCCTGGATGTGTTCTCTACATGGACAGGTCGTCTAATATCAAAGGGGCCAGAGCCAGAATCATCCTGATCACGCCGGATTCCACAGTTATCCAATACGCGATTAGACTTGGGTTCAAGGCTCAAACAATGAGGCAGAATACGAAGCTTTACTAGGCGGACTCAAACTAGCAGCGAGTCTGGGTGTTCAATCCCTTCAGGTCCGGTGCGACTCTCAGCTGGTAGTAAACCACATTTCTACCGAATACGAAGCCAAAGAGACAAGGATGATCGCCTATCTCAAGGAGGCAAGGAAATTGATCGAAAGATTCTGGAGTTGTACTATCTATCAGATCCCGAGAGCAGAGAATTCATGGGCCGACACCCTAGCAAGGCTCGCCTCGGCAGCCAAGGGGAAGATCCCGCGAGTCATCCCTGTTGAATTCATAAAGCATCCGAGCATCGACAAAGCGGAGAAGAAAGAACTCAATCCAGTGCATGTTAGTCTGAGCTGGATGGACCCAATCTTTGACTACCTCACATCCGATGAGATCCCCTCTGATAAGTCGAAAGCCAGACGACTGAGAGTCCGAGCAGCTCGATATACCATCCTGGATGGTATCCTATATAAGAAAGGACATTCCCAACCCTATCTTAGGTGCATCTGGCCCGACGAGGCGGAGTATGTCATTTGGGAGATCCACGAAGGAATCTGCGAAAACCATTCTGGCGGCCGAGCCTTGGCCCTGAAGATACTCCGATAAGGGTATTTCTGGCCAACTATCAGGGAGGACTCCAAGAACTACGTTTGGAAGTGCGACAAATGTCAGCGCTTCGCGGCCGTGCCGAGACAACCTGCTAAAGAGATGACTCCCATGAGCGGCCCTTGGCCATTCGCTCAGTGGGGAATCGACATCATCGACCCTCTGCCTACGAAAAAATGGCAAGTCAAATTCGCCATCGTTGCTATCGATTACATCACTAAATGGGACAAGGCCGAGCCGGTTGCTAAGATCGCAGAACAGAAGGTGATCGACTTTGTCTGGAAAAATATCATTTGTCGGTTTGGGATTTCGCGCACCATCGTGTCAGATAATGGCCGACAGTTCGACAACAACAAATTTTAAAGTATGTGTCAAGGACTCAGCATTACAAACGCATACTCATCTCCTCGACATCCCCAGTCCAACGGACAAGTAGAGGCAGTCAATAAAGTTATCAAGCACCATCTCAAGACGAAGTTGGAAAAAGTAAAAGGCAACTGGGCCGAAGAACTTTCGTTCATTCTCTGGGCTTAAAGGACCACAGTTCAGTCCTCAACTGGAGAGACTCCGTTTTCACTCTCCTACGGCTCGGAGGCGATGGTTCTAGTTGAAATTGGTCTCCCTACGGCTCACGTCGAGAACTATCAAGAAAACTAAAATTCTTAGCAGATTGCAGCCAACCTGGATTTGCTCAAACAAGTCAAAGATATCTCAAGGCTCCGAGTCGTAGCTCGGCATCAACAAGTTGCGAGATTCTACAATTCGAAGGTCAAGACCAGGCCGTTTCGACTAGGGGAGTTGGTCCTCCACCGGATATTTCAAAACACCACTGAGCCGGGGGTTGGGACACTCGGGCCTTATCGGGTCGTCCGATCGACCAAACCGGGCTCTTACCACTTGGAAGACCTCGAGGGCCGTCAGCTCTCCCACCCCTGGAATGCCGAGCACCTAAAAGTTTACTATCTGTGAAGGAAACAGCCTTTAAGGCTCCTAGTGAATGTACGCCTCCGAGCGACAAACCTTTAAGGCTCTTAATAAAGTTTACTTCTTATCTACATGAATGAGTTATCTACTAGGGAAAAGTTACCTCTCATATGCAGGGGCTGACTCAATGCGTTGATCCCTTAAAGAAGGGGTTAGCGCATTATCCCACAAAAATTCTACATGGCATCCCCTCTTGAGTCAGGGGAAAAGTTAAAAGGTGACCCAACTCCCCCAACATAGGAGTCGACTCACTGATTGACAGATAAAGTGGATGAACCTCGCCAATTGTGGGACGAGCCGACCCCCTAGGGGTTCGGACTCAACAAACAGGCTACAAAAGCCTCAAACTTTACGGGACGGCATTGGAAGGAGCTGACCCGCCAAAGGGTCGGTTTGGTCATGCCTCAAAACAAATCAGTATATTTACGAATCAGTTCGGCGATCAACAATCGACGGCCAACATCCAAAAATTAACTACGGATTAACATATAAGAAAAATCATCATTCATATACCCTCTCTAGAGGGTCAAAAGTCATCATTCATAAACCTTCATCAGAAGGTCAAAAAACTAACTAGAAAGAAAAGTTTCGACTAGTTCTAAAAAAGAAAAAAATAATCCGATCTATGCAGATGAAGGAGGAGCTTGAGCGTCGGGGGTCTGATCCAGCAGACATCGTCAGCGGGCATCTCTGCAGCTTTTTCGAACAACAAAGATTCGAGGTTAAGATCTGGATACATACCCTGGACTGCCTCGATACAATCATCGAAGCGACGGTTGTAAAACTTGGCGGCCTCGGTGTCCCTCTCCTTTGAAGTTTTAAAGGCTTCTACCGCTACGGCCATCTCCTCGGCTAGAGAAGTTTTGTCCTCAACCCGTTGAGTTTCCCTCGCCTGATCGACAGCTTGAGTCTGCTCTTCTGCCGCCTCGACCTTGGCTCGATCAAGGGCTTCACCCAGTCGAACGTTCTCTTGAGCCAGCGAGTCTGCGTGAGCCCTAGCCCGGGTCAGCTCGGTGGTCGCAGCGTCGCATCGAGCTTTAAAGTCATCTGCGACCCCTTATAGTCGCAGCTCCCTAGCTTCAAGGTCAGTCACGATCCCCTGTAACCGAAGCTCCCTGACCTTCTCATCTTCGAGCTGTCAATGCAACTCGCCCTGCTCGAGTCGAAGGAAGATGCCTTTATCACGCAAAACCTCCACTTGGGTCTTGAGGGCCTCCACTTCAGCTTCTCTCTTTTCTGACTCCCACGCTCTATCCCGAGCCGAAAGAAGCTTTGGGACAGACTACACATAAACGAGAATGAGTATTTGAAAGCAGTGGATGCGAGAAAGACGAGGAAAATCAGCAGAGATACCATGTAAAAGACGGAAGCCATGTCATTCAAGAAGGAGTTGTCTGACTTGCTGAGGAGGTGGGCTATGCTCTCCTCAGGAGCATGTTTGGCAGCCCAAGGTATCAGACAAAATAGATGGTAGCCTGGCGCGAACTTTCCGCCACTCGTCCCCATGTGAGCCGAGTCCGCCGCTTCAGCAAACTCGGTCCTGCTAACAGCCGAGGCCTGAGCCTCGGCCCCAAGGTCATCTCCAACCATGGGAGGGGTAATCATGGCGTTTACCATCCGAACGGCCTCCTCCCGCTCGGATGACGAAGGAATAGCTATACAGGGGGCTACGGCAGCTAGACGAGCCTCCCCGGTGGGGGGAGCGGCGGAGGGCGGAACGGAAGGAATCATGGTTGCTGAAGTGGGGGCGATGGTTGCTGGATCCCGCGTATCGGCAAGTACTGCAATCGGAGCCGCCCGCGTATCGGCAAGTACCGCAGTCGAAGCTGCCCACGTATCGGCAAGCACAGCAACCGAAGCCGCAATAATAGGAACTGGGTCAGAGGGCCCCTCTCCGCGAGGAATTGCTTGCCGTCTCCGAACGGTGGTCTTTATCCTGGGCTCACCCCTCAGCAATTCCACTGTCGGGGCGGCCTTTCTCCTCGGAGAATCAGATGCTTCAGACATGCCTGTATGAAAAGAGACAAATCAGTAACTAAACGAATAAGTCTGATCCCTCCAAAGGAGACGGAAGAAGAACTTACTGAAAGACGTCGGGAGAGGCGCCAACTTGCAAAGCCCAGACCAACGAAGGTTGGAGGCGGTGATCAAGTCCGACCAAGAGCGGAGCTGTCCTGACCACGTCTTAGCCTTGGCTTTGCAGTTTTTCTAAGCCGAATCAAGAAGAGGAATGCCCCTTGCGAAATCTACAAAGAAAACTTCAGTTCAGTTTGACTGAGGTAACAAAAAAGGGCGTCGAAAAAAAAGAAAATGATCAGTCCAACCTAGTTTTAAAAATTGGGTAGGAACCCGAGTCGTCAGAGTCCTGACTTCAGCCGCCGGTGCCTCCCATTCGCCCGCAGCCTAGAACCGCTAATTCTTCCAGTCCTTATTAGAGGACGAAAGATTCATTACCAGCCCTGACCCTTTGCTTCCTCGGGTCGCAAAGTAATACCATGGTTCTTGACTATCGTGCTTAACCAGGTACAAGCTCATCAGCTCATCTGGGGTCAGCTCTGAGTTCCCGACTTGACATTAGATAATATAGGAAGACATTAAAACCCTCCAGGCATTGGGGGTGAATTGCCCAGGAGCTAGTCCGAGGTAGGCTGTAATGGCTCGGACGAAGGGATGCAGAGGAAGTCGAAGCCCGCATTGCAGTGCACAGAGAAAAATGGTCACTTCTCCTTCAGCAGGTGCGCCGGCGGTGTCAAGGGGCTCTGGGGCCCTTATCTGAACAGAGTCCAGGATCTGAAATTCCGAGCAGATCCACTCCATCTGAGACTCCGACAGCACGGATCCTCCTAGGACTACCTCCGAGGCCTGCCCGCTCGCTGGTATCTCAGTGGCCTCGGCAGTCACGGTCTGGGGGGCTTGAGCGGTTTTCTTTCCGCCAACCCTACGAGTCCGAGCCCCCATCTCCTTTTGCTTTCGGGGCGGAGGGTATAAGGGTATAGCTTCATAAGGGCCTTCAAAGGCCCCTCTCCCATTGTCAGAGCTCTCTGACTCGGAGTCATCATCATAATCCCGAATAGTCTCTAGGTCGGACAACACCTTAAGAAGAAGGAATGTAAGAAGGCGCAAGGAGACTCACCGGACGATCACCGGAAATCGCTTCTGTCGGAAGAATCCTGCCGGTCGAAATCACCTGCAGGAATACCCTCGAAATCGCCGTTGTCGGAAATCGCCTCCTCCGGTATCAGCTCAAACCCAGTATGGAAATGAAAAGAAATCTTCAAAGGAGGGCTTATATAGACCTCATCAAATCTCTGCATTAATGACCAGCAATGATGGCTACAGCCGAATTGTTATGAGTCGACCTCGGAGCTGACATGGCCACATACCATTAGCTTAGGCTCTGTCGGGCAGCATGCCCCTGACATCGAGCGGCGTGATTCGGATAAACGAAATGACTCCCGAATAAGGAAAGATTTCGTCTGAAACATTACTCTAGGTATATGTGGCAACAGGTCATAGGCGGACGGTGATTCGAAATCTTAACCGTCGTTACGCGTCCACTGAGCACGGACCCGTAGGCGGGAAACCCTAAGAGCATAATGTTTCAAAACGTAATAGTTTTGATATGCTCGGAAGGATCGGCGGATGAGGCGATTGATCTTCTATGTGCTTACTATCCGAGTCCTTAGCAGACCTCGAAGAGTAGAGGGCTTCTGTTATGGGAAGATCCAAGCCCCTTATAATTCCAAGAGCCGACATCGTCAAATAGGAAACTACTTCATGCGGCGCCCACGACCGAGAGATTCACCGATGAGTTACTAAGGCGCCTCAGCCTTAAGATTAATGATCAAGATGAAACTCGACTCAATAAAGTAGACCCGATACTCAGCCTCAGACCTCGTGAAGGAAGTCTCTCGGAACGCGCAACTGGCGAGAGTTGAAGCTCACCGGATCGGCTCGGACTATGAAAGCGATTGTTGCTCGACGAAGGCTTACAATCACTACGACTGACGCCTCATCTGCCGACAGGTCCGAGCGAGTCCGAATCCCAAAGCGAGCGCTCCATGATCTAAGCTTAGAAACTACCATAAGTGAACGTGGCCGGTTACTTCGCTCACATATATGCATGATGTGCATAATATCCTACACGATCCTCGAAATGTGTACAGTATCCCCACGATCCAAAAATCCCCCTGATTGAGTGAATCGCGCCTAGATTGACAGATCTCGACTGCCCGACAGTCAGGTATAAATACCAGAGGACCCCATTGCTACAGGTACGCAACATCTTGCACTCTCCTTCTACTCAACTTAGACTCCGATTCCCTTGACCTGACTTAGGCATCGGAGGGTCCCCCGACTTAGCCAGGGTCTCCTTTGCTCACCTCTTGTGTAGGACCAGGGTCCCTTGGAGACGCATCACACAGAGTGGAGGGTGATCCAGATTTTGTCATCAACAATATTAATCTTGAATCTAGCAGGATCCAAAACAATCAAATTAATACATATCAATAGTGCAAAAGATCTCATATTACAAATCAGTCCATGTGATAATTTTTATTTATATATTAGTCCTATACATAACTTTCTACAATTATAGACATGTCCTTGTGAAATTATTAAAGGACCTATGAAATAAATTTTACTTATCATTTAATACAAGTTTATGAAAATGATTCAAATGCACCATGGTTCGCTAAATATGCTTCTATTAGGCATTGATTCAAAAAAATAATCCCTAGTTCTGTTACTACCATTTAAACAGTATGCACTTGGTTTAACCCAAATTAAACCATGATAACCCTTAGTTCAAAACTAATCCAAATATAGTCATGATCAATAAAAATAAACCTAACAAAATGATAATTGTTATGGGAAGATCCGAGCCCCTTATAATTCCGAGGAATGATGTCATTGGATTGATAACTACATGTGACGCCCACGGCTGAGTGAGTCGTAGAGGCGCCTCGGCGGCCCTGAGACGATCAGGATGAAACTCGACTCAGTAAAGTACACACGATATCCCGCCTCGGACCTCGTGGAAGAAGTCTCTTTGAACGCGCAACTGGCGAGAGGTCAAGCCCACTGGGTCGGCTCAGACTATGAACGCGATCGCTTCTTAATGAAGGCTTGTAATCACTCCGATTGAGGCCTCATCTGCTAACTGGGCTGAGCCGAGTTTGGATCCTGGAGTGAGTGCTCCATGAGCTAGGCTTAGAAACTACTATAAGTGGACGTGGCCGGTTACTTTGTTCGCAAATACGCACGATGTGCATGATATACTATATGATCCTTGGATTGCATACAGTATTTCCACGATCCAAAAATCTCCTTGATTGAGTGAATCGTGCCGAGATTAACGGACCTAGATCATCCGACAGTCATGTATAAATACATCAGGACCCCATTGCTACAGGTATGCAATATCTTACACTCTCTCCCCTACCCTACAACTGAGACCCTGATTCCTTTGACCTGACTTAGGCATCGGAGGGTCCCCCGGCCTAGCCAGGGTCTCCTTTGCTTACCCTTTGTGCAGGATCAAAGTCCCTTAGAGATGCATCACACGGAGTGGAGGGTGATCCAGATTTTGTCATCAATAATAATTATAATTACACAACACAAACTCAGAAAGTAAGCCAGCCTGGAACAAAGGTATGGATAGAAGGTCGGATTTAGGCCGAAGCCCAACTTACAAATCGTCTTCTTTTTCTTCCCTACCTTTTTCTCATTAGCATACATAGGTTTGCAAAAACGAAAAACGTTAGCATTTTTATTACCCTATCTAGACATCTTAAGCCAACAACCCATTAAAAAATATAGACTTTACGAATTCTTTTAAGATTTATATAGGGACTTTAGAAAAAGCATAAACATCAAATTGAAAACCATGGATTGCAGTAACGGCTCTGATACCATATGTAAGTTAGATAAAGTGAAAGCACAAAATCTTACATCCAACCGTGATAATCAAATCCTAATTTTCACGATCCGGTGATGTGGATGCACCCATGAACCAAGTAATATGACATGTGTATGGTTCTTGGATTTCTAGCACTCAAATTTTTATTTAAGAACCGGGCCTTTTAATTTATGCAAGGGTCATAAGTCAAAATTAATGGTGTCACAGGCTAATCAAACTGACTTGCTTGCTAAACCAGGGACCCTTCTTAATTATCCCTTTATGGCTTTATGGCTTTCCTCCCATCAAAGAAAGTGATAATCATATGGAGATTATTGATGAACTAATTATCCCATAAACGTTATCCACTCAATCTCAACTAACTAGAGTCTTAGAGGAGTGGTTGCCTTATTTCAAAAAGTTCAATAGTTTTAAATATTATAGGAATAACTATTTGAAGTGGATTGATGTGGCATCATTACACTAAGAAGGAGTCTAATGTGGCAATGTAGACCACATTAGTCTCTTCCTAGAGTGAGAGACATGTCTAACATGTTGTACAATTTACAACTAAGTCAAAGATTTGTACAATCTAGATTATCAAACAACTATTTTGTATGTCCACTTGAAACCAAGTGGCCCACCATCCATAGCCAAGTTAGTGATTTGGACGGTCTGGATTTTTGGTACAAATATGCCATGAGTGGGTCACCATCTATAGTTAGGTCTGCAATTTGGATGGACTAGATTGTCATACAACCATACTATACTGATAGAGTCTTTGGATAAATATGATATGTGCACAGGTAGCCTGTTCCTACACCCAAATCCATAGCTCAACCGGCAGACTGAGTGGAGATGCTTCGTTTCAACACTTGAGGTCTTGGTATCTATCCCTAGCAGGGGTGGCTAACATGGAGTGTGTGTACTGACATGGGTGTGTACTAACAAGCTAACCCAAAAAAATAAAAAATAAAAAATAGCCTGTTCTTATGCCAAATTTCAAATAACTTATGACAATAGCACTATTCTTATGGCCCACATTTTAATGGCTTGCATTCATCTCTAAAAATCAAAGGTTAGATCATCCCTAAAGTATTAATTGTGATTTTGGAATAATAGACACATGCACAATCCTAGTTATGATGGTCTTAGGATTTGGGCGAGTTGATATGACTCATTTGAGTTGACTCTGACTCGGTAGTAACAGAAAAGAAGACAGGAATCCACTCAAAAATATGAAGGTGGATTCTTGCATTCTTCTGTATCAGGTAGCACCCGATTTGGATTGATCCACGAGTCAAGATATTAGGGCGAGTCGAGCCGAGTCGAGTCAAGTTGGGATAGTTCTAAGTTAACTCAGGACTGAATGAGTCCTCCCACCTCTTTCAACCATACTTTCTACGCGTACCTCATCCATTACAGACTCCACTCGTTCGAAGTGGATTGCGTGGTGTGCCATACACTACTGTCCTCGGTGGTGCGTTGATTTCACCAAGTTATGTGGGCCTTACCATGATATATGTGTTATATATACTGTTCATCTATTCTGTAAAATCATATTAAGGCGTGGGTCCAAAGATCAAGTAAACCATATATATACTGTTAATTTTATTAGGACCCACCATTATGTTTATTTGTCATCTAACATGTTCATAAGGTCACACTAAACCTGTGGTCTCCAATAAGTTTTCAATGGTACGCATTCAATCCCCACTTCTTTTTATGGTGTGGTCCACTTGAGCTTTTGATCTACTCATTTTTAGCCCGCGCCTAAAATGAAAATGGATGGATGGTGTGGATATAACACAGACATGATACAGGGGCCAAAGAACTTGGTGTTGTCAACACACTACCGAGGTCCCTGGTGTGTGAAACACAACGTGATCGGCTTATTGGTTGTGGATAGGCAATGATGGCCATCCATCGGATAGATCCTACCGTTTAGATTACTTGGCCCAAAAATTCAGCCGGCCAACTTATTAAACAGGCTATATCTATGCGTCAGATAAAAAAGGAGAATGATCTATATCAAACATTTACACACGCTGCACCTGATGAGTAGATTCGGTTGATTGGTGAGGCCCGTGATGAATAAACGGTTAAGATCATCGTGTACATGTGCATGGTACAGCATAGACTGTCCTCCCATATGCACCGGATCGTTCGACATTTGCCCTGGCCTAAAAAGCAGACCTAACTAACTACTTGTTAGGTTGGCTACAGGTATATCAGGAAATGAACAGCCAGAAAACTGCCAGTGACCTGTTTTAGTTCATACATGTGACCCACGTGAACCTGACTTTTTGGCTATGGTCGACCCTGCTGTGCTGCCCCACCCAAAAGATATTTTTCTTTGGGCGGCTATTTGGTACTCTGGCGATGTATGATGCTTGATATGCGGGTACTGAGAAATTATATTTGTGTCGTATATTAACTCAAAATAAACCGTTTAATTTGTGTAACAAACTGTCGTTAAATCACAGCCTCAAATCAGAACTTTCGAATAATTCTGTCCACTGATTCCTGGACATCTGCTTGTTTGAGCAGGAAGCCGGTTGTGTAAGCGTAGTGGGTAAACTCTGTGGGGCCCACCGTGATGTATGTGCCTTATCCACGCCGTCCATCCATTTTTCCAGCTCATTTTAGGGCATGAGCCTAAAATTGGAGCATATCCAAAGCTTAAGTGGACAACAGCACAGGGAGCAGTGGAAATTGAACACCTACAGTAGAAAACATCTGGGGCCCACAGAAGTTTTGGATAAGCTGATATTTGTGTTTTCCCTTCATATATGTCTGCGTGACCCTGTGAATAAAGATGACAGATAAGCAGTACTGTGGGCCCTGGGAAGGTTTCAACAGTGGACGTTGTTTATCCCAATCTTTCCAGTGGTGTGGTCCACTTTGAACTTTGTATATAAGCTTCGATAATCTGTACTCATCTTCTACGGTGGGCTTAGAGCTGTACGCGAGTTGAACCGAGTCGAGATTGGCAGAGATCTACTTGGCTTAGCCACTGGCTGACCTCAGCTCAAGCTTGGCTTGGCTCAATAGTCAAGCCCAACCAGGAAGCTCGGCTCAGTTCAAGCAGCAGTTAACACCAAGTCAAGCTGAATTTGAGACTGTGTGGCATTTTCTCAAAGGCATGGAGTGCACCTTCTATTTCTTACAATATGTAAAACAATGCAGCAAATTATATATATTTCATCAAACACTTAATAAGTAGTATCAAAATCAAGATACAGTGATAGTCTTATCATGTATCTTTTTTTTTTGCTATGATTTGTTTCATATTCATTATTTTCTCATCATTGGCTTATCCAATATAAAATATATGTTTGAGTCATTTCATCAAACACTCGGTGAACCAGGTCAATATCAAAATAATTGAGTCGCCGAACTTGTACGATTTAAGTTGAGGTTCGATTCAGGCCAATGCAAGCCACAACAAGCTCAAACTTGGCTTGAAATTTGTTTGAATCCTAAAATTCTACTCGGCTTGCCTCAAACTCATTTTCAAACGGAACCGAAAACCGAGCTAACTCAGTTTGTGTACAGCTCTAAATGAGCTGTTAAAACAAATGGGTAGCTATGATAAGACAAACACATCACGGTGGGCTCCACAAATTTACCCAGTACGCAATCACCATCCGTTTGAAGAGGACAATCGGATGGATTTCATTTCTAACCGTCCAATCAAACGTCCACCGATAGTCAGAGTCGAGCAATCTCACACGCCTATTAGGGACTCATAATTTGTACCGTTTAATTTAAATTATTTATATTTGGACAGTTCAATTTTAATGATTTGTACTATAGGAATTTAATTTTAAAGTAATTTTTTTTAGTACCTGCGTATCAGCCATCACACTCTGTCGGAGTATCAAAGTACACCTGTTTGCTTTTGATGATCTTCTAGATGAACGGTCCGCAATCCTCACGTGATCGGTCAAGCATTTGTCACCACGATGTCCTACTTTCTCCAAAGTCCAAAACCAACACGTGGCCCTTGATTCTCCATCAACCAGCAAAACGTGTGCCCACCGAGAGCTTCATTGCTCAAGTTGCGCCACGTGTCAAGAGCCGGTTGGCATATTCCTATATGAACGTGCTATCAGATAACGCCTGAGGACTCTGTCTGTCTACCACATCTGTTACGCGGCTGCGTAAAATGCCCTAGCTCTGTAGGACCCACCATGTATTATATATAAATCTACTCCGTCCATCAGGTGAGAACCTAATTTTAACCGTACGTACAAAATATAAGCCAGAAGATGAGTTACACGAAGGAAACAATGTAAAACTGCTACTAAAACCTCTAAGTTCACATGGTGTGACCTGTTTGATATTTGGATTAAGCTTATTTTTAACAATTAACTTAATTATATTAATTTACACCAGATCAACGGTTTTGATCAAATATAAACATAATAGTGGATCCACACACACCCCTATAGTTGGCATCCCATCCCCATTTTTCTTTCGGTGTGGCCCACCTGAGTTGTATGTCTAGATGAAATTTTCCATACCATTCTATAATTGAAGATAAAAACTTGATGGACGGAGTGGATTTTACATATACAACATGATGGGGTATCAAAAGGCTTGAGAGGATAGATGTGGTGTAGAGATTCCGGTCCCCACCTGAGAGGGAAAAAGACCCATGAATGTTACACGTGTCGAGCTACTAGTCATCCGTGCGTCGACTCACATCCAACGCAAGAGCACGTTGTGGTTTTGAAGGTGTGAGAGCGACGTCCGGGATTTCTCTTGCTTGTGCGTCACATGACTGTTGTTCATGTGACCTGCATGCTCTTGCCATCTGTCACCCACTTGCCAACAGTAGCAGAAGGCACGTGTCGACTTCACATACGTGCAAGAAACAAAGCACGTTCATTTGATGGCACTACCGGTAATCACGGTGAAAAGATAACAATACCCCATTTTTTGACCGTTCAATTTTCATAATGACCGGACGAATCTGAACGGCCCACCTAACAACTGAAAACTGGGATGAAAATGATCACTGTTCTCCGTTGGTACTCGACCGTAAAATTAACGGCTCTCATCACTTAGGGCGTGTTTGGGCGATGGGATTGGAAGGGATTAGGTGGGATGGGATTCAAAAAACATAATTATCACCATGGCAGGGATTGTCTCGGTTGACATAGGATAAGATTAATTCCATGTTGATAATATGGTGGTACATTGCATGGATATACCCACCATCATTTGAAATTACTGAGAATAATACACATATTATATCTAAACCGTTCATTTGTTTTGTAACCTCATTTTATGGCATGTGCCTAAAAATGAAGTAGATCCAAAACTTATGTGGCTCCAAAGAAATTTTCAATGATAAGTATTCAATCCCCGTTGCTTTCTATGGTGGAGTCCACTTGAGCTTTAGATTTACCTGATTTTTTGGCTCATGCTCTAAAATAATTTCAAAAAATGGGTGGACAGTGTGGATATAGCCCACACATCATGGTGGGACAACATTGAGGGCGTGTTTGGACAGGCCAATCCCATGGGATTGGATTTTATTAGGGTGGATGGCAAGTAATGATGGCCCTGTGAGTGGATTGGTGTCAATCCAATGGGATTGCTATATCCAGGGAACTCACCATCGAGTTTGTTTGGCTCACCTAGCCAATCCTGGAATTACACCAGCTAATCCTGGGATTGCTCCGTCTAACCAAACATGTCTCACACAAAATAGATGAGATTAGGAGGGATTGAGTGGATTTCAAGGTAATGATGGTGATGTCAGTGGATTGCTGGCAATCCTTTAGGATTGCTATATCTAACTTCAACATGTTTGGCATGCCCAGCCAAATCCCGGGATTGCTCCTTCCAATCCACCCTAATACAACATAATACAATCCACCTTGTCTGGCCAAAAAGGCCCTGAGTGAAATTGGCACAAGGGGCAGTGCAATTCCATCTAATCTAATTCCAAGTTTTTCCATTCTTTCCAAACGGAGTAGAATTAGCATTGGACCAGATAAATCCCATCCCACTTAATCCCTTCAAATCCCACTGCCCAAACATGCACCGAAATTTATTATTTTTTTTTTTTTTTAAGACCAATGTAACCAATAACTCAGATTATTATTTTTTTGAAAATATCGCAAAAATACACTGATGATCGTATCGTGATATTTTCAAAACATAGCCAGATTTTAATATCGTGATATAAATATATTTTTTTAGATTTAAATTAATTTATTAATGTACGATAAATCCTTTAAACACTTGTATTTTGGGCTAGATTTTCCGGATAATATACTGATAAAAGCCACAAATTTGGAAATATCGCGAGAAATCTACAGTACGAGAAATTTACGATAACTTGAAAAGAAATGGGAACATTTGCTGTCCTCGGGAATTGTGCCGCACGAGGACTTGGTAAAACAATACCACAGAGACGTCTCTATCTACGGAGCGAATTAGGTGCGTCGCTGAACTTGTGGCTCCCCTTAATATATATGTACTGTCCACTCCGTCCATACGTTTTTTCAGGTTATTTTAAGACATGAGACCAAAACTGAAGCAGATTTAAATCTCAGGTGGACCACGCTACAGGGAACAGTAATAATTGAACGCTCACCATTAAAAAGTTCCTAGGGCTCACCCACCCTAATATTTATTTTCTATCCAATCTGTTAATAAGGTCACACAGACACAGACCTGAACAAAGGGAAAAAATCAGATTGATATAAAACTTTTGTGGCCCACAGGAAGTTTTCAATGCTTAATCGCCACTATTTCCTACTGTGTGGTCCATTTGATATTTGGATATTTTTTATTTTCGGTTTCATGCACTCAAATGTTATGAAAAAACGGATGGACGGCTTGGATATACGACCTATATCAAAAGGTGGGAACTAAATATGGATGCTCGATGGAGCGAAAATGTTAAATTTAGATGATCCTATACATCTAACTGGTAGTCTTTAAATGGTCACTGGTAGTTAATAGTAGT